>JASDDO010000019.1:284917032-286117032 GCA_030015575.1 Agapanthus africanus
AATATATTCCCTCCCATATAACAGTCTTGTGCAGGATTTTTGGGCCCCACTTGAAAAAAAATAGATTGCAAGTAATATTTTGCTGTTGCATATCTTTTCTATAAAATATTTTGCTGTTGCATATCTTTTCTCTAAAATCTTTTTGCAACAAATTTTTTTCCAAATAAAGAGAAAGAAAAAATCAATGAAAAATGAAAATAAAAAGGACAAATATTTTATAGAACTTGCAAAATTTTTTAGCCCCAAATAAATCCTTGCACGACCTAACCTTCCTACTTGTCACCTTTCTTCTTCTAACATGGGTACCCCACACAATAAATCATTAGCCGAACTTTGGTATCCCGAACCTAATTTTGCGTCGTACGTTAATTTGTTCGGTCAATTTAAAAACGATCCTTCCTTGCCTAAAAAATCTTTGAAAGATCAAATAGAGACGTCTAGGAGAAATAGTTTGACTTTTCAACCCACTTTGTGTCAACCAAGTCAACCTTTACAACCTACATATGTTGATACCACTTCTTCAAGTCCTTCTGTCACTCCTAGGCCGATGTCCATTGCTGAGCATATTGCTCAATCTCGCAGTCGATCTTTCACCCCTCTCCACTCATCTAGTTTTAGGGATCCGCACGATTATTCACCTTCTTATCCATATGTTGACCCTACCCCTGTCTTACCACCCACTTCCTACCAGTCATACCCGACCTTCCCACCTTCACTAGACACTGTTTCGACACAGCCATTAGGGAGTTTCACATATCCAACCAATTTTGAATCTTTTACTGAAACTCCCTCACCACCTAAGTCTAGTTTGGAAGAGTCGTTGGAGGCTTATATTGCTGCAACAAACAAAATGGTGAGGAATGTGGAAGCGTCCATGGCCGCCCTTATGCAACCGAGTGAACCGGTAGCTAGTGTCCCGCTAGCTCCAAATTTTTCAATGTATGAGGCGGCAGTTGGACAGAGTGAGAATGAGAGAGGATTTCCAAATCAAACCTACCCATACCCAATTGAAGCCCACAACTCATGTTTTCCATTGATTGCCCTAAATAGTTCACCTGTTGAAAATAAAAATGAGTTGTATGATTTTGTAATGCTTGATTTGCCAAATTGTGAAGAACCCCTTTCGAGTGAAACCGCACCTAATCCGTTTAACCTTTACACATCCACTCTAGAACCTACATTGATAAACATCCATGCTTTTGAGGAGGTGTCTAAAGAAATTGATTTTCACTTGATTGAGGATATAGACGCCGGGAATATTTCGGATGATGAACCTGTCGATTTGTTTGAAATTTTATGTTCAAATCATCATCCTGAGTTATTAAATGTTTCTCCCGAATCTCATATGCGTCTAGATTTTGATGATAACGGCATGGATGAGTTAAATATTGAGGATAATATTGAGGTTGAATCATTTTTGTTTGATGTGTCTGATTTTCCAATTCATCCTCCTGAACCTTTGACTGTTATATCACCCTCCCTCCTTCCTATTGTTCCGACCGTGCAAGTGACCGTTACGCCTTCATCTCCTATACCAAGTTCGGCATACCCATGTTTTCTTGTGAATCTTGAGGGATTTGATCCTATTTCTCGACGAGTTGATAGGTTAGCGCAATCGCTTTTAACACATCGGTCATCACAAATTGCGCTAATTTATTCACTAAATTTACACCCTCAAGATCGTACTCCACTTCCTTCTACTTTTCGCCATTCTTCTCCCCCACCGAGACCATATTCTACCATTCTTCTTTCCACACGGTCTCGCGTGCTTCTCATTTTCTTTCACCAACTCTACCATTTCCACGATAAGATTTTTGAATGGTTGGTGCTAACCTTTGGCTTGTGTAAGGCCAAGCTTAAGTTTGGGGGGATGCTTGTTGTATATATGTATATATCCTTTTGTTTTCTTTTTTCTATAAAAAATATAAAAGATTCAAAAAAATAAAAACAAAAAATATATAAAAATTTTATAAATAAATAAACATGGGAGTACCGATATTTTGACCCTCTTGGTTTAGCATGACAGTGAGGACACTGTCAAGTTCAAGTTTGGGGGTATGCTCGGTAAGTCTTCTTTCTTCGCATTCATTTGTACATATTTTTGCATTTGCATACTTATTTGAAAACCCATAAAAAATTGAAAAATTTCAAAAATTATAAAAATTATTGTATTCAATTTTGGCTAATTGACTTTGGTTTGACAAATAGGTCAACTGGCTAGGAACAACTAGATCTTAGACTTAGTGAATTAAAAACCCTAAAAATAACATTCCTTAAAGTTTAACGGTAGAAAGTATATGTCTTTGTAGATTATTTAGAAATAGGCAAATTTTGGGTTCACTTCTTGGGCTAAGTCAAAATGAGGGAAGAGTATTGATATTCTTATTAGAGTATAAGTTTGAAAAATAGTTCCCAGCTTAAGTCTAGATTCTGAAAACGTGTACCCTACAAAATGCACAATCACGCATCTTGAAACTTGGAATAGTAGAAGAGATCTTGAAATGCTCTTGTCTAAAGTCCTTAGTACGAAGAAAATAAAAGAAAAAAAGTGTGAATAAAGAATATAAAAAAATGGACACTGGTTTTTGTGATTACTTAAGGCTGTAAAAATAGAAAAATATTTAGCGAGGGTGCCTCATCACCTAGTGCCTTAGACCAACTGGTTTGGGAGTCACTGCTAAAGCCTTGGGTGTTGCAAAACTAGGAAGTACGCTTTAAAGTGCTAACGCATCTTGTAATCGGTTGTTGGTACCTCAAGAAGTATTAACGGTCGCATGAAAGATGTGTAAGCAAAATTCAATTAAAAATTCACCAACTAATTAGTACTATGATATGAACAGATGTGTGAGCCGTTTTGGACTTCATGATCTTTTCGGCTTGATAGCTTTTCCAAGAGGCTCTCGGTGCCCTTTTATAGTGCAAAGCCAGAATCTTCTTGTTGAAAACTTGGTAAAATTCATCATAGATTTATACCCCAAAATCTTGTGCTCTGAATCCCTATAATTGCGGCGTATCCGCAGCCCAAGGGGGGGTTTGGTCGCGGATCCGTGCTCAAAGGGTGAGATCTCTTGATGAGTTTTCTTGGGCTTGCATCTTATGACATGTGGCAATCCTAGGCACCTTCAGAATTCAGAAATCTTCTCTCGGTTGCTTCCAGACTTGGTCTCTAAGTTTTGCTTCTTAATTTGGCAAGTTTTCTTCAACAAATTGATTTGTTTGATAAATTCTGCATAACAACATGGAAAATTCTGCACAATAATCTCAAATAATATTTAGTAGGCTTAGTTCTACTAGGATTTGGTCAATAGATTTATTTGCATACATTTTCCTACCAAATGATAATTAAAATATATTAACACATGGAAAATAATGTTTTTACACATAAACCCTCATATGTATAATATATTATAATAAAGTCCTTTTTTAATATGAAAATGGTAGGAAAAATGTAATACAAATGTGCAGTTTTATCAACTGAACAGTATGCAATCTCATTGCAAATTTTAACACTTGAAATTCCCGATAATATTTTGCCCCTAGTGTGCCATGACCTTGACAGAGGTCAACAAACCATAGTGCACTAGTCAAGTTCAACCCGTCATTTCTTGATTGAATCAAACCCACTCGCACGACCCTTGACAGAGGTCAACAAGGTCGTATGACTACCCTAATCCAATCACATCACATGCTTTACAGATAATTACTAGTTAGCTACCGCACACTACGCCTTGACAGAGGTCAACAAACGCAGCACGAATACTAAATAGTCTTTATCTGAAATGACGGAGGGCTACGACAGGTTTTTCTGAAAACCTATTGCGTAATGAACTTGATATCGTCGTAGAATCAAGTGAAGTTTTGAAATGGAGTGTTTTTTAGGCTTTCATTAGTTTTGCTAAAGAGGTCACTCCTGGTGAAGGGATCTCGGCTCTTTCCTCATCGAATAAGGTGCAGGACATATCATATATATCACCGTGCAAAGCAAAACTCTAAAAGCAATCAAAGGACAAACCGAGTTTTGTAGCATCTGCCAGTTTTGCTAAAGAGGTCACTCCCAGTGAAGGGATCTCGGCTCTTTCCTCATCGAATAAGGTGCAGGGTATATCATATATACCACTATGCAAAGCAAAACTGTAGCTACCCTTTTTATAAAGTTTTGATTCTACAACATCTTTTAGGTTTCTTTTTCTTTTTATTAATCTCATTAATAAAAATCCCATCAGCTTATGCTTCCTAAGCATCACAGATAAATACGACATACACTTATGCCATCCGCATTCACCTCGATGTCCCCTCATGCACCGTTAGGTTAGGTAACTAACGACAGAGCAGGGCAGGGCTAGTGCGGGTGTAAAACATAAGTAACGTCTATATAATATATCATATATACTATATACTGTATCCATCACAACATATCAAATGATCACATCACAGATATCGCAGCAGAAACATAGATATAATGTAGGATATACTAGGACGTCCGTATTTAGTATTTTGCCAATAATAGAAAATACGGATTCCACAGTCGCGATGAATAGCCAAGCCCACACCCTGGACCCCTACGAGAGCGGCAAGCGACCCTACCAATTCTTGAGTTTAGGAGACCCGGTCTCGACTCCTCGAGATAGCCTCCCACTGAACCCCAGAACCCGGTCACCTGTGCTCCCCTTCTTCGGTCCAACCTAATGCGGAAAAGTAAATAATATACAACACTGGTGGCATCAACCTCAACATGGAAGTGCCCCAAATAAAAGAATATTACATTACATTTGAATTTACATGAATGAAAATATAAAACTCTCATCTCACATAAAAAAACCCGGCTATTCAATCGCGACAATCCTGCACATCATATCTCAGCAACACATAATATCTCATATCATCAACGTAAGTAAGTATGCATACACCGATCGTCGTCGATGTATAGCAACGAAAACCGGCAATACAACTACATACTACACTTACGGTCATAGAAAAGAAATTGAAAAACTATAATATTTGGAATCCACATTCTCTTTAGACATCATAAATGCGAAATATCACATACTTCGTATTTCATGCCTAAACTATATGAATTCCACATATTGTATCACATTCCAGATAAATAGACAGAATTAAGCTTTTCGAACAGATAATCAAATACCCAAAATTTCCCAAAGTGCTCAACACTTGAGCGGAGTTCAAATAATCCCAGAATATGTCACAGTACCAGTGATCCAGCCGTAGAAGGGTTAAGCCAACGCCTCACATGTGGCACGCCGTACTGCCCCAAACCCGAAGGTTCAAAAGGCAGTTCAAGACGGTCACATAATCGAGTTAAGGTTTGTTGTCTTCTAGAGGGTCCACCGCTTAACTTGTACAATTTTTCCGAAAGATTTAAACTCGATAAAAATTCAACACTTGAAAGTTTTTCGTCTCGGGAAAAAGTGAGTTAATGATATCCGTTTGAACTTTTTAACAGTTTCTAAATATCCGGAAAAAAAATAACGAATTTAAAATTCTCGATCGAATCGACGATTACAAAACAAACCTCAGAATACTCAACACATGAGTCAGATTAAAAATACTCATAAAATAGTAAATACAGATACAAGAATTACTGTGCACAAAACCGTACCTAATACTCTTATACTGCCGCGGAACCGCCGCCAATGGTGGGTAATTGACGCGGTTCCGCGGCCATGTTGTCGAATTGGAGGCACGAATTTCACCATAATTCTTATATTATCCTGCTGTATTTTTTAGGTAATTTTAATTCTGGAAAAACCCAGATTTTTAAAAAAATACAGAGAAGGGTTTGAAATGTCGTATTCGGGTTCGATCGGGGTTTTAACTTCGTTAACGCATCGCCTAATGCTCTAGCTAGGCTCTGATACCACTGTAGGGTTCCTAGGCACACTAGTGAAGGTTCATAAAGCATCAAACATGCCCAAATAAAATTTTACATGTGCCGAACAACCCAAAGACGGGATCTTTGCTAGATTATTAGGGTTTAGCATGCAAGATAACATCTTTTTATCTAAGTGTGAGGGATTACAACCTTTGTAGTCCGCTCCTTCACTTCACAAGCTCCGAGTAGAAGTCCCTTCGCCGCGATCCATGATCTCCCGGACTCGAGAGAGGCTCCACGACTCGAACGATCCATGCTAGCTAGAAGTGTTCCGATTCTCCGATGATCTACGTCGAATTTGCTTTAACCCAAGCTTTCTCACTCTAAAGAGATGAACACCCTAATCTAATGGGTTAGATTAGATGAGGATGAGGGAGTAGTAATTATGCTTTCTTTTTATTCACTTTCTCACAAGAAATCATCACAAAAGAATTAACTAGTAAGCATTTTCTTTTTAGAACTCAAGAGAGAAGAAGATGATAATGAAAAAGATAATCCTTTTGTGATGAATAGAAAAGAAATGTATATGATTGATTATAGAACCATGGTCAAGGATGATAGGCTAAGAGTTTGTAGAGAATAAACTAGAGTTAGGGTTTGGTTAGGTTAAGTTATGAGTCATGGAAAAATATCAACCATAATATCTTAACCAAGACAAAAGCAAAGCTTCTAGAATGAACAAGAAGAAGCTAACCCTAATCAAACCCTAATCCCATTTAATCATCCTTAAACATGTTTAATAATAAATCATATCATGTCATAATAATATATATCACATATATATTATATATTTGCAACAAAAGAAAATAATACAATTAACATATATCGCATATATATCATCAATGTATCATCCAGTGAGAAAATGAAATCATAAAGCGAGCCAATATTAGATAATGTAATACAATATATCATATATATTATTATACATTAAATCATCGAATCAACACTTGATCCGACGATCCGGCTATATCGAATATTACCGACTAATATATCATGTACCGATTCATCGAATCAACACTTGATCCGATGACCCGGTTCATATCTAAATATCGCGAGAATATAATACGGTATCTCATATCGCATTATTCTCGGTCCTGCACATATCACATATGTGCCTCTACTCCGTTTCGCCTGAGCCAAGAAACCTCTGTGTAGGACTCTAAAGAATCGTCAATACGCCGGTAGCAGGTGATGATCATATCAAACACCCACAAGCTGCAAGCGGTCAGCTAAACGTAACAGCCACCCAGGTATTGAGCGATCAGAAGATCAACAAGCTAGCCTGTCCGTTCTCCTGTGAATCCAATCAGTAACACTCCTGTACAGTCCGGTCTGTTCGTCTGATATGTCGCATATCAAGTCTAGGGGTGGTATACGTCAGACCCCAGTAACCGATAAGTCGTGTCGATATGAGGCTCATAACAGGTCGAGAAACTACTGGTAACACTTACCAGTATATCTTTATATCAGCCCTGGCCAGGGACTTCCAGTTATAGCCAATCGAACACAGCACAAAATCAACTCCCTATACCGGGAGAGACGAATCCCTTCCTATCGCTCATTGCCTCCATGTGATTCGGGATTGTACCCAAAAGCCACCGTTTTGCATGCCCTCTTGGACGTGGTAAGGTGGAAATCAAAGCACAGTGGGAATCACACAAGACTCTATGACGATCTCGGGTCTACAGACTACCCTGTACCAGTGTCACCGGAGAACTGCCATCTGACGTGTGGTATATCACCAACTGGGAGTTCTCGGCGAGTCCGTCCAGTGTACCCAGTCTCCACTGAGCACCCGTACACCATCCTTGATGTCAAACACCGATGGATATGGGATCATCCATCGCCCATCATATGGGTCAAGATGCATATACGCTAGTCTACTCTGGTGTATCGATGCCCCGTCTCGATATACCCTCGACTAGGAACATTTATAGGATGTACTCATCGACTACCGTGGCCCCACTAGTATGATCTCATCATAATCCCAGTAGTCGAGTACATATCCTAAGGGCTTTATCAACATGTGAGAGAAAGACAGTAAACCAATACAAGTCAACATGTTAAGATAAAGTGAAACCAAATAGCATACTATCATGACGAGCAAGAAATTCCTCTCTGTATATATCCAAGCATCCATCATAATATACATCATATGTACAACAATGGCCTCTAGGGCATATACATAACTAACACAATGATGATAGGAGGGTCTTCAGCTGGAGGTTCTGGTTGTAACATCATCCCGACCATGTCTTGGAAGAGAAGCGTCATTCGTTTTATATTGGCTGCCTGTTCTGCAGCCTCTTTTTCTCTCATCTCGAGCATTCTTCGGAGGAACTCGGTGTCAGTTTCTTGTTCCCGACGCCGCTCTGAGGTCTCTGGAGTTTCTTTCGGCCCAGTGAGTGCGGCCATTGCAGTCAGCATCTCTTGAAGCTTCTGCAGTTGCTCCTGGGCTTTTGTCACGGATCGGGTGAGCGGTCGGTGACCCGTAGAAGCGCGGCTTTCCTCTTTTCCGGAAGCCATATAAACGGTATGCACCATTATGCCCCCAGACTTGGGGCATTTGGATTTGGCGCTTTTACGGTTCGCCACGTCCACAGAGGCTTTCTCTGGCCCTCTTCTCTTTTGGGCGGTTGACGTTGAGGGAGCCGTTGCAGTGGGCATCCAGACGGATGACATTTTCTGTGGTGCCTCAAGGTGGCTCCTTTCTTGTTGAACTTTGAGCCTTTTGGGTCGGCGAGAGTAATCTTGATCAATTACTGAGTCTTGAACCTGTCACCAGACTTTGTAAATTTTGGAGGACAGCCGCTGAGGGTGCTTCTCCGGCTTCGCCTTTGGGACATTCTCCATAGGTGGAGGAGATCTTTTCAGCACGGCAGTTGGCGAGTTCCTACACACCCTGTTAAGTAGTTCAAAACTGTTCCCAGTTGGGACAGCAGCATCAACTTCCACCATTGGAGTTGGCGAAGTCAGTCCAGAAGGGGAATTGCCCCCAGCTTTCCTCACTCCGTGCCAGTGGTGACGTCGAGCATGTCGTGCGGCCGGGATCACCTCCGCTGTTGGATCAGCTTTTCCGTGCCCCCTGTTCTGATGAGAGTCTGCTGTTGGCGCCAGCCTGTCAAAGACAGATGCTCGCTAAGAGGGAATGGCCAATCTTCAAAAGCCCGATTTTCTTGCAGGGGAAACGGCCTTGGTTACTTGACCCGGAGTGGGAGCTGAAACGGCCAGTCTTGTGAAGACCGACCCCTTAGCCGGAGAAGCCGCCTTGGTGACTTCAAGAGTATGAATGGCTATCCGCTTCGGGATGGCCGCTTCAGGTATTGCGGGCTTCTTCACAGGCCCACTTGAACTTTGGCCCGGTCTGTTGAAAACTGAGGCACTGAATTTGGGCGATCCGTTGAGAGGGGCCGCAGTAGCGGTAAGCCGATCAAAGACCGACTTCTTCTGAACTTCTTGCAATGGTACAGGGGCGTTGAAGCTCATTGGTGGGAGCATGGTCCCGAAGAACAATCCAGGGGTGGCCTGAGTCTCCTGGTCCATAGGCATCGTGAAGATGGAGGCCGCTTGGGGCCCGTAAGTCACTCCTCCGGACGGGATGGAGCGAGAGTTGCAGTTAGTGCAGTTTGAAGCCATTGATCTTCTGTCTTCTGCACGGAGCAAGGCACCAAATCTAAGTATCTCAAATCCACATGCAACCATATCAAACCGCGATTCGTTCGTGAACACGACACATGAAGTGTGGAGTGGAAAGAGGAAAAGGTCCCATCGGGCGTGCCAGAATCCATTCCCCTCCGAAAGACACGGCGGTGACGCGGCGAACGTCTGGCCTGAAATTCGGGGCAGATGCTAATTGGTGCTATCCGTCCACCTCTCCGAAGATGCCAAGTTGATGTATGGCACCATGTATCGAAGGTTTAAACGGATGCGGCCGATATAGCAAACTTCGTCAGATGCCCCCTCGTTTGAGGGGTTTTTGATTGTAGGGACGCTCTTCCCTGCAGGCGCAAGCCCCTGCAGTTAATTACGCTACCGCATCGCGGTAAAAACTTTCTCCTTCTCCATATGGTCACTTCGTGTCATGGGTGTTTGTTTTGTGTTTGGTTGCCCTTGGATTGTATACGGAGACTAAGTTATGTTGTCGCCCGTAGGGCGTGGACTAGTCCAAATCCGTATCTTTCTTAGATTTGGGTTTGGGGGTTTGGGTTTAAGGATACGTTAGCCTCATTTGAGACTAAGATCAACTTAAATGTTTGTTAAGGATACGTTGGTCTAATTTTAGACTAAGATCAACTTAACGGGATCGTTTAGATCCGACAAGAGAGCAATTGGGCTCTATTGTTTAGTTTAGTGACATTGCGGTCGATTGCCAGTTTAAGGACATGGGGGTCCAATGTTAGTTTAAAGACATCTCGCTCCATTGTTAGTTTTAAGACATCTCGGTCGAGATTAAGGACATCATAGTCCGTGGATTTAAGGACTCCACAGTCCGATGTTAGTTTTAAGACGTCATGGTCGAGGTTAAGGACATCATAGTCCGTGAGTTTAAGGACCTCACAGTCCGATGTTAGTTTAAAGACATCATGGTCGAGGTTAAGGACATCATAGTCCATGAGTTTAAGGACCCCACAGTTCGTGAAATGTATGGTTGTCGGGACCCGTCACCTCTTTGAAGACGTTGAGGAATTACAACGACAAATATCAAAGGAGTGAAGAGATGTACCTTTGAACCGAGATGAGTTGGTTGAAAGAGCAGATGTACTCAGTTTAAGATAAGTTGAGGACTTATGGCCAGAATTGGGCTAAGTCCAATTAAAATGTTTTAACATTTTATTTTTGTTCTGGCTATTAAGCCTTCATTTGGGCTCAGCCCTTTTAACAATGCTAAGCATTGGGCTCTGACATTTTTTGTCATGTATTGAATGCATAGAATTTATCAGAACAACGTATGTTCTGACAGCGCGCCACGTGGCGCACTAGGCGCTTTGCACCAGTTAAAGAGCGCATTGCGCTTCTGTCGGTTTGCGTACACGAGGAGGACACGTGTCGCGGTTAGCGCTAAGCGCTAGTTTGTTAGCGCACTGTGCTTTTAATTTATGAGTGCGCTGCACTAGTTTATGGGTGCGCCAGTGAGTGACACGTGGTGCGCTTGGCGATGAGCGCCAACCCAAGAGCGCAGTGCGCTGTTTTCAAGAGTGCAAAGCGCAAATCATGTCTGTGGTTGACACATGGCATGTTTTGGCACTGAGCGCCGATCCAAGGAGCGCAAAGGCGCAGCTCATGAGTGCAAAGCATTTTCTAATAGCGCAAAGCGCATTTTGATCAATTTTAAGATCAAAGAACAAATTTATGTTCTTCAAAGGAGGCTCTGCCTCAAGATCCATGAACAAAAGTTCTTGTTTTTATAAAAGGCTCTGCCTTTATAGATCAAAAGATCTGTGAATGAAGTAAAATACTTCTTTTTATATTTTTTTGATTAGATCTTTTGATCTTTTCTTTTTAATCAAAGACCTTGGTCTTTTTCTTAGATCTCTGATCTTTTTAGAAGATGGATCTTCTTTTTACGAGATGGTTTCATCTCTATTATTCAAGAACATAGTTCTTTTTTTTTACCTTGAAGATGAAGAAATATATTCTTTTTTCTAAGAGCTTGCTCTTTTTTGTAGAGGGTTTCTCTCTCTCTTTTTTATGTCCTCTCTCTGTATATTTTAGACTTGAAGTCTAGGGTCCTTTATATAGGGCCAAATGATTTGTTAAATCAGTTTTAAGAGATCTTTCTCTGATTGATTTGGGAATATTTTCCACCGTTGGATCTTTGATCCTAAGGCTTCTGTTTTACAGAAGATAATCTTCTTATTTTAATAAGATTGAAAAATCTTTCCATAACAGAATTTTAGTTCTGATTAATTAATAATTTATTATTAGTAAATCTTTTGATCTGACGGTGGGGGAATTTTTAATTTCAGCGCTGGCGCACCTTGCGCTAGCGCACCTACGTTCGACACGTGGCGCGCAGCGCAGCGCAACTGCGCTAGCGCACCCGTGTTTGACACGTGGCACGCAGCTCAGAGCGCAGCGCAGTCAACACGTGGCACGCAGCGCAGAGCGCAGCGCAACTGTGCTAGCGCTCCTGTGTTTGATACGTGGCACGCAGCGCAGAGCGCTGGATTTGAAGCGTTGCTTCAACTTTTTAGTTTTGAAATTTAAAACAGAGCTTTGCTCTGATTGGGGGTGCGCTGCCTAGGGCGCAGCGCACCTGGCGCTAGCGCGTCTGTGTTTGACACGTGGCGCTCAGCGTGCAGAACGCTGAATCTGAAGCGTTGCTTCAATTTAAATTTTGAATTTTGAAACAGAGCTTTGCTCTGATTGGGGGAAACATGCCCCTGGATTCGAGGTACTAAGATTTGGTGTCTTGCTCCATGCAGAAAATAGAAGATCAATGGCTTCAAACTGCACTAACTGCAACAACTCCTACTCCGTCCTCGCTGGAGGAGTGACTTACGGGCCTCAGGTGGTCTCCGTTTTCAAGATGCCAGTGGAACAGGTGACGCAAGCCACCACTGGGCTATTCTTTAGGACCATGCTCCCACCAATGAGCTTCAATGCCCCAATGCCGTTGCAAGAGGCTCCGAAGAAGTCGGTCTTTGATCGGCTTGCAACTACTGCGGCCCCTCTCAACGGGTCGCCCAAATCCAATGCTTCAGTTTTCAACAGATTGGTCCAAAACTCTAATGGGCCCACGAAGAAACCTGCGATACCTGAAAGGGTTATCCCGAAACGGATAGCCATCCCTGCTCCAAAGAAAGAAGTCGTTAAAGCGGCTTCTCCTGCTAAAAGATCAGTCTTTGCGAGACTGGTTTCTCCAACTCCCATTCCGGGAGAAACCGCCAAGGCTGCTACCCCTGTCTGAATGTCTGCCTTCGACAGGTTGGCTATCCCCTCTCAGCGGACGTCGGTTTTCTAGAGGCTAACGACGACAACAGCCTCTTATCATAGCAGGGGGCATGAAGAAGCTACCCCCATAGTTGAGCCAGTCCCGTCTGCTCGACATGCTCGACGTCGCCACTGGCACCGAGTGAGGAAGGCTGGTGCAGTTCCCCTTCTGGACTGACTCCGCCAGCTCCAATGGTGGAAGTTGATACTGTTGTTCCAACTGGGAACAGCTTTGAACTACTTAACGGGGTGCGTAGGAATTCGCCAACTGCCATGCTAAAAAATTCTCCTACGCCTGTTGAAAAGATCACAAAAGCGAAGCCAGAGCAGCCCCCTCAGCGTTTGTCCTCCAAAATTTACAAAGTCTGGCGACATGTCCAAGACTCGGTGATCAACCAAGACTACTCCCGCCGATCGAAAAAGATGAAAGTGCGGCAAGAGAAGGACGACCCTGTCATACTGCAGAAGGTGTCGTCTACTTGGGTTCCCGCTGCAATGGCCCCCTCAACTTCAACCGTTCACAAAAGAAGAAGGCCGGAGAAAATCCCCGTGTCTGCGACGAAAGGCACTGAACCTAAACGCCCCAAGTCTGGGGACATGGTGGTGCACACTGTTTATATGGTATCCGGAAAAGAGGATAGCCGTATCTCTACGGGCCATCGACCACTCACAAGATCTGTAACAAAGGCCCAGGAGCTACAAGAGAAGCTCCAGGAAATGTTAACACAGATGGCCGCACTCACTGGGCCAAAAGAAAGCCCGGAGACATCGTCAGAGCAGCGTCATGAACAAGAAACTGATGCTGAGTTCCTCCGCAGATCCTCGAGAAGAAGGACAAAGAGGCAGTGGAACAAGCTGCCAACATAAAAAGAATGGCACTTATATTCCAAGACATGGTCGGGATGATGTACAGCCGGATCCTCCAGCTGAAAACCCTCCGATTATCCTTGAAGACGATAGGGGAGAGACATCGAACCCTCTTCCGGCTTGTTCAGTAGCCAAAGAG
This sequence comes from Agapanthus africanus, assembly GCA_030015575.1. Classification (NCBI taxonomy): domain Eukaryota; kingdom Viridiplantae; phylum Streptophyta; class Magnoliopsida; order Asparagales; family Amaryllidaceae; genus Agapanthus; species Agapanthus africanus. The sequence continues at coordinate 284,930,862 of JASDDO010000019.1, forward strand.
GAGACCATTTCTAAAGCCGCCCTGGATGATTATATCGCTCAACAAATATGAGCTCATCAAGCGAACGAAGCGGCCGGCCAAATTGTTAAGACTGGACGATCATATCCGGGTTGGTACGATCAAATAAAGTACCCGCCAGGATATACAATCCCTAAATTTCACGTATATAAGGGGACGGGGAATCCATACCAGCACGTTGCTCAATTCAGAACCTTGTGCGGCAACACCGGAGGTGACGACAAACTGTTGCTTCGCCATTTTGTTGGCAGCCTGTCGGAAACAGCGTTTGAATGGTACTCCGAGCTCCCTAACGACTCCGTTAAGACATTTGCAGAAATGGAGTTACTGTTCACACAAAGGTTCGCAAGCGCTAGAGAGCGCACCCTCATCACAACATTAATTAACGCCAGGGTGAAGCCGGGCGAAACGTAGGTACAGTATGCGATACGGTGGCGGAATTTATGGTCGAAGTGCGAACAACGCATTGAAGAAGCTCCTGCGGTAGGCATGTTCATGGGTACTCTTAATCCACAGGCAACAATATCCCAGTTCATGATGTTTTTCAAGCCAACTACTTTCCTGGCCTTGATTGACAAGCTGGCCCAGATGGACCAGATAGGCCATAAGTCTTCCTTTTCAAAGACAGAACCGCTAAATGAAAAGGGCAAAGGGAAAGCCACCTTTGTCGCCAATGCTCAACAACAGCCGAGCGACTTAAAACCTGTTGTTCGCCAAAGCAACGTGCGTTCACACCAATCCCTCGAGGAGAGACTGGGATGTCCTTACTCGTTTCCCTGGGATAAAACAAGGAGACTGTTCAAGCTGGCAGTACGCAATAGACTCATCAATCTGCCAGAGCCAAGACGTCCGCTGTAGCCAGGCGATTCCAATAATCCTAATTACTGCCCCTACCACCGAGCAGTAAGCCATCCAATCGAAGATTGCTTCGTTTTCAAGGGCTAGATTGAGGACCAATACCATAAGGCAAATTCGCACTGTCCGAGAATTGGAAAATAAGCCCGCAACAACCACACGCTCCTAAAAGGGTAGACACGCCGGGGGCATCATGCTCATTTATAGAAGAAGCTCCATGGGAGGTTGCTCTTTCAGCTAAAACAAAAAGAATGCTGAAGGATCTTCAAACATGCCCGGCGATCAGGTGGAAAAGTCTGCTGGAACCCGAGGTCATTAAGGGAATGCTGAAGCCGCGCCCAACGCCAAGAGTTGGTAGCGATAATCAAAACGCTCAGGCCCAGCCGTCAAAGTCTTCGAAAAAGAAGAAGAAGACCAAAAAGCCTGTGAAGGCTGATGACAAGCGCACGGACCTGCAAAAACACATTGACGCGCTGGAGGAATACAACCAGAAGGTGCGAAACCTGGTCACACTTCAAGAGTTTCTTAACCACATCATTGAAAACAGAGATGTCAACAAAGATGAGGGAGAAGACTCGTCAGATGAACCTGAGGATTATATGGCGAGCTGCCACGTGATCTCTCACTCGTCAATAGATGGTGAAGAAGCTCCTGATGCAGAGAAATTGGGGGCAGATCCCGAACCGAAACCCTTGGAACCGTCTGACGAGATGATCGATCTGCTGCTGAACGCAGCCCGTCAGAAAAGCAAAGCCGATCGGGAGCGCGAAATGGCCATATTCCAAAAAGCCAAACGCCGGCGACTGGACGAAAGTGTTAAGAGTTAAAACACTCCCACCAGATCAAAGCACATCCGCCGCTAACAAAAGTAAACTTAAGACGAGGAAACGGTTCGCCAAAGCCATGTCAATGGGAATGAAGCTACCACCCTCCGAAGGAAACACTCCTGGTGGGATATACCTTGACGAAAAGGATGTATATCCAAATTACTGCTTATACCATCAGAGGATCGCGCACCCTACTGTAGAGTGCAACGCCTTTAAAAACTGGTGGCAGGGATATGTCGCCCACCGACAACATTTCAAGAGGATGAAGCGTGAAGCTCGTCGACAGCGAAAAAATGCGACAGATGAGCACAAAAGAACTGCCGTAACTGTCACATGGTCGATTTCGGGATATCGCAAGTTCTCACCTTCGGAAGCGATTCTGACGAGGAAATAGCCCTCGGCCCTCTCTTCAAAGAACCCACCTCCGAAGCAGAAGAGACGAAAACCTGCGAGAATATTCAGCTGCGCAATCGTACGTTACCCGAAAAGAATCTCGGACCCACAAGCAAGGGAGCGAACAAAAAAGATAAGGGGAAGGAAAAAGTCCCTGAGGATATCACCCTCGATGATCGAGTCGTCGAGGAGTTGGCATCCAAGGACCCGCCAAAGAAAAACAAGGTGGATTACAATGTTCTGGCACACCTGAGGAAGATACCCTCACAACTGAGCATTCTCGATGCCCTTCTTCTATCTAAAAAGGCGAGAGATTCTTTGATCAAGGCACTACAAGAGCCCGAGTAGTTCCAAGCTTTCCTTGCCGAAGAAAAGATGAAGGATGAGCTAGAAGAAGTGCACACTGCTGACGTCACTTTTGGCGATGAAGATCTCCTCCTCGGGACGTGCGAGTACAACCGTCCCCTGTATGTCACCGGATACTTCCATGACATCAAGATAGGGAAGATCTTAGTTGATAACGGGTCCTCTGTCAACCTTCTCAACATGAGAGTGCTAAAAGAAATCTGCATGAGCGTTCAACACCTCGCTCGGGATAAAATCACTATCTCCGGGTTCGACTTTCAGTCATCACGGACGCTCGGGTCTGTGATACTGACATTACGCTTTGGGCTGCTCATCACTGACATCAAATTTCATGTTATTGATGCCAATACTTGCTACAACGCTTTGCTCGGCAAGTCTTGGTTACACGAATATAACATCATCCCTTCTACACAACATCAATGTATGAAGTATTTCAAGGATGGTCTTGAGTACACCGTAACGGGGGAGCTAAACCCATTCTCCGTGAATGAAGTCCGCAAATATGAGGACGCAAAGTACTTTCTGCCAGAATTTGAAGACACGGAAAGATGCCATAAACCGGAGAATAAGCAAAAAGCTATCACCACTATTCCGGTCTTCGAGTGCGATAACGAAGAGGAGGAAGAGATAGTCTATTCAGGACCGCCCCAATGCAGCAAACCGGGACTGTCTACCCCTATTCTGGTCTTTGGCAGTGACTCTGAAGAAGAGATCAACGCAGTATTCTCGGTCTGTCCATCAGCACAGGCCTCCGCTGGAGATGATCAGAATTTGCAAATCGCTATGGTTCCACGGCAGCACTACAAAGAGCTCGACACACTTGATACCTATAGTGTGCAAGAACTGCAGACGTTCTACACCCCTCTTAGGCGGAAAGATGAAAAGGCGATCCTCTTTTATCGATCCGCGGAAACCAAAGTAGAGAAAGAAATCTGGCATGGTGCCGATTCTACGCTTGATAGGCTCCAGCCTATCCATCTGCCCAGATATTACACAGAAGGACTAAAAAGGCTGTTGAGGCGCCAAGGCGTACCCTTCAAACAGACTGCTCGACAAGCTCAGTTCTACAACAGGATCTGGAACGTTCCCGAAACTCAGCGAAAATTGCCCAACGGGAGAATAGAAACGATTGGGCTTGGATATGTTCGATCTAAGAAACGGGAGCGATTCCATGGCTGTTGCGTTATACATGACTTCGATGAAGAAGGAAATGCTCTGTTAGAAGACACTACGATTGAACCAAAACGAGATCCTACCGTAAAAGTGCCAAGTCCGTCGTTCAAAGAACAAATGGATAAGCTAATAAGGGAAGCGGGTCAAAAGGTCCGGGGTGACCATAGCCGCGAAATGGCCATCTATGAAAAAGCCAGAACGCAGCACCTCCTTCAGCAGGCTACAAAAAATGACGATGCCTTTCATCGCCAGCCCATCATATGGAAGACTCGACGTGGAGGAAAAAATAAACCGAAGAACGGAAAAAATATCCGACAGCGGCAAAGCGGGTCCAAGAAGCCACACGATCGAGAATTGAGCAGCCTGGATTCGTCTCTTATAAAGAAGATGGGTCGAGCATACTCTTTTCCCTAAGACAAGACAAGGAAGATATTCGATCTTGTCATGAAACATCAAATGATTACGCTCCCGGAGTCCAAACACCCTGAACAAGCAGGCGAGGTCTCTCACCCGGATTATTGCTCCTATCACCGAGCGATAGGACATCCTCTCGAAGAATGTTTCACATTCAAAGACTGGGTAGAAGACCAGTATCAGCAAGGCAGGTTCGCTTTATCCAGCAGGTAACCCCGCCACAGAAGCATGAACCGAAAGCCACATATACAACGAGAGTAGAGGCGGATCAACGTCGGTCTTGGAAGCGATCTCGCACCTGTCACGTAATAACACTGACAAAAGAAGGAGTACCTGAGAATATGGATGACCTCTCCTGGTGCTTTGAAAACGATGATGACAAAGTTATCTCAGAGTTTCCACCGGCTCCAAAAGAACTGGAAGATGGGATACATACTACGACAGATAACCTCAGAAAAATCGACTTGGGAACGGTAAACGACCCAAGGCCTACGTTCGTCAGCGAGCTGCTGTCCGAAGAACAGGTGGCGACACTCAAAGAAGTGCTCATGCAGTATAAAGACTGCTTCATATGGAACTACTCCGAGATGCCGGGGCTAGATCCGGAAATAGCAGTGCTTAAATTGGCGATATCTTCGGACGTCAAGCAAGCACCAAGAAGAATGCGGTTCGAACTTGAAATGAGCATCAATGCCGAAGTCAAGAAGCTAATCGACTCCGGCTTTATCCAAGAAGTTCAGTATCCTGACTGGATCGCCAACATCGTCCCAGTGATGAAGAAAAATAGGACGGTGCGCATTTCGTAGACTTTCGGGACCTCAACAAAGCCTGCCCAAAGGATGACTTTCCCGTACCGGTCACCGAGCTGATGATAGACAACACGTCCACTCATGAAGTCTTCTTCTTCATGGACGACTCATCAGGATACAATCAAATAAAGATGTATCCCGAAGACCAGAAGCATACCGCTTTCCGGACTCCGCTGGGAATATTTTGCTACAAAGTGATGTTGGAGATAGTGCCCTCAGAGTCAATTATTAGGTCACAGGTACGTGATTGTAATGATTGAGGGAGGACCTATCCCGGTAGGACAGTCTTACTCGAGATGATAGTATGCTATCTGGTTTACCTTTATCATCGTGTACTGTTTTAGGTGACCTGACACGTCGCTATTACACGTTGATAGAGCCCCTAGGATTCTTGCTTGACCACCAGCAGTATGAGGGCGATCATATAAGTGGGAGCTGGGGGTCTATAAGCTTATCCTTAAAAGGTCCCTAGTCGTGGGAGTTTCGAGACTGGGCATCGATACTCCATTAGTAGACTAGTGTATACAGTCGAGACCCCGACGAGGGGCGGTGGCCGGTCTCACAAGCCACTGGTGTCAGTTGGATCACCTAAGATGTATACAGGTGCTCATTGGGTTATGAGTACACCGGACAGGACTCGCCGGGAACATGCTAGTTGGTCATATACCAGACGTCAGATGGCAGTTCCCTGGTGACATGTGTGCAGGTTAGTTCATCGACCTGGGGATCGTCATTTGTCTCGTGTGAGTTCCCACTGTACTTTGATTACTACCCTACCACGGCTCAAAGGAGTCGTGCAAACAGGTTTTAGTTGGGTACAGTCCCGAGCCACATGGAGGCAGTGAGCGTATCTTCAGAGGTTCGTCTCTCCCGGTATTGGGGGTGAGGTCGTGCTGTGTCTAGGAGAGCCATTACACAAAGTCCTTGGCCAAGGCAAGGAGATTTACTGGTAGGTATTCCAGTAGTATCTCAGGGTGTTCTGGGCTACACTCCGACACGACTTGTACCGTTTTTGGGGGTCTGACTTTTACCAACCCCCTAGGCCCGCCATGCGATGCTCATAGACGAACGGACCGGACTGCACGGATATTGTCACTGACAGGCTCAGTTGGGTGTCGGGGTGAGCTTCCTCATCGACGTCCCATTTGGTCAGTACCTGGTAGCCCGTCACGTATTGGCTTATACCTCTGACGTGCTAGTGGTTAAATCCACAACCAAGGTGTTGACGAGTCTTTAGAGTCTACCACACTTTCAGTTACTCAGCTTTCGGGCGAAACGCTGTAGAGGCCGTATGGAGATATGGCAGGGTCCGATCAGATACGTGCGGTATTGCACGGATCAGGATCGGACGGTTTGTACTAGTAGCCGTATAGGTATATGGCAGGGTTCGATCAGATACGCGCGGTATTGCACGGATCAGGATCGAACGGATAATACTAGCCGGCTTTGGTTTAAGCCGGTCCTAGTTTAGTACAGTGTAGATTTTGTCTTTTTGCATTTGTATCCGGACGGAATACAGATGCGGGTGTGTATGCACAGTATCGGGGTTTTCCTGTAATTTATTACGGGACCAGTTTTCTGGAGTTGCCAGTTTGCATTCCGTTCTGGCCGGTTTTCCTTTGTTCTTTCCCGGCCGGACTTTTCCGATGGAGGGGGTTATTTGCAATTGTGCAAATAACACTTTGTGGAGGTTTTATATGCATAAAGATTGATTATGATATCTTGCTCCATGCTTTTGCTTTATTGTGACATGAAAGGGTATGGTTGGATTTGATATGAAGGATGGTGTATGTTTTCTTGTCTCTTGGTGTGGTCACCACTTGACTTCTCCTACCCACACCTCCCTTAAGGTTTTGTATTTGTTCCCTCCACCATTTCCATACAGGTTATGGCCGGCCACACATTGTGAGGAGAGGAAAAATGAGAGGTTCATTTTTGATGCTTCATTCTTCATCTCATTTCCTTGCAAAAATTGGTAGCTTCATTTCCCTCCAAAGTTCAATCCTCATTCCTCCATCCAAAGGCAACAAACCCCAAAAAGACAAGTAGCCTCTACACTACACTTCCTACAGCATATCTTGGGCACGTCGAGTAGCCGGCTTCGTGCCCGAGTTGCCTCGACATTGAGGTGGGAGCCCGTAAACGAAGAAGGCGATGTGGTGCACTTCCGGCGACGAGGAGGAGACGGGACTTTTCCGCAGGAGATCGGGACCATGACGAGAAGACCGGAGGACTTAGATCGTCGGTATATCTCTAACCCATCTTCTAGTTAGCTTAGACTAGTTTAATGGTTACGATCCGGTTAAAGTGCGCGGTGGTGCCGGTTTGCAAAGTCCGCAAAATTTAAGTTATTCACCGCTTCCGCATTCCGGCGTCGGATTGACGGCCGGGGCGCCGCCGTGCACTTACAGTGGTATCAGAGCCTCGCCATTAACTTAGTCTAACTTTGTGTAATGTGTTTGCATTTCCGATCGATCAAAAAGTTCCAAAACTGCATTTTAGTTCGCATCAGTTTCTGTTGAAAATTTTTGGTCTCGAAAAATTTTTCAGGTTATAAAATATTGATGTACTGGAAAATCTAAGAGTTCTGTAAAAATTTGACGAAGTAACTCCACAGTTGGAGCGCGGAACCGCCGCGAAAACCCCTTTTGTGCGGCCCTTCCGCCGCGCACTATTCACATCACTTCACCATTTTTTTACAGAGGCCTTCTGGGCTTAAAATATGGGCTTTGGAATATTAAAGTTGGGCCAATTGTTTCTGTGAGTGCTACAGTTTTCTTTGGGGCCCACTTGTTAATTGTTTGATCAATCGGAAATTTTTTAAACACATTTTTCATAGTATTTACATTATATCTGCGACCGTGAATGTCACTCGATCGGTAAATCCGGTCTAACTGCTATAGCCCGGTTAGACGGATTTGCGAACGTGACTTTCACGTTGATGTTCTATGTATTTGCTGTGATGTTGCGGATCGGTCGTGGGGGATAGCCTGGATGCAATGCTAGTACTGTTTTGTTGTATTATGTACATTTGATATTGCGGGGCGAGCGTCCGACATGTGGACTGCCGTCTCTGCCCGTTTGTATTATTCTTTTGGGGCACGACCTGGTTGCGGTCGATGTACCCATTGTATGTATATTTTACTTTCTGTACTAGGGTTACCCCGCGGAGGGGTGCACGGATAGCCGGGTTCTAGAGGGCAACAAGCCCGCATCTCATGGCATTGGGACGGAGGGGGCTTCACTCTAGGATTGGCGGGCTATTCGCCGCACTCGTAGGGGGTACAGGTTTGACCCAGGAGGGGTGCCCAAGTTACCGGATTCCGTGAAGTGCTGGGTGGTCCATTCACGTTGCTGAAGGGGGCTGCCTCGCTTCAGGTTTTGGCGGGTAACTTGCCGCGCCCGTAGGGGTCTAGGTTTTCATTGCACAGGCTATCCACACGACCAGGGGAACGTCGGGTTTCAGCGGCTCTGTGAAACCCGGGGATCCCAGATATCTGTATTGTTTCTGTGATGCTGTTCATTTTCTGTGATGTTGCATTTTATTCACGCCTTGAGCGAAATATAATATATTGGTATATATATTAGTAGATGTTGTATATGTTTTGCATCCGCGCTAGTCCAGTCCCCGCTCTGCCGTTAGTTAGCTAACCTAACGGGTGATGACGGGACCCAGTGGCGAATGCGGATGGCATATACGTACGTCAGTATATTTTCGTTCTTTGTGGTGTGATCAATTGATGGGACTGCGTTGATTCGGATCAATGCAAGTTAAACAAACCTAATCTGATGTTGTTGGAACACTTTTCAAAAAGCTGTTATTGCAAGGACGTTCACTTTTGTTTTGCATCGCGGTATTCATTTAGAATATCCTGCTCCTCAGTCGACGAGGCAAGGGCCGAGATCCCTTCACCGGGAGTGACCCCTTGGACAAAAAGTTTGCGTCAGGGCATTAACTTCACTATAGCCGATTACTTTTGCTTTGCACCGTGGTATTCATTTGGAATATCCTGCACCCCATTCTACGGGGAAAGAGCCGAGATCCCTTCACCGGGAGTGACCTCTTTAGCGGAAGTTGTCGTCACTATATTTCTTAAAAGCTATACGTTCCTTCGACGATATCAAGTTCTTTACGTTAAAGGTTTTCGCCAGAAGCCATTCGTAGCCCTCCGTCGTTTCATATGGGTGGTCAATAGTATTCAAGCTGTGTATGTTGGCCAAAGTCAAGGCACAGTGATTGGTAGCTATTGGGGTATTCATATGCAGCATAGATAGATGTGTTGGTTTGGGACAGCCGTACTGCCATTTTGGCCAAAGTCAAGGGTATGTATGGGTGGACTCAAATTAACCTGGAGAATGACGGGTTGAACTTGACATGTGACTTATGATATGTTGGCCAAAGTCAAGGTCATAAGAGCATGGGGTAAAAATCACATCGGGAGTTTCAAAAGAACTGAAACTTACCAGATATGCGCATACCTTCTGGAGTGTGATACCGTGAGCGGATTCCGTCACGTTATCATGCGATGAGAGTTGGATCCCGATTCCCACTGATGAGTTAGTTTACTCCTCGGGTGACCCCGACTAATTCTTCTTTCAGGTTTGGAGGAGAATTTGAGGTACAGTGGGAGGTTTCCAGATTAGATAAATTGGTGACCATTCTGATCTAGGTTAGAGTGCACGCTGAGTGTTTCTTTTCTCTCTCTCTTTGGCAGCGACCATTGACCCGACCCTAAGACTTTGACTCAGTGACCATGTTGACCGAACCTTCTTAAACACTGGCTTTTGGATTGTCAGAGTTGCAGACCTCATTGCCACTCCTACTTTTACCCTTTTCTCCAGGACACCCCGTATTACTACGAACGTCCGCTTCCATTGGACAAAACCATCGTATGGTTAGATACGAACTCGAAGGAATTCGAGGATGGTTTCCGGTTCTGGAGAAAACGAATAGGATTATTCAGTTGTCTTTTCCTTTTACCCTCTCTCAGGTTACGAGTACTCCTTGGTTTAGGGGTAGTACACCTATTATGCTTATTGGATAGTCTTCTTCCAAACCTTAGGCTGGTGCCGACCGGTAGGGAATGAAGAAAACCAATTAGCATAACGATGGTGTGCAGAAGGTATTAAGTTCAGACAAAGCAAGGGATTAGTAAGAGGGCAAAGTAAAATGCAACAGATATTCACGACCAAACCAAATATTTCGTTACCACTCCCACATCACCTTTGTATTTCTCCAGGACACTCCGTATCACTACGAAGATCCACAGTTTATTTGGATACTCCATCGTATGGTTATATACGAACTCGAATGGAACTTGTTCCAGTTCGGGGATGGATTCTGGTTCAGGAGAAATAGGAATAAGGTTTATTCGGTTGTCTTTTATCTTCACCCTCTCTCATTGCGAGTGTTCCTAGTATTGGGACAGTACACCCATTATGCTTATTGGATAGTCTTCTTCCAAACCATAGGCTGGTGCCGAACGGTAGGGAAGGAAGAAAACCATTTGGCCTAAAAGGGTGTGCAGAAGGTAAAGACTAAAGACATATGAAGGGATTTGGAGAGGTGGCAAAGAACTATACGGTTACAGTCGTGAATCTGGAAGAGGCATTACTAGGAATACCAGAATACCCCATCGGAACATTTCAATGTTTCAGTTCAACTGTGTAATGTTTAAGGAAAACTGATTTCCCGATTAGATACTTACTCCAGGGTATGTATTTACCAGGTATGATTCTCACATCTGTATGGTTTTACAGATGATGAGTGGGAGTAGGTTATTGGGAATTGGGTGATCATCCTCATTATATCGGGATTCGTTGTAATCGGTGATGTTTGAGGAAATCACCTGGGCTGTTTGCCGGTCGGCAAATATTTGGTTTTGAATATCCGCAGTTATGCACCAATTTCAAATTGATATATCTGTACGTCTATTTTCATAGAGTGAGATATACCTTTCTGAAATTATGTCTACGACATTTACCTATATCAGTGGATGGTTAGGTAAGGAGCATTAAACAGCGGTGTAATTCTTCTTAACCATAAGTACAGTTTTCAACCTACGACACACAGTGAATGAGTTATCAGACTCAAGGGACTTATACAGAGTATTGTATGTTGTCCAGGGTCCATCAGGACAGAGGGGTTGGTCCTCGTACTATATTCGGTTTACTTATGACTTCTCTAGTTTTTAGACAGGTGTTTCGTGGAAACACAGGGTCTAAGTTTTGAGGAGTTATAGGTAATTTGAATAGAGTAGAGAACCAGGTATAGCAAGTATCGGGATTCTTCAAAGAGATCGAAGATGTAGATACTTGTGTATGGTATTCAGTTGATAGTAATGATAAAGAGAAATTGCTTCTCTTTCAGGTTACTCATAATTGGAAGCATTCCTAAGTTGAGTAACGCTGATCGGCCTCTCTCCATTTAGTTGACATGCACTGGAGACAGCTGCATGATTTGAATCTGGTTCAATTAAATCAGTGCCTCTGTTTTCTATATTGGATATAGAACAGTTCATATCTTAACATTGTTAAGGTACGGGGAGTTGTTCGGTTTATGCTTAAAACCAGACACTGGACAACTCGAGACACGTTTCTGTAATGGCTGTTTGTGGGTTGACCCAGGCTATGACGCGGGTTGATTTTCTACCATCTGGATGAACAATAGCGATATTGTTCTAGACTCGCCACAGTTTTATTAAAAATGGATTTTTTTTTAGAAAACAGTAGTGGGAGTATGGTAGAACTGGAAGTGATTCCAGAACCACAAACGATTACTGAAGATTTGATAAGGAACCTAAAGATTCAATCTGGATTGACATTCCATTGGCCACTCCGCAGATAAGGTGGGTAACTTCAGGCACCAGAGAGGTACTACGGTAGCCTCAAGGACGGTGACAGGGAAGTTCTTGTTTACCCACAATTGCCATTGCTGTTGTTCCAGGTTACGAGACCCGGCGGGAGGATGAGTATAGCGTCGTTCTAAACTAGTTTTAGAAGTGTACGTGTATATGACTCTGCCAGAGGGTTGTCGTAGTCAGTGGGAGCAGCGGAAGCATTGGTGGACAAGTAGCTTATGTCTATTTATAGACTAAAGCATATGTAGCGGAGATAGATCATCTATTTCTGACGTGACAGTCATAGGTTTGACTTCATCAGAATAGGAGATGGATCTGTTGAGAAGGTAGTAGGATGTGATGTCATGGTATTTGGATGACATACACAAAGTAGGAAAAGAAACTCCTACACTACGATCGGTTATACTTTGGTCGTCACACAGTTGTTTCTCCACAAAGGAAATATCAGACATACTGGTTACTAGATCTATGGTTTTAGATCTAGATTTGGGTAGTCTCCCAATCTGGGTACTTAGACAGCATTCTAAGGGTATTTAGAATGGACGACTCCTAGCACGGTAGTGTACCTGCAGGTAATGGAGTCACCCTCTCCAAAGGTGTCTTACAGACTAAAGGGGAGAGGGACGGGCATGATTGGCAGATCACTTGCTCAGGCAATTGAGTCAATCGTGAGATGTCAAGTACCACACCAGATGTTGTTCTTGCACTAGATGCAATAAGTTGACATTAATCCAATCCTGGAGAAACAGTCGGAAGCAGTTTTAGAACATAAGTGGATGTTCTAGGGAGATGATAACGACAGCCTCATTCAGGAGACAGTTATCATTCCAGGCTTCCAAGGTGACCCGGACGACAAGGAGGTTGTCAGAGTTATAGTTTTTCCTTCTGACGAGGGGCAGTATTTTGGACAGGTGATCCAAGGCAATACTGAGGGAGGCATGGCGCAGGACACTGATTAAGTTCAGTTGTCAATACGGTCTAAGAAGTTTGGATTTGGAGTTCATTTATGAGCTAGGTCCCATCAGACATCCAGACATATTCTGAGACTGGTATTACTCTTTTCGGGAGATGGCTTTCTCCGCGAACTTGAGATATAGAGAGACATAGAAAGAAACAACTAAGCGGATCCACTCACTGAGGCTATTCCTCGAACGCAATAGTTTCGCAAACGAGCTTTGTGAGACTGACTAGTAGAGGAGTTGGATGTTCGGTATCACACGGGCTGTGAGTATGCGACATCGCAATAATTAGCCTTGAGTGCAAGTGGGAGATTGTTGGAGATAGTGCCCTCAGAGTCAATTATTAGGTCATAGGTACGTGATTGTAATGATTGAGGGAGGACCTATCCCGGTAGGACAGTCTTACTCGAGATGATAGTATGCTATCTGGTTTACCTTTATCATCGTGTACTGTTTTAGGTGACCTGACACGTCGCTATTACACGTTGATAGAGCCCCTAGGATTCTTGCTTGACCACCAGCAGTATGAGGGCGATCATATAAGTGGGAGCTGGGGGTCTATAAGCTTATCCTTAAAAGGTCCCTAGTCGTGGGAGTTTCGAGACTGGGCATCGATACTCCATTAGTAGACTAGTGTATACAGTCGAGACCCCGACGAGGGGCGGTGGCCGGTCTCACAAGCCACTGGTGTCAGTTGGATCACCTAAGATGTATACAGGTGCTCATTGGGTTATGAGTACACCGGACAGGACTCGCCGGGAACATGCTAGTTGGTCATATACCAGACGTCAGATGGCAGTTCCCTGGTGACATGTGTGCAGGTTAGTTCATCGACCTGGGGATCGTCATTTGTCTCGTGTGAGTTCCCACTGTACTTTGATTACTACCCTACCACGGCTCAAAGGAGTCGTGCAAACAGGTTTTAGTTGGGTACAGTCCCGAGCCACATGGAGGCAGTGAGCGTATCTTCAGGGGTTCGTCTCTCCCGGTATTGGGGGTGAGGTCGTGCTGTGTCTAGGAGAGCCATTACACAAAGTCCTTGGCCAAGGCAAGGAGATTTACTGGTAGGTATTCCAGTAGTATCTCAGGGTGTTCTGGGCTACACTCCGACACGACTTGTACCGTTTTTGGGGGTCTGACTTTTACCAACCCCCTAGGCCCGCCATGCGATGCTCATAGACGAACGGACCGGACTGCACGGATATTGTCACTGACAGGCTCAGGTGGGTGTCGGGGTGAGCTTCCTCATCGACGTCCCATTTGGTCAGTACCTGGTAGCCCGTCACGTATTGGCTTATACTTCTGACGTGCTAGTGGTTAAATCCACAACCAAAGTGTTGACGAGTCTTTAGAGTCTACCACACTTTCAGTTACTCAGCTTTCGGGCGAAACGCTGTAGAGGCCGTATGGAGATATGGCAGGGTCCGATCAGATACGTGCGGTATTGCACGGATCAGGATCGGACGGTTTGTACTAGTAGCCGTATAGGTATATGGCAGGGTTCGATCAGATACGCGCGGTATTGCACGGATCAGGATCGAACGGATAATACTAGCCGGCTTTGGTTTAAGCCGGTCCTAGTTTAGTACAGTGTAGATTTTGTCTTTTTGCATTTGTATCCGGACGGAATACAGATGCGGGTGTGTATGCACAGTATCGGGGTTTTCCTGTAATTTATTACGGGACCAGTTTTCTGGAGTTGCCAGTTTGCATTCCGTTCTGGCCGGTTTTCCTTTGTTCTTTCCCGGCCGGACTTTTCCGATGGAGGGGGTTATTTGCAATTGTGCAAATAACACTTTGTGGAGGTTTTATATGCATAAAGATTGATTATGATATCTTGCTCCATGCTTTTGCTTTATTGTGACATGAAAGGGTATGGTTGGATTTGATATGAAGGATGGTGTATGTTTTCTTGTCTCTTGGTGTGGTCACCACTTGACTTCTCCTACCCACACCTCCCTTAAGGTTTTGTATTTGTTCCCTCCACCATTTCCATACAGGTTATGGCCGGCCACACATTGTGAGGAGAGGAAAAATGAGAGGTTCATTTTTGATGCTTCATTCTTCATCTCATTTCCTTGCAAAAATTGGTTGCTTCATTTCCCTCCAAAGTTCAATCCTCATTCCTCCATCCAAAGGCAACAAACCCCAAAGAGACAAGTAGCCTCTACACTACACTTCCTACAGCATATCTTGGGCACGTCGAGTAGCCGGCTTCGTGCCCGAGTTGCCTCGGCATTGAGGTGGGAGCCCGTAAACGAAGAAGGCGATGTGGTGCACTTCCGGCGACGAGGAGGAGACGGGACTTTTCCGCAGGAGATCGGGACCATGACGAGAAGACCGGAGGACTTGGATCGTCGGTATATCTCTAACCCATCTTCTAGTTAGCTTAGACTAGTTTAATGGTTACGATCCGGTTAAAGTGCGCGGTGGTGCCGGTTTGCAAAGTCCGCAAAATTTAAGTTATTCACCGCTTCCGCATTCCGGCGTCGGATTGACGGCCGGGGCGCCGCCGTGCACTTACAAGTGATGCCTTTCAGTCTGAAGAACGCCGGCGCTACCTATCAGAGGGACATGACGAAGATTTTCGATGACCTCATACATGAAGTCGTCGAATACTATATCGACGACCTTGTGGTGAAAAGAAAATCGCACGAGGAGCATTGGGAGCATCTAAAAATAGTGTTCCAACGTCTTCGAAAATACAACTTGAAGATGAACCCTCTGAAATTCGCGTTCGGAGTTTCCTCGGGAAAATTCCTAGGATTCATCGTACGATATCGAGGCATCGAAATAGACCCGTCGAAGATCAAGGCGATCATGGAAATGCCTCTGCCAAGGACTCTGAAATAACTGCGGTCTCTCTAAGAAAAGCTCGCATATATCCGACGGTTCATAGCTAACCTCTCCGGAAAATGCCGCCCCTACAGTCACTTGATGAAGAATGGGACTCCGTTCGTCTGGGATCGCAAATTCCAGAGTGCACTGGATGAAATCAAGCAATACTTGCAGAATCCGCCGGTATTGACAGCTCCGGTCAAGGTAAAACCTCTCATCTTGCATACAACTGCCCTTGAAGGTTCCTTAGGCACGCAATGGACACAAGAGAATGATCAGGGGAAAGAGAGAGCCCTCTACTATTTGAGTCGAGTTCTCCTGGGGGTAGAAAACAATTACTCCCCCATTGAAAAACACTGCCTGGCGTTGATCTTCGCGATAAGGAAGCTCAGGCATTATGCTTTGGCACATGAGGTCCACCTCATATCAAAAGTGGATCCTCTCAAATATTTGATGTCGAGAGCCATACTAACAGGGCGGCTCGCTAAATGGGCCCTCCTCTTGATGGAGTTCTCGATAACTTATCGTCCCCTCAAGGCAGTGAAAGACCAGGCCATCACTGACTTCCTCGCCGAGCATCCGATATCTGCCGATTCACCCCTAAATTGCGAATTGCCAGACGAGCACGCGTTTGACACGATCAACAGGGGGTGAAGAGAGAGTGATACCCAATGGGAACTCTACTTCGATGGGGAATCCTCCATGAAGAAGCAAAAGCACAGCTCCCCCGTAATCAAATCTGGGGTAGGCCTTATCTTCGTGACTCCGCAAGAAGGGATAATGCGCTTTGCCTTCTCCTTAACAGAGCCGAGGACAAACAATGAAGCCGAATATGAGGCTTTGATAGCAGGTCTTGAGATCGCTGTCGACATGGGAATCGAAAACCTCCTCATATACGGAGACTCCCAGCTGGTCGTTAGTCAAGTAAATGGCGACTATCAAACGTGCAAACCAGAGTTGGTAAAGTATGGTGAGAGAGTGCAACAATTGCAAACTCAAATCCCTTCCTACGCCCTGGAAAGCATACCGCGAGCGGAAAATAGCAAGGCAGATGCGCTAGCCAAACTTTCTAAAGAATTGGCCGACGAGAACTGTTCACACCATAATATTGCATTATTAAATTCCCCATTCTTATTCTTTTTATAAATAAACAGGTACTTTTGACGCATGTCTGCTACATGTTACAGGTTACAGGTTCTTGGACAGGAAACAGTGAAAACGATGTAAAGACGATGAAAATATGGACTTTTGACCAACAAATGGGAGGATCTTAGTCAAGCCTACATCGAAAGACAGTTCACAATTAACAAGGCAACGCAAGACCCAAAAATGTCAAGGCAAACGGTTAAAAAGCCATTGCAAGTTGTTCACTGAAGATCTGGAACCAACCTAAAAGCCCAAATGGAAAAAGACATATAGAAACAGGAAGACAAAGTCACCAGGAGCCCAGCCCAGAAGTTGCAGAAGCCAAATCTTCCTTTTGGCCGCGGAACCGCGGCCAAACCATGCCTCGGGCCGCGGTTCTGCGGCAGTTTTAAAGAAATAAAAAATTAATTTTTTAGCGAAATAAAGTGGCGGCGTTGACCGGTCTTCCTAGAGGGCTATTTTTGTAAATGCAAATATGCAAGTCATTGTAACCCTAGGGTTTTCTATCTTCTATAAATAGGGACTCTAATTCATTGTAAACTTTATGCCTCCTTTTAATAAAAATTCCAAAATTCTTTATGGAGAGCATCAGTTCCTCTCTTCAATTCTGAAATTCAGATCTGACAACCCTGCATGGATGATTGGAGAAATGCATCTGTAAAGTAAGTAGATTTGTTTATTTTCTTGCCCTAGATAATTTCAATTCATGCCCTAGATTAAATTTATTTTCCTGCCCTAGTATAGATTTTATTTCTCTGCCCTAGTTATAACTTTCAATTAATTGCCCTAGGTAGAATAATTTAGGATTTTAGATTTAATAATCAATCCGAACACCATTCGGAATTAACTCGTAAGAACGAATCGGAAATTCACAACATCTCTGTGGACGACCCGTACTCACCGTCTAGCTGCAAAGCGACGCCGTTCTTGATTGCGGTTACAAATATTTTTGATCTATCTTTTAGAAAGCGCAAGCACGCTAAATCATTTAATCAAGAACCTCGATGACGTAAGGATCGTTGTGCAAAGCCGTCGGGTTCTTGCACCGGCAGAAATATCTCCGGAGTCGTCCAAAGAAAAGGGAGCGACCGAGCAAACAACCCTATAAATAAAAGACCAGGAAAAGGCTAAGGATTGGAGAGAAGTCTTTATAGATTACTTCAAATCCCATCGAACACCTGAAGATGCGTCCTCAAGACATCTGCTTATGAAACGAGTTCTGTCTTTCGCTTTCGTCAATGACACGCTGTATAAGAGATCGTTCGACTCTCTATGGCTAAGATGCCTGGGACCAGAAGAAGCAAGAAGAGTCATCCAAGAAACTCACGACGGACTCTGCGGTTCTCATCAAGCCGGGCCGAAGATGAAGCTGAAGATCAAAAGGATGGGCTACTATTGGCCCACAATGATCCAAGACTTCATCGAATACGCGAAGCAGTGTCACTCGTGCCAGATTCAAAGGGATTTTATCCACCAGTATCCAAATCCGCTACATCCAACGGTGGCTAGCTGGCCATTCAAAATGTGGGGAACTGATATAATCAGGCCCATTGAACCAGCATCGTCCAGAGGACATCGGTTCATACTGGCGACAACTGATTACTTCTCCAAGTGGGCAGAAGCAGTACCACTAAGAGAAGTGAAGACGGAGAATATCCTCCATTTCTTCAAGACACACGTCATCTATCGGTTCGGCACTCCGCGACGGATTATCTCCGATAACGGGTCGGCCTACAGAAGTCACAAAATCAGCCGCTTCGCATAGTAGCATAATATAGACTGGAGATACTCTTCGGTCTATAATCCCCGAGCTAACGGTCTAGCTGAGGCTTTCAACAAGACCTTGACGAAGATCATAAAGAAGATAGTGTCTCGAAATAGGAAGGACTGGCACGAAAGACTGCATGAAGCTCTCTGGGCATATCGAACTACGTTCAAAATGTCCACAAACACAACGCCGTATGCATTGGTATTCGGCGCTGAAGCAGTACTCCCCTTGGAGATAGAGCTACCCTCTTTACGAGTGGCGGTCCATTACGAGCTAACAGACGAAAAGAATGCTCATCTTCGGCTTGAGGAGCTCGACGCCCTTGACGAAACCCGGCTCATGGCGTAGCAAAACTTGGAAGCTTACAAAGCAAAGATGATGCGCTCATACGAGAGATTGACTAGGCCGAGAACATTTCGCCAAGGCGAACTCATGCTAGTGGTCAAGAGACCTATGATCCCCAATCATGCCAAACGGGGGAAATTCGAGCCGAACTATGAAGGCTCGTACATCATAGACAAAGTCTACCAAGGTGGGGCTTACTTGCTCATGGATATGCATGGAGAAAGACCCTTCAGGCCAATAAACGGCCGTTTCTTGAAGACATGCTACGCTTGACCGAGACGTCTATAAACTACTATGGACCGCAGCATCCCAAGGCTGACGCAAAAAAAAACGGTACGTCCATAAGCGAGATGGGCACGGATGAAAACCCGAAAGGTCTCCGTGAGTAAAAACAGCAGGACAACCGGCGAGTTTGTGAAAACCCGAAAGGGCGCAATCTCGTTAAAAGACACTTGCAAGGTCCTCTCAACCCTGTAAGGAGAAAATACCTGCGTGAGATCCTTACGACTCATAAGGGAGCAACACACTTAGGGATCCCTACGAATCCTAAGGAGAAAACACACTTACGAGATCCTCACGACTCGTAAGGAGAACTCCCCTTTGAGACCCTCACGGCTCATAGGATTCAAAAGCCTTAAGCTACAGGGATCTGAACCTGTTCTTAAGCCATCACATCCCACTTTTGCCCAACAAGCGTTTCAATATTGACCCTTGTATACAATACATGGGCACAAACAAAAATCCCCCCAACAGTGTCCCACCAGCAACGAGGGATACCTTCACATGGTGGACAACACTAGTAAGTCCTCTCGACTTATAAAGAGAAAGCACTCTTAGAAGATCCTTACGACTCTCAAGAGAAAACGCACTTAGGAGTCCTCATGACCCCTAAGGAGAAAACGCACCTACAAGATCCCCATGACTTGTAAGGAGAAATACTTTTATGAGACCCTTACGGCTCATGAAGTTAAAAACCTTAGTCGACAGGACCTTAACCCTGTTTGCTAAGCCACCTTTGTTCGAATCGACGAAGGCAAATGATGATTCGCTTCTGGCAATATCCCACTTGTAGCGATGCTGATGCCTAAATCGGTATCAGATCCCAAGTCCCTTACTCGCGGAAAAAGGTCCGCGAACCATAAATGCATATGAAATAGCCGAAATAATAGGGCAACTTGCAACAAAATCAGCAAGTAAAATATATGCACATGAAAATAGCCGAAATGATTGGGCAACTCGTAATAAAAAGCAGCGAGTAAAAAGAAAAATAGCCGAAATGATTGGGCGATCGCGACTTTCGCGATATAAAAAGCTGAAATGATAGAGTATCGTGGAAAAAGATAAAAAAATGAAAGAATGAAACTTTTGCCCTACAGGCTAGTCCATACTGACCCCTGTATACAATCCATGGGCATAAACGAAAAAGGGAACCATATGTTCCCTACCAGATCCTGTCAAAGGGAAAAGTCAGATCTCAACAACAACATCTGCATCCCAGAAGACCAACAACAGCGTTTCTCCTTCTACCAGCAGGGCACGGACGCAACTTCAGCAAAGCGGAGCCACGGCAAAGTCCCTAGTTCCAAATCTCGACGGTTCACAGACAACCTAGAGGCCACCTCGACATTCGTCTCGTTATAGCAGACGCAACGTCAGCAAAGCGGAGCCACGGCAAAGTCCCTAGTTCCAAATCTCGACGGTTCACAGACAACCTAGAGACCACCTCGACATTCGTCTTGTTACAGCAGACGCAACGTCAGCAAAGCGGAGCCACATCAAAGTCCCTAGTTCCAAATCTCGACGGTTCACAGACAACCTAGAGGCCACCTCGACATTCGTCTCATTACAGCAGACGCAACGTCAGAAAAGAGGAGCCACGACAAAGTCCCTAGTTCCAAATCTCGACGGTTCACAGACAACCTAGAGACCACCTCGACATTCATCTCGTTACAGCAGACGCAATGTCAGCAAAGCAGAGCCACGACAAAGTCCTTAGTTCTAAATCTCGACGGTTCACAGACAACCTAGAGGCTACCTCGACATTCGTCTCGTTACACCAGACGTAACGTCAGCAAAGGGGAGCCACGGCAAAGTCCCTAGTTCCAAATCTCGACGGTTCACAGACAACCTAGAGGCCACCTCGACATTCGCCTCGTTACAGCAGACGCAACATCAGCAAAGAGGAGCCACGGCAAAGTCCCTAGTTCCAAATCTCGACGGTTCACAGACAACCTAGAGGCCACCTCGACATTCGTCTCGTTACAGCAGATACAACGTCAACAACTGACCCTAGGGTCAAAACAATGGAGCCATTGCAAAATCCCTAGTTCCAAGTCTCGACGGTTTACACGCAACCTAGAGACAACAGCGACATTCGTCTCGTTACAGTAGACGCAATGCCAGCAAAGGAAGCAAAGGCCAAATTCCTAACTTCTCGATTCATCTCGACTCGTGAGGAAATTAGTGTCCTTGCGAGAACTTCTCGATTCGTCTCGATTCGTCTCGACTCGTAGGGAAAAGCCTTAGGCAGTGGGGATTAAAAAATATGTTTCCTAAGCACTGGAGCCTTGCAAGTCGGTCCAAGATGGACTCTTGCATACTATTCATGGGCCACACTCTCTGAAGTCGAATTCCGACAAGGAGGGAAACAACCACTTACGAGTCCTTTCGACTTGTAAGTGGGAAAATTCTCTTGTGAGATCCTTACGACTCTTAAGAGGAAATACACACTTAGGAGTCCTCACGACTCCTAGAGAGAAAATACATCTACGTGATCCTCTCGACTCGTAGGAAGAAAAGTCTTTCTGAGACCTTCACGGCTCATAAAGTTAGAAAGTCCTAGGCAACAGATCCTAACCCTGTTTCCTAAGCCATCGCTACCTTATAAAAAGTTCAAGATGAACTGTTATCTACCATCTATGAGCCACACTTGCCAAAGCTGCATGCCACTGAAATGGAGAAGTTACTCATGAGCATATAAACTACTTCACGTCAGAGTAAGACATAAAAAAATAGAAGGGTGCAGCTCATGGAGCTGAGAGTTTGGAATTATATCCCTTAAGAGTCGAGATTTGAGTCAATGATAAATGATGACGCTTGTGTCCGCTCGTTATCTTCTCAGATCAAGATTCTGAAAGTTATATACTAACCGGAAACTGGTCATACGCTATGCATAACTATGCACTACTTCATCCATATACATACTTACGTGGGCAAAGTAGTGGGGGGCATTTTTTCCCACCAAAAATTTCTGCGCAAAAGAGCCTAAGGTATCAAATGACAGTAATACGCTTAAGAAAATGTGAACCAGTATTTTCCGTGCTGTATTTTTATAAACTCCCAAATGAGAAACAGCTAAATTCTGATGGTATCGAAAGTGTCTCAAAAAAACCTTCGATTTGATATATTATGGACCTCATAATTCATCCGGGATCAAAAGTTAAGAGCAAATGTGCTATGCACGTGTAACATAAGGAAGAAAATGCGAACCAGTAATTTCCGGGCTGTACTTTGACAAACTCCCGAATGAGAAACAGCTAAATTCTGATGGTATCGAAAGTGTCTCGAAAAATCCTTCGATTTGATATATTATGGACCTCATAACTCATCCGGGATCAAAAGTTATGTGCAGCTACGCATGTGTAATCTAAAGTAATGCTCAACTACATAGGGGATGCATTTTTAGTCCCACATCGGGAAAAAGAGAGCTCTCTTCTCTACCACTCTCATATAAATAAGATGGGATACCTCTTATAAAAGGTATGGAATTTAATTCTCAAAGAAGATTAGTTCTCCATAGGAGCTTGCTCCCCCCATAATGCGCATATGCGTAAGCGTCATGTGCAATGCACGTACGCCCACCACATGCGCGCCATGTGCAACGCACGTGAGCCAAACACGTGCAACGCACGTGAGAGAATTCAATTCTCAAAGGAGATTAGTTCTCCATAGGAGCTTGCTCCCCCCTATAATGCGTATATGCGCAAGCGCCATGTGCACCACGTGCAATGCACGTACGCCCGCCACATGCGCGCCACGTGTGACGCACATGAGCCAAACACGTGCAACGCACGTAGGAGAATTCAATTCTTAAAGGAGATTAGTTCTCCATAGGAGCTTGCTCCAAATTAGGGCTATAGCTGCCCCCTCCATAATGCGCAAATGCGCAAGCACCATGTGTGCCACGTGCAATGCACGTGCGCCCGCCACATGCGCGCTACATGCAACGCACGTGAGCCAAACGCGTGCAACACACGTGGGAGAATTCAATTCTCAAAGAAGCTTAGTTCTCCATGTTATGGCCTTAGCTTCCCCCATGATGTGCGCCTGCCACGTGCGACGCACGTGCGCCCAACACGTGCGACGCACATGCGCGAACGCAAAGAGGCATTTTTCAGCAGTTAAGAGTTTAAACTTCAATATATTCTTCCTCCTAATAACTGGGACATGGTTCAAAGGGTACTGTTCCCCGCCGAAAGACGCGACGAAGACGCGGCGAACGTCTCACCTGTATTTCGGGATAGATGCTAATTGGTGCTATCCGTCCACCTCTCCGAAGATGCCAAGTTGATTTATGACACCATGTATCGAAAGTGTAAATGGATGCGGCCGATGTAGCAGACTACGTCAGATTCCCCCTCGTTTGAGGGGTTTTTGATTGTGGGGACGCTCTTTCCTACAGGCGTAAGCCCCCGCAGTTAATTACGCTACCGCATCACGGTAACAACTTTCTCCTTCTCCAGATGGTCACTTTGTATCGTGTATGTGTGTTTTGTTTTTGGTTGCCCGTGGATTGTATACGGAGACTAATGTATGTTGTCGCCCATAGGGCGTGGCTTAGTCCAAATCCGTATCTTCTTAGATTTGGGTTTGGGGGTTGGGTTTAAGGATAGTTAGCCTCACTTGGGACTAAGATCAACTTAAACGTTAGTTAAGGATACGTTAGTCTAATTTTTAGAATAAGATCGACTTAACAGGATCATTTAGGTCCAACAAAAGAGCATTTGAACTCTATTGTTTAGTTTAGGGACATTGCGGTCGATTACCAGTTTAAAGACATGGTGGTCCATTACCAGTTTAAGGACATGGTGGTCCAGATTAAGGACATCATAGTCCATGGGCTTAAAGACCCCACAGTCCAGGTTAAGGACATCGTAGTCCGTGAGTTTAAGGACCCCACAGTCCAGGTTAAGGACATCGTAGTCCATGAGTTTAAGGACTCCACAGTCCGTAGAAATATGTGTGATTGTCGGGACCCATCATCTCTCTGAAGACGTTGAAGGATTACAACGACAGATATCAGAGGAGTAAAGAGATGTACCCTCGAACCGGTGTGAGTTGGTCGAAAGATCTGTAGTCCGATTTGGAACTAAGATCTGTTAAATATTTATGAGCAGACGGGCTCAATTAAATATAAGTTGAGGACTTATGGCTAATATTGGGCTAAGTCCAATCAGGTTAAAATGTTTAACATTTTATTCTGGCTATTGAGCCTTTATTTGGGCTTGGCCCTTTTAATAATATTGAGCATTAGATCTTGGCACAAAAAAAATCTTTTCTTTTGCCTTATATTGAATGCAAAGCATTCAGCAGAGCTCTGGATTATTAAAGAACAATTTGTGTTCTGTCAGCACAACATATGGTGCGCTAGGCGCTTTGCGCCAATGCAGTGCGCTTCTACCACGTGGCGCACATGTAAGGGACAAGTGTTGCGCTCTGCGCTAGGCGCCAGATGATGAGCGCAGATGAGCGCATTGCACTTTTAATTTAATGGCGCATCCATGAGTGACACGTGGCGCGCTTGGCGCTGAGCACCAGCCCATGAGCGCAGTGTGCTATTTCAGAAGCGCAAAGCGCAAGTTGCATACGTGGTTGACACGTGGCGTATTTTGGCGCTGAGCGCCGATCCAAGGAGCGCATAAGTGCAGTTTAAGAGCGCAAGGCACATTTCAATAGAGCAAAGCGCATTCGATCAATTTTATGATCTGGGAACAAATTTATGTTCTTTTAAAAGAGACTTTGTCTCAAGATTCAAGAACAACAGTTCTTATTTTTGAAAGGCTTTGCCTTTATAGATCAATGATCTGTGAATGAAGTAAGCACTTCTTTATTATGTGATGAGATCTTTTGATCTCTTTTATGAAAGACCTTGGTCTTTGTAGATCTATGATCTTTTAAGAAGATGATTCTTCTTTCTATGAGATGATTTCATCTCTGTGTTTATCATTCATGATCTTTACCTTGAAGAAAATCTTCTTTCAAGAGCTTGCTCTCTTTCTTTTTGAATTTCTCAAAGTTTATAGGGGGGTTCCTCTATATCAGACTTGAAGTCTTGGGGCCTTTATATAGGGCAAGCTGATTTGTTGAATCAATTAAAGAGATCTTTCTCTGATTGATTGGGGGATATTTCCCACCGTTGGATTTTTGATCCTAGGGCTTCTGTTTTACAGAAGGCAATCTTCTTGTTTTTAACAAGATTGGAAAATCTTTTCAAAACAGAATTTTAATTCTGATTAATTAATGATTTATCATTATTATTAGATCTTTTGATCTAACGATGGGGAATTTTATAATTCCAGCGCTAGCGCACCCGTGCTTTGCACGTGGTGCGCTGCTCAGAGCGTAGCGCACCTACGTTTGACACGTGGTGTGCTGCCCAGAGCGCAGCGCAGCCTACGCTAGTGCACCCGTGTCTGACACATGGCACGCAGCGCGCTTAGCGCTAGCGCACATATGGTGCACTGCCTAGGGCGCAGCGCACCTGGCGCTAGCGCATCCGTGTTTGACACGTGGCGCGAAGCGCACCTAGCACTGGATCTGAAGCGTTGCTTCAATTTTTGAATTTTGAATTTCAAAACAGAGTTTTGCTCTGATTGGGGGAAACAAATGCCCCCCCACCGTTGCACTCACGTGGCGCACACGTGAGTGCAGCGGTGGCAGCATCTGCGCCCTTCGATCAACTCAGAAGTTGAAGAGGCGTTTCAATGCCTATAAATAGGACCTTTGGTCCCTTAGATGATTTTCATCTTCTTCTTTGAGAACTTTTATTCAGAGCATTGCTCTCTTTTTAAAGAAAGATAAGAGTTAAAACTCTGTCAGAACTTAGGTAAAGTTTAAAACTTTTAATAAAGTAGGGTTTTACCCATTAACAGAGCCTTGCTCTTCATAGATCTTTGATCTAAAGAAAACCCGTTTAAGGTCTCATTAACAGAGTTTTGCTCTCTAAAAGGGATTTTACTTATGATTTCTTAATCCATTAATGGAGCTTTGCTCCTTTCAGATCATATAGAAGAACTCTTAAGAGTTTGTTCATGGATCTCAAATTCATTAAAATCTTTGCTTTTAGGGTTCCTGATGGGTTACTTCATCTTCCTCGTAGAGCATAGCTCTTAGCATTCTCGGGGAATTTCTTTAAATTCTTCTCATAACTAACTTTGACAGGTGTCACTCCTGTCTGCAGAGCATTGCTCTCGAGGAGTTTAACTCCTAGACCCAAGGGGTCGCTCATTAAATGAGATTCCCCCCCTTTTTTAGGATTTCTCGCAAATTCAAATTTGTTAGGTGTCATAATTAGAATTTGTTTTCTCCATGGGGATATCAAGAGTCGTTTAAATTCCTGTGCCTGTTTTTTTTTCTTTTTCTTTTACTAATCTTTTAATGATGTTTCTTTTCAGGCACTATGGCTGTTCATTTATATAGTCTGAACGAGTTTATCTCTTATAAGGATATTCGCGTACAGGGTCGTTGCCAGAACCAAGAGTTTATAGATGCCCAATGTGCGGAGATTATGGATCGTCTGTATGCACACGTCGGTCTACTGCTTCCTCACCGTTCCGCTTTCTTGAAAATCGTAGTGGGAGCAATTTGTGGAGCACTTCCTGGGTTTCACGAAGCCATGCCGCTTAATGCGCTGGATGATGCCGAAGACAAGGTGCATTCAGTGTACCTGTCGGGCCTGATCTCAAATAAGCGGCGAGATAACCTCATTGATATTCTCCATCAAGCTTTCCAACAGACTACGATAATCGCTTCTTATCAAAGGGAGGAGGACATTGGCGAGGATCTCGACACTCGTGAGCGCGATGTAGGGTTAATAGGCACTGTCACAAGGGTCTATGAGGCATCATCCATGAGCGAGGATCTTTGCTAGATAATTAGGGTTAACAAAGTATGTAAACATCTTTACATCTAAGAGAAAGGGATTACAACCTTTGCAGTCTGTTCCTTCGCTTCATAAGCTCCGAGTAGTAGTCCCTTCGCCGCGATCCATGAGCTTCCGGACTCTAGAGAGGCTCCACAAGCCGAATGATCCATACTTGCTTGAAGTTTTCCTTTTCGAAGATGATCTACCTAGAAGAATCTTTAACCCAAGCTTACACACTACTAAAATAGGGGGTTGCCCCTACGGATAACGAAATCCGTAGGGGCAGATTTCTTTTGGCCCTACGGACTAATACGTAGGGCCATAAGGTTGCCCTACGGTCCTTACATATTAATTTAAAAATATTAAATCGTAAATTGTTGTTTGCCCCTACGGAGCCGCAAACCAAGAACCTACGAACTAATCCGTAGGGGCATCTAAATAGGGATTTAATTAAAAAGGCACAGATCGATCCCTACGCTGATTATCTTATCTCTCGATACTCTCTCGCGCGAACCCAAAATCCCCAAATCCTCATTCCCGCCGATCGCCAAATCTCTCATCGCCGTTCTCGTCGTCGCCAGCGCAGGCCGTTTTGTCGTCGCC
Organism: Agapanthus africanus; assembly: GCA_030015575.1. Taxonomy (NCBI): domain Eukaryota; kingdom Viridiplantae; phylum Streptophyta; class Magnoliopsida; order Asparagales; family Amaryllidaceae; genus Agapanthus; species Agapanthus africanus. The sequence goes on from JASDDO010000019.1 coordinate 284,958,379, forward strand.
ACCGCTTGGTTCTTCCTCGTCGCCGTTTTCGTCGTCTCCTCCGTTTCGTCGTCGCCATCGATCGATCGTCTCCTCCACTGCACAAGTTAAGAAATCTTCAATTAAACAACTTTTTGATTATTTTAGGGCTAGGGTTCATGGTTTGGGTACCGATGAGGCATCGGTTGGGGTTAGCGTTAACGTTAGGGTTGGGGTTGCGGTTGGGGCTGGGGCTGGGGCTGGGGCTGGGGTTGGGGTTGGGGTTGGGGTTCGGCAGGGGGTTGCGGTTGGGGTTGGGGTTAGGGTTAGGGTTAGGGTTAGGGTTCGGCTGGGGCTGGGGTTAGGGTTGGGGTTGGGGTTTGGCTGGGGCTGGGGCTGTGGTTAGGGTTAGGGTTGGGGTTGGGGTTCTTAAATTTTAGAGTATGATAGGTGTGCTACTAATTTTCCTGGGGAAAAGTGTGTGAGAGCATGGACTGCAGATCAATTCAAATTAGAGCTGAAAATTGAAAATGTTGCTTGTATTTTGCTCAGGCGTAACTCTTGAACGAATAGATTCTGATAGTGCAGCGCATGTTAAGATACAGACTGTTTTTTTTTTTGGGAAAACTGGTCTCAGGGGACGGAGATTTTATTTATGATCTGCTGAGTGCAACTGCATATACAACAGAGACAGCAAAGCTGAATATACTTTCATTTTTAGCAAAAGTAATTAAAAATTTAGAGCTTGGGATTGAACTTCCTTGAATGTAACTCTGATGTATGGTAAATTTGTTATACTTGATTTTGCACCATCTACATTCAATTTGTGCCTATCTTTGTGAGGTTTTACCCAGCGGGTATATCCGATCAGGTTAAATTTGTTAACTCGACAGATAATATTCAGTATGCAGGCTAGTTGAGGATAAGGGTTGCTTCCTGTATGTCAGGACAGGGTTTCTGATACTAGTTATATTTTATTTAAATACTTCATATAGTCTATATGACGAGAATATTCAATCGTATGATAACCGAGAGAAGCCTTACCCCCGACAGCCGAAACACACACACATAACAAGAATACACAACAAACGCATCATTAAAGAGTGATTCAAGATGTTCAAGTTAAAACCAATATATGATACTCGATGATAATATGAAACTTTCATATTCTCATCGATACTCATATATGAAACTAAAAGCGCCACTTAGTCCCCGTCTATCGGTTAACATACGTTCGATGTTCGTCGTGACATAGAACTATACGAAAGTTGTTAAATATCGGACGGTATAGTTCGATACTAACAACCGTCGTATAGTCTATGTGACGAGAAGATTCAATCGTATGATAACCGATAGATTTGTCCCGTGTGGACAAGTTAGGAATGTATAAAGCAAACACCTTCATTCACTTGTGTTTTCATCCGTTTCGAGATATTTCGTCGGTACCTTTCCGCTGGTTCTCCGTGTACAAAGATAGATTAGATGTTCATTTCAACGTTGTTTCACACCTTTGAAATGATTATCTATTCTATTACAGTGTACTCGGAGAACAGCGGGGAGGTGCTGCCGAAATTTACTCGAAACGGTTAAAAGCACAAGCGAATGGGTGTTCGCTCTATACATTCTTAATGGGATAGAAGCCTTACCCCCGACAGCCGAAACACACACACACAACAAGAATACACAACAAACGCATCATTAGAGAGTGATTCAAGATGTTCAAGTTAAAACCAATATATGTTACTCGATGATAATATGAAACTTTCATATTCTCATCGACACTCATATATGAAACTAAAAGCACCACTTAGTCCCCGTCTATCGGTTAACATACGTTCGATGTTCGTCGTGACATAGAACTATACGAAGGTTGTTAAATATCGGACGGTATAGTTCGATACTAACAACCGTCGTATAGTCTATGTGACGAGAAGATTCAATCGTATGATAACCGATAGATTTGTCCCGTGTGGACAAGTTAGGAATGTACAAAGCAAACACCTTCATTCACTTGTGTTTTCATCCGTTTCGAGATATTTCGTCGGTACCTTTCCGCTGGTTCTCCGTGTACAAAGATAGATTAGATGTTCATTTCAACGTTGTTTCAAAGCTTTGAAATGATTATCTATTCTATTACAGTATACTTGGAGAACAGCGGGGAGGTGGTACCGAAATTTACTCGAAACGGTTGATAGCACAAGCGAATGGGTGTTCGCTCTATACATTCTTAATGGGATAGAAGCCTTACCCCCGACAGCCGAAACACACACATACAACAAGAATACACAACAAACGCATCATTAGAGAGCGGTTCAAGATGTTCAAGTTAAAACCAATATATGATACTCGATGATAATATGAAACTTTCATATTCTCATCGATACTCATATATGAAACTAAAAGCTCCATTTAGTCCCCGTCTATCGGTTAACATACATTCGATAATTTATTCTTTTCAACGACAAACGCACACACAAAGCATATACACGGATTTTCTCATTTGTCAGTAACTATCCCGTTCTTAGATTTCTCAATACAGTCACCATAACCTACAATTTATATGTTATACAGTCTAACATGGCCCATGAGTACGTCAGAGTTAAGGACTGGATGTATGTGGATTAGCAACAACGTAAGCAACCTAAGTTTGTCGCAGGAGTTGCTGCTTTTATTGAATTTGCACGCGCACATAATAAGATCGTGATAGAGAAGATTCTCTGCCCGTGCGATAGATGTGGCAATAAGTACTTGCAGAAGGTAGAATTGGCAGAGCTTCATATCGTAAAATATGGGTTTACTAGACTTTATACAACTTGGAAATATCACGGGAAAGGAGAAGAACGCAGTAATGCGGCAGAAGAAGAAGGAGAACACGATAATGCGGCAGGAGAAGAAGGAGAAGACGGTAATGCGGCAGAAGAAGAAGACGGTAATTTATTTCCATCATAAGAAATGGAAGACATGGTAGAGGCTGCCCTAGGTGAATCTATTCGTACCGAAGATGACATTCCTTCCGGTCAAGGACCGCGTGCGGATAAATATGAAAATTTCATGAATGATGCTAGAAAACCAATTTATGAGAATGCAAAGTATTCCACCCTCTCATGGTTCGTCCAACTTTTCCAGATTAAGTGCCTAAATGGATGGAGCAACAAGTTATTCACAATGCTTCTTTCGTTCTTGAAAGACTCTATGCTCCCGGGAAATAACGTGCCCGACAGCTGGTACGGAGCCCAGAAGATGATGTCTGATTTGGATCTAAAGTGCGAGAAGATTCAAGTATGTCCTAAAAATTGCGTGTTGTACCGGAAAGAGAATTCAGATTTGAAAGAGTGTCCAACATACGGAGAGGACAGGTATAAGCCGAAAAATTCTGATAAGAAGCCTGATATACCGTCAAGATAGCACGATACTTTCCCATAAAACAGAGGCTACAGAGGTTATTCAGGTGCAAGAAACAGCCGATGCAATGATTTGGCATCACCGTGCTCCTCCAAGTGAAGATAGAAAAATGAGTCATCCAAGAGATTCACTGGCATGGAAGGATTTCAATAGGAGGCACGCAATATTCAGTAGCGATCCACGCAATTTCCGGCTCGGACTGGCTAGTGATGGCTTCTGCCCATTCAACTATATGGCTGGTGTTCCCCCAATCAGAGCAAGGCTCTGCTTGAATTTTGAAAATTCAAATTTTGAAGCAACGCTTCAGTTCCCGTGCGCTGCGCGCAACGCGCCACGTGTCAGAAGTTGACACGGCAGCACAACGCCCAAGACAGTACGTCCAATCAGAGCAAGGCTCTTTAAAAAACATAAGCAACGTTCAACTGCGCAAGCGCACGGCAGCGCAACACGTGTCTGCGCAGTTGCGCAAGCACAACTGCGCAAGCGCACGGCTGCGCGACACGTGTCTGCGCAGCGCGCAAATGCTTCACTGCGCGATACGTGTCTGCGCAGTTGCGCAAGCGCTTCACTGCGAGACACGTGTCCGCGCAGTTGCGCAAGCGCTTCACTGCGCGACACGTGTCACGCGCTGGTGAGTTGCGCAACAACAGAGTGAAGATTTAAGGATATTTTTCTGTTCTTGTTTAAACAAGAAGATTTCTTCTATAAAACAGGGGCCTTTGGATCAAAGATCCAACGGTGGGGAAAATTCCCCAAATCACTCAGAAAATATCGTTTTAACAAATTTAACTGATTTTTGAGCACTATAAAAAGGACCCTAGACCCCATTTCAAAGGCAGAGACAATTGGATTAAAAAAAAAGGAGAAGAGAACTTCTTGAGAACACAAAGAAGAAGGTAAAAACCTTTGAAATAAGAGAAAATTCTCTTAGGAATAGATCATTGATCTAAAAGACAAAATCAGTGATCTCCAATAAACAAATAAATAAATAAAAATAATAAAAAAATAGTGCCTTGCACTTGCTAGAGAACCTCTGGTTCTCTGAGATAGAAAGAAAGAAAAGATTTTTTCTTCTTCTATTTGATCTAAATTTAGATCAAGAAATTAAAAAGTGCTCTGCACTCCTTTCTTTGAATCTAAAAGATTCTTGGTGCTTTGCACAAATGCAATGCAGTACTTGAAGGGTCAGGCCCAAATCAAAAAGACCCAGCAGGCCAAAATAAATTGCAAAGCAATAAAAGGGCTGAGCCCAAATAAAATTGATGCCCTGCATCATTCATAAAGAAACAGAGCCCAAAACAAATTGATGCCCTGCATCTTTTCTGGGCAAAGCCCAAATAAAAATAAAAGGAAATGCAAAAGCAATGTTGGACATTTTCTTTACTGGACTTAGCCCAATCGTGGCCATAAGTCCTTAAATTAAATTAGCTGAGCAAAATGGCTCTCCTAAATCAATCTACATCCGGTTCGAGGGTACATCTCCGAACTTCTTTGACATCCATCGTTGTAATTCCTCAACGACGTCAAAGAGGTGACGGGTCCCAACGGCCACACACCCAATATCGGACCGAAACGTCCCTAAACTAATATCGGACCACCACGTCCCTAAACTGGCACAATTGAGCCCAAATGCTCTTTTGTCGGATCTAAACGGTCCCGTTAAGTTGATCTTAGTCTCAAACTGGACTAACGTATCCTTAACAAACGTTTAAGTTGATCTTAGCCCCAAACACGGCTAACGTATCCTTAAATATTCAAATGGATTATAAAACTCCCAATTAACTCTAGTTCGAGGGTACATCTCCGAGCTCCTTTGATACATGTCGTTGTAATCCTTCAACGACGTCAGAGAGGTGACGAGTCCCGATGGCCATACATTAAATTAATCACTACGTTGAGTTGATCTTAGTCTAAAACAGGACTAACGTATCCTTGACGAACGTTTAAGTTGATCTTAGCCGCAACGCGACTAATGCATCCTTAAACTGAAAACACCAAACCCAAATCTAAGTAAATACGGATTTGGACTAATCCACGTCCTACGGGCGACGGCATTACTCAGTCTCCGTATACAATCCACGGGCAACCATAAACAAAATGAACACACACGACACGAAGTGAAATTCTGGAGAAGGAGAAAGTTGTTACCGCGATGCGGTAGCGTAATTAACTGCAGGGGCTTGCGTCTGCAGGGAAGAGCGTCCCCATAATCAAAAACCCCTCATACTGAGGGGGAATCTGACGAAGTTTGCTACATCGGCCGCATCCGTCTAAACCTCAGATACACGGTGCCATAAATCAACTTGGCATCTTCGGAGAGATAAACGGATAAAACCAAATAGCATCTTCCCCGAACATCAGGCATGGACGCCAAGTCCAGGCCGCCATTCGGAGGGGAACAGATTCTGGCACGCCCGGTGGGACCTCTTCCTCTTCCCACTCCACACTTCGTGTGTCGTCTTCGCGAACCAATCGCGGTTCATTAAATGGTTGTCTTCGGATTTCAAGTTACTAAGATTTGGTCTTTTACCTGGCGCAGAATTCAAGATTCAATGGCCTCTAGCTGTACCAACTGCTCGAAATGCCGCTGCAACGGACGCTCCACCCCACCAGGAAGTGTAGCATATGGGCCCCAAGCGGCTTCCTTCCTTACTCTGCCGGTAGACCAAGTGACCCAAGCCACCACCGGCTTGTTCTTCGGGACTATGATCCCACCTGCAAGCTTTTCTGCACCAATACCTGCACCGGAAGTGGGTAAAAAGTCGGTCTTCAACCGGCTCACTATTCCGACGGCCCCTGTCAACGGGTCGCCTGCTACTAAACCGACAGCCTCCGTTTTCACCAGGCTAGGTCAGAACTATAAAGTGGCCGTCCCAAAGAGGGCAACGGCCGCTGCTTCGGAAGTCATTAAAGCGGCCTCTCCCATCAGAGAGTCGGTCTTCACAAGATTGACGGTTCCCATTCCTCCCCCAGCTGGTCAAAAGGCATCAGTCTTCGACAGGCTGACATCGGCAGTTACCCCACACTCAAACAGGGGGAAACAAGAAACCATCTCGATTTCCGAGCCAGTCCCAACGGCTCGTCGTGCGCGACGTCGCCATTGGCGACGAGTGAGGAAAGCAGGGGGCAACTCCCCCTCAGGGATAACTCCACCCGCTCCAATGGTTGAAGTCAACGCTGCTGTTCCAACTGGGAACAGCTTTGAACTACTGAGGAGAGTGCGTAAGAACTCTCCAACCGCTACCTTGAAAAGATCTCCTCCACCTGCGGAGAGAGTTCCAGAAACAAAACAAGAACAGCCCCCTCAACGGCTATCGTCAAAGATATACAAGGTTTGGCGAAGGGTTCAAGACTCTGTGATTGACCCAGATCACTTTCATCGCCAGAAAAAGGCAAAGGTGGAAAAAGACAAAACCCACCCCGTTAAACAGCAGGGGGCAACAATTGCTAGCATGCCCATTTTAACGACTCCTTCAACCTCGATGGCCCACAAAAGAAGGAGGCCAGAGAAAGCTCCCGCGTCAGCGGCAAAGTTTAAAGGCGGTGAACCTAAACCTCCAAAGTCAGGGGGCATAACAGTTCATACGATTTATATGGCTTCTGGAAAGGAAGAAAGCCGCACTTCTACGGGTCACCGACCGCTCACCCGATCAGTGACCAAGGCTCAGGAACAGCAACAAAAGCTCCAGGAGATGATAACCACAATGGCTGCACTCACTGGGCCAAAAGAGAACCCTGAGGCGTCCTTAGATGAGCGTCAGGAGGAAGAGACCGATGCCGAGTTCCTTCGCCAAGTACTGGAAAAGAGGGACAAAGAGGCTGCTGAACAAGTGGCCAACATACAGCGGATGGGCCTCCTCTTCCAGGACATGATAGGGATGATGATACAACAAGATCCCCCCGCTGAAGAACCCCTAACCGTCCTTGGAGATGATAAGGGAGATACATTAAATCCGCAGCCCGCTCTATTAACAGCTAAAGAGGATACAATCTCTAAGACTGATCTGGACGAATACATAGCCCAGCAAATAAAGGTTCATCATGCAGCCGAAGCAGCCGGCCACGTCGTAAAAACGGGGCGGCCATATCCAGGCTGGTATGACCAAATCAAGTACCCGCCGGGTTACACAATTCCCAAGTTTCATGTCTACAAAGGGACTGGCAATCCCCATCAGCATGTCGCCCAGTTCAGGGCGCTTTGCGGTAACACCGGCGGTGATGACAAGCTTTTGCTCCGCCAGTTTGTCGGAAGTGTATCAGATACGGCGTTCGAGTGGTACTCTGAACTCCCTAATGATTCTATTAAAACCTTCGCGGAGATGGAGCTGCTGTTTACCCAACGCTTTGCAAGTGCCAGTGAACGTACCCCGATGACGGCACTGATTAACGCTAGGGTAAAACCCGGCGAGACATGGGTTCAGTACGCTATACGGTGGCGTAATCTATGGTCAAAGTGTGAGCAGCGCATAGAAGAAGCCCCTGCGGTGGGAATGTTTGTTGGAACTCTTGATCCACAAGCAACCATCTCACAGTTTATGATGTTTTTCAAGCCGACTTCCTTCCAGGCTTTGATTGACAAACTGGCGCAGATGGACCAGATGGGCCATAAACCCCCTCTCCCAAAACCGGATTCCCGAACTGACAAAGGAAAGGGAAAAGCGATCATTGTCGCTAATGCTCAACAACAACCGAACGACTTGAAGCCAGTTGCTCGTCCAAACAATACGCGCCCTTACGTACCCCTTGAGGATAGGATGGGACGTCCTTATTCCTTTCCCCGCGATAAAACGAAGAGGTTATTCGAGCTGGCATTACGCAACAGACTCATAAATCTGCCAGATCCAAAACGTCCGTTGCAACCAAGTGACATCAACGAACCTAATTACTGCCCCTATCATCGAGTGCTAAGCCATCCGATTGAGGACTGCTACGTTTTCAAAAATTGGCTTGAAAACCAGTATAGACAAGGAAAATTTGCGTTATCTGACAAATGGAAAGTGAATCCCCCGCAGCCCCACAGCTCTAAAGGAATGAATACGCCGGGGGCAACATGCTCTGTCATTGAAGAAACTCCGTGGGAGGTTGTATTATCATCAAAAACGAAGAGAATGCTAAATGATCTTCGGACATGTCCGGCGATCAAGTGGAAAAGCCCATTGGAACCACAGGTCGTTGAGGGGATGTTAAAGCCACGTCCAACTCCAAAGACCAAAAATGGGGGTTCAAGCACTAGTAGCCAGTCGTCAAAGTCTTCAAAGAAAAAGAAGAAGGCCAAGAAACCGGTGAAGCCTAGCGATAGGCGCACGGACTTGCAAAAGCAAATTGACGCGCTGGAAGAGTACAACCAGAAGGCGTGGACTCCCATTACACTGCAAGAGTTCCTCAACCATGTCTTCCAAGAAGAAGATGAGGGAGGTAGTTCGTCAAATGAATCTGAAGAACATGTGGCAAGTTGCCATGTGATTTCCCATTTGTCCACAACCGATGAGGAGACTCCTCGCGCTGGAAAGCTGGGGGCAAAGCCTGCACTAAAAATGCTGGAGCCGTCGGATGAAGTGATTGATGCATTCTTAAATCAGGCGTTCTTAAAGGGCAAAGCTGATCGGGATAACGAAGCGGTTATATTCGAAAAGGCCAAACGCCAGCGCCTTGGCGAAAGAATTGCGGTACTCCCGCTAGAACAAAATACACCCACCACAGATAAAATCAAGTTCAAGATAAAGAAGAGATTCGCTAAGGCTGTGTCAATGGGTATAAAGCTACCACCCTCCGAGAAAAACATTACGGGTGAAATGGAAAACCACCCCTCCTATTGCTTGTACCATCGGAAGGTGTCGCATCCCACCGAAGAGTGCAAAGCTTTCGATAAGTGGTGGCAAGGATATGTTACTCATCGGCAACAGTTTAAGCGGGAAAAGCGCAAAGCCCGCCGAGAGCAGAACGGAATAAACAAAGTGCTTGATAAAACTAGCAGTGGTTGTTGCATGATTGACGCCGGGGAATCATAAGTACCTGTATTTGGGAGCGATTCTGATGAGGAGCTAGAGCTTGGCCCCCTCTTTAAAGAATCCACTTCGGGAAAAGAAGAAGGACCAAAGGCTTGCGAGAATATACAGCTACGCAACCGGACGTTACCCGAAAAGAATCTCGGACCCTTAAACAAGAAAGACAAAGGGAAAGAGAAGGCCTCTGAAGACATCGCCTTGGATGATCGAGTTGCAGAAGAGTTAACCGCCAAGAACCCGCCAAAGAGGAATAAAGTGGATTACAATGTCTTGGCACATCTGAGGAAGCTACCCTCACAACTCAGCATTCTCGATGCCCTGTTGCTATCAAAAGAGGCGAGGGATTCTTTGATTAAAGCCTTACAAGACCCGGAACAATTCCAAGCATGCCTGGCCGAGGAAAAGATGAAGAATGAGTTGGAGGAAGTACACACGGCTGATGTTACTTTTGGCGATGAGGACCTTCTACTTGGGACTTGCGAACACAATCGCCCTCTCTATGTTTCGGGATACTGCCATGATATAAAGATAGGCAAGATTCTGATCGATAACGGGTCGTCTGTTAACCTACTCAACGTGCGGGTGTTGAAGGAAATCTGCATGAGCGTCCAGCACCTTGCTCGGGACAAGATCACCATATCCGGGTTCGACTCCCAATCGTCAAAGACTCTTGGATCTGTGATACTGACGCTACGCTTCGGATTACTCGTCACGGAAATTAAGTTCCACGTCATAGATGCCAAGACATGCTACAACGCTTTGCTCGGCCGACCATGGTTACACGAGTACAACATCATCCCTTCTACACAACATCAGTGTATGAAGTATTTTAAGGATGGTTTCGAGTATACCGTGACGGGAGAACTAAACCCGTTCTCTGTGAACGAGGTCCGCAAATACGAAGATGCCAAATACTTTTTGCCGGATTTCGAAGACACGGAGAAGTGTCACAAGCCGGAAAATAAAACTAACGCCACCATCCCCGTCTTCGGCAGTGATACCGAGGAAGAAGAGGAGATCGTTTATTCGGGTCCGCCCCAACATAACAAGCCAGGACCGTCCACTCCTACATTGGTCTTTGGTAGTGATTCGGAGGATGAGGTCCATGTCGTATTCTCTGCTCGACCTTCAATACAAGCTTCCGCTGACAAAGAGCAAAGTCTGCAAGTCGCCATGGTGCCGCCTAAACATCATAAAGAACTGAACGCACTTAATATCTACAGTGTAGAAGAGCTGCGGACATTCTATATCCCTCCCAGGAGAGAAAACGAGAAGGCAATCCTATTCTACCGTTCTGAAGAAAACAAGGTGGAAAAAGAAGTTTGGCATGGCGTGGATCCCACGCTCGACAGGCTTCAGCCTATCCGTCTTCCCAGATATTATACCGAAGGTTTGAAGAAACTGCTGAAACGCCAGGGGATATCCTTCAGACAGACCGTTAGAGAGGCCAAATTCTATGACAAGGTCTGGAATGTTCCCGGGACCCAACGCAAACTGCCTAACGGGAGAATGGAAACAAAAGGGCTTGGGTACATCCGGCTAAAGAAACGAGGACTAGTAAATAGCTGTTATGTCATGTAAGAATTCGATGAAGATGCGGACGCTCAAAGGGAGGACGCTAATCCTAAGCCAGTAAAAGTTCCTGATGAAAAATTGCCCGGTCCATCATTTGAAGAACAAATGGACAGGCTTATAAGGGAAGCTGGTCAAAAATTCCGAGATGACCACAACCGCGAGACGGCCATCTATGAGAAAGCCAAGACGCAACGCCTTCTCCGACAGGCCGTGAAGGATGAAAAGGCCACCCCTTGTCAACCTGCTACAAAAAAGGTTCGACGCGAAAGCAAAAACAAGTCAGAGGGCAGAAAAGACGCTCAACAACCACAAGGCAGAGCTAAGAAACCACGTATCCGAGAGTCGAGCGTTACTGACTTAGCCCTCATGAAGAAAATGGGTCGAGCATACTCATTTCCTCGGAACAAAACAAGGAAGATATTTGATCTTGCTCTAAAACATCAAATGCTTACGCTGCCAGAGTCCAAGCACCCCGAGCACGCAGGCGAGGTATTCAACCCAAATTATTGCTTTTATCATCGAGTAGTAGGTCATCCTCTTGAAGATTGCTTCACCTTCAAGAATTGGGTCGAAGATCAATATCAGCTTGGTAAATTCGCTCTGTCCAACAACTGGAGGGTAGCACCACCACAAAAGCACGAGCCTAAGGCCACGAAAGAAGAACCAGTTCCACATTGGGATTGGCAGAAAATTCGCACTTGTCACATGATAATAATATCAAAAGAAGAGCCCGAGAATGTGGACAGCCTTCCCTGGTGCTTCGAAAACAGCAATGATGAGGTGATCTCAGAATTTCCCCCAGCTCCGAAAGAACTCGAGGACGGCATACATACCACTGCGGATAACCTCAAGAAAATTGAGTTGGGGACGATAAACGATCCGCGACCGACATTCGTCAGCGAGCTGCTGTCCGAGGAAAAGGTGGCTGCGTTAAAGGACGTCCTTGTACAGCATAAAGATTGCTTCGCATGGAACTATTCCGAGATGCCAGGACTTGATCCAGAAGTTGCTGTACATAGACTGGCAATATCCCCGAGTGTCAAGCCGGTCAAACAAGCGCCGAGAAGAATGCGGCTTGAGCTCGAAATGAGCATCAACGCGGAAGTCAAAAAGTTGATAGACTCCGGCTTTATCCAAGAGGTTCAATACCCTGAATGGATTGCTAATATCGTCCCAGTGATGAAGAAAAATGGTACGGTGCGCATATGCGTGGACTTTCGGGATCTCAACAAAGCCTGCCCGAAGGATGATTTCCCAGTACCAGTCACCGAACTAATGATAGACAATACGTCCACGCATGAGATTTTCTCATTCATGGACGGCTCATCAGGATATAATCAAATAAAAATGCACCCTGAAGACCAGAAACATATGGCTTTCCGGACTCCTTTGGGAATATTCTGTTACAAGGTAATGCCCTTCGGTTTAAAGAACGCCGGTGCAACCTACCAAAGGGCCATGACGAAGATTTTCGATAACCTTATACACGAAATTGTTGAGTGCTATATCGACGACCTCGTTGTTAAAAGCAAATCATATGAGGAACATCTCGAGCATCTGAAGACCGTATTTCAACGTCTTCGACAATACAACTTGAAGATGAACCCTCTGAAGTGTGCATTCGGGGTTTCCTCGGGCAAATTCCTGGGATTCGTCGTTCGACACCGAGGTATCGAGATAGACCCGTCCAAGATCAAGGCAATCATGGGAATGCCTCCGCCGAGAACTCTCAAACAGCTGCGGTCTCTCCAAGGGAAGCTCGCGTACATACGGCGATTTATAGCCAACCTCTCAGGAAAGTGCCGCCCTTACAGCCACCTGATGAAGAAGGGAACCCCGTTCGTCTGGGATCAAAAGTGCCAAAGTGCACTAGACGAGATCAAACGGTACCTGCACAACCCTCCAGTGTTGGCTGCTCCAGTGAAGGGAAAGCCTCTCATTCTTTACACGGCCGCCCTTGAAGGTTCTTTGGGCGCATTATGGGCACAAGAGAATGACCAAGGGAAAGAAAGAGCACTTTACTATTTAAGTCGAGTGCTGCTGGGGGCAGAAAGCAATTATTCCCCCATTGAAAAACACTGCCTGGCGTTGATCTTCGCAATAACAAAGCTTAGACATTACGCATTAGCGCATGAAGTCTATCTCATTTCGAAGGTGGACCCTCTCAAATATCTAATGTCAAAGGCCATATTGACAGGACGACTCGCTAAATGGGCCCTACTCTTAATGGAGTTCTCGATAGCATATCGACCACTCAAAGCAATAAAAGGCCAGGCCATCGCCGACTTCCTTGCTGAGCACCCGATACCAGCCGACTCTCCTTTAAACTGCGATCTTCCAGACGAACATGCGTTTGATGCGATCGATGGTGATAATACTCGATGGGAGCTTTATTTTGACGGAGCATCTTCCGTGAAGAAGCGCAAACAAAGTACCCCTATAATCAAATCGGGGGTAGGACTCATATTTATAACTCCACAAGGAGGGATAATGCGCTACGCGTTCTCCCTGAAGGAACCGAGGACAAACAACGAAGCCGAATACGAAGCTCTGATAGCAGGCCTCGAGATCGCCATTGACATAGGAATTGAAAACCTCCTCATATACGGAGATTCACAACTGGTCGTTAGTCAAGTAAACGGCGATTACCAAACATGCAAACCGGAGTTAGTAAAATACGGTGAAAAGGTGCAACAACTGCTAACCCAAATTCCTTCCTATACTTTGGAGAGCATACCACGCGTGGATAACAGCAAAGCGGACGCGTTGGCCAAACTCGCTAAAGAAATGGCTGACGAGAACCTCGATGACGTTAGAATCATGGTACAAAGTCGTCAGGTGCTCGCCCCCGCAGAAATACCTTCGGAATCACCCGAAGAGAAGGGAGTGACTAGACAAGCGACCTTGCAAATAAAAGAACATGAGAAGGTTGAGGATTGGAGGGAAGTCTTTATAGACTACTTCAAGTCCCACCAAATGCCCGAAGATGCGTCCGCAAGACATCAACTCATAAAACGAGCTCTGTCCTTTGCCTTCGTCAATGATACTCTCTACAAGAGGTCATTCGATTCTCTGTGGCTGAGATGCTTAGGACCGGACGAATCGGAAAGAGTCGTTCAGGAAATTCATGACGGAATCTGCGGTTCTCACCAAGCAGGTCCAAAGATGAAGTTGAATATCAAACGGATGGGCTATTACTGGCCCACGATGATTCAAGACTGCATCGAATATGCGAAGCAATGTCACTCATGCCAGATTCATGGGGACTTCATCCACCAGCACCCAAATCCGCTGCATCCAACGGTAGCTAGCTGGCCATTCGAAATGTGGGGGACTGATATAGTCGGCCCCATCGAACCAGCATCGTCTAAAGGACATCGTTTCATCCTAGCAACGACTGACTACTTCTCTAAGTGGGCAGAAGCAGTACCATTGAGAGAAGTGAAGACGGAGAATATCCTCCATTTCTTCAAAACGCACGTCATATATCGGTTTGGAACTCCGAGGCGGATCATCTCCGATAACGGGCCAGCCTACCGAAGTCATAAAATCAGCCGCTTCGCACAGCAGCATAACATAGACTGGAGATATTCCTCAGTCTATAATCCACGAGCTAACGGTCTCGCCGAGGCCTTCAACAAGACCTTGACGAAAATTATAAAAAAAACAGTGTCCCGAAATAAGAAAGACTGGCATGAGAGACTGCAAGAAGCTCTTTGGGCGTATCGAACCACGTTCAAGACAGCTACAAACACAACGCCATACGCGTTGGTGTTCGGTATGGAAGCAGTACTCCCTCTCAAGGTAGAGTTACCCTCTCTACAAGTGGCAGTCCATTACAAGCTGACAAACGAAGAAAATGCTCATCTTCGGCTTGAGGAGCTTGACGCCCTTGAAGAAACACGGCTCATAGCGCGAAAAAATCTGGAGGCCTATAAAGCAAAGATGATGCGCTCATACGAAAAATTGACCCGACCGAGGACATTCCACCAAGGCGAACTCGTGCTAGTGGTCAAAAGGCCTATGATCCCCAATCGCGCCAAGCGGGGAAAATTCGAGCCAAACTATGAAGGTCCGTACATCATAGATAAAGTTTACCAGGGCGGGGCCTATCTACTCATGGACATGCATGGTGAAAGGCCTTTCAGACCAATAAACGGTCGCTTCCTAAAGAAATACTACGCTTAATGAGCCACAGCCTAGGTCAACGATAGATGACGACGACTATGTCCGCTCGCTATCTTCCTAAGCTCAAACTTTATAAGCAGTAGCCAGCTTCTTAACAGCGGACCGAAATGTCCTTAAACTAACAGCGGGCCGAAATGTCCTTAAACTAATAGCAGACCGAAACGTCTTTAAACTAATACCGCAGCATCCTTAGGCTGACAAAAAAAAATAAATAAAATAAAATAAAAATAAAATATAAATAAAATAAAAACGGTATGTCCATAAGCAAAAAGGGGCACGGATGAAAACCCGAAAGGGCTCCGTGAGTAAAAACAGCAGGGCTACCGGCGAGTGTTCGTGAAAACCCGAAAGGGCGCGACCTCGTAAAAAAAAAAGAGAAAAAAGGAAATAAAAAGAATAAAAAAAAGAGAGATGGTATGTCCATAAGCAAAATGGGCACGGATGAAAACCCGAAAGGGCTCCGTGAGTAAAAACAGCAGGACTACCGGCGAGTGTTTGTGAAAACCTGAAAGGGTGCAACCTCGTTAAAGAACACTTAAAAGATCCTCTCGACCTTGTAAGGAGAAACCACCCGCGTGAGATCCTTACGACTCACAAGGGAGCAACACACTTAGGGATCCCCATGATTCCTAAGGAGAAAATACACTTGCGAGATCCTCACGACTCGTAAGGAGAACACTCTTATGGGACCCTCACGGCCCGTAAGGTTTGAAAAGTCTTAAGTTACAGAGATCTAAACCTGTGCTTAAGCAACCCCCATAACTTTCGACATTGCCCTACAAGTGGCTCAATACTGAACCTTATATACAATCCACGGGCGCGAATAAACATTTCCCTAACCAAGGTCCATCCGTGACTAGGGATATACTCGCATAACCCTTGTAAATCCTCTCGATTTGCAAAGAGAAAACCCTCTTGTAGGATCCTTACGACTTATAGAGGAACAAAACACTTAGGAACCCTCACGATTCCTAGGGAGAAAATACACCTATAAGATCCTCACGACTTGTAGGGAGAAATACCTTTATGAGATCCTTACGGCTCATGAAGTCAAAGCCTTAGTCGACAAGACCCTAACCCTGGTCGCTAAGCCACCTTCGTTCGACAGCGACAGAGGCAGATGATGATTCGCTCCTGGCAATATCCCAGTTGTAGCGATGCTGATGCCGAAATCGGTGTCCAATTTCAGGTTTACGGCGAAAAGCCAGTAGGCCGCACGTGCATACGAAATAGCCGAAATGATGGGGCAACTTGCAATAAAAAGCAGCAAGTAAAATGTATGCATGCGAAATAGCCGAAATGATTGGGCAACTCGCAATAAAAAGCAGCGAGTAAAAATAAAATAAACAGCCGAAATGGTTGGGCACCGCGAAAAATAGCCGAAATGATTGGGCGATCGCGACCTTTGCGATATAAAAGCTGAAATGATAGAGCATCGCGGAAATAAAACAGAAAAAATAATGATGATAAAATTTTGGCCCTACAGTTAAGATCACATCGATCCCTGTATACAATCCAAGGGCGTAAACAAAGAGGGAGCCATACTCTCCCAACAAACTCCTCGACTCACGGATACAAACACTCCTTGACGAGAGCTTCCTGATCCGCGTCGACCCGCAGAGCCACCAGTGTCTCTGTAGGAATCCTCGACTCGTTTCAAACCCCAAGGAAACAAATAATCCTTGGCGCTCGGGAAACAAATAATCCCTGGCAAATCCCTCGACTCACGGATACAAACACTCCTTGACGAGAGACTCCTGATCCGCGTCGACCCGCAGAGCCACCAGTGCCTCCGTAGGAATCCTCGACTCGTTTCAAACCCCAAGGAAATAAATAATCCTTGGCGCTCGGGAAACAAATAATCCCTGGCAAATCCCTCGACTCACGGATACAAACACTCCTTGACGAGAGACTCCTGATCCGCGTCGACCCGCAGAGCCACCAGTGCCTCCGTAGGAATCCTTGACTCGTTTCAAACCCCAAGGAAACAAATAATCCTTGGCGCTCGGGAAACAAATAATCCCTAGCAAAATCCTCGACTCACGGATACAAACACTCCTTGACGAGAGCCTCCTGATCCGCGTCGACCCGCAGAGCCACCAGTGCCTCCGTAGGAATCCTCGACTCGTTTCAAACCCCAAGGAAACAAATAATCCTTGGCGCTTGGGAAACAAATAATCCCTAGCAAAACTCCTCGACTCACGGATACAAACACTCCTTGACGAGAGCCTCCTGATCCGCGTCGACCCGCAGAGCCACCAGTGCCTCCGTAGGAATCCTCGACTCGTTTCAAACCCCAAGGAAACAAATAATCCTTGGCGCTTGGGAAACAAATAATCCCTAGCAAAACTCCTCGACTCACGGATACAAACACTCCTTGACGAGAGCCTCCTGATCCGCGTCGACCCGCAGAGCCACCAGTGCCTCCGTAGGAATCCTCGACTCGTTTCAAACCCCAAGGAAACAAATAATCCTTGGCGCTTGGGAAACAAATAATCCCTAGCAAAACTCCTCGACTCACGGATACAAACACTCCGTGATGAGAGCCTCTTAACTCATGTCAACTCGCAGAGCCATCACCCTCTCCTCGAGCAAATTCCTGATTCGTCTCAATCTGCAAGATGTAGTCTCAGACAGCAAGGACTAAAGAGCTTGCTTCTTAAGCAATGGGGCTCTGCAAGTCAATCCAAAATGGTCTCTTTCATACTATTCACGGGTCTCACTCTCCGAAGTCGAATTTCGACGAGGAGGGAAACAACCGCTTACGAATTCTCTCGACTCATAAGAGGAAAAATTCTCTTATAAGATCCCTACGACTTATAAGAGAAAACCACACTTAAGAATCCCTACGATTCCTAAGGAGAAAGCCCGCCTACGAGATCCTCTCGATCCGTAGGAATAAAAGTCTCTATGAGACCCTCACGGCTCATAGAGTTGAAAAGTCCTAGGCGGCAGATCTGAACCTGCAGTCTAGGCCATCATTATCTCTGGGAGAAATGAAGTTATCTGTCAATAAGGTGTATTAAATATGTCATACTGAAAAGAATAAAAAAAAAGGGGCGAAGAAATGACACAGGACGTTACAAAAATGTGTATCTTTTATTCATGAACATTGACTGGGTACAGGATACATTGTACTAAAGAATAAAAAAAATATATACATATATTTTACAAGTACAAATGATACAAGGAGAAATCACTGGGAAGGAAGCGTCTTGCATAGATTTAACAATTGCTCGCATACTTCCTTCCACGTCTTCTCTCGATCGGCTACTACCGCCAGCTCTGCCTCCACTTGGGCTCGCTGCTGCAAGACCGACGCAAGCTGCTCCCTGACGACCTGATAGGCAGCTTCCCGACTTGGAGTATTGCGCTCAGCTACGTCAAGCTTCCGCTTCAAGTTTAGCCCATGGGAGATACGCTCCAAGAGACCCTCGAAGATAGTCTTCACTTGGGCAGCATTTGCCTCAACCTCAGCGCGCAGATGGGCCGTTTCGTTCGAGGTCTTTTGGCATTCCCTTAGTCTTGAAGCTGCTTCTTGTTCCAAGTGGCGGAGGTGCGAAGTGCTTTGCTCGAGCCAAGTTGTGCGTTGGGTGCTCAGAGCTAAAACTTCGGGGAAAGGGCGCGTCGACTCCAGCCGATATAGACAGGCCTCGATCCCCCTGCAGTGGTTAACCCAAGATTCGACGACGCCTTCGTTATGAAAATTTACGAGCGCCGCCAACATCGGGTTAACCTCCGCGGCAAAATCTACGGCAGAAGGGAGAGCGTCCACATTGAGCTCTTCAATGTACCCGCTCAGCATGCCCAAACTCATCACAGCACCCTTGGAAGATGGACGTCTCAAGAAAGGGCCTGCCGGTGAAAGGACGCGAGCCTCAAAGGGGACCGGAGCCGGAACAATAGCTGCAAAACAAAACATGGTTAAACGATGGTTCGGAAGATGTTGAAGGGTTACCAAAAATGGAAATTTACTATACCAGCTGCAACGGACGGTAAAGCCGGAAGGGCCGATGGCGCGGCAAGCCTTGCATCCCCTCCTTCGATTTGTGGCACTGCAATAAAGAAAAGGAAAAGTCAGAAATTATCCCATTGCTAGAAAAAAGGGGGTAAGTAAAGATATTATAGTGAAGGTATACTCACCGGCGCCACCAGAAGGAGAAGCGAGCTCGGATGGGAAAGAGAAGTGTGGGAGCAACACTTGATATAAATGATCGAAGAGCACTCCTGCAAAGGCACAATGGTATAACGTTAGTACAAAGCTATATTTTTGAAAGATTAATGCATGAGTCGTGAATCCATACCTTCCAACATCCGTGATGGTACAAGGGAAGGCGGGGAGGTGACCACCGCCAAAGCAGTAGTCGACGGTGCCCCCTCGAGCAAAGGAGCATCGGCACTGGCCGCACCTGCAAAGACAAGCTTGTTAGAAGAGATCGCAAGATATATAAAAAAAGGGGGGAACGCTGGTGACAAAAAATTTTACCTGACGGGCTACCAGCAGAAACTGAAGCAATCCCCTCATCCATCGACATGAGACCACCGCCCGTAGCCTCATCACCCGACTCGATGGGAACCGTTGTTGTGCTCGCGAGCCCGGGAGACGGCAAGGAACCATACGCGGGGAGGGCTATGATCGGAGTATTACCAGATTCCTAAGAAAGAACGGTTCGCTCCTCCTCAGGAATCGTGGCCGCCTCACCCGATACTCCCTCGGTTTCTGCGGTCACGATTGTCTCGTCCATCGGCACCGTGACGTCTCCAGCCTCAAGCGCCTCGACTTCTACTGCCTTCGGCTCGACAGTCATCTCATCTGCCGCCACTTCAGACGCAGCATCAATGACCTTCTCGGCGGCGGATCCTTCAACTTCTGTTTCAGGCACCGTGGCCCCGACGACGGTGCCCACCGTCGGCTCAGGTTCGGCAGGCGCCGCTTCCGCCGTTTCCTGGGGTCCGACGGTCTCCGCCTCCCCCTCAGTCGGACTTGGTCCTGCAAGATGGAACGCATATGAGCCAATGGCTTTATAATAATTCTTACAACAAGGTTCTGAAAGAGATGCTACCTGAAGGGGATTTATTGTTTGCACTTCGGGCCGCGCGCGCCACTTGCCTATAAGCAGTAGACAGGGCGACAGGGGCCTCTCCAGAAGGAGTGTCAGCGCGAGGAATGGTACTGGGACCCGCTCCCGCGGCCAAAGCAGCTCTACGCGCCTTTGCTTCGCGTCTCAACCGCTTCCGCTCCTCCCGAGCCGTTGAGACGGATGCCACTAGAGCTTCCCTAATTGAGGTGTCCTCGTCCGTGAATAGGGAAGCCTCTAAGGTTTTCAGGGCATCCCTCGTCGTTTTGTCAAGCCGAGGCTCTTGCGGCAACTTTGACGAAGCCGGGACTTCAGTAACAGGCTCGGGAAGGATCCCCGCATCAACTGATATAACCCCTGCTAAGAAACGAAAGAAGGTTAGGTTGACCATCATAAAAAGACAACAAACTTTCCTTATAAAAGAGAAAGGGGTGAAACATACCAGCGCCTGCTAAGGCACGCTTCTCCTCCTTCTCCTGGAAGGTTTTCAGGGAGGCAGCAATAGCCTCTTCAGTAGAGACACCTGTTGAAAATGGAGCAAATGTTAGTTAAAGATAATAATACAGGGTGCAATAAAATGACAAATGAAGCGTCTGATGATTACCGGACTCAGCGAGTTTGCTTAGCATCGCTTCGAGCCTAGCCGATCGCTCCGAAGCTGCAATGGCGGCAGCCAGATTGGTGTCCGCAGGATCTACCACGAAACCCTCATTGCTGCCGTATTCACATATGGCCTCGGCGGGAGGAGCCGCAGGCTTTAAGCTGAGGATCGCGTCGAGGGATAGGGTGGACTTCTTCTTCTTCTGTCCGCCAGCTTTAGATCCACCCGGAGCAGCTTTGCGCTTGGCAGTCACTTTAGGGCGGCGAGTCCCGATATCCACTCCTGCGCCAGACTCTGGCGATACCACTTTAACCGTCTTTATGGGAGCACGGGGCGCCGGTGGTGCATCCACCATAGTAGGCAGTGGCAATCCACGCAGGGGGGCCAACACGCGTGGTCAGTCAGCTCCGGCCTCTTTTAGCGGAGGGACGACCGGGAGCCTTGGCTGCAAGGGAGCCTTGCGATCACCACCAGGAGGCGCACCCCTACGGTCAACCAGCAAGCGTTTCTCCATTAAAATGATTGGGCCCATAGCATGTGCATACCAGGCTACATACGGATGGATTATTTTAGGGGCACAGCTAGGCTCACTAATGAAAAAATAAGAGCCTGTATTGAGCCGGGTGAAATGATGCATAGCATTCCTTATTCCCCCTTGGTTGGCCGCGGGTGTTTCCAGAAAGGCTTCCATCGGGATCCCTTGATTGTAACTCGATTGTCGGGCAAATCGATGTGGGTTATACCTCATAAAGAGAGCCGTCTCATTCTGCCTAAATACTAAGTAGCCCGGCCGAATGGAGTAAAGGTGAAGGATTTCCCGAGCCTTCAGTACAGAAACCCCGCCCTTAAAGTCATCACGCAGCGACACCACTGACTTAGTGGTCTCGGAGCCTATGGTGATGACCTTATCCACAAAAGAGGCCTTCGCTCCGACTAGATGTGAACGCAGGAGCAGTCCCCTAGACTCCCGCGGAGGTGCAACCACAATTGAAGCCCCGACCAACCGCATGATTCTTGGGAGTCTGTATTTCTCAAAAAACGGAGGAGTCTTATGGGCACCAAACACCCCTCGCACATGCAGCTCCATCCAAGAAGTGAAGTAGTGCATCGGGAAGTTAGCAGGCTGTACCCCAGGCTCATTAGCATCCGCCGCTACGCTAAGTCCATTGTAGAGGTAAGCCAGCCCGGCGATCCCTACTGATAACTGTAAACCAGCCGCCATTCGATGCGCCGGGTAAAAGACAGAGGACCGCATGAGGCGTGGGTGCATGGGAAGCACGAAGCTGCATAGCCATAGACCCAAGAACCCTATGAAAAAAGTCTCCTCGTCCATGCCAGGAACGGCGATCTCTGAGAAAGGGACGCTGGCAGTGCCGGGGAAATAAAAATCCCGCTGGTCATTTTCCGATGAAGGTCGGCGGTCCAAGCCGAAACCAAAGGGGTCAGCAAGCTGAGCGAACTTCTCGCCCTGCTCTGATAGGAACTCCGGGCGGATAAAACGAGCAATGAAATCCGTGAAACTGACGCCCCGGTCGCCCGATTCCAAATGGAGTTCCTCATAAATCTCCAACACCTTCACCAAGCCCGGGTGCTGATGCTGAATGGCATTTTCCGGAGTTAAGTCAAATACAAGCTGCTTGGTGGCGAAGACATACTCGTCAGGGGGAAGCAGCTCCTCGTAGTGTTCTCCCCTCATTGGCAGACCTGAAATCTCAGCAAACTCCTCCAGAGAGATGGAGACTTCCCTATCCGCTGTCAGGAAGGTATGGGTGGGGATATTCCATTGTTCGATAAAGGCCTTTATCCACCACGTCGGAGGAGAGGGATACTCGAAAAGCGAGACGTAGACAGCTGAGTATAAACCAATCGTCGTCAGGAGAGCCCTCTTCGTCGCCAAAATGTAACGGGCCCATTGCAAATATCCGGCAAGCGGCCGCGGGATCAATCCAATGTTATAAGCCTGTCCCCAAGGGCGTGCTTCACCCTGACAGATTCGCCTCCCCAAGATATCTATAGCCCGTGGCGGCTGCACCGGAATGGCACCGATTGCAGGCTGAAGGAGGTCGTCGGCATTCCAATTTTTAACCTCCACGGCATACTCCACCGGGGGCTTGTCCGCATAAGGGATCGTAACTATGGGCTCAGAAGGCGAAGCGGAGCTGAAGCTGCGACGGCCTTGGATGATTTGGATGTACCACCTTCCCCACAAGTGGAGTCTCTTGTACTCTGGATCATGATCTTTAATCAAGGCGAACACCACCCGGTCCACCGGCGCATGGGGAACCCTCCTTCCGAGCGAACAAAGGGGAAAGATAAGTCGTCAGACATGTTTCCTGTAGAAAGATAAAAATAACCGTTAGTGTTCTGACACTTGGCATTTTGAAATCTTACTCAACACTATGATGTAATGGGTAAGGTCCCACAAAAAGAGGGCCCCACAAAATCTGGATGACGGTACATCATTTAATAAGACAACCCCATCATTAGATGAGACTGTCAATTAATGAAAAGGTCCCCAAAAGAATACCCTCACTGATGGGAAATCCCTAGAGACAAAGAGAAATATTCTCTTTCAGAGCAAAGCTCTGTCACAGAGTGACATTTGTCAAACTCTGGTCTCAGGGGAACAAGATTCCTTAAAAGAGCATAGCTCTATGGTAATGGTGGAAAGATCCATCAATTTTATCTTTAGAGTTTTGGAATCTTGAAAAATCCATGAAAACTTATAAAACAAAATTTTTCTCCGTTTATCAGATCTAAAAAGATCTACATTTGATCTAAAAGCAATGCTCTGTTCATGGGTTAGAACCCATGGATCAGATCTCTGTAAATTTGTAAATTTTTTGAGAGCAAGGCTCTGTTGAAGAAACCCCAAATGGGTTTTCCTTTAGATCAAAGATCTATAAGAGCAAGGCTCTGTTAATTAAATTTAATTTAAATTAATTTAATTTAATTAATTTTACCTAGAGTGATTCTAAAACTAGAACTTTGAAGTTCTCACAAGAGCAAGGCTCTGGAAGTTCTTAAGCAAGAGCAAGGCTCTGAAATTCAAATTCTTGAAATTGGTAAAGAATTACCAAGGACCAAGGGTCCTATTTATAGACGCCTGCGTCTCTTCACCTGATCTCAATGATCCAACGGTCGGGGTCTTGCCACCGCTGCACTCACGTGCGCGCCACGTGAGCGCAACGGTGGGGGGGCATTTGTTCCCCCAATCAGAGCAAGGCTCTGCTTGAATTTTGAAAATTCAAATTTTGAAGCAACGCTTCAGTTCCCGTGCGCTGCGCGCAACGCGCCACGTGTCAGAAGTTGACACGGCAGCACAACGCCCAAGGCAGTACGTCCAATCAGAGCAAGGCTCTTTAAAAAACATAAGCAACGTTCAACTGCGCAAGCGCACGGCTGCGCGACACGTGTCCGCGCAGTTGCGCAAGCACAACTGCGCAAGCGCACGGCAGCGCGACACGTGTCTGCGCAGTTGCGCAAGCACAACTGCGCAAGCGCACCGCTGCACGACACGTGTCCGCGCAGTTGCGCAAGCGCTGTTGCGCAAGCGCTTCACTGCGCGACACGTGTCAGCGCTGTTGCGCAAGCGCTTCACTGCGCGACACGTGTCACGCGCTGGTGAGTTGCGCAACAACAGAGTGAAAATTTAAGGATATTTTTCTGTTTTTGTTTAAACAAGAAGATTTCTTCTGTAAAACAGGGGCCTTTGGATCAAACATCCAACGGTGGGGAAAATTCCCCAAATCACTCAGAAAATATCTTTTTAACAAATTTAACTGATTTTTGAGCACTATAAAAAGGACCCTAGACCCCATTTCAAAGGCAGCGACAATTGGATTAAAAAAAAAGGAGAAGAGAACTTCTTGAGAACACAAAGAAGAAGGTAAAAACCTTTGAAATAAGAGAAAATTCTCTTAGGAATAGATCATTGATCTAAAAGACAAAATCAGTGATCTCCAAGAAACAAATAAATAAATAAAAATAATAAAAAAAATAGTGCCTTGCACTTGCTAGAGAACCTCTGGTTCTCTGAGATAGAAAGAAAGAAAAGATTTTTTCTTCTTCTATTTGATCTAAATTTATATCAAGAAATTAAAAAGTGCTCTGCACTCCTTTCTTTGAATCTAAAAGATTCTTGGTGCTTTGCATAAATGCAATGCAGTACTTGAAGGGCCAGGCCCAAATCAAAAAGACCTAGCAGGCCAAAATAAATTGCAAAGCAATAAAAGGGCTGAGCCCAAATAAAATTGATGCCCTGCATCATTCATAAAGAAACAGAGCCCAAAACAAATTGATGCCCTGCATCTTTTCTGGGCAAAGCCCAAATAAAAATAAAAGGAAATGCAAAAGCAATGTTGGACATTTTCTTTACTGGACTTAGCCCAATCGTGGCCATAAGTCCTTAAATTAAATTAGCTGAGCAAAATGGCTCTCCTAAATCAATCTACATCCGGTTCGAGGGTACATCTCCGAACTCCTTTGACATCCATCGTTGTAATTCCTCAACGACGTCAAAGAGGTGACGGGTCCCAATGGCCACACACCCAATATCGGACCGAAACGTCCCTAAACTAACATCGGACCGAAACGTCCCTAAACTAATAACGGACCGAAACGTCCCTAAACTAATAATGGACCGAAACGTCCATAAACTAATATTGGACCGAAAACGTCCTTAAACTAATATCGGACCGAAACGTCCCTAAACTAACATCGGACCACCACGTCCCTAAACTGGCACAATAGAGCCCAAATGCTCTTTTGTCGGATCTAAACGGTCCCGTTAAGTTGATCTTAGTCTCAAACTGGACTAACGTATCCTTAACAAACGTTTAAGTTGATCTTAGCCCCAAACACGGCTAACGTATCCTTAAATATTCAAATGGATTATAAAACTCCCAATTAACTCTAGTTCGAGGGTACATCTCCGAGCTCCTTTGATACATGTCGTTGTAATCCTTCAACGACGTCAGAGAGGTGACGAGTCCCGATGGCCATACATTAAATTAATCACTACGTTGAGTTGATCTTAGTCTAAAACAGGACTAACGTATCCTTGACGAACGTTTAAGTTGATCTTAGCCGCAACGCGACTAATGCATCCTTAAACTGAAAACACCAAACCCAAATCTAAGTAAATACGGATTTGGACTAATCCACGTCCTACGGGCGACGGCATTACTCAGTCTCCGTATACAATCCACGGGCAACCACAAACAAAATGAACACACACGACACGAAGTGAAATTCTGGAGAAGGAGAAAGTTGTTACCGCGATGCGGTAGCGTAATTAACTGCAGGGGCTTACGCCTGCAGGGAAGAGCGTCCCCATAATCAAAAACCCCTCATACTGAGGGGGAATCTGACGAAGTTTGCTACATCGGCCGCATCCGTCTAAACCTCCGATACACGGTGCCATAAATCAACTTGGCATCTTCGGAGAGATAAACGGATAAAACCAAATAGCATCTGCCCCGAACATCAGGCATGGACGCCAAGTCCAGGCCGCCATTTGGAGGGGAACAGCTGGAAGTCACAGTACATGGCCCGTTGTAATGATAATTTATAATCTGTCGCCTTGGTTGGCTATGGACCAATCATACTTTATGATGCCTCTTCTTATTGACCGACCAAACTCACCGGGAAACAATATCGACGTCTATCTCCGACCTCTGATCGAGAAGTTAAAATCTTTGTTCATTGATGGTGTAGAGACATACGATGCAAACACAAATACAACCTTCATACTACGTGCGGCTTTAATGTGGACAATTAATTCCTGCGTATGGAATGCTATCAGGTTGGTCCGTACATGGTCACAAAGCATGTCCTCATTGCTATCAACACACAACATCGAAATTCTTGAATTTTAGCAGGAAAGTTTGTTATTGCGGCCATCGACATTTCCTGCCTCTAGACTACCCCTACAGGTTAGACATTGTTCACTTTGATGGTCATCAGGAGCTTCTTGGACCTCCAGCCCTATTGTCCGGAGAGGACATAACTGCTCGGTGGGATGATTACAATAATATGACCTTCGGGATAGATCCGACAAAACAGGTCAAACCACCATTTTGGAACAAGTTAAGCATTTTCTTCGAGCTTCCGTACTGGTCAACAAATTTAGTGCGTCATTGTCTGGACGTCATGCATATA
Organism: Agapanthus africanus; assembly: GCA_030015575.1. Taxonomy (NCBI): domain Eukaryota; kingdom Viridiplantae; phylum Streptophyta; class Magnoliopsida; order Asparagales; family Amaryllidaceae; genus Agapanthus; species Agapanthus africanus. The sequence continues at coordinate 284,985,348 of JASDDO010000019.1, forward strand.
GAGAAGGGAGTATCAGAGCACATACTCAACTTGCTTCTTTGTAAAGACGGGAAATCGAAAGATAACCTGAATGCTCGGATGGATCTACAGGAGTGGGGAATAAGAAGTGAATTGCACCCTAGACCGGTAGCGGGTAAACCAGGCAAGTTTGTACTTCCCAATGCCGCTTATCATATGTCACAACCGGAGAAGAAAAGATTTCTGCAGGTGTTGCATGATTTGAAAGTTCCCACAGGTTTCTCAGGATCATTCAGCAAGAAAATAAAAATTGTGAAAGGAAAGATCGATGGGCTGAAAAGTCATGATCACCATGTTATCATGGAGCACCTTCTTCCATTAGCCCTCAGGACTTCTCTCCCCGAATCAGTTGGTCTAGTAATCAACGACCTATGTTGTTTTTTCAGAGAGTTGTGTGCTAAAACACTGGAGGTTGTGACACTGGATAAACTAGAAAATTTTATTTCGTTGATACTTTGCAAGTTTGAGCGTATTTTCCCACCGTCATTCTTCGATATCATAATACACTTGACGGTTCATCTTGCAACTGAGGCTAAGTTAGCCGGACCGGTACAATATCGATGGATGTATCCCGTCGAGAGGTACGTGGAATTTTTCATTTCGCGCAATTTTTAAAATTATTGTTGTCCTGTATGCCCGTATTTATTTATTTAACATATTTTCTTTAGGTACCTCTACACTCTTAAAAAGTATATACGCAATAGAAATCGACCAGAGGGTTCTATCATGCAAGGTTATCTTCTTGATGAAGCAACCACATTTTGTTCCCGCTATCTAGACGAGAACATTGAGACGAGACTTAACCGGCCTTGAAGAATTCAAGACGGGCCATATGGTAAAGCCGATTATAAGAGGATAGACACTATATTTATCAACAAGATATACCGGTTTATCTTGCTTAATTGCGCATGTCTTGAACAAATTAGAGAGTAAGTTTTTGGGGATTAATTGTTATATTTGTGTTTGTGTGTGTATGAAATGATATAATATTAATGTCACCCTTATTAGTCGAAAACAGAATTCATTTTAACGAGGTATGTGAGGGGCATCCTGATTGGAACGAAGAACGATTGGAAAAATATCATCAGGATAATTTTTGTGATTGGGTCACAGATCATGTAAGTTATTCGAATAACATGTTATTGCTATCAGTTTTAATCTAAACTTATATCGTTATGTATTTGTCGTAAAATTTGTTTTGTTAGATCCACGATCCGAACTTGTCTGCATCATTTGAGAGTGATTCAAGATGTTTAGCTCAATTTCCTAGTATGGAGGTTGAATATTATAAAGGATTCGGTGTCCTTGGATACAAATTCGAAGTTAAGGATATAGAAACATCCAGAACCACTCAGAATAGTGGGATTGCGACGGTAGGATCGGACGGTGTGATTTATTATGGGTACTTAAATTGTATACTCGGCATCCACTATCCCGGACGATCAGAACCCTTTTATATATTCCAGTGTACTTGGTACGATACGCGAACCGATATGGATAAGTGGAGAAGCAATCTTGGGACTTGGAAAGATGAATATGGATTGACCAGTATGAACACACTTCGATTTTACGGTCAGGAAGATCCGTTTATCTTTCCGAACCAAGCGTTCCAAGTATACTACTCACAGTGTTTGAAGCATCCGGGATGGAGTGTCGTATGCCGTTGGAAACCCGGGGATGTTTACGATGTCCCAGAATTCGAGGACAACGATGAGGATGAAGAAGAGAGAAGGCTTAGAGTGCTCCGACCGTCTGTTTCGAAAGACGGGTTGTTTTCGGCCGATCATGAAGTTACGTGGGTTAGAAATGATATCGATGATGAAATCCAAGTAGATATGTTTAATGCGCCCACGAAACGAAAAAGGTTATCAATAATGTTATATTATTACTTCACATTTTACGATCTATACATATATAGTCAATACTTGTAATGATTGTCTAATGCGTCCACGAACCGTTTATCTAGATTTGATGACGATGACGGGAGCAGCGAGGGGCGGCAGGAGCTCCAGCCGCGGCACCGGCAGAGGCAGAGGCAGAGGCAAAGCGGTTCTGCCGCCCGAAGAGCTGCGTAGGGAGCTTCAGAGGGCCGGTCTTGCACCCAGATCGGAGACCCCTTCGGATGCCTCCTTCCGTGTGGACTTTGCCACACCTCCAGGTATATTGCACGCATATCCATTTTGAATGTAATAATATAGATATTCATGCATGTTCATGTCAAAATTACTTATATTTTCAATGTTTGATTGTCTAGTTGTTGGTGATGCGTCCACATCAGGGACAAAGGCCACTCCCGCACCTCCAAGTATGTTTATATATCATATAGTGCATGTATATTCATTTAGAATGCTATATCATAAATATACACACATTATTTTTGCTCTTACTTAGATATTATTTTTTTTATTGTCTAGCTGTAGGTGGTGACACCACCGCACCTGCGGGTATGTTTATATATCCTATAGTGCATGCATATTGATTTAGAATGTTATATTATTGATCTACACATTCTTTTTGCAATTACTTATATAATTTATTTTTAATTGTCTAATTATAGGTAGTGCGTCCACATCTGGCGCAAGGGCCACTCCTGCCACTTCCGTACCCTCCGCATCGTCTGTAGGTTAGTATGAATAAATATAAAATATTTATTCATTTTATATATCCTCTATAGAATAAATATGAACTTCATGGAAATTTAGCGTCAATATTTATTTTCTAGTTGGAGGGGATGCGTCCGCATCCGGGACACCGGCTGTTCCTCACCGGAGGAACTATCGTCCCGCTCGTGCTGCTGCCCGGGCCCAGGCTCGTGCTTTAGTCACCGGAGGTATATATCACACTTCAATTTTCGTTTAACCTTGATTTCTTAATAAAACTTTGTCTTGATATTTCTTGCAGACGCAGGGCCTCACCATCTCTAGAGGGGGGCTCGAGGCCTGAATCAGTCCCATAGGCTGAGGCCTGACAGAGCTAGGAGGAGGCAGCATTCCCCCTCTTTTTTACCCCTGATTATCGCTATACCGACGATCATGCCGAGAGGTTCGACCGGTATATGGGGGATGAGAGCCGGCTCGTGAAGAACTATCCACTTCACGTTGAGTGGAACGACCAGCACCGGCGCTCATTCGCCCTCTTCTTTGATCAGGCTCGGGTATTAATATATATTTTCATTTGATTTTTCCAATATATTTATTATTAACACTTGCAATCTAATAACAATGTTTTTTTTGTATTTTCAGTTGGATTACGATTTTCAGCCTGTACCCGACCCTGATCACCCTGGGAGGGTGCTCGACCTTCATGCGCTGTACAATGGCCTGATGAAGAACATGCAGACCAAGGTCCGATACAACAGGAATGAGCTGAAGGCCGACTGCTACTCCCTGTGGATGGCGACCCCCGAGGCAGAGAGAGCGTCTCTCTTATCTACTCTGGCCTTTGCGAGAGTCGACGTAGAGACATGGCCTCTATTGTGCGAATATTTTGACTCTCAACGCAAACAGGTATGTATTTTAAATGTAATTCATTGTTTAGTATATAATTTATTTTTTTGTGTTCCTTGATTAGAAAACTAAATGTGAATGTGTTGTGCAGAAACAGGCCGCTCAAAATATAGAGAATAGGAAGTCGGTGAAGAGGGGTCGCCCCACTTATACAGGTGGCTCGAAAAATATTACTCGAGCCATGGATATATCGGTAAATTACAATAGACCGGCCTTTGTGATATAATGCAATATTAAGAGTTGTTTTCTAATATATCTAATATTAAGAGTTATTTTCTAATATTGCAGAGAGCTCAGACCCTGGGGCAAGGTGGTACACCGAGCGTGCTGTCCGCATATCTTGACGTCTACGGCACCTCGACAGATCCCGCCACGGGCGAGCTTTGATACCCCGACGTCGCTACCCAGGAGTATTGCGTAATTGTTAATATTTATTCAACCCCTATTTGAAATTTTAGTTTTGAAAGGTTCAAATTTAAATGATATACTTATATTTTACTGGTTAATGTGGGTGTAGGAGCGGGTGGTTGAGCAGGCCGAGACATCGGGGATCGATTTTACCGAACAGAGCGATCCGATGCTGCTGACCCCAGTCCTGGACGCCGCACACGGATGGCACCACGGAGGTTGGGAGAGAGGCCGGGGACTGAGCCCTAGCAGGGCCCATATGAGGTTGGACTCCACCCCGGCGGTTACTTCCTCCGTCTCCAGTGAGCGACGTTTCCAGCAGGAACTGGAGAGCTTGAAGGCCACCGTTCAGGAGTTGAAGGAGATGCAGGTATGTATACTACTTAATAGTAAAATATTATGTCATATTATAGATAGCAACATATCCAATATTAGTACGTAGCCTGAGCTTATTTGGTTGTAGACTTAGCTTTGATTAATCATACATACATATCTAATTAAAATAAACTACGGTTTCCAAACTAGATATCCAAATGAGGCCTAAGTCCCTAAGTATACATAGATTGGGGTTCGAAATAACTTGATAATGATATGAATTCGAATAATACACAGTTCTTACTCGCTTATTACACACGGAGGTCCAGACACGACAGGGTACATCGGCCGAGCCTCCACATGCATCTCCTTCGGCTGCGGCTCCGCAAGCCACTACATCGGCTGCGGTTCCGCAGACAGCTCTTTTAGCTCCACCGCCCACTCAGACTCTCGCAGCCGCGGCTCCGCAAGCCACTACCTCGACGGCAGCTGCGCAGACCACATCGCCATCTCCACAGCCCGCTCAGACTCCCGCACGCTCCGCATTGTATGATTTATTGACCGAGGAGCAGGCGCGCCAGATTCTGGCGTTTATCAGAGGTGGAGCTGGACCGAGGTAGGGTAGCTTTTTGATTCTTATATTTTAAACATGTATTTATTTATATGATACATATTGTACTACATTTTGGACGATATTGATATTGGTGGTGTTTGCGTGTTTATATTGATATCATATTCTGCTTGTTGGTTTCTTTTGTATATTATGCGTGATGTGATTATGAATACTGCGATATATGTTCTACGTGATAATTAATTTTATATATGATGTATATATTATTATGCACAGGGCGTGAAAAAAATAGGCAGCCCTTTTTTTAAAAAAAACCCTGATAATATGTACCTACGGATTTAACCGTAGGGCCCTTCATTGCCCCTACGGATTAATCCGTAGGGCCCAACAATGTAACTACAGATTTATTCGTAGGGGCAAAATATCAGGATACCTGATATTTTGCCCCTATGATCTCAGTATTAGGGGTTATGCATGCCCCTACGGATATATCCGTAGGGGCAAACAAATGCCCCTACACAGGTATCCGTAGGGACAAAATATCAGGATACCTGATATTTTGTCCCTACGGATTTATACCTACGCACTTATCAGAAAATTAAGCATGGTATTGCCGCGGTTCCACGGCGACTTAAGGGAATTAGGAGCTCGTATTTCACAGTTATCAATAGAATCACCTGCTTAATTTTCTGAGTATTTTTAATAATGAAAAAACCACCTTTTAAAAAAATTTCCAAAGAGGGGGTCAAATTTGACGTTTCGGGGTTCGATCGGACTTTTAACTTCGTATACACATCACCTAATGCTCTAGCTAGGCTCTGATACCACTGTAGGGTTACTAGGCACTATCACAAGGGTCTATGAGGCATCATCCATGCCGTATTTAAAATTTTCAAGTGCCGAACAAGCTAAAGCGAGGATCTTTGCTACATAATTAGGGTTAACAAAGTATGTAAACATCTTTACATCTAAGAGAAAGGGATTACAACTTTTGTAGTCGATTCCTTCGCTTCATAAGCTCCGAGTAGTAGTCCATTCGCCGCAATCCATGAGCTTCCGGACTCTAGAGAGGCTCCACAAGTCGAATGATCCATGCTTGCTTGAAGTCTTCCTTTTCGAAGATGATCTACCTTGAAGAATCTTTAACCCAAGCTTACACTTCACTAAACAACTTATTAGAGAAGTGAACACCCTAATCTAAGTGGCTAGAATAGATGAGGATGATGAAGTAGGAATTTAGCTCTATTTTATTTTCAATTTCTCACTTTAATTCATCACTTTACAAAAAGCTAGCAAGTTTTTCAAGGAGGAGGAAGAAGAAGAAGTCTTTTGTGATGAATAATGAATTATTGCTACGGTTATAATTGCAACCTTTGGTTAAGTATGAAGGGCTTAACCTTTGTAGAGAATCAACCATGGTAAAGGGTTTGGGTTGGGTTAGAAATATCTTCACAAAAATATCTAAGCTTAAAACAAAAATAAAGCTTCTAGAAGCTTCATGAAAAAGCTAACCCAAATCAAATCCTAACTATGTTTAATCTCCACAAATCATGTTGCATTTGTAATCATAACTTGTTACAATATTATATATCACATATATAATATATTTTTGTAACAAAAGAAAATAATACAATTAACATATATCGCATACATCAATGTATTATCCGGTGAGAAAATGAATCAATAAAGTGAGCTTATATCAGATAATGTAATGTAATATATCACATATATAATTATACATTAATTTATCGAATCAACACTTGATCCGACAATCCGACTATATCGCATATAACCGACTAATATATCATGTACCGATTCATCGAATCAACACTTGATCCGATGACCCGGCTATATCACATATACCCGGCCGATATCATATATCACGAGAATAGAATACGGTATCTCATATCGTATTATCCTCGGTCCCATACATATCACATATGTGCTCCTACTCCGTTTTGCCTGAGTCAAGAATCCTCTGTGTAGGACTCTAAAGAATCGTCAATACGCCGGCAGTAGGTGATGATCATATCAAACACCCACAAGCTGCAAGAGGTCAGCTAAACGTAACAGCCACCCAGGTATTGAGCGATCAGAAGATCAACAAGCAAGCCTGTACATTCTCCTGTGAATCCAATCAGTAACACTACCGTACAGTCCGGTCTCTTCGTCTGATATGTCGCATATCTAGTCTAGGGGTGGTAAACGTCAGACCCCAGTAACCGATAAGTCGTGTCAATGTAAGGCTCATAATAGGTCAAGAAACTAGTGATAATACTTACCAGTAGCACTCTATATCAGCCCTGGCCAGAGACTTCCAGTTATAGCCAATCGAACACAGCACAACATCAACTCACTATACCGGGAGAGACGAAACCCCTCTTATCGCTCATTGCCTCCATGTGATTCGGGAATGCACCCAAAAGCCACCATTTTGCATGCCCTCTTAGACTTGGTATGATGGAAATCAAAGCACAGTGGGAATCACACAAGACTCTATGATGATCTCGGGTCTACAGACTAACCTGTATCAGTGTCACCAGAGAACTGCCATCTGACGTGAGGTATAATACCATCTGGGAGTTCTCGGCGAGTCCGTCCAGTGTACCCAGTCTCCACTGAGCACCCGTACACCATCTTTGATGTCAAACACCGATGGATATGGGATCATCCATCGCCCATCATATGGGTCAAGATGCGTATACGCTAGTCTACTCTGGTGTATCGATGCCATGTCTCGATACACCCTCGACTAGGAACAATTATAGGATGTACTCATAGACTACCATGGCCCCACTAGTATGATCTCATCATAGTCCCAGTAGTCGAGTACATATCCTAAGGGCTTTATCAACATGTGAGAGCAAGACAGTAAACTAATACAAGTCAACATGTTAAGACAAAGTGAAACCAAATAGCATACTATCATGTTGAGCAAGAAAGTCCTCTCTATATATATCCAAGCATCCACTATAATATACATCATATGTACAACAATAGCCTCTTGGGCATATATATAACTAACAATCTCCCACTTGCACTAAGGCCAGCTGTTGTAGTATCTCATACCCAATATCCCGAAGAGTCTCTCAAACTGTGTCTGGGGAATGGCCTTCGTGAGTGGATCCGCAGTGTTGTCCTTCGTATCAACTCTCCTGACCACGATCTCCCGGCAATCAACTATCTCCCGGATTAGGTTATACTGCCTCAGAATATGTCTGGACTTCTGATGGGACCTGGGTTCCTTGGCCAAAGCCACAGCTCCATTGTTATCACAATACAAAAGTATTGGATGCTCAATGGATGGAACCACACCAAGTTCAGTAATGAACTTCTTCATCCAGACAGTCTCTTTTGCAGTATCGTTGGCAGCGATGTATTCAGCCTCCATCGTCGAGTCTGCAACGGTTTCCTGTTTGGAACTCTTCCAACACTCCGCCCCTCCATTGAGGGTAAAGACAAATCCTAAGTGCGACTTAGAGTCGTCCTTATCACTTTGGAAGCTCGAATCGGTAAAGGACTCCACCTGGAGTTCTCTGTTACCATACACCAAGAACATCTCTTTAGTCCTTCTCAAGTACTTGAGATGTTCTTCACAGCTATCCAGTGACTCTCTCCAGGATCTGCTTAATACCTACTCACTATACTTAGTGAGTATGCTACATCAGGTCTGGTATATAGCATCGCATACATGATTGAGCCTACTGCCGAAGCATAGGGTATCCCTTGCATGCGAGCTCTTTCCAAATCAGTCTTGGGAGACATCTCTTTGGAGAGAGTGAGTCCAGAGATCGTGGGATGGTTACCACACTTGGATTTTTCCATACTAAACATCTTTAGTATGGTGTCAATGTACCTGGATTGGGACAATCCCAGTATCCGTTTAGATTTATCTCTATAGATCATAATTCCCAATATGCAGGAGGCATCACCAAGTTCTTTCATTGAGAATCTTTGTGATAAGAAGAGCTTGACCGATTGCAGCATAGGAACTTTCCTATCAAGAGTATGTCATCGACGTACAATACGAGGAAGACAACCTTACTCTCTGCAGCCTTTTTATATATACAAGGTTCATCTATGTTTTTGATGAAGTCAAAGTCTTTGACTACAACATCAAAGAAGATGTTCCAACTCCGCGATGCCTGCTTTAACCCGTAGATGGATTTAAGCAGCTTGCATACCTTTCCGCTGCTCCCACTATCTACGAAGCCCTCTGGCTGAGTCGTGTACACGCACTCCACTAAATCACCATTCAGAAAGGCGGTCTTAACATCCATTTTCCAGACTTCGTAGTCATGGTATGCAGCAATGGCAAGTAAGATCTGGATGGACTTAACATAGCCACTGGAGAAAATGTTTCGTCATAATCCACACCTGGTCGTTGACGAAAACCTTTTGCAACAAGTCTAGCTTTGAAAGTCTCAACTTTTCCATCTACAAGTTTCTTCTTAAATATCCATTTACTCCCAATGGGTTTTACCCCTTCAGGAGCAACTTCCAAAGTCCATACTTTGTTGGTGTACATGGATTCCATCTCAGATTGCATTGCATCCAGCCATTTCACAGAGTCACCACTCGTGATGGCCTGCTCGAAGCTAGTCGGGTCATCATCTTCCATGATGCAATCCTCGCTCCCACCATCAACGAGAAAACCGTAGTATCTCTCAGGTGGATGAGAAACCCTACTAGATCGGCGGAGAGGCTAGGGTTCGTTGGGTACTACTGAATCCTCTGGTTCTAATAAATCATCAATTGTAGTTTGTGGTGCTGGAACTTCTTCCAGCTCTACCTCTTTGCCACTAATTTCTTTTGCAAGAAATTCCTTTTCCAAAAAGGTGGCATGTTGAGCAACAAACACCTTTTGTTCCTCAGCGTGGTAGAAAAAATATCCTTGAGAATTATTTGGATATCCCACAAACTTGCAAAGAACTGATCGTGCCTCTAGCTTGTCCGGATTTTTCCTTTTGACATAGGTCGGACAACCCCATATCTTAACTCGTTTAAAATATGGTCTCTTCCCACTCCATATCTCATATGGTGTGGTGGGTACAGATTTAGATGGAACTAGATTCAATAGGTATATGGTTGTCTCAAGCGCATACCCCAGAAGGAAATAGGCAACTCAGCATTACTCATCATAGAGCGTACCATATCTAATAGGATGCGATTTCTCCGCTCCGATACACCGTTGTGCTGTGGTGTATAGGGAGGAGTAAGCTAAGAGAGAATCCTATTCTCTTTTAGATAGTCCAGGAACTCATTGCTCAAGTATTCTCCTCCTCGATCAGATCGAAGGATCTTAATAGTTTTGCCCGTTTGGTTCTCTACTTCGTGCTTATATTCCCTGAATTTCTCAAAAGCTTCAGATTTGTGTTTTATCAGGAACACATGTCCGTATCTTGAGAGATCATCAGTGAATGTAATGAAGTAGGAAGAATCGTTCTTAACATGTGTAAACATGGGTCCACATACATCACTATGTATCAGCCCCAAGAGTTCTGTAACTCTTACTCCGTGTCCACTAAACGGAGTTGTGGTCATTTTTCCTTTGAGACATGACTGGCAAGTGTCATAAGATGATAATTCGAACGGATTCAAATATACATCCTTATGCAATTTAACTAGCCGTGTCGCATTGATATGACCTAGTCTACAATGCCACAAGAAGAATTCGTTCATTTCTGAACTCTTCCTCTTGTTTGTGTTCTGTACATTAAGAATTGTAGTTTGATTTAGAACGTACATTCCATTATTTAACGATCCTGATCCTATCAACTTTTGATTCAGGAATATGTTCATCACATTATCCTGTATTACAAAATTATATCCTTCTTTATTCAATAAAGAAACTGATATAATATTTCATATCAGGGTCGGAATGTAATAGCATTCGTTCAGAATCAATGTATTACCTTTTGGTAACACAAGGTGATATTCGCCAACAGCTTTGGCTGCAACATTTGCACCATTTCCTACTGTTACGGAATGATCACCCATTCCCAGTTCTCTACCTTTACGTAGCCCACGTAATATATTACATATGTGAGATCCCGATCCGGTATATAATACCCAGGACGTAGAGTGAACTGAGAAATAGTTCTCGATAACTAACACTTCCGAAGAAGATGCATCAGCATGCTTGTCCTTCGTTTGGGCGGTGTGAGAATCCAGATATTCTCCTATTTCCTGCTCAGTCTTATAACACTTATAAGAAAGAACGGGACCAACGTTCCCCTGCTCAGTATAATAAGCGGGTTCAGTCAATACATCCATGTTATTATCTTGATTAAGGCCTGACTTGGTCGCTACCTGGAGAGAGAGAGAAGCAAACACTTTAGCGTATACTCTTGCAAGATTAGATTGGTTATTATCTTATCTAATCAGGATGTCTCCCACCGTTTTTATCAAATCTTCCTTCAAACCTTAAAAGGTAAGACTAGCCTGGATTAATTACACCTTACAAGTTCGCCAATCTTTTAGCCAGGCCAGTGTTGGTACTTTGAGGGAGGTTCCCCGTGCTTTCGCACGGACCTAATTAAAATAAACCTCGTTTTCCCAGAGGCTTAACCCCGTAAACACCTTTCTAGTCACCTACTTGATCGGTTAATTGTCCTGTGTAAAATTCTCCTAGGAGTAACTCTTACTCACAGTAGGTATCGGGATCCATCTATCTCATAGAAGGTATGCAATCTCATTGCAAATTTCAACACTTGAAATTCCCGATAATGCTTTTTACCCCTAGCGATCTATAACCTTGACTAAGTCAACAAACCATAAATCGCAAGTCAAGTTCAACCCGTACATTTCCCGATTGAATTAAACCCACCCGTACGACCCTTGACTAAGTCAACAAGGCCATACGACTACCCTAATCTAATCGCATCTCATGCTTTAACAGATAAACACTATTTAGCTACCGTACACTACGCCTTGACTAAGTCAACAAATGTAGCACGAATACTAAGTAGTACTTATCTGAAATGACGGAGGGCTACGCAGGTTTTTTAGAAAACCATGAGCGTAATGAACTTGATATCGTTGTAGAAACAAGTGATTTTAAAAAGGAGTGTTTTTGAGGCTTTCCTAGTTTCGCTACAGAGGTCACTCCCGGTGAAGGGATCTCGGCTCTTTCCACATCGAATAAGGTGCAGGGTATATCATATATACCGTTGTGCAAAGCAAGAACTATAGAAGCAATCAAAAACTAAACCGCGAGTTTGTAGCATCTGCCAGTTTTGCTAAAGAGGTCACTCCCGGTGAAGGGATCTCGGCTCTTTCCTCATCGAATAAGGTGCAGGGTGTATCATATATACCGCTGTGCAAAGCAAGACTGTAGCTACCCTTTTTATAAGGTTTTGATTCTACAATATCTTTTAGGTTTCTTTTCTTTTATTAATCTCATTAATAAATCCCATCAGTTATGCTTCCTAAGCATCACAGAAGAAATGAAAGCAGTAATATTTATATATCAACATATATATATGTATATAGTATAAGCATTCGTCTCAGGCAGTAATATGATCTCATCACAAAACATTGCAGTAGAAGATAACATATGAAATATTGGATATATTAGGACGTCCGTGTTTTTATTTCGAGCCTGTATAAAACACGGATTCCACGGTCGAGATGAAAAGCCAAACCCACATCCTTAGACCCCTACGAGAGCGGCAAGCAACTCTGCCAATTATAGGGTTAGGAGACCCGGTCTCGACTCCTCGAGATGGCCTCCCACTGGACCCTGGAACCCGATTACTTGTGCTCCCCTCCTGGGTCTACCTAATGCGGAAAAAAATAAATAATATACAATGGTGACATCATCCTCAACCTGGAAGTGCCCCAATAAAAGAATATTACATACAATGAATTTTACATGAATGAAAATAAAAACTCTCATCTCACATAAAACCCACGGCTATTCAGAACACGACGATCCAATATAACATATCAAAGCAACACATAATATCTCATATCATCAACGTAAGCAAGTATGCGTATCCCGATTGTCGTTGATGTATAGCAACGAAGCCGGCGATACACCACATACTACGCTTACGGTCACAGAAAAGAAAGTGTAAAACTACAACATTTGGAATCCACAATTACTTTAGACATCTTAAATCCGAAATATCACATACATCGCATTTCATGCCTAACTATATGAATTCCATATATTATATCACATTCCAGATAAATAGATAATGTTAAAATTTCTGATCGAATAAACAAACACCCAAGATTTCCCAAATAGCTCAACACTTGAGCATAGTTCAAAAATCCCAGAACATGTCACAGCCCCAATGAACCAGCCGTAGAAGGGTCAAACCAACGCCTCACATGTGGCAACGCTAAACTACCACAAACCTTAGGGTTCAGTGGCAGTTTTGACGGTCACATAATCGAGTTAAGGTTACGTTCTTCTAGAGGGTCCACAGATACACTAGCATGATTTCCCGAAAGTTTTAAACAGAAGAAAAATCCAACACTTGAAAGTTTTCCGTCTTGGGAAAAATAAGTTATTGATATCCGTTCAAACCTTTTAACACGTTCTAAATTACCCGAAAAACTAAACGATGTTAAACTTTCCGATCGAATCAATGAATTTTATAGATCTCCAGAAAACTCAACACATGAGTAATATTAAAAATTTCCAGCAGCATGTAGTAATACCTACGGATGTTACCTAGAAGTATCTGTCCCTAATACCCAAGTACGGCCGCGGAACCGCCGCGCAAAGAATGGTATTGCCGCGGTTCCGCGGCGACTTAAGGGAATTAGGAGCTCGTATTTCACAGTTATCCATAGAATCACCTGCTTAATTTTCTGAGTATTTTTAATAATGAAAAAAATCACCTTTTTAAAAATTTTCCAGAGATGGGGTCAAATTTGACGTTTCGGGGTTCGATCGGACTTTTAACTTCGTATACACGTCGCCTAATGCTCTAGCTAGGCTCTGATACCACTTTAGGGTTACTAGGCACTGTCACAAGGTCTATGAGGCATCATCCAAGCCGTATTTAAAATTTTTAAGTGCCGAACAACCTAAAGCAAGGATCTTTGCTAGATAATTAGGGTTAACAAAGTATGTAAACATCATTACATCTAAGAGAAAGGGATTACAACCTTTGTAGTCCGTTCCTTCGCTTCATAAGCTCCGAGTAGTAGTCCCTTCAACGCGATCCATGAGCTTCCGGACTCTAGAGAGGCTCCACAAGCCGAATGATCCATGCTTGCTTGAAGTCTTCCTTTTCGAAGATGATCTACCTTGAAGAATCTTTAACCCAAGCTTACACTTCACTAAACAACTTATTAGAGAAGTGAACATCCTAATCTAAGTGGCTAGAATAGATGAGGATGATGAAGTAGGAATTTAGCTCCCTTTTATTTTCAATTTCTCACTTTAATTCATCAATTTACAAAAAGCTAGCAAGCTTTTCAAGGAGGAAGAAGAAGAAGAAGTCTTTTGTGATGAATAATGAATTATTGCTATGGTTATAATTGCAACCTTTGGTTAAGTATGAAGGGCTTAACCTTTGTAGAGAATCAACCATGGTAAAGGGTTTGGGTTGGGTTAGAAATATCTTCATAAAAATATCTAAGCTTAAAACAAAAATAAAGTTTCTAGAAGCTTCATGAAAAAGATAACCCAAATCAAATCCTAACTATATTTAATCTCCATAAATCATGTTGCATTTATAATCATAACTTGTTACAATATTATATATCACATATATAATATATTTTTGTAACAAAAGAAAATAATACAATTAACATATATCGCATATATATCAATGTATTATCCAGTGAGAAAATGAATCAATAAAGTGAGCTTATATCAGATAATGTAATGTAATATATCACATATATAATTATACATTAATTTATCGAATCAACACTTGATCCGACAATCCGGCTATATCGCATATAACCGACTAATATATCATGTACCGATTCATCGAATCAACACTTGATCCGATGACCCGGTTATATCACATATACCCGGCCGATTTCATATATCATGAAAATAGAATACGGTATCTCATATCGTATTATTCTCGGTCCCGCACATATTACATATGTGCTCCTACTCCGTTTTGCCTGAGTCAAGAAACCTCTGTGTAGGACTCTAAAGAATCGTCAATACGGCGGCAGTAGGTGATGATCATATCAAACACCCACAAGATGCAAGCGGTCAGCTAAACGTAACAGCCACCCAGGTATTGAGCGATCAGAAGATCAACAAACAAGCCTGTACATTCTCCTGTGAATCCAATCAGTAACACTACCGTACAGTCCGGTCTCTTCGTCTGATATGTCGCATATCTAGTCTAGGGGTGGTAAACGTCAGACCCCAGTAACCGATAAGTCGTGTCGATGAAAGTCTTATAATAGGTCGAGAAACTACTGATAACACTTACCAGTAGCACCCTATATCAGCCCTGGTCAGGGACTTCCAGTTATAGCCAATCGAACACAGCACAACATCAGCTCCCTATACCGGGAGAGACGAAACCCCTCCTATTGCTCATTGCCTCCATGTGATTCGGGACTGCACCCAAAAGACACCGTTTTGCACGCCCTTTTGGACATGGTATGATGGAAATCAAAGCACAGTGGGAATCATACAAGACTCTATGATGATCTCGGGTCTACAGACTAACCTGTATCAGTGTCACCAAAGAACTGCCATCTGACATGAGGTATAATACCATCTGGGAGTTCTCGGCGAGTCCGTCCAGTGTACCCAATCTCCACTGAGCACCCGTACACCATCTTTGATGTCAAACACCGATGGATATGGGATCATCCATCGCCCATCATATGGGTCAAGATGCGTATACGCTAGTCTACTCTGGTGTATCGATGCCATGTCTCGATACACCCTCGACTAGGAACAATTATAGGATGTACTCATAGACTACCGTGGCCCTACTAGTATGATCTCATTATAGTCCCAGTAGTCGAGTACATATCCTAAGGGCTTTATCAACATGTGAGAGCAAGACAGTAAACTAATACAAGTCAACATGTTAAGACAAAGTGAAACCAAATAGCATACTATCATGTTGATCAAGAAATTCCTCTCTATATATATCCAAGCATCCACTATAATATACATCATATGTACAACAATGGCCTCTAGGGCATATATATAACTAACACGCGAGAGGATGCACACGAGAATGGTCAGAAAGGCCAGAAAGATTCTAGACGGCCTTACTTTCGAATTCCTCAATCCGTGCCTTGGGTCTGAGGTTTTACCGTTGTAATCATTTTGATGATATTTTCGTTTACTGCTTTCATAATTGTAAGAACTTTTCGGAGTATAAATGGCAAATTCCTCATTTCAGCATGTTTTATTTTATGTACTAAATCTTTTGCACACGCATGAACGGGTATGCTTCGGACGCTTAACCAAATGCGAATTAAATGTTCTCCTTGTCGCTTTCTTCTCTTTTCTGTATCGTTGGTATGTTACTCTGGCAAGTGTGGCCTGTAGATAGTAAAAAATATTTCATCTTGAACTCTTCGAGAGGTAGTGATGGCTTAGGAAGCAGGTTCAGATCTGCTACCTAAGACTTTTCAACTTTATGAGCCGTGAGGGTCTCATAAAGACTTTTCTCCCTACGAGTCGTGAGGATCTCGTAAGTGTCTTTTCTCCTTAGGAGTCGTGAGGATTCCTAAGTGTGTTTTCCCTTATAAGTCATAAGGATCTTATAAGAGAGTTTTCTTCCTTACGAATCGAGAGGACCCGTAAGTGTTTAATGAGATTGACGTTATCCGCATTTCACGGCGTCATTGGGTGACGTATTTTCGAGGCGGGGTCATGTAGATGACGTATTTCCGCGACGGGGTCATGTTGATGACGTATTTCCGCGACGGGGTCACGTGGATGACGTATTTCCTAGACGGGGTCATGTAGATGACGTATTTTCGCGACGGGGTCATGTGGATGACGTATTTTCACGACGGGGTCATGTGGATGACGTATTTCCGCGACGGGGTCATGTGGATGACGTATTTCCGAGACGGGGTCATATGGATGATGTATTTCCGAGACGGGGCCATGTAGATGACGTATTTCTGTGACGGGGTCATTTAGATGACGTATTTCCGAGACGGGGTCATGTGGATGACGTATTTCCGAGACGGGGTCATATGGATGACGTATTTCCGCGACTGGGTCATGTGGATGACGTATTTCCGAGACGGGGTTATGTAGATGACGTATTTCCGAGACGGGGTCATATGGATGACGTATTTCCGAGACGGGGTTATGTCGATGACGTATTTCCATGACGGGGTCATTTGGATGACGTATTTCCGAGACGGGGTCATGTGGATGACGTATTTCCGAGACGGGGTCATATGGATGACGTATTTCCTCGACGGGGTCATGTGGATGACGTATTTCCGCGACGGGGTCAAGTGGATGACGTATTTCCGCGACGGGGTCATGTGGATGACGTATTTTTGAGACGGGTCTATGTGGATGACGTATTTCTGAGACGGGGTCATGTAGATGATGTATTTCCGTGACGGGGTCATTTGGATGACGTATTTCCGAGACGGGGTCATGTGGATGACGTATTTCCGAGACGGGGTCATATGGATGACGTATTTCCGCGACGGGATCATGTGGATGACGTATTTCCGAGACGGGGTCATGTGGATGACGTATTTCCGAGACGGGGTCATGTGGATGACGTATTTCCGCGACGGGGCCATTTGGATGACGTAGCGTCTGTTGTAATGAGACGAATATCGAAGTGGTCTCCAGGTTGTCTGGGAACCATCGAGATTTGGAGTAGGGGCTTTGCCATAGCTCCAGGGTTGATTGCAGTGTCTGAATCCTGCTGGAACGGAGAGGAACGCTGTTGATGATCTTTAGGCTATCCCTGAACCGTCGAGATTTGGCTTCGTTTTCTGATGGAGCCTGGGGAGGGAAGGTGTGATTCCTTCTTTGTTTGCGCCCCTGGATTGTATACAAGGATTGATGTGATATCACCTGTAGGGCATAAGTTTTATCATTTTTTTATTTCTTTCCGCGATGCTCTATCATTTCAGCTTTTATATCACGAAGGTCGCGATTGCCCAATCATTTCGGCTATTTTTCGCGGCGCCCAATCATTTCGGCTATTTATTTTATTTTTACTCGCTGCTTTTTATTGCGAGTTGCCCAATCATTTCAGCTATCATGCATACATTTTTACTTGCTGATTTTGTTGCAAGTTGCCTTATCATTTCGGCTATTTCGTATGTATATGTGGCACGCTAGCTTCTTTGCTGCAAGCTTGGAATTAGATACCGATTTCGGCATCAGCATCGCTGCAACTGGAATATTGCCAGGAACAAATCATCATTTGCCTCTGTCAATGTCGAACAAAGATGGCTTAGCGAACAGGGTTAGGATCCTGTCGACTAAGGCTTTTGACTTTATGAGCCGTAAGGGTCTCATAAAGGTATTTCTCCCTACGAGTCGTGAGGATCTCGTAGGTGCGTTTTCTCCCTAGGAATCGTGAGAATTCCTAAGTGTGTGTTCT
Source organism: Agapanthus africanus (assembly GCA_030015575.1). Classification (NCBI taxonomy): domain Eukaryota; kingdom Viridiplantae; phylum Streptophyta; class Magnoliopsida; order Asparagales; family Amaryllidaceae; genus Agapanthus; species Agapanthus africanus. The sequence continues at coordinate 285,003,713 of JASDDO010000019.1, forward strand.
CTTATAAGTCGTAAGGATCTTATAAGAGTGTTTTCTCCTTATAAGCCGAGAGGACTTACAAGGGCTGTTCATCGTATAAACATATCCCTAGTCATGGATGGGACATTGTTAGGGAAATGTTTATTCGCGCCCGTAGATTGTATACAAGGGTCAATACGAACCGCTTGTAGGGCAGTATTGGAGGTTGTGGTGGCCGCTTAAGAACAGGTTCAGATCCCTGTAGCTTAAGACTTTTGAATCTTATGAGCCGTGAGGGTCCCATAAGAGGGTTCTCCTTACGAGTCGTGAGGATCTCACAAGTGTAATTTCTCCTTAGGAGTCGTGAGGACCCCTAAGTGTGTTGCTCCCTTGTGAGTCGTAAGGATCTCACGCAGGTGGTTTCTCCTCACAAGGTCGAGAGGACCTTGCAAGTGTCTTTTAACGAGATTGCGCCCTTTCGGGTTTTCACAAAACTCGCCGGTAGCCCTGCTGTTTTTACTCACGGAGCCCTCTCGGGTTTTCATCCGTGCCCTTTTCTCTTATGGACATACCATTTTTTTTAATTCTTTGATCTCTTTTATTTTGTGTCAGCCTTGGGATGCTGCAGTCTATAGTAGTTTATCGACGTCTCGGTCAACAGCTAGTTTTAGGACATAGTGGTCCATCGTTAGTTTAAGGACGTTTCGGTCCGTTGTTAGTTTAAGGACGTTTCGGTCCATTAGCCGGCTACTACTTATAGAGTTTGGGCTTAGGAAGATAGAGAGTGGACATAGTCGTCATGATCTATCATTGACCTAGGCCGTGACTCGTTAGGCGTAGTACTTTTTCAGGAAGCGACCATTTATTGGCCTGAAGGGCCTTTCGCCATGCATGTCCATGAGTAGGTAGGCCCCACCCTGTTAAACCTTGTCTATGATATACGGGCCTTCATAGTTCGGCTCGAATTTCCCCCGTTTGGCACGATTGGGGATCATAGGTCCTTTGACCACTAGCACGAGTTCGCCTTGGCGGAATGTTCTCGGACTAGTCAATCTCTCGTATGAGCGTGTCATATTTGCTTTGTAAGCCTCTAGATTTTGTTGTGCTATGAGCCGGGTTTCATCAAGGGCATCGAGCTCCGCAAGCCGAAGGTGAGCATTCTCTTCGTCCGTTAGCTCGTAATGAACTGCTAATCGTAGAGAGGGTAACTCTATCTCGAGGGGGAGTACTGCCTCTGTACCGAATACCAATGCGTACGGCGTTGTGTTCGTGGCCGTTTTGAACGTAGTTCGATACGCCCAGAGAGCTTCATGCAGTCTCTCATGCCGGTCCTTCTTATTTCGAGACACAGTCTTTTTCATGATCTTTGTCAAGGCCTTGTTGAAAGCCTCAGCTAGACCGTTGGTTCGGGGATTATAGACTGAGGAGTATCAACAGTCTATGTTATACTGTTGTGAGAAGCGGCTAATCTTGTGGCTTCTATAGGCTGGCCCGTTATCGGAGATAATCCGTCGTGGAGTTCCAAACCAATAAATGACGTGCGTCTTGAAGAAATGGAGGATATTCTCCGTTTTCACTTCCCTCAGCGGTACTGCTTCTGCCCATTTAGAGAAGTAATCAGTTGTCGCTAAAATGAATCGATGTCCTCTGGATGATGCTGGTTTGATGGGGCCGATCATGTCAGTTCCCCACATCTCAAACGTCCAGCTAGCCACCGTTGGATGTAGTGGATTTGGATGCTGATGGATAAAGTCTCCGTGAATCTGGCACGAATGGCACTGCTTCGCGTATTCGAGGCAGTCTTGGATCATCGTGGGCCAATAATAACCCATCCGTTTGATCTTCGGCTTCATCTTTGGCCCGGCTTTATGAGAACCGCAGAGTCCGTCGTGGGTTTCTTGGATGACTCTTCTTGCCTCTTCAGGTCCCAGTCATCTTAGTTACAGAGAGTCAAATGATCTCTTATATAGGGTATCATTGACGAAAGCAAAAGACAGAGCTCATTTCATAAGCTGATGTCTTGAGGACGCATCTTCAGGTGTTCGACGAGATTTGAAGTAGTCTATAAAGACTTCCCTCCAATCCATAGCCTTTTCCTGGTCTTTTATTTGTAGGGTCGTTTGCTCGGTATCTCCCTTTTCCTCGGACGACTCCGGAGATATTTCTGCCGGTGCAAGAATCCGACGGCTTTGCACAACGATCCTTACGCCTTCGAGGTTTTCGTCAGCCAGTTCTTTAGAGAGCTTGGCTAATGCATCCGCTTTGCTATTTTCCGTACACGGTATGCTTTCCAAGGTGTAGGAAGGGATTTGAGTCAGCAACTGTTGTACTCTCTCACCGTACTTTACCAGCTCTGGTTAGCACGTTTGATAGTCGCCGTTTACTTAACTAACGACCAGTTGGGAGTCTCCATATATAAGGAGGTTTTCAATTCCCATGTCGATAGCGATCTCGAGACCTGCTATCAAAGCTTCATACTCGGATTCATTGTTCATCCTCGGCTCTGTTAAGGAGAAGGCAAAGCGCATTATACCTCTTTGTGGAGTCATGAAGATGAGGCATACCCCTGATTTGATTATGGGGGTGCTTTGTTTGCGTTTTTTCATGGAAGATGCTCCATCGAAGTAAAGTTCCCAGCGGGTATCATTCTCTCTTCTCTCCCTGTCGATCGTGTCAAACGCATGTTCGTCTGGCAATTCGCAGTTCAAGGGAGAGTCAGCAGATATCGGATGCTCAACGAGGAAGTCGGCGATGGCCTGGCCCTTCACTGCCTTAAGAGGCCGATAAGTTATCGAGAACTCCATTAAAAGCAAGGCCCATTTAGCAAGCCGCCCTGTTAATATAGCCTTTGACATCAAATATTTGAGAGGATCTATCTTTGATACGAGATGGACCTTATGTGCCAATGCATAGTGTCTGAGCTTCGTTATCGCAAAGATCAATGCCAGGAAATGTTTTTCGATGGGGGAGTAGTTTCTTTCTGCCCCCAGTAGAACTCGACTCAGGTAGTAAAGAGCTCTTTCTTTTCCTTGGTCGTTCTCTTGTGCCCATAGCGCGCCTAAAGAACCTTCGAGAGCTGTTGTATACATAATGAGAGGCTTTCCTTTGACCGGAGCGGTTGGCACTGGAGGATTCTGTAGGTATTGTTTGATTTTGTCCAGTGCGCTTTGACATTTATGATCCCAGACAAACGGGGTTCCCTTCTTCATCAGGTGACTGTAAGGACGGCACTTGCCTGAGAGATTGGCTATAAATCGCCGGATATACGTCTTCCCTTGGAGAGACCGCAATTGCTTGATAGTCCTTGGCGGAGGTATTTCCATAATCGCCTTGATCTTTGACGGATCTATCTCGATGCCTCGGTGTCGGACGACGAATCCTAGGAATTTGCCCGAGGAAACTCCGAACGCGCACTTGAGAGGGTTCATCTTCAAGTTGTATTGCCGGAGGCGCTGAAACACGATCTTCAGATGTTTTAAATGTTCCTCGTATGATTTGCTTTTTACTACGAGGTCATCGAAATAGCATTCGACGATTTCATGTATGAGGTCATCAAAAATCTTCGTCATGGCCCTCTGATAGGTGACACCGGCGTTCTTTAGACCGAAAGGCATCACCTTGTAGCAGAATATACCCAAAGGGGTCCGGAAAGCGGTGTGTTTCTGGTCCTCGGGATGCATCTTTATCTGATTGTAACCTGATGAGCCGTCCATGAAGGAGAAAACTTCGTGAGTGGACGTATTATCTATCATCAGCTCAGTAACTGGTACTGGAAAGTCGTCCTTTGGGAAGGCTTTGTTGAGATCCCGAAAGTCCACACATATGTGCACCGTCCCATTTTTCTTCATCACCGGGACGATGTTGGTGATCCAATCAGGATATTGAACCTCTTGGATGAAGCCAGAGTCGATTAGTTTCTTGACCTAGGCGTTGATGCTCATTTCAAGCTCGAGCCGCATTCTTCTCGGCGCTTGTTTGATCGGTTTGACGTCTGGAGAAATCGCCAATCTGTGGACAGCAATCTCTGGATCGAGCCCCGGCATCTCTGAATAGTTCCATGCAAAGCAATCTTTATGCTGCATGAGCACGTCTTTTAGCATAGCCACCCTTTCTTCAGACAACAGCTCACTGACGAATGTCGGCCGCGGGTCACTTTCCGTCCCAAATCAATTTTCTTGAGGTTATCTGCAGTGGTATGTATTCCATCTTCCAGCTCTTTTGGCGCCGGTGGAAACTCTGAGATCACCTCGCCATCATCATTGTCGAAGCACCGGGGGAGGTCATCCATATTCTCGGGCTCTTCTTCTGACAACATTATCATATGACAAGTACGAGATCGCTTCCAAGACCGATGTTGATTTGGTTCTACTCTCGCGGCTTTGGGTTCATGTTTCTGCGACGGAGTTACCCTCCAGCTGCTGGATAGAGCGAACCTACCTTGTTGATACTGGTCTTCTACCCAGTTTTTAAATGTGAAGCAATCTTCGAGAGGATGTCCTATTGCCCTATGATAGGAGCAATAGTCCGGATGAGAGACTTCGCCTGCTTGCTCAGGGTGCTTGGACTCCGGGAGCGTCATCATCTGATGTTTTATGACAAGATCGAATATCTTCTTTGTCTTGTGTTGAGAAAAAGAATATTCTCGACCCATCTTCTTTATAAGAGACGAATCTTGGTTGCTCGATTCTCGATCTCGGGGCTTCTTTGTCCCGCTTTGTCGCTGTCGAATGCCTTTCCCGTTCTTTGGTTTGTTTCTGCCTCTGCGTCGGGCCTTTTGTACAACGGGTTGAGAAGGAGGAGCATTTTCATTTTTCACAGCCTGCTGAAGGAGGCGCTGCGTCCTGGCTTTCTCGTAGATGGCCATTTCGCGATTGTGATCATCTCGAACCTTTTGACCTGCTTCCCTTATAAGCTGGTTCATTTGTTCTTCGAACGATGGACTGGGCATTTTCACGGCGGGAGCTCTTTCTGGTTCAGGGTTAGCATCTTCCCACAGAGCATCTCCTTCTTCATCAAAGTCATGTATGACGTAGCAGTCGCGGAACAGCTCCCGTTTCTTGGATTGAACGTACCCAAGCCCGGTCGTTTCCATTCTCCCGTTGGGCAACTTTCGTTGAGTTCCGGGAACGTTCCAGATCCTGTTATAGAACCGTGCTTGTTGCGCAGTTTGCTTAAGGGGTACACCTTGGCGTCTCAAGAGTCTCTTTAGTCCGTCTGTGTAATACTTGGGCAAACGGATGGGCTGGAGCTTGTTAAGTGTAGAATCTGCACCATGCCAGATTTCTTTCTCCACTTTGGTTTCCCCAGATCGGTAGAATAGGATCTCCTTTTCACCTTTTCGCGTAGGAGGGACGTAGAATGTCTGCAGTTCTTCCACACTGTAGGTGTCAAGCGCGTCTAACTCTTTATGATGCTTTGGCGGAACCATAGAAACTTGTAAACTTTGCTCATCATCAGCGAAGGTTTGTATGGATGGGCGAGCAGAGAATATGGCATTGACCTCATCTTCCGAGTCGCTGCCGAAGATCAACATAGGAGTGGACGGTCCCGGCTTGTTTCACTGGGGCGGACCTGAATAAACTATTTCTTCCTCCTCCACAGTATCACTCCCGAAGACTGGAATAGTGGTGATAGCTTTGTTCTTGTCCTCTGATTTGCGACATCTTTCTGTGTTTTTGAAATCTGGCAGGAAGTATTTTGCATCTTCGTACTTGCGGACTTCGTTCACGGAGAATGGGTTTAGCTCTCCTGTTACGGTATACTCGAGACCATCCTTGAAATACTTCATACACTGATGTTGTGTAGAAGGGATGATGTTGTACTCGTGTAACCAAGGCCGGCCGAGCAAAGCGTTATAGCATGTCTTGGCGTCAATGACGTGGAACTTGATATCAGTGACGAGCAGCCCAAAGCGTAATGTCAATATTACAGACCCAAGCGTCCGTGATGACTGGGAGTCAAACCCGGAGATGGTGATTTTATCACGAGCGAGGTGCTGAACGCTCATGCATATCTCCTTTAGCACCCTTACGTTAAGGAGGTTGATGGAGGACCCATTGTCGACAAGGATTTTACCTATCTTGATGTCATGACAGTATCCGGAGACATATAGGGGACGGTTGTGCTCGCATGTCCCAAGGAGGAGATCTTCATCGCCGAAGTTGATATCGGCTGTGTGTACTTCTTCCAGCTCGTCCTTCATCTTTTCTTCAGCGAGGAAAGCTTGGAATTGCTCGGGCTCTTGTAATGCCTTGATCAAAGAATCTCTTGCTTCTTTGGATAACAGGAAGGAGTCGAGAATGCTTAACTGCGAAGGTAGCTTTCTCAAGTGTGCCAGAACGTTGTAGTCCACTTTACTTTTTTTTGGCGGGTCTTTGGCTGTCAGCTCTTTGATGGCTTGGTCATCAAGGATGATATCCTCAGGGACTTTTTCTTTTCCCTTATCTTTTCTATTTGACCCAATGTTCGAGGGCCCAAGATTCTTTTCGGGCAGCGTGCGTTTACGCAGCTAAATGTTCTCGCAGTTCTTCGGTTCTTCCTCTTTTCCCGAGGTGGATTCTTTGAAGAGAGGGCCAAGAGCTATTTCTTCATCAGAATCGCTCCTAAAGGTGAGAACTTGCGATTCCCCATAGTCAACCATGTAGCAGTTGCCGGCAGTTCTTTTGTGCTCCTCGGTCGTATTTCTTCGCTCCCGATGAGCTTTGCGTTTCATCCGCTTGAAATGTTGTCGGTGGGAAACATATCCTTACCACCATTTTTTAAAAGCGTTGCACTCTTCGGTGGGGTGCGCAATCTTTCGATGATATGAGCAGTAGCTAGGGTGTATTTCCGCTTCACCAAGAATGTTTCCTTCGGAAGGTGGCAGCTTCATTCCCATTGATATGGTCTTGGCGAATCTCTTCCTCGTCTTGAGCCTTCTTTTATTTGTGACGGATGTACTTTGATCTGGCGAGAGTGTTTCAACTCTTTCGTCCAGTCATCGGCGTTTGGCCTTTTCAAATATGGCCATCTCACGCTCCCGATCAGTTTTGCTTTTAAGAAGAGCTTCGTTCAGGAATGCATCAATCGTTTTGTCTGATAGCCCTAGAAGTTCCGGTTCAGAATTTGCCCCCAGTTTCTTTATGTAAGGAACTTCTTCATCGTCTATTGACGAGTGAGAGATTACATAGCAGCTTGCTACATAACCTTCAGATTCATCCGACGAGTCTTCTCCATTGTCATCATCTCCGTCCTCAAGGACGTGGCTGAGGAACTCTTGGAGTGTGACTGGAGTCCGCGCTTTTTGATTATATTCTTCCAACGCGTCAATCTGTTTTTGCAGGTCCGTGCGCTTGTCACCAGGCTTCACGGGCTTTTTGGTCTTCTTCTTCTTCTTCTTCGAAGATTTTGACGGCTGGGTGTGAGTGCTTTGGCTATCACCACCGATCTTTGGAGTTGGACGCGGTTTTAACATTCCTTCGATGATCTCGGGTTCGAGTGGATTTTTCCATCTGATCGCCGGGCATGTTTGGAGATCCTTTAGCATTCTTTTCGTCTTAGCTGAAAGAGCGACCTCCCATGGAGCTTCTTCTACGAAAGAGCATGATGCCCCCGGTGTATCCGTCTTCTTGGGAGTGTGTGGCCGAGGCGGGTTCACCTTCCAATTCTTAGATAATACGAATTTGCCCTGCTGGTACTGATCTACTATCCATCTTTTGAAGATGTAACAATCCTCGATCGGATGGCCCAACATTTGGTGATAAGGGCAATAGTTAGGATTACTAATGTCGCCTGGTTGCGCTGGGCGTCTTGGCTCCGGCAGAGTGATGAGCCTATTGCGCAGTGCATGCTCGAATAACCTCTTCGTCTTGTCTCGAGGGAACAAGTAAGGGCGTCTCATTTTATCTTTAAGAGATCGAGTTCTATTATTTTGGCGATCAACTGGTCTTAGACCACTGGGCTGCTGTTGAGCATTAGCGACGACGGTCGCTTTCCCCTTTCCCTTCTCGTTCCGCGGCTCTGGCTTTGGAGGAGACGGTTTATGACCCATCTGGTCCATTTGGGCCAGCTTGTCAATCAAGGCCTGGAAAGTAGTCGGCTTGAAAAACATCATGAACTGGGAGATGGTCGCCTGCGGATCAAGAGTGCCCATGAACATGCCCACCGCCGGCACTTCTTCGATGCGCTGTTCGCATTTCGACCAGAGATTCCGCCATCGTATTGCGTATTAAACCCATGTTTCACCTGACTTCACCCTGGCATTGATCAATGTCGTTATTGGGGTGCGTTCACTAGCACTCACGAATCGCTGAGTGAATAATAGCTCCATTTCTGCGGAAGTCTTGACGGAGTCGTTTGGAAGCTCAGAATACCACTCGAACGCCGTCTCCAACAAGCTGCCGATGAATTGGCGAAGTAGTAATTTATCATCACCTCCGGTGTTACCACATAGAGCCCTGAATTGGGCGACATGCTGGTGGGGATTGCCTGTCCCTTTGTATACATGAAATTTAGGGATCGTATATCCCGGCGGATACTTTATTTGATCGTACCACCCTGGATATGGTCGCCCAGTTTTAACGACTTGGCCGGCCACTTCATTCTCCTGGTGAGCTCGTATTTGCTGAGCAATATAGTCATCCAGAGCGGCCTTGGAAATGGTTTCCTCTTTGGCTGCTGAAAGAGCCGGAGGAGGGTTCGATGTCTCTCCTCTGTCGTCTTCAATGATGATAGGAGGGTCTTCAGCTGGAGGTTCTGGTTGCAACATCATCTCGACCATGTCTTGGAAGAGGAGCGCCATTCGTTTTATATTAGCCGCTTATTCTGCTGCTTCTCTATCCTTCTTTTCGAGGACTCTGCGGAGGAAGTCAGCATCGGTTTCTTATTCATGACGCTGCTCTGATGACGCCTCCGGGCTTTCTTTTGGCCCGGTGAGTGCGGCCATTTGCGTTAGCATTTCCTGAAGCTTCTGTTGCTGCTCCTGGGCCTTTGTTACAGATCGCGTAAGCGGTCGATGACCTGTGGAGATACGGCTATCCTCTTTTCCGGATGCCATATAGACGGTGTGCACCACCATGCCCCTAGACTTGGGGCGTTTAGATTCAGTGTCTTTGCGATTTGCCAAAGATGCAGGGATCTTCTCCGACCTCCTTCTTTTGTGGGCGGTCGAAGCTGAGGGGGCCGTTGCAATGGGCACCCAGGCAGTTGTCGTCCTTTGTGGCTTGACAGGATGGTTCTCTTCTCACTGAACTTTCACCTTTTTCTGTCGGCGAGAGTGACCTTGATCTATCACCAATTCCTGAACCTGTCGCCAAACTTTGTAAATTTTAGAGGACAGCCGCTGAGGGGGCTGCACCAGCTTCGCCTTTGTAACATTCTCCATGGACGAGGGAGATCTCTTCAGCACAGCAGTCGGAGAGTTTTACACACCCTCCTTAGCGGTTCAAAGCTGTTCCCCGTTGGAACAGCAGCATCAACTTCCACCGTTGGAGCCGGCGGAGTCAGTCCGGAAGGGGAATTGCCTCCAGCCTTCCTCACTCCGCGCCAGTGGCGACGTCGAGCGTGTCTTGCAGTCAGAATTATCTCAGCTACGGGGGTGGTTTCCTCATGCCCCCTGTCTTGATCAAAAGTTGTCGTTGTCAACCTGTTGAAGACTGACGCCCGCTGAGTGGGGATGGCCAACCTATCGAAAGCAGGCTTCTGAGCAGGTGAAGCAGCCTTGACGATTTTTCTTGAAACGGGAGCTGAAACAGTCAGTCTTGTAAAGACTGACCCTTTGGCAGGAGAAGCCGCTTTGACGACTTCGAGAGCAGGAACGGCTATCCTTTTTGGGATAACCCTTTCTGGTATTGCAGGCTTCTTCATGGGCCCACATGAGTTTTGGCCCAATCTGTCAAAGACTGAGACGTTGGAGCTAGAGGACCCGCTGAGAGGGGCCGCGGTAGTTGTGAGCCGATTAAAGACCGAGATCTTCGGGGCTTCTTGCAACGGCAGAGGGGCATTGAAGCTCATTGGTGGGAGCATGGTCCCGAAGAACAATCCAGTGGTGGCCTGAGTGACCTGTTCCACCGGCATAGCAAAGATGGAGGCAGCTTGGGGCCCGTAAGTCACTCCTCCGGACGGGACGGAGCGAGAGTTGCAGTTGCAGTTGGAACATTTCGTGCAAGTAGACGCCATTGATCTTTTGTTTTCTGCACGGAGCAAGACACCAAATCTAAGTATCTCGAATCCACAGGCAACCATAACAAACCACGATTCGTTCGCGAACACAACACACGAAGTGTGGAGTGGAAAGAGGAAAAGGTCCCACCGGGCGTGCTAGAATCTGTTCCCCGCCAAAAGACGCGACGAAGACGCGGCGAACGTCTCGCCTGTATTTCGGGGCAGATGCTAATTGGTGCTATCCATCCACCTCTCCGAAGATACCAAGTTGATTTATGACACCATGTATCGAAGGTTTAAACGGATGCGGCCGATGTAGCAAACGTTGTCAGATTCCCCTTCGTTTGAGGGGTTTTTAATTGTCGGCACGCTCTTCCCTGCAAGCGCAAGCCCCTGTAGTTAATTACGCTACCGCATCGCGGTAACAACTTTCTCCTTCTCAATATGGTCACTTCGTGTCGTGTGTGTGTGTTTTGTTTTTGGTTGCCCGTGGATTGTATACGGAGACTAATTTATGTTGTCGCCCGTAGGGCGTGGATTAGTCCAAATATGTATCTTCTTAGATTTGGGTTTGGGGGTTGGGTTTAAAGATACATTAGCCTCAGTTGGGACTAAGATAAACTTAAACGTTAGTTAAGGATACGTTAGTCTAATTTTTAGACTAAGATCGACTTAACAGGATCATTTAGATCCAACAAAAGAGCATTTGAACTCTATTGTTTAGTTTAGGGACATTGCGGTCGATTACCAGTTTAAGGACATGGTGGTCCATTACCAGTTTAAGGACATGGTGGTCCAGGTTAAGGACATCATAGTCCATGGGCTTAAGGACCCCACAGTCTAGGTTAACGACATCGCAGTCCGTGAGTTTAAGGACCCCACAGTCCAGGTTAAGGACATCGTAGTCCATGAGTTTAAGGACCCCACAGTCCATAGAAATATGTGTGATTGTCGGGACCCGTCACCTCTCTGAAGACGTTGAAGGATTACAACGACAGATATCAGAGGAGTAAAAAGATGTACCCTCAAACCGGTGTGAGTTGGTCGAAAGATCTGTAGTCCGATTTGGAACTAAGATCTGTTAAATATTTATGAGCAGACGGGCTCAATTAAATATAAGTTGAGGACTTATGGCCAATATTGGGCTAAGTCCAATCAGGTTAAAATGTTTAACATTTTATTCTGGCTATTGAGCCTTTATTTGGGCTTGGCCCTTTTAATAATGCTGAGCATTAGATCTTGGCAAAAAAAAATCTTTTCTTTTGCCTTATATTGAATGCAAAGCATTCAGCAGAGCTCTGGCTCATTAAAGAACAATTTGTGTTCTGTCAGCGCAACCTATGGTGCGCTAGGCGCTTTGCGCCAATGCAGTGCGTTTCTGCCATGTGGTGCACATGTAAGGGACAAGTGTTGCGCTCTGCGCTAGGCGCCAGATGATGAGCGCGGATGAGCGCATTGCGCTTTTAATTTAATGGCGCACCCGTGAGTGACACGTGGCTCGCTTGGCGCTGAGCGCCAGCCTATGAGCGCAGTGCGCTAGTTCAGAAGCGCAAAGCGCAAGTTGCATACGTGGTTGACACGTTGCGCATTTTAGCGCCGATCCAAGGAGCGCAGAAGTGCAGTTTAAGAGCGCAAGGCACATTTCAATAGAGCAAAGCGCATTTGATCAATTTTATGATCTGGGAACAAATTTATGTTCTTTTAAAAGAGACTTTGTCTCAAGATTCAAGAACAACAATTCTTATTTTTGAAAGGCTTTGCCTTTATAGATCAATGATCTGTGAATGAAGTAAGCACTTCTTTATTATGTGATGAGATCTTTTGATCTCTTTTATGAAAGACCTTAGTCTTTGTAGATCTATGATCTTTTAAGAAGATGATTCTTCTTTCTATGAGATGATTTCATCTATGTGTTTATCATTCATGATCTTTACCTTGAAGAAAAATCTTCTTTCAAGAGCTTGCTCTCTTTCTTTTTGAATTTCTCAAAGTTTATAGGAGGGTTCCTCTATATCAGACTTGAAGTCTTGGGGCCTTTATATAGGGCAAGCTGATTTGTTGAATCAGTTAAAGAGATCTTTCTCTGATTGATTGGGGATATTTCCCACCGTTGGATCTTTGATTCTAGGGTTTCTGTTTTACAGAAGGCAATTTTCTTGTTTTTAACAAGATTGGAAAATCTTTCCAAAACAGAATTTTAATTCTGATTAATTAATGATTTATCATTATTATTAGATCTTTTGATCTAACGGTGGGGAATTTTATAATTCCAACGCTAGCGCACCCGTGCTTTGCACGTGGTGCGCTGCTCAGAGCGCAGCGCACTTTGCACTAGCGCACCTACGTTTGACACGTGGTGCGCTGCCCAGAGCGTAGCGCAGCCTGCACTAGCGCATCCGTGTCTGACACGTGGCGCGCAGCGTGCCTAGCGCTAGCGCACACATGGTGCACTGCCTAGGGCGCAGCGCACCTGGCGCTAGCGCATCCGTGTTTGACACGTGGCGCGCAGCGCGCCTAGCGCTAGATCTGAAGCGTTGCTTCAATTTTTGAATTTTGAATTTCAAAACAGAGCTTTGCTCTGATTGGGGGAAACAGGTACATCCCTCCACACCTTCGATATATGGCGCTGTAATCCCTCAGCGTCGTCGGAGAGGTGGTGGGTCCCAACGACCAATGATCTCTCTTTCCAAATAGAGAGAACCCCCCCCCCCACACACACACAAGTTTTTAGAAATTTCAAATAAAAGAGCAAGCTCTGAGAAGAACTTTTCTTCAAGGTAGAAAAACAGAGAGATAAAAACATCTCATTAGAAAAAGAACTTAGTTCTTATGCTAGATCATAGATTTTTAAGACAAATCGTCTTTTACAAAAGAGATCATAATATCTCATTATAAAAAGGGAGGAGAACAATTCAATTCTCTTAAGATCACAGATCCATAAAGGCAAAGCCTTTCACTAAAAATATAAGAGATTGAAATATCTCCTGTAAAATAAGAACTTTGTTCTTAGATCCACAAGACAAAGTCTCATATAAGAGAAAATATAATTCTTAGAGCGCAAAGCTGCCTAAAAAGAGTCTTAGCGCTCCAATTAAAAGGAGCACCTCAGCGCTTCAAATCTAACGCACAGCGCTGCAGAACACTAGCGCTTCAATTGAAAGAAGCGCTTCAGCGCTCCGAGTCTGGCGCACAGCGCCAAGCACGCCACGTGCTTATCACGTGTGCGCTATTTCACAAGAAGCGGTCTGTGCTCATTAACTAGTGCATAGCGCCAAGCGCGCCACGTGCTCCTCACGTGTGCGCTATTTCATAAGAAGCGCCCTGTGCTCATTAACTGGCGCTCAGCGCCAAGCGCGCCATGTGCTCCTCATGCGTGCGCTGAGAGAACATAAATTGTTCATTAAATGACAAAGCCCCAGAGCTATAATGAGTTCTCAACACTCAATAAAGACAAAAAGTTTGTCAGAACTCAAACCAATGCTCAGCATTGCTAAAATATCTAACATTTTAAATGAATGGGACGAGCCCAAGCTGGCCATAGATCCCCAATTCAGATTAATTGAGCCCATATGCTCATAAATCTTTGATTTTAGTCCCAAATTGGACTACAGATCTCCCAACCAATATTGGTTCAAGGGTATATCTCTTCACTCCTCTGATATTTGTCGTTGTAATCCTTCAACGTCTTCAGAGAGGCGACGGGTCCCGACAACCATACATTCCACGGACTGTGGGGTCCTTAAACTCATGGACTATGATGTCCTTAAATTTTACAGACTATGATGTCTTTAAACTGGACCGCAAAGTCTCTAAACTAAAACAATAGAGCCCAAATGCTCTTTTGTTGGATCTAAATGATCCCGTTAAGTTGATCTTAGTCTAAAATTAGACTAATGTATCCTTAACAAACGTTTAAGTTGATCTTAGTCTCAAATGAGATTATCGATCCTTAAACCCAACCCAAACCCAAATCTAAGAAAATACGGATTTGGACTAATCCACGCCTTATGGGCGACAACATAAATTAGTCTCCGTATACAATCCACGAGCAACCAAAAACAAAACAAAACGCACGACATGAAGTGACCATCTGGAGAAGGAGAAAGTTGTTACCGCGATGCGGTAGCGTAATTAACTGCAGGGGCTTGCGCCTGCAGGGAAGAGTGTCCCCACAATCAAAAACCCCTCACAACGAGGGGGAATCTGACGAAGTATGCTACATCGGCCACATCTGTCTAAACTCCGATACACGGTGCCATAAATCAACTTGGCATCTTCAGAGAGGTGGACGGATAAAACCAAATAGCATCTGCCCCCAAATTCAGGCAAGACGACCTACGCGGTTTCGTCGCTGTATTCGGCGGAGAACAGCGCTCGTCTGTGTCCAAACGGCGGGGCAAGCTCCCTAGGTCGTCGCTCCCCCACCTCGGGACTGGGACCCCTACAGAAGGAGAGAAGACTCTGCTCGTGTTGGCACTGCCGACCACAGCCTATCTACCTCTCACGGCCGCAGACCTCCCGTTCCAATATATTCTGTGACCCGCTGGGCACCCCATAGTTCAACGCCGAGGTACGTCGCCAGGGCGCCTCGCCCCGAGATCCTTCGCGCACCTGTCCTTCCCGAGGAGATGTCGGTTAGCTCGCCTGTTACAAGGCAAGACCGATACCCCCTCCCTCGACGGGGTCGCGCGGACGGGGCTCTTCACGGCAGCTCAAAGACTACCTCGCCAGGGGATCTAAGGAATCTCATCGAAAGGAACCGCAGCCGCGGCCAGACACAGGTCTCCAACAGCAGAGGCTAAAGATTAGAAGCCCTCACTAAGAGGCAGCCGAGCGGCTACCCTGCTCGGCTATCCCTGGCTGGTAGTTTACTACCCCGCGATGCCAGGGATCAAAGCCCTCGCCAAGAGGCAATCGAGCAGCTACCCTGGTTGGTCCATCCTTAGCAGGCCACACACGGCCCCTCCCGGGCTAAGGATCGAAGCCCTCACCAAGAGGTAGCCCAACAGCTACCCTGCTCGGCTATCCCTGGCCGGTAGTTCCATACCCCGCAACGCCAGGGATCGAAGCCTTCACCAAGAGGCAGGAATGAAGAGAATGTATCGTGATTTGAAAGATATTTATTGGTGGGAAGGAATGAAGAGGGACATTACAGAATATGTTTCAAGATGCTTGACTTGTCAGCAAGTCAAAGTAGAACACCAGAGGCCGGCCGGAGAACTGCAGCCCTTACCCATTCCAGAATGGAAATGGGAACAGATTTCCATGGATTTTGTGGTGGGTCTACCCAGGACTAGCAGAGGGTATGATTCAATTTGGGTGATTGTAGATAGATTGACAAAAGCCGCTCATTTTCTTCCAGTCAAGACGACGTATGGATTTGCTCAGTATGCACAGGTTTATATTGATGAGATTGTACGTCTACATGGAGTGCCGACATGCATAGTATCAGACCGAGGTACCCAGTTCACGAGCAGGCTATGGCAGAAGCTTCAGGACGCCCTTGGTACACGACTGAGTTTTAGTACAGCTTTTCACCCACAGACAGACGGTCAGTCGGAGCGGACCATTCAGATACTAGAGGATATGCTTCAGGCTTGTAGCCTAGATTTCGGTGGTAGTTGGGATCGTCACCTACCTTTGGTAGAATTCTCGTACAACAACAGTTTTCAGGAGACGATCCAGATGGCACCCTTTGAAGCCTTGTATGGAAGGAAATGTCGATCACCCGTTTGCTGGACGGAACTTAGTGAGAGTGGTATTTTGGGACCGCAGATAGTACAAGAAACTACAGAGAAGATTCATTTGATACAAGATAGAATGAAAGCGGCCCAATGCAGACAGAAGTCATACGCAGATCGACGACGACGTAAACTCGAGTTTGATGTGTGAGATCATGTGTTCCTTCGAGTATCTCCAATGAAAGGTGTGATGCGCTTCGGGAAGAAAGGGAAGCTCAGCCCCAGATATGTTGGACCTTACGAGATTTTAGAGAGGGTGGGCGCTGTAGCTTATCGGTTAGCACTCCCACCTAATTTTCCCGACGTGCATCCGGTGTTTCACATTTCGATGCTTCGCAGATATCTTCACGATCCATCTCATGCGATCCAGCATCAGACTCTACAGCTTGGGCCAGATTTATCCTACACAGTGCAGCCAGTCGCTATTCTGGACAGGCAGGCAAAGCAACTACGATCGAGGATACTGCCATCTGTAAAGGTTCTCTGGCAAGGAAAGGATCGCGAGGAGATTACTTGGGAGACGGAGGACGCAATGCGAAAGAAATTTCCACATCTTTTCATAGGTATGTCTAGTAATTATTTTAAATTCGGGGACCGAATTTTCTTAAGGGGGGAATATTGTAACATTTGGAATATTTAGAAATAAATAAAATAAATTAAATTAATAATAAATTGATAAGTCATCATTTCTTTTTGGACTGATCCAAATTCCTTGGTTGATTTCTCCTTGAAATTCCGTGGCCCATTTGTTTTGGTGTTTTGGGCAGTGGGCTTTTGCATGAGGCTTTGCATAGTAGCATGACACAAGGTTTAATTTGGGTGGCTGCCAATTTGGAGTGTGCTGGGATTAATTGGTATTAATTGGTGGAGGATTAAATATTGGCTTGGTGACTCATGAATGATGTGGAAGCTTGCATGCATTTGAGAAGTGGACTTGAGACAAGTGGCTGTTCATTTCCTGCATGATTAATTTCGTGGCCTTTTTTTTTGTGTTGATTATTAATTCTAGTGTGGCTATGAAGTTAATAGAACACATCCACAAAACCAACAGCCACTGCACACTTGATTTTACAGAGAGCCAAATAAATTGATAAGCCACTTCATTTTGCCATCACAACTTGATTCCACAGTGAGCACATTTTGCTCCTGGCCGAGCTCTTTTAGAGCATGCTCATTTCCAGCAAAGTATTCGCACAGTATCTCTAATTCAATCTTGGAGGGTTATTCCTACAGCAAATTTTGGAGGGTAAAACTCTTAAACACAGTAGGGATTAAATTCTGTAGCTTATTTAGTTTAGAGTAAATCAAGTCACACAATATCATATTTTAGCTAAATTGAGTGCCTGTTAAAATCTGCTTTGATCTGGAAAATATTTAAATTAATTAAACAGAGTTAAAATGATATAGATAACAACTAGAATAAACCACAAGAAGACGACACCAGGGGGCCGGTTTTGGGCCGGCGGCCATACATGAAAATCCGGCGTCGCCGGCCATGGGGGGAGTTTTGTGGGTTTGGTCTTTTGGGTAGTTTACAGCACACAATTTTGGCTAAATTGGTGTTGTTTAATTAAATTAGTTTCACAGCAGTTAAAATCTGGGAACAGATATCGGAAAGGGTATCGTAAAACACTAAATACGACACGACTAAATCACGTCGCGTTTTAATTTCTGAAACAGTACAGAACAAGGTTAAAATTCAGCAAGATTAAGTGTTAATAACTTGATATAATCAGATAGTATGTAACTTGTAAGTGGGAAAGCGTGTTTTTCATTTCCGTTATATCGGAATAGCCTTTTTTCTTATATACGTTAATTTGTAAATTTAGACTCGGATACAAGAATTTCGGAAGCCGCGAGGAAAGGGAAAGGATTAGCAATTCCGGAGTAGATTCGACTTTTCCGGTGAGTAGACTAAACATCTACCGGGGAATTTTGTAAAGATGGCGTGTTTCGCCCGTAGCTCTACTTAACTTGATGCTTATATCGTTATGTCAAATTGATAATATGCATTCATCATAGATTCATATAAATTGATTAGATGATTAGAACACTTCACAATTATCGACGAGTCATGCCACGTGCACATCTTATATGCTACACACACCTCGTCGATATTGCCATGTCACTTACACTTAAATATCATACTTATTAACATGGATTTATATCATATTTCACATAACAATTATAGTAGTAGATTGCATCATTGACATCATGTTACTTTATGCGTGTTTTGTGTTATATATGAGGTAAATGCAGAATTGAGGATTTATGATTTTGAGTTTTGAATACTATTACATAAATCCAGTGTTTTTATGATTGATGTGTCATGTCCACCATAAGATGATTTCTGTTTTGGTTTTATTCCGGACCGAGTGGGGGAGATATACGGTCGCGGATTTCGCGTTATCCATACTGAGTGGGGGAGATATACAGTTGGATACATGGTGGACCCGGTCGAGACCGAGGGGCAGGATAGCCGTATTGAGATGGGGGAGCCTAGCGAGGTTACTCGATACCGGAGTTAGTGATAAAAAATACGGCGTGTATCTGGATGATAACGACCGGTATTATTGATTCAGGATCATTCGGGGAATGATGCTTATAAGAAATGGAAGTTTTGTGTCGTTGATGGACACTGAGAAATGATTTTAATTGAGTTGTGATTTCCGAAGTATCATGAGATTTATTGTTGAACTTCACATATACTCATATTCATATTGATTCATATTCAGTAGCATGATTGTCATATTTACTTTATTCGCCGTTATATGTTAGTCATATTCACTGAGTTGGCAACTCACCCCCGTTGTGCCACAGTTCCTTGCAGGGATAGAGTGGACGGGTAGCTGCGAGGCAGAGCTACGTTTGCAGTTGTATTCCATCTTTTGATAGGTAGGTTACATGTGTAGTAACCTTCCTTTTTGATTTTGTATTTTGTATCTAGAAAGTCTCCATCAAACCTGTATTTTGACTTAGAATGAGAGATGGAATATATATGGACAGTTGAGATATGTTGGTCTGTATCATTATTTCTTTCTTTATGAAATTCACAGTGATGTTCTATATGTTTATATTCATGTTCATTGTTAATATTGTTGGTTCCAACTAAGAATACAACTAAACTTAACCTTTATTATTTGTTTAATAAATTAACTTCATAAATTGAGATTTTTACTTAAAAAACTAAATTTATAAAGTTAATTTATTAAACAAATAATAAAGGTTAAGTTTAGTTGTATTCTTAGTTGGAACCAACAATATTAACAATGAACATGAATATAAACATATAGAACATCACTGTGAATTTCATAAAGAAAGAAATAATGATACTGACCAACATATCTCAACTGTCCATATATATTCCATCTCTCATTCTAAGTCAAAATACAGGTTTGATGGAGACTTTCTAGGTACAAAATACAAAATCAAAAAGGAAGGTTACTACACATGTAACCTACCTATCAAAAGATGGAATACAACTGCAAACGTAGCTCTGCCTCGCAGCTACCCGTCCACTCTATCCCTGCAAGGAACTGTGGCACAACGGGGGTGAGTTGCCAACTCAGTGAATATGACTAACATATAACGGCGAATAAAGTAAATATGACAATCATGCTACTGAATATGAATCAATATGAATATGAGTATATGTGAAGTTCAACAATAAATCTCATGATACTTCGGAAATCACAACTCAATTAAAATCATTTCTCAGTGTCCATCAACGACACAAAACTTCCATTTCTTATAAACATCATTCCCCGAATGATCCTGAATCAATAATACCGGTCGTTATCATCCAGAGACACGCCGTATTTTTTATCACTAACTCCGGTATCGAGTAACCTCGCTAGGCTCCCCCGTCTCAATACGGCTATCCTGCCCCTCGGTCTCGACCGGGTCCACCATGTATCCAACTGTATATCTCCCCCACTCAGTATGGATAACGCGAAATCCGCGACCGTATATCTCCCCCACTCGGTCCGGAATAAAACCAAAACAGAAATCATCTTATGGTGGACATGACACATCAATCATAAAAACACTGGATTTATGTAATAGTATTCAAAACTCAAAACCATAAATCCTCAATTCTGCATTTACCTCATATCTAACACAAAACACGCATAAAGTAACATGATGTCAATGATGAAATCTACTACTATAATTGTTATGTGAAATATGATATAAATCCATGTTAACAAGTATGATATTTAAGTGTAAGTGACATGGCAATATCGACGAGGTGTGTGTAGCATATAAGATGTGCACGTGTCATGACTCGTCGATAATTGTGAAGTGTTCTAATCATCTAATCAATTTATATGAATCTATGATGAATGCATATTATCAATTTGACATAACGATATAAGCATCAAGTTAAGTAGAGCTACGGGCGAAACACGCCATCTTTACAAAATTCCCCGGTAGATGTTTAGTCTACTCACCGGAAAAGTCGAATCTACTCCGGAATTGCTAATCCTTTCCCTTTCCTCGCGGCTTCCGAAATTCTTGTATCCGAGTCTAAATTTACAAATTAACGTATATAAGAAAAACGGCTATTCCGATATAACGGAAATGAAAAACACGCTTTCCCACTTACAAGTTACATACTATCTGATTATATCAAGTTATTAACACTTAATCTTGCTGAATTTTAACCTTGTTCTGTACTGTTTCAGAAATTAAAACGCGACGTGATTTAGTCGTGTCGTATTTAGTGTTTTACGATACCCTTTCCGATATCTGTTCCCAGATTTTACTAATTTAATTAAACAACACCAATTTAGCCAAAATTGTGTGCTGTAAACTACCCAAAAGACCAAACCCACAAAACTCCCCCCATGGCCGGCGACGCCGGATTTTCATGTATGGCCGCCGGCCCAAAACCGGCCCCCTGGTGTCGTCTTCTTGTGGTTTATTCTAGTTGTTATCTATATCATTTTAACTCTGTTTAA
This sequence comes from Agapanthus africanus, assembly GCA_030015575.1. NCBI lineage: Eukaryota > Viridiplantae > Streptophyta > Magnoliopsida > Asparagales > Amaryllidaceae > Agapanthus > Agapanthus africanus. Next base: position 285,024,513 of record JASDDO010000019.1, read on the forward strand.
TTAATTTAAATATTTTCCAGATCAAAGCAGATTTTAACAGGCACTCAATTTAGCTAAAATATGATATTGTGTGACTTGATTTACTCTAAACTAAATAAGCTACAGAATTTAATCCCTACTGTGTTTAAGAGTTTTACCCTCCAAAATTTGCTGTAGGAATAACCCTCCAAGATTGAATTAGAGATACTGTGCGAATACTTTGCTGGAAATGAGCATGCTCTAAAAGAGCTCGGCCAGGAGCAAAATGTGCTCACTGTGGAATCAAGTTGTGATGGCAAAATGAAGTGGCTTATCAATTTATTTGGCTCTCTGTAAAATCAAGTGTGCAGTGGCTGTTGGTTTTGTGGATGTGTTCTATTAACTTCATAGCCACACTAGAATTAATAATCAACACAAAAAAAAAGGCCACAAAATTAATCATGCAGGAAATGAACAGCCACTTGTCTCAAGTCCACTTCTCAAATGCATGCAAGCTTCCACATCATTCATGAGTCACCAAGCCAATATTTAATCCTCCACCAATTAATACCAATTAATCCCAGCACACTCCAAATTGGCAGCCACCCAAATTAAACCTTGTGTCATGCTACTATGCAAAGCCTCATGCAAAAGCCCACTGCCCAAAACACCAAAACAAATGGGCCACGGAATTTCAAGGAGAAATCAACCAAGGAATTTGGATCAGTCCAAAAAGAAATGATGACTTATCAATTTATTATTAATTTAATTTAATTTATTTATTTCTAAATATTCCAAATGTTACACCGGCAGCTACCCTGCTCGGCTATCCCTGGCTGGTAGTTTCCTACCCCAAGACGCCAGGGATCTAAGCCCTCACCAAGAGGCAGTCCAACAGCTACCCTGCTCGGCTATCCCTGGCTAGTAGTTCCATACCCCACGACGCCAGGATCTAAGCCCTCACCAAGAAGCAACCCAGCAGCTACCCTGCCCGGCTATCCCTGGCTGGTAGTTCCCTACCCCACGACGCCAGGGATCTCAGCCTTCGCCAACAGGCAACCGAGCAGCTACCCTGCTCGGTCCATCCTTAGCAGGCCACGCACGGACCCTCCCATGCTAAGGATTGAAGCCCTCACCAAGAGGCAGCCCAGCAGCTACCCTGCTCGGCTATCCCTGGCTGGTAGTTCCACACCCTGCAACGCCAGGGATCGAAGCCCTCACCAAGAGGCAGCCCAGCAGCTACCCTGCTCGGCTATCCCTGGCTCGTAGTTCACTACCCCACAACGCCAAAGATCTAAGCCCTCACCAAGAGGCAGCCCAGCAGCTACCCTGCTCGGTTATCCCTGGCTGGTAGTTCACTACCCCACGACACCAGAGATCTAAGCCCTCACCAAGAGGCAGCCCAGCAGCTACCCTGCTCGGCTATCCCTGGCTGGTAGTTCACTACCCCAAAACGCCAGGGATCAAAGCCCTCGCTAAGAGGCAGCCGAACGGCTACCCTGCTCGGCTATCCCTGGCTGGTAGTTCCCTACCCTACAACGCCAGGGATCAAAGCCATCACCAAGATGCAGCCGAGTGGATACCTTACTCGGCTATCCCTGGCTGGTAGTTCCCTACCCCACAATGCCAGTGATCAAAGCCCTCGCCAAGAGGCACCAGGCAGCAACCCTGCTCGGCCAGTCCTTAAGGATCAAAAGCCCTCGCAAGAGGCAACCGGGCTCGCCCTTGCTCGGTTATCCCTAGCTGGTAGCTCCCTACCCCAAAACGCCAGAGATCGAAGCCCTCGCCAAGAGGCACCGGGTAGCAACACTGCTTGGCTCGTCCTTAGTAGGCCTCTTACGGCCCCTCCCGCACTAAGGATCAAAAGCCCTCGCAAGAGGCAACCGGGCCCGCCCTTGCTCGGTTAGCACTGGCTGGTAGCTCCCTACCCCTAAAATGCCAGGGATCAAAGCCCTCGCCAAGAGGCACTGGGCAGCAACCCTGCTCGGCTATCCTTAAGGATCAAAGCCCTCGCCAAGAGGCACCGAGCAGCAACCCTGCTCGGCACGTCATTAGCATGCCTATTACGGCCCCTCCCGCGCTAAGGATCAAAAGCCCTCACCAAGAGGCAGCCGAGCGGCTACCCTGCTCAGCTATCCCTGGCTGGCAGTTCACTACCCCGCAACGCCAGGGATAAAATCCCTCACCAAGAGGCAACCGGGCTCGCCCTTGCTCGGTTATCCTTAGCGGGCAGCCTCGTGCCCATCAAACGCTGAGGATCTGAAGCCCTCATCGCGAGGCTGCCGAGTTTCTTCCTGCTCGGCGCATCCCCAGCGGGCAGCCTCCTACCTATTAGACGCTGAGGATCTGAAGCCCTCCTCGCGAGGCTGATTGATCCAAAAATATTAAGTTTACCGTAATCAGAAACGGCGTCGCATGTAGCTAGCCAGTGAATACGGGTCGGTCCACAGGGATTTTGTGAATTTCCGATTCGTTCTTACGAGTTAATTCCGAAGGGTGTTCGGTTGATTATTAAATCTAAAAACCTAATTAACCTAGGGCAATTATCTAGATCTACTCTTGCTAGGGCTAGGTTTAGGGATGGTTTGGAAATGTAATTAAATCTCACCGCTTTCAATACCCGAATGAAGATCTATGAGGAGTTATGGTAATTATCAATAAAGTGGATTAGATCCGTTCGGGAAGGTGTTCCTTCCTCTAGGTTATTGTCCTTCCTTTAGAGATCCTTACCCTAACCTCCATGGAAAACATCACACCCGGGCCTTTATACTACGGTATCACCGCTATCTTGAGGGATAGAGTGCCGTAGGAAGCGGTATGTGCATGTATGCATGGAGTCCTATTGTAAATATTTGGTGGGTAAGAAAAGGATGAGAGATCTCATCTCTCAAAATCCTTCCCAAAAGCTAAACCCTAAACAAGTTCCTAGGGCATGAAATTAAATCTACCTAGGGCAAGGAATTTAAATCTACACTAAGGCAAGAAATTAAATCACTTACAGATGCATCCCTCCAATCATCCATGCAGGGTTGTCAGATCTGAATTTCTGAATGGAGAAGAAACACCGATGCTCTCCAAAAGATTTCTAAATTTTATTCATTAAAGGGAGGCATAAAAATTACAATGATTAGAGTTCCTATTTATAAAGAATAGGAAACCCTAGGGTTACATTTGTTTCGCATGTCTGAAATTACAAAAATAGCCCTTAGGTTGACTAGTCAGCACCGCCAACAAATTATGGTAAAAAGTTTAGCTTTTAATTGCTCTATATGGCCGCGGAACCGCGGCCCAAGGCCCTGTTTGGCCGCGGTTCCGCGGCCCAATAGTGTCTTTAGAATATCATTTTTCTTGGGCTAGCTCTTATTGACTTGGTCTTCCTGTTTCCATATGTCCTTTTCCACTTGGGCTTTTAGGTTGGTTCCAGATTTCCAGTGAACAATTTGCAATGGCTTTTTAACCGTTCGCTTGTAATCTTGGACCTTGCGATGCCTTGTACTTTATGAATTTTATTTTTGATGTAGGCTTGATCAAGATCTTCTGTTCATTGGTTAAAGTCCACTTTTTCATCATCTTTAGATCGTTTTCACTGTTTTCTGTCCAAGAACCTGTAACCTGTAACATGTAGCATACATGCGTCAAAAGCACCCGTTTATTTATAAAAAGAATAAGAATGGGGAATATAATAATGCAATATTATGGTGTGAACAAATACCCCCAAACTTATCTTTTGCTCGTCCTCGAGCAAACTTATTTTTATTCACTAAAATCCTAACCGCACTTTCGCAGGGAAACGCGATTGCACTGAGCACGTGCAACAAGCCGTTAAACCTCTAGGTGTCCCTAGTAGGAGGAGTGTTGTCTCCTGAGGGTTTTCAGCGGATTACACCCACAAAATCCTATCAATTCGGCCTATTGACTTTTGTTCTCCAATTAGGTTTTCTAACAAGGAATTCTATTATCTTTTACTTGTAAATTATCCACCCATATTCTTCACGCTTCCTCATTATTTAACTTAAGATCATATATGTTATGTAGACCTACTTAGCTTTCGGCATCTCTTAAGTCTTCCTTCTAGGGTTTCATCTCCACTTAGGAATTTCTATCACTCTATTAAAGATACAAGTTCTATCTTTCATTCCTCTCTCTTATCTAAATTCCAATCACATACCCCTACGTGTGTATATAGATCACCCCTACACTTGGAAATTCAAATCAAGCAATCGTACTCTCGTCCATTGTCCAAAGCACTTATTAGTGAATTTTTAATTGAATTTCGCTTACACATCCTTCATGTGACCGTTAATACTTCTTGAGGTACCAACGACCGATTACAAAACGTGTTTGCTCTTTTAAGCGTAATTCCTAGTCTTGCAACACCCAAGGCTTTTAGCAGTGACTCCCAAACCAGTTGGTCTAAGACACTAGGTGATGAAGCACCCTCGCTAAATATTTTTCTATTTTTACAGCCTTAAGTAATCACAAAAACCAGTGTCCATTTTTTATTCTTTATTCACATTTTTTTTTCTTGTATTTTCTTCGTACTAAGGACTTTAGACAAGAGTATTTCAAGGTCTCTTCTACTATTCCAAGTTTCAAGGTGCGTGATTGTGCAAATTGTAGGGTATACATTTTCAGAATCTAGACTTAAGCTAGGAACTATTTTTCAAACTTATACTCTAATAAAAGCTTCAATATCTTTTTTTCGTTTCGACTTAGCCCAAGAAGTGAACTCAAAATTTGCCTATTTCTAAATAAACTACAAGGCATATACTTTCTACCGTTAAACTTTAAAGAAAGCTATCTTTAGAGTTTTTAATTCACTAAGTCTAAGATCTAGTTGTTCCTAGCCAGTTAACCTATTTGTCAAACTCAAGTCAATTAGCCAATATTGAATACAATAATTTTTATAATTTTTGAAATTTTTCAAATTTTTATGGGTTTTCAAATAAATATGCAAATGCAAAAATATATACAAATGAATGCGAAGGAAGAAGACGTAACGAGTATACCCCCAAACTTGAACTTGACAGTGTCCTCACTGTCATACTAAACCAAGAGGGTCAAAATGTCGGCACTCCCCTGTTTATTTATTTACAATTTATTTATTTATTTTTTATTTGTTTTGAAATTTTTTTTTTGATAGAAAAAGAAAACAAAAAGATATATACATATATACAACAAGATTCCCCCCAAACTTAAGCTTGGCCTTACACAAGCCAAATGTTAGCACCAACCATTCAAAAATCTTATCATGGTAATGGTAGAGTTGGTGCAAGAATGGGATGGAAAGAAAAGAGATAAAAATCACGCGAGACCGTGTGGAAAGAAGAATGGTAGAATATGGTCTCGGTGGGGGAGAAGAAGGGCGGAAAGGAGAAAGAAGGATCGCGCGAACTTGAGGGTGTAAATCGAGTGAATAAATTAGCGCAATATGTGATGACCGATGTGTTATAAGCGATTGCGCTAACCTATCCACCCGTCGGGAAATGAGGTCAAATCCCTCAAGATTCGCAAGAAAACATGGGTACGCCGAACTTGGTATAGGAGATGAAAGCGTAACGGTCATTTGTTCGGTCGGAACAAGGGTAAAGACGAAAGGGAGTGAATTAGGAATAGTATCTTTCTCACCGTAGTAAACTGTTTCGAACTTGAAAGATTCCATTAATGGTTTGAAACTACTATAATTAACCGAGTCTGATGGCTCATCTGAAAATGTAAAGGACTCAAACTCGGGCGGTGAGTCATCAACATCGTCCGAAAAAGTGAAACACTCATAGGTGTTATCGTCTGTGAGAATTGTGTCAGATTCAAAGGAAAAGGTTTCAAGCTCACAGTCTTCCAGCGGGGTCGGAACGATGGGAAGGAGGGAGGGTGATATAACAGTCAAAGGTTCAGGAGGATGAATTGGAAAATCAGACACATCAAACAAAAATGATTCAACCTCAATATTATCCTCAAGACTCTCCTCAATACTATCCTCAATATTTAACTCATCCATGCCGTTATCATCAAAATCTAGACGCATATGAGATTCGGGAGAAACATTTAATAACTCAGGATGATGATTTGAACATAAAATTTCAAGCAAATCGACAAGTTCATCAACCGAAATATTCCCAGCGTCTATATCCTCAATCAAGTGAAAATCAATTTCTTTAGACACCTCATCAAAAGCATGGATATCTATCGATTTAGTTTCTAGAGTGGAGGTGTAAAGATCGAAAGGATTAGGTGCGGTTTCACTCGAAAGGGGTTTCTCACAATTTGGCAAATCAAGCACTACAAAGTCGCACAACTCATCATTTTGGACACAAGTTTGAAAATTGGAGTTGTTGGATTCAATTGGGTATGGGTAGGTTTGATTTGGAAATCCTCTCTCATTCTCACTCTGTCCAACCGCCTCCTCATACATTGAAAAATTTGGAGCTAGCAGGAAACTAGCTACAGGTTCACTCGGTTGCATAAGGGCGGCCATGGACGCTTCCACATTCCTAACCATTTTATTTGTTGCAGCAATATAAGCTTCCAACGACTCTTCCAAACTAGACTTAGGTGGTGAGGGGGTTTTGGTAAAAGATTCGAAATCGTTTGGATATGCAAAACTCCCTAATGGCTGTGTTGAAACGGTGTCTAGTGAAGGTGGGAAGGTCGGGTATGACTGGTAGGAAGTGGGTGGTAGGACAGGGGTAGGGTCAACATCTGGATAAAAAGGTGAAAAGTCGTGTGGATCCCTAGAACTAGATGAATGGAGAGGGGTGAAAGATCGGCTGCGAGATTGAGCAATATGCTCAGCAATGGACATCGGCCTAGGAGTGACAGAAGGATTTGAAGAAGTGGTATCAACATATATAGGTGGTAAAGGTTGACTCGGTTGACACAAAGTAGGTTGAAAAGTCAAACTATTTCTCCTAGACGCCTCTATGTGATCTTTCAAAGATTTTTTAGGCATGGAGGGATCGTTTTTAAATTGACCGAACAAATTAACATATGACGCAAAATTAGGTTCGGGATACCAAAGTTCGGCTAATGATTTATTATGTGGGGTACCCATGTTAGAAGAAGAAATGTGACAAGAAGGAAGGTTGGGTGGTGCAAGGATTTATTTGGGGCTAAAAAATTTTGCAAGTTCTATAAAATATTTGTCCTTTTTATTTTCATTTTTCATTGATTTTTTCTTTCTCTTTATTTGGAAAAATTTTGTTGCAAAAAGATTTTAGAGAAAAGATATGTAATAACAAAATATTTTATAGAAAAGATATGCAACAGCAAAATATTACTTGCAATCTATTTTATTTCAAGCGGGGCCCAAAAATCCTGCACAAAATCGTTATTTGAAAGGGAATATATTTTTTAGCGTAAAGAAATCTTGCAGGCAAATTTACAGAAGATATATCAAGATTTTGCAGAGGAGGAGAGAGAAAACTCACAGAGATTTTCAGTGTCGGAACTGTTTTTTTTTTTTTAACCGCGTTTCTGCCCTTTTTTTCCTGGTGATGTCACAAAGGCGCGGCGGTTCCGCGGCCGTAAGGGGGCTAGCGCGGCGGTTCCGCCGCGCTTTGGTCGGTTCGGCCGCTTTTTTTTTTTTTTTGGGACCAGATTACCGAGGTTAACTTGTAGACTCGGTCCTCCAAATTTCTTCTGTTCCTCGGTTGTTGTGATCTTCTGTTGTTCCGATCTGTTTTTTCCTGTTTTGATCTCTGTAGATTTCCAGATCCGATTTTCGTATATCCTGCAAAATTCAAACAACAAAGTATCCCTTCCAAAAATAACAGATTATATATTTTTATATATTCTCTGGATTTTTTTAGATTTTTATGATTTTTTTTTAATTTTGATTAATCCGAAATTGCGAAAAGGAAAGTTCTACGCCATCCCCGGCAACGGCGCCATTTGATTAATCCAAAAATAATATGTTTACCGTAATCAGAAACGGCGTCGCTTTGCAGCTAGCCGGTGAGTACGGGTCGGTCCACAGGGATGTTGTGAATTTCCTAGTCGCGCTAACGAGTTAATTCCGAAGGGTGTTCGGTTGATTATTAAATCTAAAAACCTAATTAACCTAGGGCAATTATCTAGATCTACTCTTGCTAGGGCTAGGTTTAGGGATGGTTTGGAAATGTAATTAAATCTCACCGCTTTCAATACCCGAATGAAGATCTATGAGGAGTTATGGTAATTATCAATAAAGTGGATTAGATCCGTTCGGAAAGGTGTTCCTTCCTCTAGGTTATTGTCCTTCCTTTAGAGATCCTTACCCTAACCTCCATGGAAAACATCACACCCGGGCCTTTATACTACGGTATCACCGCTATCTCGAGGGATAGAGTGCCGTAGGGAGCGGTATGTGCATGTATGCATGGAGTCCTATTGTAAATATTTGGTGGGTAAGAAAAGGATGAGAGATCTCATCTCTCAAAATCCTTCCCAAAAGCTAAACCCTAAACAAGTTCCTAGGGCATGAAATTAAATCTACCTAAGGCAAGGAATTTAAATCTACACTAAGGCAAGAAATTAAATCACTTACAGATGCATTCCTTCAATCATCCATGCAGGGTTGTCAGATCTGAATTTCTGAATGGAGAAGAAACACCGATACTCTCCAAAAGATTTCTAAATTTTATTCATTAAAGGGAGGCATAAAAATTACAATGATTAGAGTTCCTATTTATAAAGAATAGGAAACCCTAGGATTACATTTGTTTCGCATGTCTGAAATTACAAAAATAGCCCTTAGGTTGACTAGTCAGCACCGCCAACAAATTATGGTAAAAAGTTTAGCTTTTAATTGCTCTGTATGGCCGCGGAACCGCGGCTCAAGGCCCTGTTTGGCCGTGGTTCCGCGGCCCAATAGTGTCTTTAGAATATCATTTTTCTTGGGCTAGCTCTTATTGACTTGGTCTTCCGGTTTCCATATGTCCTTTTCCACTTGGGCTTTTAGGTTGGTTCCAGATTTCCAGTGAACAATTTGCAATGGCTTTTTAACCGTTCGCTTGTAATCTTGGACCTTGCGATGCCTTGTACTTTATGAATTTTATTTTTGATGTAGGCTTGATCAAGATCTTCTGTTCATTGGTTAAAGTCCACTTTTTCATCATCTTTAGATCGTTTTCACTGTTTTCTGTCCAAGAACCTGTAACCTGTAACATGTAGCATACATGCGTCAAAAGCACCCGTTTATTTATAAAAAAAATAAGAATGGGGAATATAATAATGCAATATTATGGTGTGAACAGAGGCCGCCGAGTTTCTTCCCGCTCGGCGCATCCCCAGCGGACATCCTCCTGCCCATCAGACGCTGAGGATCTGAAGCCCTCCTCGTGAGGCCGCCGAGTTTCTTCCCACTCGGCGCATCCCCAGCAGGCATCCTCCTGCCCATCAGACGCTGAGGATCTTAAGCCCCCTCCTCGCGAGGCCGCCGAGTTTCTTCCCGCTCGGCGCATCCCCGGCGGGCATCCTCCTGCCCATCAGACGCTGAGGATCTGAAGCCCTCATCGCGAGGCCGCCGAGTTTCTTCCTGCTCGGCACATCCTCAGCAGGCAACCTCCTTCCCGTCAGACGCTGGGGATCTGAAGCCCTCCTCTCGAGGCCGCCGAGTTTCTTCCCGCTCGACGCATCCCCAGCGAGCATCCTCCTGCCCATCAGACGCTGAGGATTTGAAGCCCTCATCGCGAGGCCGCCAAGTTTCTTCCTGCTCGGCGCATTCCCAGCGGGTATCCTCCTGCCCATCAGATGCTGAGGATCTGAAGCTCTCATCGCAAGCCCGCCGATTTCTTTCTGCTCGGCGCATCCCCAGTAGACATCCTCCTGTACATCAACGCGGTGGGTCTAAAGCCCTCCTCGTGAGGCCGCTGAGTAGCTTCCTGCTTAGCGCATCCGCAGCGGGTAGCTTTCTACCCTACAAAGACACGGATCTAAGACCAGCCGAATAAACTTAAACTCAACGCGCGATCAGCGCCTCAACTCCGACAAAGGGAGGATACCGACCTTCCCACACTCGTCCTTCGTTCGACTCATACTCGATGCGCGACAACAAGAACGCCGTGTTATCCCCGAACAATCCACCACGAGGAATTACCAGCGCCAAGCCACACAGAAAGAACCAAGCAGTCCACTCTCGACCCGACCCACAAATAGATCGGAACGAGAGTGGGGGGCTAATGATGATGCTCAATAATGGTAATTCCTTATATCATGACACGTGGCGGATGAAGTGTCACATGCGTAAGCCAATTAGGCCCCTGAGGGACACGGAGGAGGAACCAGCGTGCTGCAGTGGAGGCTTCCCACAAACCCTGTCTCCGGGGTTGCACACCCCTCCTTGCCCCCGAGCACTTTAACAGCCAAGCAAACTGTCTCATTTCTCTACTCCGAGCTATCACAGGCCCGAGCTTCCTCGTCCATCCGGCTCGCCTCCGAGCCTTCCTTCGGGCTGAGCTTTCTCGCCCTCCCGGCTCGCCTCCGGGCTATAGCAGAACCAAGATAGCTCGGCCTCCCGCTCGTCCCCGAGCTCATCTTCCTCGGTCTCATCGACCGACTGACGGCACCACTCACAGACGCAACCGCCATCTCCCGAATCTCGCCATGCGCGAGATATCCGCCGCGTGACGTCGGGAGCGTAACGGCCGGTGTGATTCTCGTGCTTTCCTGCCTGCTGCCACCGCTATTTAAACCTCTCCTTCAGACGGTTCAAGTAAGCCATTTTTACTCCACTAAGCCGTTACTCTGAGCGGATTTCATCTCTAACTTGACCGTCGGAGGGTCTTCGGTGGTTCAACCACCCCGGGACTTCCTTGCACGTAGATCGGCCCAAACAACCTCAAACCCATTGATATCCACATGCTTCAGGAGCCAGCCTCCAGATCCAATCTCAGCCGTCTATCGCCGCCATCAGTAGATCAACGGAAGGTAACATCTTGACGTGATCCGACCCATGTCAAATACAATGTTTGTGGCTCAGTTTGCCTATTGCTGAAACTTGAGGTTGGATTTGTGTGGGCTGTCCATTAACTAACATGAGACTAACAATCTCATGCTTCTAGATTTTCTTTTTATGTCATCTATGCTTTATACTTGATTCATGGTTGAAACCTTCACATATACGAATGAGGGTAACACGCATTATGAACTGAACTCATTTATTGATCAAAATTTGCATGTTTGGTTTTGGAAATATAAAAAAGTATGCATGTTCGATATTGGACATGCTTGGCATGCATATATTGTTGCTTTATAGAAAATTTTAAATATCATGTCGACCTTTGAGCTATTTTTCGCTCAAACAGAGTCCCTTTTGCATAAATAAAATAGTAGCTTTTAGAACCAAAAGCTAATATGATTTGAGTACATTATATTTTAAGCTAATTTTCAGTAAAGTGCCATCAATTATAAGGTTTTTGTAAATACCATAACTTCATAAATTACCGAAAGTACCATGAATCTAATCACCTGCTAATAAGTATCACAACTTTTTAACATTTTTTCATTTTAATATCAGGTGTTGTTTTTCAATTCGTGGATTATATTTTAAGTACATTATATTTTAAGCTAATATATTTTAACCAAAAGCTAATATGATTTGAGTACATTATATTTTAAGCTAATATGTTTTTCATTTTAATAGCAGCTACGGGACACCATTCGAGTCAGATTCGTGGATTTGCTATTTTCCAAAAATCTTGGATAAGATTTGTTAGGATACGTTGATTATTTGTTGTTTAAATACACATACCTACATAATCACAAAAAGAAAAAAAAATCATCATTTAGCAAATCTAGACGAAGATTAAAAATAATTTGCGGGTATTAATGCCCAGATTGTTGGCGCCTTAACTATTGATACATGTTCAATGTTTCTGGAATAAAATATAAATTTTTAAATGTCGTCAAAAAGGGTTTCACAAGTATTTCTTAGTGAATCCAAAAGAATCTAACTTGGATACATATCCGGTATGGATAGGTAAACTTGATAATGAATCCGTGCAACATAGAATCTCATACACCAACTACAAATGTTCAATTGAAAACGAAATACGATAGCTAGCGAAATTATCTTAAAATCATGGTATTTATTTTTAACTAAAAACTGGCTCATGGTATCTGATATTTTAGTGAAATTTAGTCAATATTTTATTATTATTTCACATTCATTTCATGTTTTATATTTCGCTTCATTTCATGTTTTATATTTCGCAGATTTTACTTCATCATGAGGCAGTACTCCAGTTCATCACTTGAGTATCCCAGTAACCTCTCAACCGGACAAGTCTGAACCTTCACCTAACGGCGGTACAAAGAAACTCTTTGATCTTGTTCGAGAAACATTGGAATGCGAAAATATGGGCAATGAGCAAAATTCTGAAACTTATGAAACAATAGATGATTATAGACCCTTTAGTCAAACTATATTCAGTTTGATGCAATCCGAGAAACGTAAATCCTTTTTGTAAGATGTTGTTTTCGACAATAACATGATGCATGTAGGAGCTCATCGACCTTTGCCATTAGACTATAACGACACATGCAGTAACCAAAGAATTTTGTGTCTGGTGTTTCTTATATCGTTACACCCCTAAGTGCAATAGTTATACAGACAAGTAGATCTGACAAATCAATGAAACAAGGTTGGTTCATAAATATATCAAAGGCTATAACAAACTTGAACTAAAACGATTTTCCTACATTGTCATTCATAAGAAACTAGCATTCATAAAAGATCATATTATAAAATATCATACTACTTTTAAATGCAGATCTTTATTAGCCTCTATAGACCAATCAAAAGAGACTTCATTATACCTACATTGTCATTCATAAAAGATCATATTCACATTATGACAGAAATTTAATATCGTTCCGTATTATATCTTCACAATGAATAAATGCTCTGTGTATACACACCCAAGGAAAATAAGTTTGAAACAGCAAGTTTTTTAAAAATAAATTTCATATTTTTTTCTAACTGAAGTACAATGAAAGCTTCTTCAGTCCCTGTGCATTTGTGCACGGAAAAAACTAGCATTCATAATCGAAACAATCCCTCCCCAAGAGATAAACATAATATTACAAACGGTCCCCCCTCCCCCTTCTCCCTCAATTACAACAATCAAATAACAGTAATGCCTGGAGTTTAAGCGAATCCATCAAAACACAACTATAATTGGACATTGCATTTCCCATAATAAAGGAGAAGGAAACTAAGGATATAAGCCAAATCAAGCAACGCCTCAAAAGATTCGGCTTGTTACAGACAAACTTGCCTGCTGCACAGAGAAAACACCATACTATTATCAAATGCCTTGTGATCTAGAATCGACGGCCTACCTGTGAAAAAAAACTCACCAATTGTTCCGAACGGTTTCGCGGGATAGCAATGGCAGCTGGTGCGGAGGATTCTGGGAATAATACTTCAAAGATAGGCGGATCCCGAAGAAATTATAGATACTACTGCAGATGAATTCTCTAGATTAGGAATTTTGAGACAGAGCTAGCAGAAAGAATTGTCAGTAATTAGATGTTAACTTGGTTTCTGGTATCAGTTTTGTCGGCAAAGGTTGTAGCACAGAATTGCTATGTTTCTTCCCGCTTATAGTCTAAGTGTATCTACGGGAAACTCTTCATTTTGTAATAGAATCATCATAGAAAATTGTCACTTACTCGTTATCATAATTGAGATTTGATGCTTGTTGACACATCTCATCTTATATTAACAGCAAGTTTAATAACGGTAGACAGCATCTTATTTCCTGCGGGAACAACTTATGGCTGTGCGTGTCCGTGCATGCGTGTGTGTGCGTGCGTGTGTGTGCGCGTGTGTGACTTGCAGGGACAAAGTGAAGTGTTTATAAAAGAGAAGTGTGTGTGTGGGGTGGGGGTGCGAGGGGGAGCTTGCATGGACAAAGTGAACTGTTTGTAAAAGAGCAGTGTTTATGATGAATCATTCATTGTATTTTTGGAATCTAGTAGCAAGAATATCCTGCAAGATAAATAATTCTGATGAAGCATATTCTGGGATTGAATAGCTACATACTCTTAGGGCATGTTTGGATAGAGCTAATCCTATGAATTTTAGATCAAGATTCCTTTTTTCCGAAAGATTAGGTCAATTCCTTATAAGTGGCTGTTTGGATGCTGATTTTTAATATTGATCCGGAGGCTTTAAAAACCCTAAATAAGGCTATTCCTATGGATAAAAAAATTTAGCTTAGAGATAATTTTTTTAATCCTCTTTCTCTCTTTCTCTCTTCCCCTTGTTCTTCATTTTTGAGAAATTTTTTCTTCTATCTTTAAATCTTATTTCATCTTTGATAAAAAATAATCTCAATCACTCTTTCTTTCAGTATAGCATCTCTTACAACCTTTACGTCTTTTCTACCTTTTATTTTCTTAAATTATAAATTGGATTTTGAGATGGGTTGTGGGATTTTGAGATGGGTCCTATGGTAAAACAAGCAATAAATTGCTTATAAAAAGAATCGTGAAAGGAGATTCTCAAGTTGGTTTGAAATTAAAAAAAAAAAGAAAGAAAGATGAATTGTGGAATTAGAAAAAACGATTTTGAAAAGGAATATAACGGGTTCAATTTTTTTTTGAATTCAATGGGTTGAAATTTAGAAAATAAACGCGACGATATCTTGTGAAAATAAAGAAGAAAATTGAAGAAGATGATGTGTGGTGGGAAATTGGGGAATACAACGATGATAATAATGAGTTGTGAGAATTGAATAAAAATTGAGAAATAAGACGATAGACTATGGAGTTGAAGAAAAATTAAAAAAGAAGAAAATGAGTTATAAAATTGATTTAAAATATCAAAATAAGTTGGAAAAAAATATGGTTTGGAATCGATAACATATTGAGTTGGAAGATAATGGGTTGAGAGATCTAAAATAATTGAGTTAGAAGATAATGGGTTAAGAGATCTAAAAAAAATTGAAGGAGATAAAAATATCATTTTGTCTATATTTTTAATTTATATATATATAATAATATTTTAGTATTAAAACTTATTCTTTACTGGCCAAACAAGCATTATTATAAAATTCCTCCGAATTTTTCACCAAAAGGAATGCATATGCATTCCGAGACATTTTTTTCCAACATGAAATCCGACGAATTTCTATCCCAAGTATCCAAACATGCCCTTAGACCTGTACTCTTTTACTATCAGTCATGATAGAACTACTGCCACTCTTTAGAACCGGTTTAGAATCTAATTATATAAAATTATAAGAAGTCAAAACTTAATTACGAGATAATAGACATTCTAAATCCTTAAAGGTCATGAAGCATTAGCAATTAAGTATTGAAAAATCAATTCCAAAATGAAGACTGAGCATTCTATTCCTATCCATCAACAAATTGGAAGAAGATGTCCAATAACTTGTTTACAAGAATACGTGACTTGTTGGGAAAACACATCGCTTGCAGCAAGTACAATATTTCATATCGATATCTAGATAGCTATGGAATTTAACGATGGTAATATAGCGGAGCCTGTAACGATCATAAAATTCCTATATTTTCGCGCATTATCTCTTTAATAAAATATTACAATTATTTATTTTTGGTATATTTTGTTTTTTAATAAATATATTATTTTATCACTTCATCTATTTTATCCATTTTATAATTTTTCAAAGCCCAAACCCAAGTAAAGACAAATCCATTTGATTTCTTTATTTTCTTTTTCTAAATCCACTTTCTTTTCTAGGTACGACGTATATTTAATTCTTATTAAATATGTGCATGATCAACCTTGTAACTCATTGGTTAAGTTTTTGCATTGTTATTCTATAAGTTACATGTTCAAATCCTCATTCTTGTAATTTTTTTTATGAATTTTTATTTTTATCATAACCTACAAATGAGACCTTTTATTTCATCTTTCTTTTAACTTCCAAAATAATTAGAATGGTTATGAGTTATAATTTATTAGAATTATGGTGGTCATAAACCTTTTTATATGTCACTCCTCTTTCTTTTTTTTCATCACATATTTCTATCATTTCACATCTTCCTCTTTATCTAGATTTCTCGAAGAAAAACATGAAGAATTCTTAAGAAGGTCTCGCTAGAAACGCGAGACTATCGGCGGATAGACAAGCCCGGTGACAATACCGGCTTGTGTATGTAAATCCTTTTCGTTTCTTCTTCTCCTCTTATTGAATTATCCTCATCTTGTCATGTCTCCACCGATTTCCATACTTGCTCACCTTATCTGTAAACTCCTTGTTTAGAAAACACACATAAAATAAATAGATAGCCTAATAATTAATTGTTTTGTAAACTTATTTATCTTAATGAATATGATACATTTTTAATTAGTAGTGATTATCTTGTTTTATGTTTTAGTAGTTATGAAATTATGTGAATCGTATCATCCTATATTGCATACCATCACATAACGCGATCGTTTATTCAAAACAAAAGAAAAGTGTTTAATAATTTTTGTGTAGAATGTTATTAATCTTTTATATCGATTTTAGTATATATATCATGAACGATTCGTATGCTCGTCCATTTGCCTTTCATAATTTATTACTCTCTATTTTTATTTTATTTTATTTATATTTAGCTTTAAAAGAAAACGAGATTTCAAATAAATACCATGGCCTTGCCAATCTCAAATACCATCCTGAAGAAATATCTTTACCTTCAAAATAATTTTTATAAAATTAATCTTGACTTCTGGACATTCTAGGAAAATTATATTATATACTAGATAGAATTTCAGGTCTATAGTAAAAATTACATATCAAAACGAATAACGGTTTAGGTGTTACGTAGATTTTTATTCACTGTTTTTAAAATCAGAAAACTGCCAATAAGGGTCTTCTTCGAGAGACTATAACTCTATAATCGTTGATCCAAATTAAGTGTTTTCAGATGTTTTGAAAATCTATACCGAATGATCTAGATTTTTTTAGTTTTAAGTATTTACTGAAAATCGACTTAAAATATAGAAAAATTGCGTTACAATATTAAGCGATGAATCTGGACAGAATCTGTCCTGATTCGCACACTGTTTTTAAATAGGACATAACTCGAACTCCCGATGTCCGTTTGTGACAAACTTTAGATGTATAGATGCACAATTAATAGAACTATAATTTCCTGTATATTAGATTACTTAGAAACGCATGAAACAACCCGATATAGGTTTTGCAATATAACATATAGTTGCTGTCCAGAAATCTGAATTTCTGTTTTAAACGCTGATATTAAAACGATCATAACTAGAGCTTAAAAAATCCAAATCACATGAATGTTAGTGTTTTGGATAAGTACATCAAAATACCTACAATTTTTGAATAATATTTGTAACCCGAAACCCCGATGGAAATTAACTCAAATTGCGTTTTAAAAATATATGACGGTGTTTAACAGATTCTGATCTGTTTTACTCGACGATACGAAAACGGGTATATCTCTCAAACCGGTAGTCGTATTTAGACGAGACTGGAACTCACGCGTGCACAACACTTAGATCTATATTTCTGTTTATATTCCGAAATTGATTGTATCACTCTCCGCTTCCCAGAGTGCGCAAACTACGGAACGTGACAGAACCAACAATGCTATCTGTAGTTAGGAAACATCCTTCCAAAGTCATATTACGGCTGTCTATAAGATTTCAAGAACTATAAAACATAAAACTGTCTATATACATGTCCATCTGCCAGAATAAAAGAGTTAAGAAATATATATGCGGAAACGATAAAATCCAATAAACAACATCTGGAAATACGTTCCAATATGGACTCACATCAAGAAATAAAAGCTGCGGAAAGAAACTAAACTATCACTAACACGATCCTCACTGCTCGGCTTGACGGCTAAAATACTCCTGGTCTGCTTGCGATAGAGAGAGAGGAACTGGACAATGCAAAACCCAGACGTCAGTGCGTTATAATATCAATAATAGAAAATAACCAGTATGCAACGAGATATGCAGGCATGAATACAAACGATAACATGAATATAACATGTAAACACAGATATGAAATAGTGAGGTGTATATGTGTATGTGAAGTGCGGTGAGTAATCTAAACTGTGCTACTCGGTTATCTATTCTAAAGTTATTTGAAACCAATGAATGTACTCCTCCATGCAATATATGGTACAGATACGAACGGATATCGTAAAAATGGTAAACTGTAACAGAGATGCACAATGCAACATACATGTATTATTTTTATTCATATGGATGTAAATATAATAGCATAGCATGTAGCAAGATAAACTTGCCTGATCGGATCTCAGGACGGGGTATGTACGCCGCGTCTGACGTCGGTAAACGTCATGATGCACACACGCACGTACAGAACAGAACCAAGTTATGCAAGAATGTGACCATGCTGGATGAGGACGTCTACTGGATTTCCCGGATCGTCGGCGATGAGTACGGCTCCGGCGATCATCGGGAAACCAAGAAACCAAGAAAGTAAACAAAGAAGAAAAGAAGAAGAAGAAAAAGAAGAAGAAGAAAGGAGAAGAAGAGGTTTGCGTCCTGGGTGTGGGTGCTCTGGGGTCAGGGACGAGGCGAGGGAGATGTCGAAGATGGGTTTTCCGGCGAGGTTTCACGGTAAGGCGGTGGGTATCGGGGTTCTTCATTGTCGGGGTTGAGTTTGCAGGGGATGAGAGGTGGTGGTGTCATGGGAGAGGTGATGAGGGAGAGGAAGTGGTGATGAGGGCGGGAAGACGACGACGAGGTCGCAGCTCCGGCGACGAGGGTGCAGGCGAGGGTTGCAGTAGTCGTGGGTTCTTGGGTTGTGCAGTCTCGTCGTCGGGGAAAGAACGGTAGGAGGAAGAAGAGGAGGAGAGAAAAAGGAGGTGACGACAGTGAGGGATGGGTGACGACCTGAGGGTCGACGGCGACGAGGACAGAGTGAGGTGTGGGTTCTTCGTCGGGGACGTGGGTTGCAGGGAAGAGGAGAGAGAGAGGGTAGAAAGATTTTAGAAAATATTTGGATATATATTTAGTTGTAAAATTTAAACGTGTATATATATATATATATTAAGCAGTTTTATAAATATTAAAAATATAATATTAAATATATGGGTTTTCTGGCTAATACAAAAATACTCCAAAATATGCCCGGGTTGGGTCTAAAATTACGGTTTAAAAATATGGATAATATACGTGTCAACCAAAACCAAAATGCGATGTCCGGTTAAAGAAAATGCATACCCCCAAGAACAGATTCATGTAGTATGCACGTAGCGATCCAAACGAGTATGTTTCACTAAACGGGATGTGAACACGATGTACGGATGCAACCATAGGGTCTGGGGTATGATGCAGGCCATGCAAGGTATTTAAAAATATATTATTTGTCTATAAATGTATTATTAAAATATATGCAGATGCCATATGTATGATGCTGGTATACAGAACATATGTGTGCACGGATCCTCAGCACTATCAAGGATAAAACTTAATCAAGAACCAAGACGGGTTTCAAGCATGCGGATCGGATCGAATACTAAGCACGAATACCAAAACACCATCCGCACCCAAAACGAATAAAATCAAGAAATAGCCACAAAATAAAGGAAATAATCAGATCGAATATGGTATAACTGAACTATGGTGCCACATTATACCTAACTACAAAAAGTATTTCGTCCTCGAAATTTTCGGAACAAGAAAAGAAAAGCAAACATGAATCTAAGAGAAGAGGTGTGAAAACTTTTGTCGGATCACGTCTTCTCATTCCCAGGTCGATTCTCCGTGCGAGCGATTCTCCCATAAAACAAGTACGAGAGGGATAACTTTGTTCTTGAGGACCTTTTCTCTTCGATCAACAATCGCCATCGGTCATTCTTCATATGTCAAGTCCTCCCTTATTGTCAGCTTCGAATGATCTAGTACATGCGTTTCATCTCGAACATACTTACGGAGTTGAGATACATGAAACACGTCATGAACACTAGCTAAAGATGATGGTAAAGTCAGTTGATAAGCTGCTTCTCCAACGCGCTCAATGATACCGAAAGACCCCACGAATCGAGGGCTAAGCTTGCCTCGACTCCCAAAACGAATCACTCCTCTAGTCGGTGATATCTTCAAGAACACAAGATCACCAACTGCGAATTCCAGGTGTCTTCTTGCTGTATCGACCCAACTTTTTTGTCGATCTTGCGCTGCCTTCATATGGTTTCAGATTGTATTAACTTTCTCCACGATTTGCATGATAAGATCCGGTCCCAATAATCTTCGTTCTCCAATATCATCCCAACAGATGGGTGAGTGACACTTGTGACCATATAATGCTTCGAATGGAGCCATCTAAATAGTCGCCTGAAAGCTGTTATTATACAAGAATTCCACCAAGTATAGATGATCCTCTTATGAACCCTTGAAGTCCAACATGCATGCTCTCAACATATCTGCAAGAGTTTGGATCATTCTCTCCGACTGACCATATGTCCGAGGATGATAAGCGGTGCTAAACTTCAATCGAGTCCCCAAACTTTCCTATAAACTCCTCCAAAAGTGTGACAAAAAATCGGGTATCACGATCGGAAACGATGCTCATAGGTACTCCATGCAATCTCACAATCTCCTACATGTATCGCTCTGCTAATGCTTCCATCGACTGACCAACTCGAAACGGTAATAAATGAGCTACCTTGTTCAATCGATCAACAATTACCCAAACTGCATTGTTACCCTTTGGACTCCGCGGTAATTCCGTCACGAAATCCATGGTTATATGTTCCTACTTCCACTGAGGAATAGGAAGTGGTTGCAGTAACCGGCCACTCTTTGATGTTCAGTCTTGACTTGCTGACACACCAAGCACTTCGCTACAAAGCGAGCAATCTCCCTTTTCATGCCTTCCCACCAAAAATGCTGTCGTAAGTCACGGTACATCTTCGTGCCTACTGGATGTACGGAATATGCCGAACTATGCACCTCTTTCATAACTTCTTCATGAATATCTCCTTTCGTTACATATAAACGGCTCACATATTATAACGAACCATCTTCATGAATCAACAAGTCCGTTCGATGTCCCGCTTCGACCTGTTCTCGAAACATCTGCAACCTTGGATCGTGCGACTGCGCTGCTTTAATACTATTGATCAAGGAAGACTATACTTGCAGTTGAATCAACTGTCCTGAAGAATGCGGTAACACGATCTCTAACTCGAATCTCTGGAAATCATCTATAAGCTCTTTCTGTGCAGTCAACATCCGTATTGCTGGCAACCGACTTAGCGCATCCGGCACTACATTAACTTTTCCCGGATGGTATTTGAGATCAAGATCATAGTCAGCCATCAGCTCTAACCATCTGCGGTGCCTCATATTGAGCTCTTTCT
The DNA here is from genome assembly GCA_030015575.1 of Agapanthus africanus. Lineage (NCBI taxonomy): Eukaryota > Viridiplantae > Streptophyta > Magnoliopsida > Asparagales > Amaryllidaceae > Agapanthus > Agapanthus africanus. The sequence continues at coordinate 285,045,801 of JASDDO010000019.1, forward strand.
GCGTAAACACGTACTTTAGGCTTTTGTGATCGGTGAATATTTCGACCCTTTCGCCCAATATGTAGTGTTTCCAAATCTTCAAGGCGAAAATTACTGCTGCTAGCTCCAAATCATGAGTTGGGTAATTCTTCTCATGAGTCTTCAATTGTCTCGATGCGTAAGCTATAACCTTCCCATACTGCATAAGAACACATCCCAAACCTTTCCCAGATGCGTCGCTGTGAATAACCAACCCTCCGGAACCGTCTGGCACGGTGGGAATAGGAGCGGTTGTCAATCTTTACTTTAACGCCTCAAAAGCTGACGCACAACTATCCGTCCATACGATCGGTACCTCCTTTCGCGTAAGCTTGGTCAATGGTTCAGCTAAACGGGCGAAATTCTCCATGAACCTTCTATAGTATGGAGCAAGCCTAAGAAAGCTTTTGATCTTCGCTACGTTCCTCGGAATCGGCCAATCATGTACTAATCCAGCTTCGAGAATACCCTCGCGCCTCTGAGTTGCATTTAATAATTCGTCGATGCGAGAGATCGGGTACTTGTTCTTAATAGTCACCCGATTTAATTCTCGGTAATCGATGCACATCCTCCGCGTGCCGTCTTTCTTCTTGACTAGAAGAACTGGAGCTCCCCAGGGTGAATTGCTGCTGCGAATCCAACCCTTCTCTAATAATTCGGCAACCTGCTTCTTGACTTCTTCTAACTCCACTGGTGCCATCGTATAATACACCTTTGAGATTGGCGCTGCTCCAGGAACAAGATCAATCGTGAACTCCACATCTCGTTTCGGTAGTAAACCCGAGATGTCCTCAAACATGTTCATAAACTCTCGAACTGCTATCAGCGCTTCATCTGCAACTTGTTTACGAACTTCATCTTCCGGTAAACGGTTCTCCTCATCATGAATTTGCAAGTTATTCTAAGACATGTGGGTTATTAGCCCACCATGCTTCCACTGCGCTACTCTGATAATCTGCTGCGGGTTCATCGGAACTCCTCGAAACATCCTACATCTGAACGGTCTTGAGGCAGTCTGTACTACTGCAATCAAAAATTTCTCCTGCGCTTCTCCTTGTTCTTCAAAACACAACGGATTGGTCACTACGGGAAAAAGCGAAAGATACAACACGGTTGTTGGATTCAATCTTGCGATAAAACAAAAACTGGTAAGCAATGACACCGAGAGGAAACAAGGTAATATAACGACTATAAGTCAAGGAAAGGAATCAAAATAGGACTCCAAGTTACTTAAATAGAGTACCACATTGTAACCATATCGCGGTACATAGTTACAATCACATAACTCCATTCAAGTCGCCCAAATCCTACTATCAGAATCGAAAGAATAAGAAGGGAGAAACAATAAGGAACCAAAGGAATTCCAAGCCGAGATGCAAAGTCACTTGCATATCGTCAAGGCAAAGGGTCAAAGGAAAGATAAGATTCAAGAATCACGACAACAATGTGGCAGGACATGTTCCTAATTACGGGTTCTCTGGTTAGCGTATTAGGTTCAATACCCAACTACAAAAGAACCAAGCTTGATTAATCCTAAATCCTATGTCTCCGATACCAAACAAACCCTGTCACGTCCCGCTTCCCAGAGTGCGCAAACTACGACACGTGACAGAGCCAACCATGCTACCTGTGGTTAAGAAATATCACTCCACAGTCACATTACGGCTGTCTATAAGATATCAAGAACTGTAAAATATAAAACTGTTTAATACATGTCCATCTACCAAATAAAAGAGTCAAGAAATATATATGCGGAAACGATAAAATCCAATAAACAACATCTGGAAATACGTCCTAATATGGGCTCACATCAAGAAATAAAAGCTGTGGAAAGAAACTAAACTAACTATCACTAACACGATCCCCACTGCTCGGCTTGACGGCTAAAATACTCCTGGTCAGCCTACGATAGAAATAGAGGAACTGGGCCATACAAACCCAGACGTCAGTGCGTCATAATATCAATAATAGAAAATAACTAGGATGCAACGAGATATGCAGGCATGAATATAAACGATAACATGAATATAACAAGTAAACACAGATATGAAACAGTGAGGTGTATATGTGTATGTGAAGTGTGGTGAGTAATCTAAACTGTGCTACTGGGTTATCTATTCTAAAGTTATTTGAAACCAATGAATGTATTCCTCCATATAACTCAAAAGTATATACCCCGTTACCCCCCGGGACCACGGATCAAGATGTATGAATCAAGAATGATTCTGTCCCATTACCCCCCGGGACCACGGATTAAGTAGTAAGAATCACGAATGATTCTGTCCCATTACCAACCGGGACCACGGATCAAGTAGTAAGAATCACGAATGATTTTGTCCCGTTACCCCCCGGGACCACGGATCAAGTAATATCCTTTTAAATTACACTCGGTTACATCTTTGATTTCCCCATACCCTCAAGGTTATGTGTTCAAGTCAGGTATTGATAATATGGAGCTAATGCCAACACGGGATCAAGCAGGTACAGGTTTTGTCTAAATAGACAGCAGGATACGTCTGTCAGGAAAACAAGTCAGGATTGTCGGCATTAGTAACAAGATCAGGTATCAAGTCAAGTAGTGTATCAGGGCATGTCAGATAGTGCATATGTATCAAACGGATGCCCAAAATAAAACTGTAGCAAGTATCAAAGCACGATAAAAGCACGAATGCACAAGTAATAATCAATGATATCATATTATAAGTCCATGAGTCGTATGATGCACACTAGCAAGCATGGTATATGAATATAGCAGTAACATGAAATAATCAGGTTCTGGCATGCAACTAAATATGTAATATATGGTACAGATAGGAACGGATATCGTAAAAATGGTAAACTGTAACAGGGATGCACAATGCAACATACATGTAGTATTTTTATTCATATGGATGTAAATATAATTGCATAGCATGTAGCAAGATAAACTTTCCTGATCGGATCTCACGATGGGGTACATACGCCGTGTCCAATGTCTGTAAACGTCGCGATGCACACACGCGTGTACAAAACAGAACCAAGCTATGCAAGAATGTGACCACGCTGGATGAGGACGTCTACTGGATTGCCCGTATCGTCGGCGACGAGCACGGCTCCGGCGATCACCGGGAAACCAAGAAACCAAGAAAGTAAAGAAAGAAGAAGAAGAAGAAGAAGAATAAAGGAGAAGAAGAGGTTTGCGTCATGGTTGTGGGTGCTTTAGGGTCATAAACGAGGCGAGGGAGACGTCGACTATGGGTTTTCCGATGAGGTTTCACAGCAAGGCAATGTGTATCAGGGTTCTTGATTGTCGGGGTCGGGTTTGCAGGGGATGTGCTCAGGAAAAGAATTGGTGGTGTCAGGGGAGAGGTGATGAGGTAGAGGAAGTGGTGACGAGGGCGTGGAGACGACGACGAGGTCGGAGCTCCAACGACGAGGGTGCAGGCGAGGGTTGCAGTAGTCGTGGGTTCTTGGGTTATGCAGTCTCGTCGTCGGGGAAAGAAGGGGAGGAGAGGAGAAGGAGGTGACGACGGCGAGGGATGGTCGACAACGTGAGGGTCGACGGCAACGAGGACAGAGTGAGGTGTGGGTTCTTTGTCGAAGACGTGGGTTACAGGGGAGAGGAGAGAGAGAGGGTAGAAAGATTTTAGAAAATATTTGGATATATATTTAGTTGTAAAATTTAAACGTGTATATATATATATATATTAAGCAGTTTTATAAATATTAAATATATAATATTAAATATATGGGTTTTCTGGCTAATACAAAAATACTCCAAAATATGCCCGGGTTAGGTCTAAAATTAAGGTTTGAAAATACGGATAATATACGTGTCAACAAAAACCAAAATGCGATGTCAGGTTAAAAAAATGCATACCCCCAAGAACGGATACACGTAGTATGCACGTAGCGATCTAAACGAGTCTGTTTCACTAAACGGGACGTGAACACGATGTATGGATGCAACCATAGGGTCTGGGGTATGATGCAAGCCATACTAGGTATTTAAAAATATATTATTTGACTATAAATGTATTATTAAAATATATGCAGATGCCAGATGTATGATGCAGGTATACAGAACATATGTGTGCACGGATCATCAGCACTAGCAAGGATAAAACTTAATCAAGAACCAAGACGGGTTTCAAGCATGCGGGTCGGGTCAGATACTAAGCATGGATACCAAAACACCATCCGCACCCAAAACGAATAAAATCAAGAAATAGCCACAAAATAAAGGAAATAATCAAATCGAACATGGTATAACTGAACTGGGGTGTTACAGATTGACTTGACTGATTAGTCATACACAACACTTATTTACAACATTGTTTTTGGATGTTACTTGTATACTTATATCATGTTCTGTGATTGCTTATTCATTTTTATTTATATGACTTGTTATTAAACCATTACATACTAGAATTGACTTGATCTTCACCCGACTCAAACATGAATATCTGAACCCATTATGTACATTTGAACCAACTTGACTCGAACCATGAATACAATTGGCATGACTTGCACTTGACATGACTACATGAACTCAATTTTGAAAACTTGATATCGTACACCACCTTTTGTATTCATGGATTCGATTAAGACTCATAACATTGCTGTGGTAGTTTAAGTATAAATCCGACGGAATCTCATGAGTCCCATTATTATAAATAATGTCGCTGTAGTACCGGGTTGAAACGGTACAAATAACGTTGCTGTGGTACCGGGCTAAAACGATACATCCTGAATTCACTAATAACGACCCGTGTTTCTGAACCCCTGGACGATAGCCTGTTGGGTTTGGAATACTTCAATAACAATTGAATTCCTGCTATTTTGGGCACGTGATTCCTTGTCCATGGACGATAACCTTGGGTTCGAGAATACTCTTGAGATTTGGTTGATATTCACACTTGAGCTCACGTTAATTAAATTTACCATTTTAGAGACCTTTTTAGGACACTTACATTCACTTCATGTTCACTATATCTACACTCCATGACCATGTTAAATTTGTTTGCTATGTATATAGTTGCCATATATATATTATCATACTTGTTCACATTTTACGATTTTTTATTTATATTATATTACATGGCATCCTGCACTCAATCTATATATTACACATCTTTTTGGGACTTTCCGAGCGCAAGTTTACTGACCGGCATTCCACCCATCTTTTGTTTCTTAGAATGTTCGTCAGGTGACTAAGGATTAGAGGAGATGGAATTTACTGCAGAGAATTACAACCAGTTTGCACCTGAAGCAGATCATTAGTTTTCTTTCATGCTTTTCTTCTTCAGTAATCCACATGTTTAGACACTTTCCTTTCATATTCAGACTTTTTGTATCAGTTAAACTCTGTAAAATTAAGAATGTAAATATATAAAATGGTTGGATTTTATTTTCGCTTGTCTTTTCTTGTCATTGTTATACTGCTTATATTACGCTTAGCGTATTTGTTTTGAGAAATGACTTTCTCTAAATAAATACGTCGCGGGCTTATCACGTGCCGTTACCGCTCTTTTGGGAAGCGGAGCATGACAGAGCCAAACAAGAATAGCCACTTCTTCCCACATCTCGAGAAGCCACTTGAAAGAAACCAAAGGAGTTGCAGGCTTGCAGCTAATACAACCAAGCTAACTGAAATTCTCACTTAATACCAGACTTAGGATGCCTTGCTGCAAGCGAAGTAGAGAGAAGATTTTGAAAGCTAAATTAATTACAAAACACTAAGTATACAATAGAAATGCAAGAGAAGAAGAGAGAGAAATTTACTATCTAGTTATAGAGTCAATTGGAAGCTAAATTAATCTGACTGTTAAAGGTCAGATTTTAATTACAAGATGACTGACCTAGTAAATCTTCAAAGGACATGAACAACAACTGATCATAAGTTATTTGAAAGCGAATTCAGAAATCACAAATGAGCATTTACAATGAAAAAGAAAGAAAATTACAGCAGTTAGTACTAAATCCGTCAATTGTGTTATTTCTGAAATCGAGAAATTTAACCATATTTTGAATCTATAATTAATAATTTACAATGCATGCAGAACTAGCAACATCACAACTCGCATTCCTTCTTCTTTAAATTCCATAAAAATAATTGTTTCATGTTTAAAACCAGAATTGACCGTCCCAATCTCATACATATAGAGATAGCTACACGGCTTTCCCCAATAGCTATTTTTTCTAACAAATAAATCAATAGAATCCCGATTGGCATCTAAGAAACTAATCGAGATGTTGAATTGTTTTTGTGCTCTTAAACCCCCATCGCCGCCCCCATCACCACCACCACAACCACCAACATCAACACCAACACCACCATCAAATACACCATCACCATCACCACTATGACCAACATCATCAAATATACCACCAAAACCACCTCCTAATACACAACTAAGATGAAAACCACCACCACCACCACCGCAAACAACAACAACAACAACAACATCAACAACTACACCAAGTACACTACAAGACCCTTCACCACCATCACCACCCCAAGGATACCTATGCCCGATCTCGCATTCTTTAATGGTATACCCGGTCTACCTCCCTATAGGAGAAATTATCGATCGACCCTTCATCAAAGCCTGCAAAGGACAACTATATCCATCCTTGTTTGCCCTCATCTCATAGTGCCAATTTCCTTTCATTTCCTTTGATCCCCAACTCTCTTTTTTAAATATATCATCACTAGCTGGTGTGATAGCTATGGACATCCCCGTCCTGTTCCAATCTCTCAAGAAGCAGCCTGTGACTTCGTTGAAAGACTCAAGGCTGAGGCAGGAAGTAGTGGTTATCAAGAACTATCTTCTTCGGGTCATCAAGATACCGACATTTCATTGAAAAGTTCCAACAAAATCAAGACCGCTAAATCGGAAGCAGGTCCAAATTTAGTTCATGTCCTCGACATAGGTGTGTTAAAAAGTCCACTCCTATGTTGAACGCGCATTCTACAACTTATTGTTAGAGAGGTCTACACTTATGTTTTCAATATAAACAAGTGCATGCGATACCTAATTATTAATCTTTTAAGATCCCTAAGTGGTTATAACTATTCGGCAACAATGTCTAATTGCACAATTTTGAACCGTAAAATTTTCTAAAAATGAAAACCTAGAAACTACCAAGAAATCAATCAAAGTCGATAGTATATAATTAATCATCATAAAACCCTAAGATTTCCAAGAAACATAAAAACTAAAAAATGCAGCTTACGAACCTGTAGACGGTGCCATCATACTCGAAGGAAGTGTAATCAGATCTCCGGCTACCGTCGAGGCCCCACCTCCTCTTCCTCCTACTTTCGAAGCAGAAGGTGCTCGCTAATAATGCATATTAGGTAATATAACCCCCACATCGGAAATTTTCCAACCAAGTGGCAGGCGGTGTCACTGGGATGCCGATAAGGTTCTATGCCCCATGCTCAATGGTCTTCTTCACTTCGATGGTTATCGTCATAACCAAATGAAGCAAATCCTAAGAGGAAATTGGCGTGATTGGATCGGGCTCAGACCCTTGATTCTCCTGAAATGGTTCCCGCCCAAAATGTATGAATCAAGAATGATTCTGTCCACGGATCAAGATGTATGAATCAAGAATGATTCTGTCCCGTTACCTCCGGGACCACGGATCAAGTAGTAAGAATCACGAATGATTCTGTCCCAATGCCAACCGGGACCACGGATCAACTAGTAAGAATCACGAATGATTCTGTCCCCTTACCCCCCAGGACCACGGATCAAGTAATATCCTTTTAAGTTACACTCGGTTACATCTTTGATTTCCCCATACCCCCAAGGTTATGTGTTCAAGTCAAGTATTGATAATATAGAGCTAATGCCAACACATGATCAAACAGGTACAGGTTTTGTCTCAATAGAGAACAGGATACGTTCATCAGGAAAACAAGTCAGGATTGTCGGCATTAGTAACAAGATCAGGTATCAAGTCAAGTAGTATATCAAGGCATGCCAAGTAGTGCATATGTATCAAACGGATGCTCAAAATAAAACTGTAGCAAGTATCGAAGCACGGTAAAAGCACGGATGCACAAGTAATAATCAGTGATATCATATTATAAGTCCATGAGTCGTATGATTCACACTAGCAAGCATGGTATATGAATATAGAAGTAACATGAAATAATCAGGTTCTGGCATGTAGCTAAATATGTAATATATGGTACGAATACGAACGGATATCGTAAAAACGGTAAACTGTAACAGGGATGCACAATGCAACATACATGTATTATTTTTATTCATATGGATATAAATATAATAGAATAGCATGTAGCAAGATAAACTTTCCTGATCGGATCTCACGAAGGGGTACTATGTCGCGTCCGACGTCGGTAAACGTCGCGATGCACACACACACGTACAGAACAGAACCAAGCTATGCAAGAATGTGACCATGCTGGATGAGGACGTCTACTGGATTGCCCGGATTGTCAGCAACGAGCACGGCTCCGGCGATCACCGGGAAACCAAGAAACCAAGAAAGTAAAGAAAGAAGAAAAGAAGAAGAAGAAGAAGGAGAAGAAGAAGAGGTTTGCGTCCTGGGTGTGGGTGCTCTGGGTTCAGAGACGAGGCGAGGGAGACGTCGAAGATGGGTTTTCCGGCTAGGTTCCATGGCAAGACAGTAGGTATCGGGGTTCTTGATTGTCGGGGTTGGGTTTGCAGGGGATGAGCTTGGGAAAGGAGGTGGTGGTGTCAGGGGAGAGGTGGTGAGGGAAAGGAAGTGGTGACGAGGGTGGGGAGACGACGACGAGGTCGGAGCTCCGACGATGAGAGTGCAGGCGAGGGTTGCAGTAGTCATGGGTTCTTGGGTTATGCAATCTCGTCGTCGGGGAAAGAAGGGGAGGGGGAAGAAGGGGAGGAGAGAAAAAGGAGGTGACGACGGTGAGGGATGGGTGTTCTCCGCCGAAAGACGTGACCGGGACGTTGGGACGTCCGGCCTAAATTTCGAGGGCAGATGCTAATTGGTGCTATCCGTCCACCTCTCTGAAGATTCCAAGTTGATTTATGACACCATATATCGAAGGTCTAAACGAATGCGGCTGATGTAGCAGACTTCGTCAGATTCCCCCTCTTTGAGGGGTTTTTGATTATGGGGACGCTCTTTCCTGCAGGCACAAGCCCCTGCAGTTAATTACGCTACCGCATCGCGGTAACCACTTTCTCCTTCTCCAGATGGTCACTTCGTGTCGTGTTTGTTTGTTTTGTTTTTGGTTGCCCGTGGATTGCATATGGAGACTAATTTATGTTGTCGCCCGTAGGGCGTGGATTAGTCTGAATCCGTATCTTCTTAGATTTGGGTTTGGGGTTGGGTTTAAGGATACGTTAGTCTCATTTGAGACTAAGATCAACTTAAACGTTTGTTAAGAATACGTTAGTCTAATTTCAGACTAAGATTAACTTAACAGGATCGTTTAGATCCGACAAAAGAGCATTTGGGTTCCATTGTTTAGTTTAGGGACATTGCGGTCCACTAGTTTAAGGACATTACGGTCCAAGGTTAAGGACATCATAGTCCATGGGTTTAAGGACCCCACATTCCAAGGTTAAGGATATCATAGTCCATGGGTTTAAGGACCCCACAGTCCAAGGTTAAGGACATCATAGTCATGGGTTTAAGGACCCCACAGTCCATAGTTTAAAGACGTCATAGTCTATAAAGTTTAAGGACATCATAGTCCATGAGTTTAAGGACCCCACAGTGCATAGAGTTTAAGGACCCCACAGTGCATAAAGTGAAGAGATGTATGTTTAAGGACATCATAGTCCATGAGTTTAAGGACCCCACAGTCCGTAGTATGTTTGGTTATCGGGACCCGTCACCCTTCTGAAGACGTTGAAGGATTACAACGACAAATATCAAAGGAGTGAAGAGATGTACCCTTGAACCAATGTTGGTTGGGAAATCTGTAGTCCAATTTGGGACTAAGATCAATTAATTAGATTATGAGCACATGGGCCCAGTTAAATCTGAATTGAGGACTTATGGCCAACTTGGGCTAAGTCTAATTAGGTTTAAAATGTTGGACCTTTGTTTGGGCTGCTGAACATTTGTCTGGGCTCAGCCCACATTTTATAATGCTAAGCATGGGTCTGAGTTCTGACAATATTTTTTGTCTTTTATTGAGTGCTGAGCACTCATATACCATATGAGATGATCAATCTTGGAAGACAAGGGTGTATTTGAGGTTCAGTCAAAGGGGAGTCTTGCCTCTGGAAGACTTAGATAATTTGGGCTAAGACTGGTTTGAATATAGTGTTAAACACTAGAGTACACTCGGCTATCACGTGCTCCCACGTGATGCACATAAAATAGTGTTAAACACTAAGGATGCAGCACAAAAAATAATGTTAAACACTAAAAAAGGAAGCGCTCACATGGGGTCACGTGAGGCGCTTGAGTGTTAGGCCCAAACTTCCTTTATTTTGTTCTCAGAATATGCAAGTAAGTGTTAAACACTTGGCCTTTATGACCATCACGTGTGGGCACGTGATGGGTACCCCTGCACTGGATATTAAAAGTATTTGTTAGGGGTCACGTGGGGACACGTGAGGGCGCCCAAAATCTTGTCCTAACTTGGCTTTGTTCACTTTATTTTGAGGAATTTATCCAAGGGTCGCATGGGAGCATGCGACCATATTGGATACTTAATCTTTTTACGTGCATGAAAAGTCTAAGTCCCTTCTTTAAGAATTAAATTCTTTTTGTAGGGTTAAACCCTAATTTTATTTAGAGGAATTAAATTCCTATATATTTGGAAGAATTAAATTCTTTAAACCCAATTCTCCCTCTAAGTTTTGGATCTGCATGGCATAATCCCCCCGATGAGAATTAAATTCTCAACTTATGGGGAGATCTGCTTCTGCAGATCTTCAACCAAAGGAAGAACTAAGTTCTTATATTAAGGGTTAAACCCTATCTTTGTTGGAGGAATTAAATTCTTATGTGCTTTGTGGGAGAATAAAATTCTCTGAACTTAGGTCATCTCTTAGGTTTTAAATCTGCATGGCATAATCCCCCCGATGAGAATTAAATTCTCAACTTACGGGGAGATCTGTTTCTGCAGATTTTCAATCAAAGAAAGAACTAAGTTCTTATTCAGAAAAGTTAAACTCTTAGTTTGAGAATTAAATCCTCTTTTTTTTTATGGGAGCTTATAGAATGATCTCTTTCCCTCTCTTACCTAGGGTTTCTTTCTTTTTTTGAAGAGATCTTATTTTCTCTCTAGAGAATTAAATTCTCTTTTTTTTCTCTCTGTTGTTGTATATCCTCTCTTTTTCTCTTCTCTTCTTGGCTCCTATTTATAGGAGAAAGAAAAGAATCAGTTTGTTTAGTCAATCTTTCATTGAAAGATTTTAATTGATTTTGTAACCAACATGATCTTTTAGATCACTTGGTGAATTTTATTCACCATTGGATTTTAATCCAAAAGATATTTTATCTGTTGTTCCTGGCAATTTTTAGGGAAATATCTCCTTGTATAGAATCTTTCTATAAATTGGTGATTTTTAATCACCATTGGATTTTTAATCCAACGGTGCTCCACTTTACAGAGCACTATCTTTTTGTTTGGAAAGATCTAGGGAAATATTAGGGTTTTTGATTTCCCTTAATTAGAAGTTAAATCTATTAGTTTAGAAGGTTTAAGAGCCTATCACGTGTTAACACGTGACCCCACTGATTGACCATTTAATTAGAATTTAATTCTATTAGTCCAGAGATCTTAGGAACCCATCACGTGTTGGCACGTGACCCCCTGTCACGTGTGGGCACGTGATGCCCCATTTACGGTTTTCTTTCCACTAACTCAGAGAGTTTTTAAGACCCTATCACGTGGTGGCACGTGACCTACGGATTAACCATTTAACTAGAATTTAATTATGTTATTTTAAAGAACTCGAGAACTCATCACGTGTCGGCACGTGATGCCCCATTGGGTTTTTTCCTTGCTGTTTTATTATACCTTTTAATTCCTTTCAGTGGGTTTAAAGGCCCATCACGTGTGGGCACGTGACCCCTTTTGATTAGGATTCAATTCTTATCATTTCAGAGTCCTCAGGAAGCCATTACGTGTCGGCACGTGACCCCCGATCACGTATGTGCACGTGATGCCCCATTAGGATTTTTCCTTGTATTTTATGAGGAAACAATGGGCGACGACCTGAGGGTCGACGGCGACGAGTACAGGGTGAGACGTGGGTTCTTCGTCGGGGACGTGGGTTGCATGGAAGAGGAGAGAGAGAGGGTAGAAAGATTTTAGAAAATATTTGGATATATATTTAGTTGTAAAATTTAAACGTGTATATATATATATATATATATTAAGCAGTTTTATAAATATTTAAAATATAATATTAAATATATGGATTTTCTGGCTAATACAAAAATACTCCAAAATATACCCGGGTTGGGTCTAAAATTACGGTTTAAAAATACGGATAATATACGTGTCAACCAAAACTAAAATGCGATGTCCAGTTAAAGAAAATGCATACCCCCAAGAACGAATACACGTAGTATGCACGTAGCGATCCAAACGAGTCTGTTTCACTAAACGGGATGTGAACACGATGTACGGATGCAACCATAGGGTCTGGGGTTTGATGCAGGCCATGCTAGGTATTTAAAAATATATTATTTGTCTATAAATGTATTATTAAAATATATGCAGATGCCAGATGTATGATGTAGGTATAAAGAATATATGTGTGCACGGATCCTTAGCACTAGCAAGGATAAAACTTAATCAAGAACCAAGACAGGTTTCAAGCATGCGGGTCGGATACTAAACACAAATACCAAAACACCATCCGCACCCAAAATAAATAAAATCAAGAAATAGCCATAAAATAAAGGAAATAATCAAATCGAACATGGTATAACTGAACTAGGGTGCCACATTATACCTAACTACAAAAAGTATTTCGTCCTCGAAATTTCCGGAACAAGAAAAGACAAGAAAACATGAATCTAAGAGAAGAGGTGTGGAAACTTTTGTCGGATCTCGTCTTCTCATTCCCAGGTCGATTCTCTGTGCGAGCGATTCCACCATAAAACAAGTACGAGAGGGATAACCTTGTTCTTGAGGACCTTTTCTTTTCGATCAACAATCGCCATTGGTCGTTCTTCATATGTCAAGTCCTCCCTTATTGTCAGCTTCGAATGATCTAGTACGTGTGTCTCATCTCGAACATACTTACAGAGTTGAGATTCATGAAACACGTCATGAACACTAGCCAAAGATGGTGGCAAAGTCAGTCGACAAGCTGCTTCTCCAACGCGCTCAATGATACTGAAAGGCCCCACGAATCGAGGGCTAAGCTTGCTTCGACTCCTAAAACGAATCACTCCTCTAGTCGATGATATCTTTAAGAACACATGATCACCAACTGCAAATTCCAGGGGTCTTCTTGCTGTAACGACCCAACTTTTTTGTCGATCTTGCGCTGCCTTCAAATGGTTTCGGATCGTATTAACTTTCTCTACGATTTGCACGATAAGATCCGGTCTTCGTTCTCCAATATCATCCCAACAGACGGGTGAGCAATACTTGCGACCATATAACGCTTCGAATGGAGCCATCTAAATAGTTGCCTGAAAGCTGTTATTATACGAGAACTCCACCAAGTGTAGATGATCCTCCTATGAAACCTTGAAGTCCAACATGCATTGTCTCAACATATCTTCAAGAGTTTGGATCATTCTCTCTGACTGACCATCTGTCTGAGGATGATAAGCGGTGCTAAACTTCAATCGAGTCCCCAAACTTTCCTGTAAACTCCTCCAAAAGTGCGACAAAAAATCGGGTATCACGATCGGAAACGATACTCATAGGTACTCCATGCAATCTCATAATCTTCTGCATGTACCGCTCTGCTAATGCTTCCGTCGACTGGCCAACTCGAAACGGTAAGAAATGAGCTACCTTGGTCAATCGATCAATAATCACCCAAACTACATTGTTACCCTTTGGACTCCGCGGTAATGCCGTCACGAAATCCATGGTTATATGTTCCCACTTCCACTGAGGAATCGGAAGTGGTTGTAGTAAACTGGCTACTCTTTGATATTCAGCCTTGACTTGCTAACACACCAAGCACTTCGCTACAAAGCGAGCAATCTCCCTTTTCATGCCTTTCCACCAGAAATGCTGTCGTAAGTCACAGTATATCTTCGTGCCTCCTGGATGTACGGAATATGCCGAACTATGCGCCTCCTTCATAACTTCTTCACGAATATCTCCTTTCGGCACATATAAACGGCTCCCATATTGTAACGAACCATCTTCATGAATCAACAAGTCCGTTCGATGTCCCGCTTCGATCTGTTCTCGAAACTTCTGCAACCTTGGATCGTGCGACTGCGCTGCTTTAATACTATCGATCAAGGACAACTGTACTTGCAGTTGAATCAACTGTCCTGAAGAATGCGGTAACACGATCTCTAACTCGAATCTTTGGAAATCATCTATAAGCTTTTTCTGTACAGTCAACATCTGTATTGCTGGCAACCGACTTAGCGCATCCGGCACTACATTAACTTTTCCCGGATGGTACTTGAGATCAAGATCATAGTCAGCTATCAGCTCTAACCATCTGCGCTACCTCATGTTGAGCTCTTTCTATGTAAACACGTACTTTAGGCTTTTGTGATCGGTGAATACTTCGACCCTTTCGCCCAATAAGTAGTGTCTTCAAATCTTCAAGGCGAAAATTACTGCTGCTAGCTCCAATCTTGAGTTGGGTAATTCTTCTCATGGGTCTTCAATTGTCTTAATGCGTAAGCTATAACCTTCTCATGCTACATAAGAACACATCCCAAACCTTTCCCAGATGCGTCGTTGTGAATAACCAACCCTCTGGAACCGTCTGGCACGGTCAGAATAGGAGCGGTTGTCAATCTTTGCTTTAACGCCTCAAAAGCTGACGCACATCTATCCGTCCATACGATCGGTACCTCCTTTCGCGTAAGCTTGGTCAATGGTTCAGCTAAACGGGCGAAATTCTCCATGAACCTTCTATAATATGGAGCAAGCCTAAGAAAGCTTTTGATCTCCGCTACGTTCTTCGGAATTGGCCAATCATGAACTGTTGCAATCTTTTCAGTATCAACAGAGATTCCATCTCCGAATACGACATGCCCCAAAAACTTCACTTCTTCGAGATAAAACTCGCACTTGCTCATCTTCGCATATAATCTTTCTTGCCTCAACGTTTGCAGTGCGATCTTCAAGTGTTCTGCATGCTCCTCTTGGCTCCTCGAATACACCAGAATATCATCGATAAACACTACTATAAACTGGTCCAAGAACGGTGAAAAGATTCGGTTCATCAAGTCCATAAATATCACCGGTGCGTTCATGACTCCGAATGGCATCACTAAGTACTCGTAATGCCCATATCGAGTTCGGAACGTTGTCTTACAAATATCTTCTGATTTTACTCGAACATGATGATATCCAGATCGCAAATCCAGCTTCGAGAATACCCTCACACCACTGGGTTGCTTTTAATAATTCGCCGATGCGAGCGATCGGGTACTTGTTCTTAATAGTCACCCGATTTAATTCTCGGTAATCGATGCACATCCTCCCAGGGTGAATTGCTGCCGTGAATCCAACCCTTCTCTAATAATTCGGCAAGCTGCTTCTTGACTTCTTCTAACTCCACTGGTGCCATCGTATAATACACCTTTGAGATTGGCGCTACTCCAGGAACAAGATCAATCGCGAACTCCACATCTCGTTTCGGCGGTAAACCCGAGATGCCTTCAAACACGTCCATAAACTCTCGAACTGCTATCAGCGCTTCATCTGCAACTTGTTTACGAACTTCACCTTCTGGTAAACGGTTCTCCTCATCATGAATTTGCAAGTTGTTCTAAGACTTGTGGGTTATTAGCCCACCACGCTTCCACTGCGCTACTCTGATAATCTGCTGCGGGTTCATCGGAACTCCTCAAAACATCCTACATCTGAACGGTCTTGAGGCAGTCTGTACTACTGCAATCAAAAGTTTCTCCCGCGCTTCTCCTTGTTCTTCGAAACACAACGGATTCATCACTATGGGAAAAGTGGAAAGATACAACACGGTTGTTGGATTCAAGCTTGCGATAAAACAAAAACGGGTAAGCAATGACATCGAGACGAAACAAGGTAATATAACAACCATAAGTCAAGGAAAATAATCAAAATAAGACTCCAAGTTACTTAAATAGAGTACCGCATTGTAACCATGCCGCGGTACATAGTTACAATCACATAACTCCATTCAAGTCGCCTAAATCCTACTATCGAAATCGAATGAATAAGAAGGGAGAAACAATAAGGAACCAAAGGAATTCCAAGCCGAGATGCAAAGTCACTTGCATATCATCAAGGCAAAGGGTCAAAGGAAAGATAAGATTCAAGAATCATGACAACAATGTGGCAGGACATGTTCCTAATTATGGGTTCTCTGGTTAGCTTATTGGGTTCAATACCTAACTACAAAAAAACCAAACCCGATTATCCTAAATCATATATCTCCGATACGAAACAAACCTTGTCACGCCCCGCTTCCCAGAGTGCGCAAACTACGGCACATGACAGAGCCAACCATGCTACCTGCGGTTAAGAAACATCACTCCACAGTCACATTACGACTGTCTATAAGATATCAAGAAATGTAAAATATAAAACTGTCTAATACATGTCCATCTGCCAGAATAAAAGAGTCAAGAAATATATATGCGGAAACGATAAAATCCAATAAACAACATCTGGAAATACATCCCAATATAGGCTCACATCAAGAAATAAAAGCTGCGGAAAGAAACTAAACTAACTATCACTAACACGATCCTCATTGCTCGGTTTGACGGCTAAAATACTCCTGGTCAGCCTGCGATAGAGATAGAGGAACTGGGCCATGCAAAACCCAGACGTCAGTGCGTCATAATATCAATAATAGAAAATAACTAGGATGCAACGAGATATGCAGGCATGAATATAAACGATAACATGAATATAACAAGTAAACACAGATATGAAATAGTGAGGTGTATATGTGTATGTGAAGTGCGGTGAGTAATCTAAACTGTGCTACTGGGTTATCTATTCGAAAGTTATTTGAAACCAATGAATGTACTCCTCCATATAACTCAAAAGTATATGCCCCGTGTTTCCGCCAAAATTTTCGGCCAAGAGCTACTTGTTCCCTTACAAAAAAAGGGGAGAATCCTCAAAAAACAGGCCTCACGTGTAAAACACGTGAGCGCTCATATGCAAAGCGTATGAGCGCTGAATAAAATAAACTTAAAGGGCCAAACATGCCTCATATGTAAAACACGTAAGCGCTCATATGCAAATATGCCTGAGCAAAGCATATAAGCGCTGAACATAAATCACCAAGGGCCAAACATGCCTCACGTGTTAAGCACATGAGCGCTCTGAACATGAACAGGCTAAAACCCATAATAGGGGTCACGTGTTAAACATGTGAGTGCTTTTGCTAATCACGTGCAAAGTATGTGAGCACCCTAATTTAAAATGTTCCTATCAAATTCTAGAATTAAATTCTATTTGGGAAATATTTTCTTGATCTTCCTTAAACTAGAAAGATCTTCTCTGTTAAACAGAGGACCCTTGGATCAAAGATCCAGCGGTGATCATTTGATAGAATAAAAATCTATCATAGGAAAATATTTTCCTAATCTTATAACAAGAATAAAATTCTATGTTAACAAGATATCCATATTAAGAAAATATATTTTTAAATCTTGTTAAACTAAAAAGATTTGATAGAATAAAATTCTAATCTCGTTAAAACTAACAAGATATTCATAATCTTGCTAAATAAACAAGAAATCTTCTCTGTTAAACAGAGAGGCTTTGGATTAAAAATCCAACGGTGAATAAAATTCACCGATTGATCTAAAAGATCATTTTGGTTGATTTTAAAATCAATCAACATCTCTCAATGAGATATTTTCTCGACAAATTGATTCTTTTCTTTCTCCTATAAATAAGAGCAAAGGGACAGGAAAAAGAGGGGGAGGGGAAGAAAAATAGAGAGAGAATTTAATTCTCTAAAGAAGAGAAACCCCTCCCAAAAGCTCTTACAAAAAAGAGAATTTAATTCTCAAACCAAGAGTTTAACTCTTCTCAAAAGAACTTAGTTCTTCCTCTGGTTAAGATCTGCAAAAGCATATCTACTCACAAGTTGAGAATTTAATTCTCTTCGGGAAGATTTTGTCATGCAGATCCAAAACCTAAGGGAAAAAACCGAGTCCAAAAGAGTTTAACTCTTACAAAACATATGGGAATTTAATTCCTCTAAAACTAGGGTTTAACCCTTTAAAAAGAAATTAATCCCTGCAAAGAACAAAGGAGAACTTGATTCCTCAAAACTATAGAAGAACGGCCTGGTGATGCATATTAGTGTTCAATGTTACACAATAAAAGCTCACGTGTCCCCACGTGAATACCTTTGAGGAACAAAAAAAAAAGGGAAAGACCGAGATCTAGTCATGTGACCCCTGAGAAGTGCTCAGCACTTATAAAAGAGAAAAGGGAATAAACCCTATTTTTGGAGCGCCTCACGTGACTCCTGAGAAGTGCTCAGCACTTATAAAAGAGAAAAGGGAATAAACCCTATTTTTGGGACGCCTCGCGTGACATCACGTGACCCCTTAATAGTGCTTAGCACTTTTCAAAAGAGAATAAAACAGAGGCAGCTTTCAGTCTTTGGGGAGGCCTCACGTGATCCCACGTGACCCAATAGTGCTCAGCACTCAGAAAAGAAAAAGGGAACAAATTCAAAGAAGCTGTGCCAAATCTCAGGCGCCTCACGTGACCTCATGTGAGCGCCTCAAACTTTCAGTGTTTAACACTACTTCAAACACCTCGCGTGACCCCACGTGAGCGCTTCATATCTTCAGTGTTTACTTCAAACACCTCACGTGACCCCACGTGAGCGCTTCATATCTTCAGTGTTTAACACTACTTCAAACACCTCATGTGACCCCACATGAGCGCTTCATATCTTCAGTGTTTAACACTACTTCAAACACCTCACGTGACCCCACGTGAGCGCTTCATATCTTCAGTGTTTAACACTACTTCAAGCGCCTCACGTGACCCCACGTGAGCGCTTCATATCTTCAGTGTTTAACACTACTTCAAACACCTCACATGACCCATGTGAGCGCTTCAAATCTTCAGTGTTTAACACTACTTCAAACACCTCACGTGACCCCACGTGAGCGCTTCATATCTTCAGTGTTTAACACTACTTCGAGCGCCTCACGTGACCCCACGTGAGCGTTTCAAATCTTCAGTGTTTAACATTATTTCAAGCGCCTCACGTGACCCCACATGAGCGCCTCAATTCTCAGTGTTTAATACTACTTCAAGCGCCTCACGTGGGAGCACGTGAGCGCTGAGCATACACTAGTGTTTAACACTACGAGAGGCTAACCTTAGCCCAAATCAACCAAGTCTCCCAAAGTCAACACCCGAGCTCCAATTATATCCAAGTCTTTCAAAATTGATCTCAGACGGTATTCAAAGTAATGTTCATCCCATTCCTTCTCAATCTGGCATTTGGTTCAAGGGTACATCTCTCCACACCTCTGATACATGTCGTTGTAACTCTTCAATGTCTTCAGAGAGGTGGAGGGTCCCAATAACCAATAACTCTTGGCGCACCATCGAACAAGCTTTTCAAAAGGGGAGTAAATCTAAAACACATCTCAATTTGGGGGCGCCTCACGTGACCTCACGTGATCCCTTGATAGTGCTTAGCACTCAGAAAAAGAAAAGGAGAATAAAACAAAGGCAATTTTCATTCTTCAGAGTGCCTCACGTGATCTCACATGACCCCATAGTGCTTAGCACTCAGAAAAGGAAAAATGGAATAAACACAAGATAGCTCCCATTTTGGGGGCACCTCACGTGTTTCCACGTGACCCTGGTGTATAAAAGAGAGAGAAAATTCCAAAGACAGCGCTCGCATTTTGAAGGCACCTCACATGTCTGCACGTGACTGTTTGATGAACCAAGTGTTTAGCACTTGTAAATGAAAGAGGAATAAAATCCAGAGAACAGTTCTCACCTCGGGCGTTTCACGTGCTCACACGTGAGCCAAGTGCTCAGCACTTTTATATATATATGAGGAAATAAACTCGAGGAATAATGCCCGCTTCAAGGCCCCTCACGTGTTCACACGTGAGCTCCTCCAAAGTCCAGTTTTTAACACTGATTCAGTGCTTAACTCTATGGGATGACTAAGGGAAATCAACCTTAGCTCAAATTAGCCAAGTCTTCCGAAACCAAGACCCTTTTTGTCACTAATCAACCGAGCCCCCATGTTCAGGTCTCCCCAAAGTAATCCTAGTCCCAAAGATGACTAGTTTTCTCCTAACATATGACATCTAAACTGATGTTCATCCCATTTCCCAAATCGGGATATTGGTTCAAGGGTACATCTTTTCATACATCTGATACATGTCGTTGTAATCCTTCAAAGTCTTCAGAGAGATGGAGGGTCCCAATAACCAATAACTTTTGGTGCATCCCCAAACGGTGGAACCGAAATCACACGAACTATGAGGTCCTTAAACTCATGGTCTATGTTGTCCTTAAACTTTACGGACTGTGCGGTCCTTAAACTCATGGACTATGATGTCCTTAAACTTTACAGACTATGATATCTCTAAACTACCACGGACTATGAGGTCCCTAAACTCATGGACTATGATGTCCTTAAACTTTACAGACTATGACGTCTTTAAACTATGGACTATGATGTCCTTAAACTCCATGGACTATGATGTCCTTAAACTTCTGGACCGCAAAATCCCTAAACTAAAACAATAGAGCCCAAATGCTCTTTTGTTGGATCTAAATGATCCTGTTAAGTAGATCTTAGTCTAAAATTAGACTAACGTATCCTTAACAAATGTTTAAATCGATCTTAGTCTCAAATGAGATTAACGATCCTTAAACCCAACCCAAACCCAAATCTAAGAAAATACGGATTTGGACTAATCCACGCCTTACGGGCGACAACACAAATTAGTCTCCGTATACAATCCATGGGCAACCAAAAACAAAACAAACACATACGACACGAAGTGACCATCTGGAGAAGGAGAAAGTGTTTACCGCGATGCGGTAGCGTAATTAACTGTAGGGGCTGGCGCCTGCAGGAAAGAGCGTCCCCACAATCAAAAACCCCTCAATGAGGGGGAATCTGACGAAATCTGCTACATCGGCCGCATCCGTCTAAACCTTCGATACATGGTGTCATAAATCACAGCAAGGCAGTATTGGGGTTCTTGATTTTCGGGGTCGGGTTTGCAGGGGATGTGCTCGGGAAAGGAGGTGGTGGTGTCAGGGGAGAGGTGATGAGGGAGAGGAAGTGGTGACGAGGCGTGGAGACGACGACGAGGTCGGAGCTCCGGCAACGAGGGTGCAGGCGAGGGTTGCAGTGGTCGTGTGTTCTTGGGTTGTGCAGTCTCGTTGTCGGGGAAAGAAGGGGAGGAGGAAGAAGAGGAGGAGAGGATAAGGAGGTGACGGCGGTGAGGGATGGTCAACGACATGAGGGTAGACGGCGACGAGGACAGGGTGAGGCGTGGTTTCTTCGTCGTGGGTTGCAGGGGAGAGGAGAGAGAGAGGGTAGAAAGATTTTAGAAAATATTTAGATATATATTTAGTTGTAAAATTTAAACTCATATATATATTAAGCAGTTTTATAAATATTAAAAATATAATATTAAATATATGGGTTTTCTAGCTAATACAAAAAGACTCCAAAATATGTCCGGGTTGGGTCTAAAATTACGGTTTGAAAATACGGATAATATATGTGTCAACCAAAACCAAATTGCGATGTCCGGTTCAAGAAAATGCATACCCCCAAGAACGGATACACTACATGCACACAGCGATCCAAACGAGTCTGTTTCACTAAACAGGACGTGAACACGATGTACGGATGCAACCAAAGGGTTTGTGGTATGATGCAGGCCATGCTAGGTATTTAAAAATATTTTATTTGACAATAAATGTATTATTAAAATATATGCAGATATCAGATATATGATGCAGGTATACAGAACATATGTGTGTACGGATCCTCAGCACTAGTAAGGATAAAACTTAATCAAGAACAAAAACGGGTTTCAAGCATGCGGGTCGGGTCAGATACTAAGCACGGATACCAAAACACCATCCACACCCAAAACGAATAAAATCAAGAAATAGCCACAAAATAAAGGAAATAATCAAATCGAACATGGTATAACTGAACTAGGGTGTTACAGATTGACTTGATTGATTAGTCGTACACAACACATATTTACAACATTGTTTTTGGACGTTACTTGTATACTTATATCGTGTTCTGTGATTGCTTATTTATTTTTATTTATATGACCAGTTATTAAACCATTACATGCTAGAATTGACTTGATCTTGACACGACTCAATCATCTGAACCCATTATGTACATTTGAACCAACTTGACTCGAACCGTGAATACAATTGGCATGACTTGCAATTGACATGACTACATGAACTCAATTTTGAAAACTTGATATCATACACCAACTTTTGTATTCATGAATTCGATTAAGACTCGTAACATTAACCATAAACTATTATACGTGGGGTGTTGGAGTAGTTTAAGTATGAATCCGACGGAATCTCAGGAGTCCCATTATTATAAATAATATCGCTGTGGTAACGGGCTGAAACGGTACAAATAACGTTGCTGTGGTACCGGGCTGAAACGGTACATCATGAATTCACTAATAACGGCCCGTGTTTCTGAACCCCTGGACGATAGCCTGTTAGGTTTAGAATACTTCAATAACAATTGAAGTCCCGCTATTTTGGGCACGTGATTCCTTGTTCCTGGACGATAACCTTGGGTTCGAGAATACTCTTGAGATTTGGTTGATATTCACACTTAAGCTCACGTTAATTAAATTTACCATTTTAGAGACCTTTTTAGGACACTTACATTCACTTCATGTTCACTATATCTATACTCCATGGCCATGTTAAATTTGTTTGCCATGCTTATATATATATATATATATATATATATATATATATATATATATATATTACCATACTTGTTCATATTTTACTATTTTTTATTTATATTATATTATATGTCATCCTGCACCCAATCTATATATTACACATCTTTTCGGGACTTTCCGAGCACAAGTTTACTGACGGGTATTCCATCCATCTTTTGTTTCTTAGAATGTTCGTCAGGTGACTTAGGATCAGAGGAGGTGGAATCCACTGCAGAGAATTACAACCAGTTCGCACCTGAAGCAGATTATTAGTTTTCTTTCATACTTTTCTTCTTCAGTAAGCCACTTGTTTAGACACTTTCCTTTTATACTCAGACTTCTTGTATCAGTTAAACTCTGTAAAATTAAGAATGTAAATATATAAAGTGGTTGGATTTTATTTTCTCTTGTCTTTTCTTGTCATTGTTATACTTCTTATATTACGCTTAGCGTATTTGTTTTGAGAAATGACTTTCTCTAAATAAATACGTTGCGGGCTTGTCACGTGCCATTATCGCTCTTTTGAGAAGCGGAGCGTGACAGAGCCAAACAAGAATAGCTACTTCTTCCCACATCTCGAGAAGCCACTTGAAAGAAACCAAAGGAGTTGCAAGCTTGCAGCTAACAGTACAACCAAGCTAACCGAATTCTCACTTAATACCAGACTTAGGATGCCTTGCTGCAAGCGAAGTAGAGAGAAAAATTTGAAAGCTAAATTAATTACATAACACTAAGCATACATTATAAATGCAAGAGAATAAGAGAGAGAAATTTACTATCTAGTTATAGAGTCAATTAGAAGCTAAATTAATCTAACTGTTAAAGGTCAGATTTTAATTACGAGATGACTGACCTAGTAAATCTTCAAA
This sequence comes from Agapanthus africanus, assembly GCA_030015575.1. NCBI lineage: Eukaryota > Viridiplantae > Streptophyta > Magnoliopsida > Asparagales > Amaryllidaceae > Agapanthus > Agapanthus africanus. The sequence continues at coordinate 285,069,782 of JASDDO010000019.1, forward strand.
GGACATGAACAACAACTGATCATAAGTTATTTGAAAGCGAATTCAGAAATCACAAATGAGCATTTACAATGAAAAAAAGAAAATTACAGCAGTTAGTACTAAATCCGTCAATTGTGTTATTCCTTAAATCGAGAAATTTAACCATATTCTGAATCAATAATTAATAATTTATAATGCATGCAGAGCTAACAACATCACAACCCGCATTCCTTCTTCTTATTCCATAAAAATAATTGTTTCATGTTTAAAACCAGAACTGACCGTCTCAATCTCATACATATAGAGATAGCTGCACGGCTTTCCCCAATAGCTATTTTTTCCAATAAATAAATCAATAGAATCCCGATTGGCATCTAAGAAACTAATCAAGATGTTGAATTGTTTTTGTGCTCTTAAACCCCCATCAACACCAACACCACCACCACCACAACCACCAACATCAACACCAACACCACCATCAAATACACCATCACCATCACCACTACGACCAACATCATCAAATACACCACCAAAACCACCACCTAATACACAACCAAGATGAAAACCACCACCACCACCACCACCAACAACAACAACAACATCAACATCAACAACTACACCAAGTACACTACAAGCCCCTTCACCACCATCCCCACCCCAAGGATTCCTATGCCCGTTCTCACATTCTTTAATGGTAAACCCGGTCTACCTCCCCATAGGAGAAATTATCGATCGAGCCTTCATCAAGGACTAAACTATATCCATCCTTGTTTACCATCATCTCATAGTGCCAATTTCCTTTCATTTCCTTTGATCCCTAACTCTCTTTTTTAAATCTATCATCACTAGCTGGTGCGATAGCTATGGCCATTCTCGCCCTGTTCCAATCTCTCAAGAAGCAGCCCGTGACTTCGTTGAAAGACTCAAGGCTGAGGCAGGAGGTAGTGGTTATCAAGAACTGTCTTCTTCGGGTCATCAAGATACCGACATTTCATTGAAAAGTTCCAACAAAATCAAGACCGCTAAATCGGAAGCAGGTCCAAATTTAGTTCATGTCTTCAACATAGTTATGTTAAAAAGCCCACTCCTATGCTGCGCGCACGTGCATTCTACAACTTACTGTTAGAGAGGTCTAAACTTATGTTTTCAATTTAAACAAGTGCATGCGATACCTAATTATTAATCTTTTAAGATTCCCAAGTGGCTATAACTATTCGGCAACAATGTCTAATTGCACAATTTTGAACCGTAAAATTTTCGAAAAATGAAAACCTAGAAACTACCAAGAAATCAATCAAAGTCAATAGTATATAATTAATCATCATAAAACCCTAAGATTTCGAAGAAACATAAAAACTAAAAAATGCAGCTTACGAACCTGTAGACGGTGCCATCGTACTTGAAGGAAGTGTAATCAGATCTCCGGCTACCGTTGAGGCCCCACCTCCTCTTCCTCCCACTTTCGAAGCAGAATGTGCTCGCTAATAATGCATATTCCCACATCGGAAATTTTCCAACCAAGTGGCAGGCGGTGTCACTGGGATGCCGATAAGGTTCTATGCCCCATGCTCAATGGTCTTCTTCACTTCGATGGTTATCGTCATAACCAAATGGAGCAAATCCTAAGAGGAAATTGGCGTGATTGGATCGGGCTCGGACCCTTGTTCACAAAGAGCAAATTAATGAAGATGTAGTCACAGCTAATTTTGTTGATTCTCCTGAAATGATTCCCGCCCAAAAGTATGATAATTCAAGTGCCGTATGGACTTCAAGTGAATGTTGGTGGGCTGTTGCTAGTAGAGCAGCTACTATCATGTTGGAGGATGAAGTGACAAGGTTCATGATGAATTTTGACGCGAGAGTCATTGTCGACGATGAAATTCATTTAAAGATCCTACATATACAGAACCTAAAATCCCATATGAAGGTAATTAATCGCTATTTGAGGCAGTAAGCCCCTTCTCATTTCTTAAGCTTTACACCAATCATAATTAATCATATCCTTATAATTTTTTTCTGCATTAATTTTGTACTGCAGAAAGAAAGCAGCTCACAATTATGGGAATACTTTTGCTACGAGTAGGATTAGGGCTCAGGTTTCTACGATTAATTCAACTTTTTTTTCAATCAAATCTTTTTTCTTAGGTTCCCATTTCGTTTATTTTGATGGAATGAGTTTTAGGAATCAAAGGCAGATGGAGGTAATGGTAAATTCTTGCACTCAAAAAAAGCTGTTCACTTTTGGTATTGCATACATGTACAAATCCATTCAAAAGGGTCATTTCAATATTTCTTTTAAGATAAAAGATAGTTCAAAGGTCGTATATCTTTGTGAATAATTTGAAATCCAGTACAGGTTCTGAAGGTTGTTTTGTTGCCTTCTTTTTTCCCCCTTTCATTTTTAGCGTTTGCATGATCGTAGCATATCCTGTTGAGTTCTTTTCCTTAATCGTCTAGTCGGCTATTTCCTAATTAGCCTCCGTCCGTTTCCGAAACAACTTTTTTATTTTATGAAAATAATACAATGTTTGTGGCTCATTATGCCTATTGCTGAAACTTGAGGTTGGATTTGTGTGGGCTGTCCATTAACTAACATGTGACTAACAATCTCATGCTTCTAGATTTTCTTTTTATGTCATCTATGCTTTATACTTGATTCATGGTTGAAACCTTCACATATAGAGAATTTTAAATATCATGTCGACCTTTCTAATCTAGAGAATTCCTAATCTAGAGAATTCATCTGCAGTAGTATATATCTATAATTTCTTGGGGATCCGCCTATCTTCCTGTCGTTTCCCTCTGTCGTTTCCCTCTGCAGTAGAACAAACTTGATTTGGCTTATATCTTGAAGTTATCAGTTATAGCCTTAGTTTCCTTCTCCTTTATTATGGAAATGCAATGTCCAATTATAGTTGTGTTTTGATGGAAATGCAATGTCTAAAAAAAATTAGCTTAGAGATAATTTTTTTAATCATCTCTCTCTCTCTCTCTTTCTCTCTTCCCCTTGTTCTTCATTTTTGAGAAATTTTTTCTTCTATCTTTAAATCTTATTTCATCTTTGATAAAAAATAATCTCAATCACTCTTTCCTTCAGTATAGCATCTCTTACAACCTTTACCTCTTTTCTACTTTTTATTTTCTTAAATTAGAAATTGGATTTTGAGATGGGTTGTATGGGATTTTGAGATGGGCCGTATGGTAAAACAAGCAATAATTTGCTTATAAAAAGAATCTTGAAAGAAGATTCTCAAGTTGGTTTGAAATAAAAAAAGAGAAAGATGAATTGTGGAATTAGAAAAAACGATTTTGAAAAGGAATATAACGGGTTCAAATTTTTTTTAATTCAATGGGTTGAAATTGAGAAAATAAACGCGACGGTATGTTCTGAAAATAAAGAAGAAAATTGAAGAAGATGATGTGTGGTGGGAAATTGGAGAATACAACGATGATAATAATGAGTTGTGAGAATTGAATAAAAATTGAGAAATAAGACGATAGACTATGGAGTTGAAGAAATATTAAAAAAGAAGAAAATGAGTTATAAAATTGATTAAAAATATAAAAATAAGTTGTAAAGAAATATGTTTTGGAATCGATAACATATTGAGTTGGAAGATAATGGGTTGAGAGATCTAAAATATTTGAGTTAGAAGATAATAGGTTAAGAGATCTAAAAAAAATTAAAGGAGATAAAAATATCATTTTTTCTACATTTTTAATTTATATATATATAATAATATTTTAGTATGAAAACTTATCCTTTACTGGCCAAACAAGCATTATTATAAAATTCCTCCGAATTTTTCACCAAAAGGAATGCATATGCATTCCGAAACATTTTTTTCCTACATGAAATCCGACGAATTTCTATCCCAAGTATCCAAACATGCCCTTAGACCTGTACTCTTTTACTCTCAGTCCTTATAGAACTACTGCCACTCTTTAGAATCGGTTTAGAATCTAATTATATAAAACTATAAGAAGTCAAAACTTAATTACGAGATAATAGACATTCTAAATCCTTAAAGGTCATGAAGCATTAGCAATTAAGTATTGAAAAATCAATTCCGAAATGAAGACTGAACATTCTATTCCTATACATCAACAAATTGGAAGAAGATGTCCAATAACTTGTTTACGGTAATACGTGACATGTTGGGAAAACACATCGCATGCAGCAAGTACAATATTTCATATCGACACTACTACAAATAAGGGTTGCCCCTACGGATTTATCGGTAGGGGAAACCCACTGCCCCTACGGATATATACGTAGGGGCGAAAAAAGACCCCGTAGGTGCAAAGGCCGCAGGTGCAAGTTGAGGTCCTGAACTTGCCCCTACGGATATATCTGTAGGTGTTATAGCCCCTACGGAGTACTCCGTAGGGGTAATCAAATCATATATGTATTTTTTTTTGAATATATTGTATATACCTACGGATAAATCCGTAGGTCCTTATTCTACCCCTACGGATAACTCCGTAGGGGATAGAAGGTGGCCCCTACGGATAAGTCCGTAGGGGCACTCCCAACACCCTGCACTGAGATCAGGGGGGAAAATATCAGGAAACCTGATATTTTGCCCCTACGGATAAATTCGTAGGGGATAAACATTGGCCCCTACGGACATATCCGTAGGGGCACTCTCAACACCCTGCACTGATATCAGGTGGGAAAATATCAGGTTTCCTGATAGTTTGCCCCTACGGATATGACCGTAGAGGCAACATATATACCTACGGCTTAATCCGTAGGTACATGTTGTCTGTATTTTTTTTTTAAAAATAGGCTGCTAGATTTTTTCCCGCCCTGTGCACAATACTATATACATCAATCAAATCATATATTGCAGTATTCATAATCACATCTCACGCATATATATAATATACAAAAGAAACCCAAAAACTGAATATGATATAAATACAAACCAATATCAATATCGTTTCAAAATGTAGTACAATGTGATATAAATACATGTTTCAAAAAATAAGAACCAAAAAGCTACCCTAGTTCGGTCCAGCTCCACCTCCGAATAACGTTAGAATAACGCGCGCCTGCTCCTCGGTCAATACACTCTGCAATGCTACATATAAGGGAGTCTGAGCGGCATGTGGAGCTGGCGATGTGGTCTGCGCAGCCGCCGTCGAGGTAGTCGCTTGCGGAGCCGCGGCTGCGGGAGTCTGAGTGAGCGGTGGAGCTACAGGAGCTGTCTGCGGAACCGCAGCCGATGTAGTAGCTTGCGGAGCCGCAGCCGAAGGAGATGCATGTGGAGGCTCGGCCGATCTACCCTGTCGCGTCTGGACATAACGTGTGTAAGAAGCGTGTAAGAACTGTGTATTATTCGAATTCGTTTCATTATTAAGTTATTTCGAAACCCTGTTTGGATATCTAGTTTGGAAAAGCGTTGTTTATTTTAATTACATATGCATGTATGATTAATCAAACTTAAGTCTAAAACCAAATAAGCTCAAGCTACGTACTAATTATGGATATGTTGATATGTATATAATATGAAATGATAGTTTACTATAAAGTAGTATACATACCAGCATCTCCTTCAACTCCTGAACGGTGGCCCTCAAGCTATCCAGTTCCTGATGGACATGCCGGTCACTGGAGACGGAGGAAGTAACCGCCGGGGTGGAGTCCAACCTCATATGGGCCTTGCTAGGGCCCAATCCCCGGCCTCTCTCCCAACCTCCGTGGTGCCCTCCGTGTGCGGCGTCCAGAACTGGGGTCAGCAGCCTCGGATCGTTCTGTCCGGTAAAATCGATCCCCGAGGCCTGGGCCTGCTCAACCACCCGCTCCTACACCCACATTAAGCAGTAAAGTATAAGTATAAAATTTAAATTTGAACCTTCCAAAACTAAAATTTCAAATTTGGGTAGAAAAAATATTAACACTTACGCAGTACTCCTGGGTAGCGACGTCGGGACATCGAAGCTCGCCCGTGGCGGGATCTGTCGAGGTGCCGTGGACGGCAAGATATGCGGACAGCACGCTCGGTGTACCACCTGACGCCACGGTCCGAGATGTCTGCAATATTAGAAAGTAACTCTTAATATTAGAAATATTAGAGAATAACTCTTAATATTGCAGAATATTAGAGAATAACTCTTAATTTACCGATAACTCCATGGCTCGAGTAATGTTCCTCGAGCCACCTGTGTAAGTGGGGCGACCCCTCTTCGCCGACTTCCTGTTCTCCGTATTCTGAGCGGCCTGTTTCTGCACAACGCATTAACATTTAGTTTTCTAATTAAGAAACACAAAGAAATAAATTATATCATAAATAATGAATTAAATTTAAAATACATACTTGTTTGCGTTCGGAGTCGAAATAAGCGCACAATAGAGGCCATGTCTCTACGTCGACTCTCGCAAACGCCGGAGTAGATAGGAGGGCCGCTCTCTCTGCCTCGGGGGTCGCTATCCACAGGGAGTAGCAGTCGGCCTTCAGCTCATTCCTGTTGTATCGGACCTTGGCCTGCATGTTCTTCATCAGGCCATTGTACAGAGCATGAAGGTCGAGCACCCTCCCCGGGTGATCAGGGTCGGCTACAGGTTGAAAATCGTAATCCAACTGAAAATACAAAAAAAAACATTGTTATTAGATTGCAAGTGTTAATAATAAATATATTGGATAGATCAAATGAAAATATATATTAATACATACCCGAGCCTGATCAAAGAAGAGGGCGAATGAGCGCTGGTGCTGCTCGCCCCACTCAACGTGAAGTGGATAGTTCTTCACGATCCGGCTCTCGTCCCCCAAATACCGGCCGAACCTCTCGGCATGAGGACCGGTATAGCGATAGTCAAGGGTAAAAAATAGGGGGAATGCTGCCTCCCCCCTAGCTCTATCAGGCCTCAGCCTATGGGACTGATTCGGGCCTCGAGTCCCCCTCTGGGGATGGAGAGGCCCTGCGTCTGCACGAAATATCAAGACAATCAATAATAAGACAAAGTTGTATTAAGAAATCAAGGTTAAACAAAAATTCAAGTGTGATATATACCTCCGGTGAATAGCGCACGAGCCTGGGCCCGAGCAGCAGCACGAGCGGGACGATAGTTCCTCCGGTGAGGAACAACCGGGGTCCCGGACCCGGACGCATCCCCTCCAACTATAAAATAAACATCGACGCTAAATCTCCATGAAGTTCATATTTATTCTATAGAGCATATGTAAAATAAATAAATATTTTAAATTTATTCATACTAACCTGCAGACGATGCGGAGGGTATGGAAGCGGCAGGAGTGGCCCCTGTGGAAGGTGTGGACGCACCACCTATAATTAGACAATTAAAAATAGATTTTATAAGTAATTGCAAAAAGAATGTGTAGATCAATAATATAACGTTCTAAATCAATATGCATGCACTATAGGACATATAAACATACCCGCAGGTGCGGTGGTGTCACCACCTACAGCTAGACAATAATAAAAATTGCTAAGTAAGAGCAAAAGGAATGTGTATATTTATGATATAGCATTCTAAATCAATATACATACACTATATGATATATAAACATACCTGGAGGAGCGGGGGTGGCCTCTGTCCCAGATGTGGACGCAGGACCAACAACTAGACAATTAAAAATAGATTTTATAAGTAATTGCAAAAAGAATGTGTAGATCAATAATATAACGTTCTAAATCAATATGCATGCACTATAGGACATATAAACATACGGCCCGCAGGTGCGGTGGTGTCACCACCTACAGCTAGACAATAATAAAAATTGCTAAGTAAGAGCAAAAGGAATGTGTATATTTATGATATAGCATTCTAAATCAATATACATACACTATATGATATATAAACATACCTGGAGGAGCGGGGGTGGCCTCTGTCCCAGATGTGGACGCAGGACCAACAACTAGACAATCAAACATTGACAATATAAGTAATTTTGACATAAACATGCATGAATATCTGTAATATTACATTGAAAATGGATATGCGTGCAGTATACCTGGAGGTGTCGCAAAATCCACACGGAAGGAGGCATCCGAAGGGGTCTCCGATCTGGGTGCAAGACCGGCCCTCTGAAGCTCCCTACGAAGCTCTCCGGGCGGCAGAACCGCTCTGCCTCTGCCTCTGCCTCTGCCGCGGCTGGAGCTCCTGCCGCCCCTCGCTGCTCCCGACATCGTCATCAAATCTAGATAAACGGTTCGTGGACGCATTAGACAATCATTAAAAGTATTGACTATATATGATCTAGAGCGTAAAATGTGAAGTAATAATATAACATTACTGATAACCTTTTTCGTTTCGTGGGCTCATCATACATATCTACTTGGATTTCATCGTCGATGTCATTTCTAACCCACGTAACTTTATGATCGGTCGAAGACAACCCGTCCTTCGAAACAGACGGTCGGAGCACTTTAAGCCTTCTCTCTTCTTCGTCCTCATCGCTGTCCTCGTATTCTGGGACATCGTAGACATCTCTAGGTTTCCATCGGCATACAACACTCCACCCCGGATGCTTCAAACACTGTGAGTAGTATACTTGGAACGCTTGGTTCGGAAAGATAAACGGATCGTCCTGACCGTAAAATCGAAGTGTGTTCACACTGGTGAATCCATATTCATCTTTCCAAGTCCCAAGACTGCTTCTCCACCTGTCTGTATCGGTTCGCGGATCGTACCAAGTACAGTGGAATATATAAAAGGGTTCCGATCGTCCGGGATAGTGGATGCCGAGTATACAATTTAAGTACCCATAGTAAATCACACCGTCCGATCCTACCGTCGCAATCCCACTATTCTGAGTGATTCTAGATGTTTCTATGTCCTTAACTTCGAATTTGTATCCAAGGACACCAAATCCTTTGTAATATGCAACCTCCATACTAGGAAATTGAGCTAAACATCTTGAATCACTCTCAAATGATGCAGACAAGTTCGGATCGTGGATCTAACAAAACAAATTTTACGATAAATACATAACGATACAAGTTTAGATTAAAACTGATAGCAATAAAATGTAATTCGAATAACTTACATGCTCTGTGACCCAATCACAAAAATTATCCTGATGGTATTTTTCCAAACGCTCTTCGTTCCAATCAGGATGCCCCTCACGTACCTCGTTAAAATGAGTTCTGTTTTCGACAAATAATCGTGACATTAATATTATGTCATTTCATACACACACAAACACAGATATAACAATTAATCCAAAAGAACTTACTCTCTAATTTGTTCAAGACATGCGCAATTAAGCAAGATAAACCGGTATATCTTGTTGATAAACATAGTGTCTACCCTCTTATACTCGGCTTTACCATATGGCCCGTCTTGAATTCTTCGTGGTCGGTTAAGCCTTGTCTCAATGTTCTCGTCCAGATAGCGGGAACAAAATGTGGTTGCTTCATCAAGAAGATAACCTTGCATGATAGAACCCTCTGGTCGATTTTTATTGCGTATATACTTCTTAAGAGTGTAAAGGTACCTAATGAGAATATGTTGAATAAATAAACATGGGCATACAGGACAATAATAAAATTATAAATTGCGCGAAACGAAAAATTACACGTACCTCTCGACGGGATACATCCATCGATATTGTACGGGTCCGGCTAACTTCGCCTCAGTTGCAAGATGAACCGTCAAGTGTATTATGATATCGAAGAATGACGGTGGGAAAATACGCTCAAACTTGCAAAGTATCAACGCAATAGAATTTTCTAGTTTATCCAGCGTCGCAACCTCCAGTGTTTTAGCACACAACTCCCGGAAAAAACAACATAGGTCGTTGATTACTAGACCAACCGAGTCGGGGAGAGAAGTCCTGAGGGCTAATGGAAGAAGGTGCTCCACGATAACATGGTGATCATGACTTTTCAGCCCATCGATCTTGCCCTTCACAATTTTTATTTTCTTGCTGAATGATCCTGAGAAACCTGTGGGGACTTTCAAATCATGCAAAACCTGCAGGAATCTTTTCTTCTCCGGTTGTGACATATGATAAGCGGCATTGGGAAGTACAAACTTGCCCGGTTTACCCGCTACCGGTTTAGGGTGCAGTTCACTTCTTATTCCCCACTCTTGTAGATCCATCCGGGCATTCATGTTGTCTTTCGATTTCCCGTCTTTACACAGAAGCAAGTTAAGTATGTGCTCTGATACTCCCTTCTCTATATGCATGACGTCCAGACAATGACGCACTGAATTTGTAGACCAGTACGGAAGCTCGAAGAAAATGCTTAACTTGTTCCAATATTGTGGTTTGACCTGTCTCGTCGGATCCATCCCGAATGTCACGTTATTGTAACCATCCCATTTAGCAGTCACGTCCTCTCCGGACAATGGGGATGGAGGCCCAAGAAGCTCCTGATGACCATCAAAGTGAACCGTGTCTAACCTATAGGGGTGGTCTGGAGGCAGAAAACGTCGATGGCCGCAATAACAAACCTTCCTGCTAAAATTCAAAAATTTTGATATTGTGTGTTCATGGCAATGAGGACATGCTTTGTGACCATGTACGGACCAACCTGATAGCATTCCATACGCAGGAAAGTCATTAATTGTCTACATTAAAGCCGCACGCAGTATGAAGGTTGTATTTGTGTTTGAATCATATGTCTCTACACCATCAATGAACAAAGTTTTCAGCTCCTCGATCAGAGGTTGGAGATAGACGTCGATATTGTTCCCCGGTGAGTTTGGTCCGTCGATAAGAAGAGGCATCATAAAGTATGATTGGTCCATAGCCAACCAAGGCGACAGATTATAAATTATCATTACAACGGGCCATGTACTGTGACTTCCAGCCATATAGTTGAATGGGCAGAAGCCATCGGCAGCCAGTCCGAGCCGGACATTGCGAGGATCGCTACTGAATATTGCGTGCCTCCTATCGAAATCCTTCCATGCCGGTGAATCTCTTGGATGGCTCATTTTTCCATTTTCGCTTGGAGGAGCACGGTGATGCCAAATCATTGCCTCGGCTGTTTTCTTGCACCTGAATAGCCTCTGTAGCCTCTGTGTTATGGGAAAATATCGTGCTATCTTCACAGGTATATCAGGCTTCTTATCAGAATCTTTCGGCTTATACCTGGCCTCTCCGCATGTTGGACACTCTTTCAAATCTGAATTCTCTTTCCGGTACAACACGCAATTTTTAGGACATGCTTGAATCTTCTCGCACTTTAGACCCAAATCAGACATCATTTTCTGGGCTTCGTACCAGCTTTCGGGCACATTATTTCCCGTAGGCATAGAATTTTTCAAGAACGAAAGAAGCATTGTGAATGACTTGTTGCTCCATCCATTTAGGCACTTAATTTGGAAAAGTTGGACGAACCATGAGAGGGTGGAATACTTCGCATTCTCATAAATTGGTTTCCTAGCATCATTCATGAAATTTTCATATTTATCCGCACGCGGTCCTTGACCGGAAGGAATGTCATCTTCGGTACGAATAGATTCACCTAGGGCAGCCTCTACCATATCCTCCATTTCTTCTGATGGAAATAAATTTCCGTATCCTGCCGTATTACCGAAATCTTCTTCTTCTCCTGCCGCATTATCGTGTTCTCCTTCTTCTTCTACCGCAGTACTGCATTCTTCTCCTTCCCCGTGATATTTCCAAGTTGAATAAAGTCTAGTAAACCCATGTTTTACAATATGAAGCTCTGCCAATTCTACCTTCTGCCAGTACTTATTGCCACATCTATCGCACGGACAGAGAATCTTCTCTATTATGATCTTATTATGTGCTCGTGCAAATTCAAGGAAAGCAGCAACTCCTGCGACAAACTTAGGTTGCATACGTTGTTTCCAATCCACATACATCCAGTCCTTAACTCTGACGTACTCATGGGCCATGTTAGACTGAATAACATATAAATTGTAGGTTATGCTGACTATATTGAGAAATATAAGAACGGGATAGTTACTGACAAAGGAGAAAATCCGTGTATATGCTTTGTGTGTGCGTTTGTCGTTGAAAAGAATAAATTATCGCACGTTATGTTGACCGATAGACGGGGACTAAGTGGCGCTTTTAGTTTCATATATGGGTATCGATGGGAATATGAAGGTTTCATATTATCATATATTGGTTTTAACCCGAACATCTCGAATCGCTCTCTGATTATGCGTTTGTATGTATGTGTTCCGGCTGTCGGGGGTAGGCTTCTATCCCATTAAGAATGTATAGAGCGAACGCCCATCACTTGTGCTTTCAACCGTTTCGAGTAAATTTCGGCAGCACCTCCCCGCTGTTCTCCGAGTACACTGTAATAGAATAGATAATCATTTCAAAGCTGTGAAACAACGTTGAAATGAACATCTAATCTATCTTTGTACACGGAGAACCAGCGGAAAGATACCGACGAAATATCTCGAAACGGATGAAAACACAAGTGAATGAAGGCGTTTGCTTTATACATTCTTAACTTGTCCACACGGGACAAATCTATGGGTTACCATACGATTGAATTTTCTCGTCGTGTAGACTATACGACGGTTGTTAGTATCGAGCTATACTGTCCGATATTTAACAACCTTCATATAGTTCTAGGTCACGACGAGCATCGCACGTATGTTAACCGATAGACGGGGACTAAGTGGCGCTTTTAGTTTCATATATGGGTATCGATGGGAATATGAAGGTTTCATATTATCATCGAGTATCATATATTGATTTTAACCCGAACATCTCGAATCGCTCTCTAATTATGCGTTTGTATGTATGTGTTCCGGCTGTCGGGGGTAGGCTTCTATCCCATTAAGAATGTATAGAGCGAACGCCCATCACTTGTGCTTTCAACCGTTTCGAGTAAATTTCGGCAGCACCTCCCCGCTGTTCTCCGAGTACACTGTAATAGAATAGATAATCATTTCAAAGCTGTGAAACAACGTTGAAATGAACATCTAATCTATCTTTGTACACGGAGAACCAGCGGAAAGATACCGACGAAATATCTCGAAACGGATGAAAACACAAGTGAATGAAGGCGTGTGCTTTATACATTCTTAACTTGTCCACACGGGACAAATCTATGGGTTACCATACGATTGAATTTTCTCGTCGCGTAGACTATACGACGGTTGTTAGTATCGAACTATACTGTCCAATATTTAACAACCTTCGTATAGTTCTAGGTCACGACGAGCATCGCACGTATGTTAACCGATAGAAGGGGACTAAGTGGCGCTTTTAGTTTCATATATGGGTATCGATGGGAATATGAAGGTTTCATATTATCATCGAGTATCATATATTGGTTTTAACCTGAATATCTCGAGTCGCTCTCTAATTATGAGTTTGTTGTGCATTCGTGTTGTATGTGTAACATGATTTTAAACCATTGAGATCAAGATTGATAGAACTAATCATCCTACATTGCAATCGCATTCATCAACCAAAAACTATTATTGCAATGGTATACATCTATAACAATCAACAATTAAACTACAAATATAGGATACTGATATCATAAAGCGTTATGAGACACACGTCATCTGCCACGTGTCGTGATCATGGAAATCGCTAATATTGAGCATCATCAAGATTAGATTATGGTTTTGAAGCAAGTTATTGAGCATCTTGGATTGATTGTCAAGTGTTGATTTTTATTTCAACACTTGACAGAATGAAAATCATAAATACAGTTGCAAAATATGTTCCTCACCCCCATAAAGTGGATCTTAACAATCCAGACAAGACCATCATTGTTCAAATTGCCAAGGTAGACATAATCTCAGCAGTTATTTACGGTTGCTAGCTTGTATTGCTTGTTGCTATTCTTTTTTTTTCCTTGTCCTTTCTTTCTTTCTTTTTTTTGGGGGGTGGGGGGTTGTGTTTGAAAAGTTTTAACCAACTCACTGCTATTTCTAGGCAATGCAGGAATATAACTAGTTTTATCCCCCAAAAGAAAGAGCTTCAGGCTTCATGAGTCAAGCGATGTGTACGTATAATTATAGGATTTTCTTGCTAGCGGTTCATTTACAACTATTCTTTAGTCTATATACCTAGCATCTGCTACTAGATATTACATCTTGCATCAACACCCTGCATGTTAAAATCAAAATCGATTATTTTTTTCTTGATCTTTTTCTGATTTTCTACCATCTGTGTCGAGTAAATTATGATTAACATTGTATTTGTCAACTAATCAGAATAGCCATTCAACCAGCCCCACCGTAACCTTAACCCCAGCCCCACTACCGTAACCCTAACCCCAGCCCCACCGTAACCCTAACCCCAGCCCCACCGCAGCAGCAGCCGAACCCCAACCCTAACCCTACCCCGACCCCGACCCCGACCCCGACCGCCACCGCGACCCCTGCCCAACCCCAACTCTCGCACGCGCAACCCAGACCCAGCCATGAACCCTAAGCCCAAAATAATCCAAAAATGCTTTAATTTACCTCGAGATTTATACCTGAACGGCTGCTGGTGGGCTGGAGCGACGACGGTGGCGACTTGGCGACGAAACCGGCGGTGGCGACGACGGTGGCGACGAAACAGGCGCTGGCGGCGACGACGGAGGCGACGGTGGCGACGACGGAGGCGATTTGGGGTTTTTTCTCGCGCGCGATTGAGAGAGAGAGAAAGTGAGCGTAGGCGATCGATCTGGAGTTTTGTTAAATAGATATTTACTTGCCCCTACGGATATACCCGTAGGTCCTTTGTTTGCGGCTCCGTAGGGGCAAACACCAAATTAAGAATTAATATTTTTATTCTTGGACGTCTGTGCCCGTAGGGGCAACCTTTTAGCCCTACGGATTAATCCGTAGGGCCAAGTAAAATCTGCCCCAACGGATATTTTCATCCGTAGGGGCAAACCCCTATTTTACTAGTGCGATATCTAGATAGCTATAGAATTTAACGATGGTAATATAGCGGAGCCTGTAACGATCATAAAATTCCTATATTTTCGTGTATCATCTCTTTAATAAAATCTTATAATTATTTATTTTTGGTATATTTTATTTTCTAATAAATATATTATTTTATCACTTCATCTATTTTATCCATTTTATAATTTTTCAAAGTCCAAACCCAAGCCAACACAAATCCATTTGATTTCTTTATTTTCTTTTTATAAATTCACTTTCTTTTCTATGTACGATATATATTTAATTCTTATTAAATATGTGCATGATCAATCTTGTAACTCATTGGTTAAGTTTTTGCATTGTTATTCTATAAGTTACATGTTCAAATCCTCAATCTTGTAAATTTTTTTATGAATTTTTATTTTTCTCATAACCTACAAATGAGACCTTTCATTTCATCTTTCTTTTAACTTCCAAAATAATTAGAATGGTTATAAGTTATAATTTATTAGAATTATGGTGGTCATAAACCTTTTAATATGTCATTCCTCTTTCTTTTTTCATCACATATTTCTATCATTTCACGTCTTCCTCTTTATCTAGATTTCTCGAAGAAGAACATGAAGAATTCTCAAGAAGGTCTTGCTAGAAACGCGAGGTTATCGGCGGATAGACAAGCCCGGTGACAATACCGACTTGTGTATGTAAGTCCCCTTCGTTTCTTCTCCTCCTCTTAATGAATTATCCTCATCTTGTCATGTCTCCACCGATTTCCATACTTGCTCACCTTATCTGTAAACTCCTTGTTTAGAAAACACACATAAAATAAATAGAAAACCTAATAATTAATTGTTTTGTAAACTTATTTACCTTAATGAATATGATACATTTTTAATTAGTAGTGATCATCTTGTATCATGTTTTAGTAGTTATGAAATTATGTGAATCGTATCATCCTATATTACATACCATCACATAACGCGATCGTTTATTCAAAACAAAAGAAAAGTGTTTAATAATTTTTGTGTAGAATGTTTATTAATCTTTTATATCGATTTTAGTATATATATCATGACTGATTTGTATGCTCGTCTGTATGCCTTTCATAATTTATTACTCGCTATTTTTATTTTATTTTATTTATATTTAGCTTTAAAAGAAAACGAGATTTCAAATAAATACCATGGCTTTGCCAATCTCAAATACCACCCTGAAGAAATACCTTTACCTTCAAAATATATAATATAAAATTAATCTTGACGTCTATACATTCTAGGAAAATTATATTATATACTAGATAGAATTTCAGGTCTATAGTAAAAATTTCATATCAAAATGACTAACGGTTTAGGTGTTACGTAGTTTTATTCAATGTTTTTAAAATCAGAAAACTGACAATAAGGGTCTTCTTCGAGACTATAACTCTGTAATCGTTGATCCAACTTAAGTGTTTTCATATGTTTTGAACAGCTATACCGAATGATCTAGATTTTGTTAGTTTTATGTTTTTACTGATAATCGACGTAAAATATAGAAAAATTGCGTTGCAATATTAAGCGACGAATCAGGACAGAATCTGTCCTGATTCGCACACTGTTTCTAAATACGACATAACTCGAACTCCCGATGTCCGTTCGTGACAAACCTTAGATGTATAGATGCACAATTAATAGAACTATAATTTTCTATATATTAGATTCTTGGAAACGCATGAAACAACCAGATATAGGTTTTGCAATATAACATATAGTTGCTGTGCAGAAATCTGAATTTCTGTTTTAAACGCTGATGTTAAAACGATCATAACTAGAGTTTCAAAAATCCAAATCACACGAATGGTAGTGTTTTGGATAAGTATATCAAAATACCTACAATTTTCGAATAATATTTGTAACCCGAAACCCGATGTAAATTAACTCAAATTGCGTTTTAAAAATATATGACGGTGCTAAACAGATTCTGATCTGTTTTGCTCGACGATACGAAAACGGGTATATCTCCCAAACCGGTAGTCATATTTAGGCGAGACTGGAACTCACGCGTGCATAACACTTATATCTATATTTTTGTTTATATTCCGAAATTGATTGTATCACACTCTGCTTCCCAGAGTGCACAAACTATGGCACGTGACAGAGCCAACCATGCTATCTGTGGTTAGGAAACATCCCTCCACAGTCACATTACGGCTGTTTATAAGATATCAAGAACTGTAAAACATAAAACTGTATATATACATGTCCATCTGCCAGAATAAAAGAGTCAATAAATATATATGCGGAAACGATAAAATCCAATAAACAACATCTGGAAATACGTCCCCATATGGGCTCACATCAAGAAATAAAAGCTGCGGAAAGAAACTAAACTAACTATCACTAACACGATCCTCACTGCTCGGCTTGACGGCTAAAATACTCCTGGTCTGCCTGCCATAGAGATAGAGGAACCGGGCCATGCAAAACCCAGACGTCGGTGCGTCATAATATCAATAATAGAAAATAACCAGGATGCAACGAGATATTCAGGCATGAATATAAACGATAACATGAATATAACATGTAAACACATATATGAAACAATGAGGTGTATATGTGTATGTGAAGAGCGGTGAGTAATCTAAACTGTGCTACTGGGTTATCTATTCTAAATTTATTTGAAACCAATGAATGTACTCCTCCATATAACTCAAAAGTATATGCACGGTTACCCCCCGGGACCACGGATCAAGATGTATGAATCAAGAATGATTCTGTCCCGTTACCCCCGGGACCACGGATCAAGTAGTAAGAATCACGAATGATTATGTCCCAATACCAACCGGGACCACGGATCAAGTAGTAAGAATCACGAATGATTCTGTCCCGTTACCCCCCCCCCCGGACCACGGATCAAGTAGTAAGAATCACGAATGATTCTGTCCCGTTACCCCCCCCCCCCCGGACCACGGATCAAGTAATATCCTTTTACGTTACACTCGGTTACATCTTTGATTTCCCCCTACCCCCAAGGTTATGTGTTCAAGTCAGGTATTGATAATATGGAGCTAATGCCAACACATGATCAAGCAGGTACAGGTTTTGTCTCAATAGACAACAGGATACGTCCAGGATTGTTGGCATTAGTAACAAGATCAGGTATCAAGTCAAGAGTATATCAAGGCATGTCAAGTAGTGCATATGTATCAAACGGATGCCCAAAATAAAACTGTAGCAAGTATCGAAGCACAGTAAAAGCACGGATGCACAAGTAATAATCAGTGATATCATATTATAAGTCCATGAGTGTATGATGCACACTACCAAGCATGGTATATGAATATAGAAGTAACATGAAATAATCAGGTTCCGGCATGCAGCTAAATATGTAATATATGGTATGAATACGAACGGATATCGTAAAAACGGTAAACTGTAATAGGGATGCACAATGCAACATACATGTATTATTTTTATTCATATGGATGTAAATATAATAGCATAGCATGTAGCAAGATAAACTTTCCTGATCGGATCTCACGACGGGGTACGTATGCCGCATCCGACGTCGGTAAACGTCGCGATACACACACGCACGTACAGAACAGAACCAAGCTATGCTAGAATGTGACCACGCTGGATGAGGACGTCTACTGGATTGCCCAGATCGTCGACGACGAGCACGGCTCCAGCGATCACCGGGAAACCAAGAAACCAAGAAAGTAAAGAAAGAAGAAAAGAAGAAGAAGAAGAAGAAGAAGAAGAAAGGAGAAGAAGAGGTTTGCGTCCTGGGTATGGATGCTCTGGGGTCAGAGACGAGGCGAGGGAGACGTCGAAGATGGGTTTTCCGGTGAGGTTCCATGGCAAGGCAGTGGGTATCGAGGTTTTTGATTGTTGGGGTTGGGTTTGCAGGGGATGAGCTTGGGAAAGGAGGTGGTGGTGTCAGGGGAGAGGTGATGAGGGAGAGGAAGTGGTGACGAGGGCGGGGAGACGACGACGAGGTCGGAGCTTCGGCGACGAGAGTGCAGGCGAGGGTTGCAGTAGTCGTGGGTTCTTGGGTTGTGCAGTCTCGTCATCGGGGAAAGAAGGAGAGAAGGAAGAAGAGGAGGAGAGAAAAAGGAGGTGACGAAGGTGAGGGATGGGCGACGACCTGAGGGTCGACGGCGACGAGGACAGGATGAGGTGTAGGTTCTTCGTCGGGGACGTGGGTTGCAGGGGAGAAGAGAGAGAGAGGGTAGAAACATTTTAGAAAATATTTGGATATATATTTAGTTGTAAAATTTAAATCGTGTATATATATTAAACAGTTTTATAAATATTAAAAATATAATATTAAATATATGGGTTTTCTGGCTAATACAAAAATACTCCAAAATATGCCCGGATTGGATCTAAAATTACGGTTTAAAAATACGGATAATATACGTGTCAACCAAAACCAAAATACGATGTCCAGTTAAAGAAAATGTATACTCCCAAGAACCGATACACGTAGTATGCACGTAGCGATCCAAACGAGTCTGTTTCATTAAACGGGATGTGAACACGATGTACGGATGCAACCATAGGGTCTGGGGTATGATGCAGGCCATACTAGGTATTTAAAAATATATTATTTGTCTATAAATGTATTATTAAAATATATGCAGATGCCAGAAGTATGATGCAGGTATAGAGAATATATGTGTGCTCGGATCCTTAGCACTAGCAAGGATAAAACTTAATCAAGAACCAAGACGGGTTTCAAGCATGCGGGTCGGATACTAAGCACAAATACCAAAACACCATCCGCACCCAAAACGAATAAAATCAAGAAATAGCCACAAAATAAAGGAAATAATCAAATCGAATATGGTATAACTGAACTAAGGTGCCACATTATACCTAACTACAGAAAGTATTTCGTCCTCGAAATTTCCGGAACAAGAAAAGATAAGAAAACATGAATCTAAGAGAAGAGGTGTGGAAAATTTTGTCGGATCTCGTCTTCTCGTTCCTAGGTCGATTCTCTGTGCGAGCGATTCCCCCATAAAACAAGTACGAGAGGGATAACCTTGTTCTTGAGAACCTTTTCTCTTTGATCAACAATCGCCATCGGTCGTTCTTCATATGGCAAGTCCTCCCTTATTGTCAGCTTCGAATGATCTAGTACGTGCGTCTCATTTCGAACATACTTATGGAGTTGAGATACATGAAACACGTCATGAACACTAGCCAAAGATGGTGTTTACCGCAGGAAACCGGGAAAGACTGACGTCTTGCCTGAATCTGGGCGTAGATGCTAATTGGTGCTATCCGTCCACCTCTCCGAAGATGCCAAGTTAATTTATGACACCATGTATCGAAGGTTTAGACGGATGCGGCCGTTGTAGCAGACTTTGTCAGATTCCCCCTCGTTGTAAGGGGGTTTTGATTGTGGGGACGCTTTTCCCTGCAGGCGCAAACCCCTGCAGTTAATTACGCTATCGCATCGCGGTAACCACTTTCTCCTTCTCCAGATGGTCACTTTGTGTCATGGGTGTTTGTTTTGTTTTTGGTTGCCCGTGGATTGTATACGGAGACTAATTTATGTCGTCGCCCGTAGGACGTGGATTAGTCCAAATCCGTATTTTCTTAGATTTGGGTTTGGGGGTTGGGTTTAAGGATACGTTAGTCTCATTTGAGACTAAGATCAACTTAAACGTTTGTTAAGGATACGTTAGTCTAATTTTAGACTAAGGTCAACTTAACAGTTTGTTAAGGACACGTTAGTCTAATTTTAGATTAAGATCAACTTAACAGGATCATTTAGATCCAACAAAAGAGCATTTGAACTCTATTGTTTAGTTTAGGGACATTGCGGTCGATTACCAGTTTAAGGACATAGTGGTCCAATACCATTTTAAGGACGTAGTGGTCCAATACCAGTTTAAGGACATAGTGGTCCAGTACCAGTTTAAGGACATAGTGGTCCAGTGTTAGTTTAAAGACATTGCGGTCGAGGTTAAGGACATCATAGTCCGTGAGTTTAAAGACCTCACAGTAAAGGTTAAAGACATCATAGTCCGTAAGTTTAAAGACCCCACAGTCAAGGTTAAGGACATCATAGTCCATGAAATGTGTGGTTGTCGGGACCCGTCACCTCTCTGAAGACGTTGAAGGATTACAACGACAAATATCAGAGGAGTGAAGAGATGTACCCTCGAACCAAAGTGGATTTGGGGATCTATAGTCCAATTTGGAACTACGATCAATTTATTAGATTATGAGCACATTGGCTCAGTTAAATCTGAATTGAGGACTTATGGCCAGTTTGGGCTAAGTCCAATTAGATTAGAAATATTGGCTCTTTGTTGGGCCATTAAACATTTGTCTGGGTTCAAGCCCACATTATTTAGCAATGCTAAACCAGAGTTTTAAGGGCTCTGATAACATTTTGTCTTTTATTAGGCACTAACCATTCATCATGGCTCTGGAGTTTACTTTGAATGTCATATGAAATGACCAAGTTTGGAAAACAAGGGTATAGTTGAAGTTCAGTCAAAGGGGAATCCTGCCTCTGGAAAAACTTAGCCATTTTGGGCTAGGTTGGTTTTGAAATAGTGTTAACACTAGAAGGTATTTGACGATCACGTGTTCCCACGTGATGCGCTTTAAAAATAGTGTTAAACACTAAAAATGGGGTGGTCACGTGGGGTCACGTGAGGCGCCTGAGAATTGGGCCGAAACTTCTTTATTTTACCCTCAAAGCTGCAAATAAGTGTTAAACACTTAGCTTTCAGGCCATCACGAGTGAGCACGTGAGGCATCTGAAGATGGGGCCATATTTTCTTTTACTTTGTTCTGCAAATAAGTGTTAAACACTTTTTGACTTTCCGGTCATCACGTGGTGGCACATGATGGAGATTTATGCGCTGATTGTTAAAGCGTTTATCAAGGGGTCACGTGGTAACACGTGAGAGCGCCCAAATTAGAATCTGTTATTTTGGAGGTCACGTGGGAGCACGTGAGGCATTGCCTCAAAGCTTTTTCTTCTCATTTTTGGGAGATCTATTCAAGGGTCACGTGGGGACACGTGACCTAGCTTTTTGCATGCATGGAGATCTTTCAAGTCTCTTAATTTTTAAGAATCAAATTCTCTGTAGGGTTAAACCCTAATTATGGTTTTAGAGGAATTAAATTCCTATGTATGTGAAAGAATTAAATTCTTATATAGGGTTAAACCCTAGTTCTGTCTTGAAGGAATTAAATTCCTATGATTTTGGGAGAATTGAATTCTCATTCAGGGTTGAACCCTAATTTTCTTAGGAGGAATTAAATTCCTATAAATTTAGGAGAATTAAATTCTCATATAGGGTTGAACCCTAGTTTTATCCTTGGGAGAATTAAATTCTGTAAACTCAATTCCCCCTCTAAATTTTGGATCTGCATGGCAAAATCTCAACCCGATGAGAATTAAATTCTCAACCTATTGGGAGATTTGCTTCTGCAGATCTTCAACCAGAGAAAGAACTAAGTTCCTTTTTGCAGAAGAGTTAAACTCTCAGATTGAGAATTAAATTCTCTTTTTTGTTTTATAAAGCTTTGATCCTTTTCCCCTTTCTCAGCTAGGGTTTCTTTCTTGAGAATTAAATTCTCCTTTCTTTTTTTTTCTCTCTGTTCTTCTCCCAAAAAAAGTAGACCCTCCTTTCTCTTCTTGGCTCCTATTTATAGGAGAAGGAAAATAATCAATTTGTTTAGTCAATCTTTTCATTGAAAGATTTTTGTTGTTTTTGTAACCAACATGATCTTTTAGATCACTCAGTGAATTTTATTCACCATTGGATTTTTAATCCAAAAGATCTTTTGTCTGTTATTCAAATTTTAGGGAAATCTTTCCTTGTATAAAATCTTTCCATAAATTGGTGATTTTTAATCACCATTGGATTTTTAATCCAACGGCGCTCCATTTTACAGAACACCATCCTTTTTGTTTGGAAAGATTTAAAGAAATATTTTTCCAGTTAGGGTTTTTGATTTTCCTTAATTAGAATTTAATTCTATTTTTTCAAAGATTTTAGGATCCCATCACGTGTTGACACGTGACCTCCTCGATTAACCATTTAATTCTGTTGTTTTAAAGAACTCAGGAATTATCACGTGTCAGCACGTGACCCTTGGTCACGTGTGAGCACGTGATGCCCCATTGGGGTTTTTCCTTGTTATTTTATTATACTTTTAATTCTTTTCGGTGAGTTTAAAGGCCTATCACGTGTTGATACGTGACCCCATTGTTGGAATTTAATTCTTATTAGCCAGAGAACTTAGGAACCCGTCACTTGTCTGCACGTGACTGTTGGTCACGTGTGGGCACGTGATGACCCGTTGGGGTGTTCCCTGCTGTTTTATTATGATTTTTAGTGAGCTTAAGAAGCCCATCACGTGTGGGCACGTGACTCCTGTTGATTGATACTTTACACAGAATTTAATTCTGTTGTTTCAAAGGACTAAGGATCGTCACGTGTCAGCACGTGACCCTTGGTCACGTGATACCCCATTGGGGGTTTTCCTTAGTTTTTATTATATATTTTAATTCCTTTTTAGTGGGTTGAAGGGCCTATCATGTGTGGACACGTAACTCCCCTGATTGACTGTTTGACTAGAGTTTAACTCTATAAATTAGAGATCACAGGAACCCATCACGTGTCAGCACGTGACCCTTGGTCACGTGTGAGCACGTGATCCCCCATTGGGGTATTCATGATTGTTTTATTACACTTTTAATTTTCTTCAGTGGGTTTTCAAAAGCCTATCACGTGATGGTACGTGACCCCATTTAATTATTTATTTTATTCAGTGACTACAGGCTTTGCCTGTAAATGGTCACGTGTGGGCACGCGATGCCCGGTCACGTGTGGGCACGTGATGCCCGGTCACGTGTGGGCACGTGATGCCCCATAACTTTTGATCCCGGATGAATTATGAGGCCCATAATATATCAAATCGAAGGATTTTTCGAGACGCTTTCGATACCATCAGAATTTAACTGTTTCTCATTCAGGAGTTTGTCAAAATGCATCCCGGAAAATACTGGTTCGCATTTTCTTAAGCGTACCACTGCCATTTGATATCTTAGGCTCTTTGCGCAGAAATTTTTGGCGGGAACAAATGGTGGTAAAGTCAGTCGACAAGCTGATTCTCCAACGCGCTCAATGATACCGAAAGGCCCCACGAATCGAGGGCTAAGCTTGCCTCGACTCCCAAAATGAATCACTCCTCTAGTCGGTGATATCTTTAAGAACACATGATCACTAACTGTGAATTCCAAGGGTCTTCTTGCTGTATCGACCCAATTTTCTTGTCGATCTTGCGCTGCCTTCATATAGTTTCGGATCGTATTAACTTTCTCCACGATTTGCACGATAAGAACTGGTCCCAAAAATCTTCGTTCTCCAATATCATACCAACAGACGGGTGAGCGACACTTGCGACCATATAACGCTTCGAATGGAGCCATCTAAATAGTCGTCTGAAAGCTGTTATTATACGAGAACTCCACCAAGTGTAGATGATCCTCCTATGAACCCTTGAAGTCCAACATGCATGCTCTCAACATATCTTCAAGAGTTTGGATCGTTCTCTCTGACTGACCATCTGTCTGAGAATGATAAGAGGTGCTAAAGTTCAATCGAGTCCCCAAAATTTTCTGTAAACTCCTCCAAAAGTGCGACAAAAAATCGGGTATCACGATCGGAAACAATGCTCATAGGTAGTCCATGCAATCTCACAATCTCCTGCATGTACCGCTCTGCTAATGCTTCCGTCGACTGGCCAACTCGAAACGGTAAGAAATGAGCTACCTTGGTCAATCGATCAACAATCACCCAAACTGCATTGTTACCCTTTGGACTCCGCGGCAATGCCGTCACGAAATCCATGGTTATATGTTCCCACTTCCACTGAGGAATCGGAAGTGGTTGCAGTAAACCGGCTACTCTTTGATGTTCAGCCTTGACTTGCTGACACACCAAACACTTCGCTACAAAGCGAGCAATCTCCCTTTTCATGCCTTCCCACCAGAAATGCTGTCGTAAGTCACAGTACATCTTCGTGCCTCCTGGATGTACGGAATATGCTGAACTATGCGCCTCCTTCATAACTTCTTCACGAATATCTCCTTTCGGCACATATAAACGGCTCCCATATTGTAACGAACCATCTTCATGAATCAACAAGTCCGTTCGATGTCCCGCTTCGACCTGTTCTCGAAACTTCTGCAACCTTGGATCGTGCGACTGCGCTGCTTTAATACTATCGATCAAGGACGACTGTACTTGCAGTTGAATCAACTGTCCTGAAGAATGCGGTAACACGATCTCTAACTCGAATCTTTGGAAATCATCTATATGCTCTTTCTGTGCAGTCAACACCCGTATTGCTGGCAACCGACTTAGCGCATCCGGCACTATATTAACTTTCCCCGGATGGTACATGAGATTAAGATCATAGTCAGCTATCAGCTCTAACCATCTGCGCTGCCTCATGTTGAGCTCTTTCTGCGTAAACACGTACTTTAGGCTTTTGTTATCGGTGAATACTTCGACCCTTTCGCCCAATAAGTAGTGTCTCCAAATCTTCAAGGCGAAAATTACTGCTGCTAGCTCCAAATCATGAGCTGAGTAATTCTTCTCATTGGTCTTCAATTGTCTCGATGCGGAAGCTATAACCTTCCCATGCTGCATAAGAACACATCCCAAACCTTTCCCAGATGTGTCGCTGTGAATAACCAACCCTCTGGAACCGTTTGGCACGGTCAGAATAGGAGCGGTTGTCAATCTTTGCTTTAACGCCTCAAAAGCTGGCGCACATCTATCCGTCCATACGATCGGTACCTCCTTTCGCGTAAGCTTGGTCAATGGTTCAGCTAAACGGGCGAAATTCTCCATGAACCTTCTATAATATGCAGCAAGCCTAAGAAAGCTTTTGATCTCCGCTACATTCTTCGGAATCGGCCAATCATGAACTGTTGCAATCTTTTCAGAATCAACAGCGATTCCATCTCCGGATACGACATGCCCCAAAAACTTCATTCCTTCGAGCTAAAACTCGCACTTTCTCATCTTCGCATATAATCTTTCTTGCCTCAACGTTTGCAGTGCAATCTTCAAGTGTTCTGCATGCTCCTCTTAGCTCCTCGAATATACCAGAATATCATCGATAAACATTACTATAAACTGGTCCAAGAACGGTGAAAAGATTCGGTTCATCGAGTCTATAAATATCACCGGTGCGTTCAAGACTCCGAATGGCATCACTAAGTACTCGTAATGCCCATATCGAGTTCGGAACGTTGTCTTACAAATATCTTCTAATTTTACTCGAACTTGATGATATCCGGATCGCAAATCCGGGTTCGAGAATACCCTCGCGCCACTGAGTTGCTTTTAATAATTCGCCGATGCGAGCGATCGGGTACTTGTTCTTCATAGTCACCCGATTTAATTCTCAGTAATCGATGCACATCCTCCGCGTGCCGTCTTTCTTCTTGACTAGAAGAACTGGAGCTCCCCAGGGTGAATTGCTGCTGCGAATCCAACCCTTCTCTAATAATTCGGCAACCTACTTCTTGACTTCTTCTAACTCCGCTAGTGCCACCGTATAATCCACCTTTGAGATTGGCGCTACTCCAGGAACAAGATCAATCGCGAACTCCACATCTCGTTTCGGTGGTAAACCCGAGATGTCCTCAAACACATCCATAAACTCTCGAACTGCTATCAGCGCTTCATCTGCAACTTGTTTACGAACTTCACCTTCCGGTAAAAGGATCTCCTCATCATGAATTTGCAAGTTGTTCTAAGACTTGTGGGTTATTAGCCCACCACGTTTCCACTGCACTACTCTGATAATCTGCTGCGGGTTCATCGGAACTCCTCGAAACATCCTACATCTGAACGGTCTTGAGGTAGTCTGTACTACTGCAATCAAAAGCTTCTCCTGCGCTTCTCCTTGTTCTTCGAAACACAACGGATTGGTCACTACGGGAAAAGTGGAAAGATAACACGGTTGTTGGATTCAAGCTTGCGATAAAACAAAAACTGGTAAGGAAAGACGCCGAGATGAAACAAGGTAATATAACGACCATAAGTCAAGGAAAAGAATCAAAATAGGACTCCAAGTTACTTAAATAGAGTACCGCATTGTAACCATGTCGCGGTACATAGTTACAATCACATAACTCCATTCAAGTCGCCCAAATCCTACTATCGGAATCGAATGAATAAGATGGGAGAAATAATAAGGAACCAAAGGAATTCCAAGCCGAGATGCAAAGTCACTTGCATATCATCAAGGCAAAGGTTCAAAGGAAAGATAAGATTCAAGAATCATGACAACAATATGGCAGGACATGTTCCTAATTACGGGTTCTCTGGTTAGCGTATTGGGTTCAATACCCAACTACAAAAGAACCAAACCCAATTAATCATAAATCCTATATCTCTGATACCAAACAAACCCTGTCACGCCCCGCTTCCCAGAATACGCAAACTACGGCACGTGACAGAGCCAACCATGCTACCTGTGGCTAAGAAACATCACTCCACAGTCACATTACGACTGTCTATAAGATATCAAGAACTGTAAAATATAAAATTTACTAATACATGTCCATCTGCCAGAATAAAAAAGTCAAGAAATATATATGCGGAAACGATAAAATCCAATAAACAACATCTGGAAATACATCCCAATATGGGCTCACATCAAGAAATAAAAGTTGCGGAAAGAAAATAAACTAACTATCACTAACACGATCCTCACTGCTCGGCTTGACGGCTAAAATACTCCTGGTCAGCCTGCGATAGAGATAGAGGAACTGGGTCATGCAAAACCCAGACGTCAGTGCGTCATAATATCAATAATAGAAAATAACCAGAATGGAACGAGATATGCAGGCATGAATATAAACAATAACATGAATATAACAAGTAAACACAGATATGAAATAGTGAGGTGTGTATGTGTATGTGAAGTGCGGTGAGTAATCTAAACTGTGCTACTGGGTTATCTATTCTAAAGTTATTTGAAACCAATGAATGTACTCCTCCATATAACACAAAAGTATATGCCCCGTTACCCCCCGGGACCACGGATCAAGAATGATTCCATTTCGTTACCCCCCAGGACCACGGATCAAGTAGTAAGAATCACGAATGATTTTGTCCCATTACCAACCGGGACCATGGATCAAGTAGTAAGAATCATGAATGATTCTGTCCCATTACCCCCCGGGACCACGGATCAAGTAATATCCTTTTAAGTTACACTCGGTTACATCTTTGATTTCACCATACCCCCAAGGTTATGTGTTCAAGTCATGTATTGATAATATGGAGTTAATGCCAACACAGGATCAAGCAGGTACAGGTTTTGTCTAAATAGACAACAGGATACGTCCGTCAGGAAAACAAGTCAGGATTATCGGCATTAGTAACAAGATCATGTATCAAGTCAAGTAGTGTATTAGGGCATGTCAGGTAGTGCATATGTATCAAACTGATGCCCAAAATAAAACTGTAGCAAGTATCGAAGCACGGTAAAAGCACGGATGCACAAGTAATAATCAGTGATATCATATTATAAGTCCATGAGTCGTATGATGCACATGCACTAGCAAGCATGGTATATGAATATAGCAGTAACATGAAATAATCAGGTTCCGGTATGCAACTAAATATGTAATATACGGTACGGATAGGAACAGATATCGTAAAAACGGTAAACTGTAATAGGGATGCACAATGCAACATGCATGTATTATTTTTATTCATATGGATGTAAATATAATAGCATAGCATGTAGCAAGATAAACTTGCCTGGTCGGGTCTCACGACGGGGTACATACGCCGCATCCGACGTCTGTAAATATCGCGATGCACACACGCGTGTACAAAACAGAACCAAGCTATGCAAGAATGTGACCACGCTGGATGAGGACGTCTACCGGATTGCCCGGATCATCAGCGACGAGCACGGCTCCGGCGATCACCGGGAAACCGAGAAACCAAGAAAGTAAAGAAACAAGAAAAGAAGAAGAAGAAGAAAGGAGAAGAAGAGGTTTGCGTCCTGGGTGTGGGTGCTTTGGGGTCAGAGACGAGGCGAGGGAGACGTCGACGATGGGTTTTCCGGTGAGGTTTCACGGAAAGGCAGTGGTTATCGGGGTTCTTTATTGTCGGGGTCGGGTTTGCAGGGGATGTGCTCGGGAAAGGAGGTGGTGGTGTCAGGGGAGAGGTGATGAGGGAGACAAAGTGGTGACGAGGGCGTGGAGACGACGAGGTCGGAGCTCCAGCGACGAGGGTGCAGGCGAGGGTTGCAGTGGTCGTGGGTTCTTGGGTTGTGCAGTCTCGTCGTCGGGGAAAGAAAGGGAGGAGGAAGAAGAAGAGGAGAGGAGAAGGAGGTGACGACGGTGAGGAGGGTCGACGGCGACGAGTACAGGGTGAGGCGTGTGTTCTTCATCGTGGGTTGCAGGGGAGAGGGTAGAAAGATTTTAGAAAAATTTGGATAGATATTTAGTTGTAAAATTTAAACGTATATATATATTAAGCAGTTTTATAAATATTAAAAATATAATATTAAATATATGGGTTTTCTGGCTAATACAAAAATACTCCAAAATATGCCCGGGTTGGGTCTAAAATTACGGTTTGAAAATACGGATAATATACGTGTCAGCCAAAACCAAAATGCGATGTCTGGTTCAAGAAAATGTATACCCCAAGAACGGATACACTACATGCACGCAGCGATCCAAATGAGTCCGTTTCACTAAACGGGACATGAACACGATGTACGGATGCAACCATAGGGTTTGGGGGTATGATGCAGGCCATGCTAGGTATTTAAAAATATATTAATTGACAATAAATGTATTATTAAAATATATGCAGATATCAGATGTATGATGCAGGTATACATAACATATGTGTGCTCGGATCCTCAGCATTAGCAAGGATAAAACTTAATCAAGAACCAAGACGAGTTTCAAACATGCGGGCCGGGTCAGATACTAAGCACGGATACTAAAACATCATCCGCACCCAAAACGAATAAAATCAAGAAATAGCCACAAAATAAAGGAAATAAT
Source organism: Agapanthus africanus (assembly GCA_030015575.1). NCBI lineage: Eukaryota > Viridiplantae > Streptophyta > Magnoliopsida > Asparagales > Amaryllidaceae > Agapanthus > Agapanthus africanus. Next base: position 285,099,648 of record JASDDO010000019.1, read on the forward strand.
CAAATCGAACATGGTATAACTGAATTAGGGTGTTACAGATTGACTTGATTGATTAATCGTACACAACACTTATTTATAACATTGTTTTTGGACGTTACTTGTATACTTATATCATGTTCTGTGATTGCTTATTTATTTTTATTTATATGACTTGTTATTAAACCATTACATGCTAGAATTGACTTGATCTTGACACGACTCAATCATGAATATCTGAACCCATTATGTACATTTGAACCAACCTGACTCGAATCATGAATACAATTGGCATGACTTGCACTTGACATGACTACATGAACTCAATTTTGAAAACTTGATATCATACACCACCTTTTGTATTTATGGATTCGATTAAGACTCGTAATATTAACCATAAACTATTATACGTGGGGTGTTGAAGTAGTTTAAGTATGAATCCGACGGAATCTCAGGAGTCCCATTATTATAAATAACATCGCTGTGGTACCGGGCTGAAACGGTATAAATAACGTTGCTGTGGTACCGGGTTTAAACGGTACATCATGAATTCACTAATAAAGGCCCGTGTTTCTGAACCCTTGGACGATAGCCTGTTGGGTTTGGAATACTTCAATAACAATTGAAGTCCCGCTATTTTGGGTACGTGATTCCTTGTCCATGGACGATAACCTTGGGTTCGTGAATACTCTTGAGATTTGGTTGATATCCACACTTGAGCTCACGTTAATTAAATTTACCATTTTAGAGACCTTTTTAGGACACTTATATTCACTTCATGTTCACTATATCTACACTTCATGGCCATGTTAAATTTGTTTGCCGTGCTTACACAGTTGCCATATATATATATATATATATATATATATATATATTACCATACTTGTTTGTTCATATTTTACGATTTTTTATTTATATTATATTACATGTCATCCTGCACCCAATCTATATATTACACATCTTTTAGGGACTTTCCGAGCGCAAGTTTACTGACGGGCATTCCACCCATCTTTTGTTTCTTAGAATGTTCGTCAGGCGACTTTGGATCAGAGGAGGTGGAATCCACTGCAGAGAATTACAACCAGTTCGCACTTGAAGCAGATCATTAGTTTTCTTTCATACTTTTCTACTTCAGTAAGCCACTTGTTTAGACACTTTCCTTTTATACTCAGATTTCTTGTATCAATTAAACTCTGTAAAGTTAAGAATGTAAATATATAAAGTGGTTGGATTTTATTTTCGCTTGTCTTTTCTTGTCATTTTTATACTTCTTATATTACGCTTAACGTATTTGTTTTGAGAAATGACTTTCTCTAAATAAATACGTCGCGGGCTTGCCACGTGCCGTTATCGCTCTTTTGGGAAGCGGAGCGTGACAGAGCCAAACAAGAATAGCCAGTTCTTCCCACATCTCGAGAAGCCACATGAAAGAAACCAAAGGAGTTGCAGGCTTGCAGCTAACAGTACAACCAAGCTAACTGAATTCTCACTTAATACCAGACTTAGGATGCCTTGCTGCAAGCGAAGTAGAAAGAAAAATTTGAAAGCTAAATTAATTACATGACACTAAGCATACATTAGAAATGCAAGAGAATAAGAGAGAAATTTACTATCTAGTTATAGAGTCAATTAGAAGCTAAATTAATCTAACTGTTAAAGGTCAGATTTTAATTACGAGATGACTGGCCTAGTAAATCTCCAAAGGCCTAGTAAATCTTCAAATGAGCATTTACAATGACAAAAATGAAAATTACAGCAGTTAGTACTAAATCCGTCAATTGTGTTATTTCTGAAATCGAGAAATTTAACCATATTCTGAATCTATAATTAATAATTTATAATGCATGCAGAACTAACAACATCACAACTCGCATTCCTTCTTCTTTAAATTCCATAAAAATAATTGTTTCATGTTTAAAACCGGAACTGACCGTCTCAATCTCATGCATATAGAGATAGTTGCACGGCTTTCCCCAATAGCTATTTTTTCCAATAAATAAATCAATAGAATCCCGATTGGCATCTAAGAAACTAATCAAGATGTTGAATTGTTTTTGTGCTCTTAAACCCCCATCGCCACCACCACCACCACCAACATCAACACCAACACCACCATCAAATACACCATCACCATCACCACTACGACCAACATCATCAAATACACCACCAAAACCACCACCTAATACACAACCAAGATGAAAACCACCACCACCACCACCACCAACAACAACAACAACTACACCAAGCACACTACAAGACCCTTCACCACCATCACCACCCTAAGGATTCCTATGCCCGATCTCGCATTCTTTAATGGTAAACCCGGTCTACCTCCCCATTGGAGAAATTATCGATCGAGCCTTCATCAAGGACTAAACCATATCCATCCTTGTTTACCCTCATCTCAGATTGCCAATTTCCTTTCATTTCCTTTGATCCCCAACTCTCTTTTTTAAATCTATCATCACTAGCTGGTGCGATAGCTATGGCCATCCCCGCCCTGTTCCAATCTCTCAAGAAGCAGCCCGTGACTTCGTTGAAAGACTCAAGGCTGAGGCAGGAGGTAGTGGTTATCAAGAACTGTCTTCTTCGGGTCATCAAGATACCGACATTTCATTGAAAAGTTCCAACAAAATCAAGACCGCTAAATCGGAAGCAGGTCCAAATTTAGTTCATGTCCTCAACATAGTTATGTTAAAAAGCCCACTCCTATGCTGCACGTGCATTCTACAACTTATTGTTAGAGAGGTCTATACTTATGTTTTCAATTTAAAAAAGTGCATGTGATACCTAATTATTAATCTTTTAAGATCCCCAAGTGGCTATAACTATTCGGCAACAATGTCTAATTGCACAATTTTGAACCGTAAAATTTTCGAAAAATGAAAACCTAGAAACTACCAAGAAATCAATCAAAGTCGATAGTATATAATTAATCATCATAGAACCCTAAGATTTCGAAGAAACATAAAAACTAAAAAATGCAGCTTACGAACCTGTAGACGGTGCCATCGTACTTGAAGGAAGTGTAATCAGATCTCCGGCTACCGTTGAGGCCCCACCTCCTCTTCCTCCCACTTTCGAAGCAGAAGGTGCTCGCTAATAATGCATATTAGGTAATATAATCCCACATCGGAAATTTTCCAACCAAATGGCAGACGGTGTCACTGGGATGCCGATAAGGTTCTATGCCCCACGCTCAATGGTCTTCTTCACTTCGATGGTTATCGTCATAACCAAATGAAGCAAATCCTAAAAGGAAATTGGCGTGATTGGATCGGGCTCGGGCCCTTGTTCACAAAGAGCAAATTAATGAAGATGTAGTCACAGCTTTTGTTGATTCTTCTGAAATGGTTCCCGCCCAAAAGTATGACAATTCAAGTGCCGTATGGACTTCAAGTGAATGTTGGTGGGATGTTGCTAGTAGAGCAGCTACAATCATGTTGGAGGATGAAGTGACAAGGTTCATGATGAATTTTGACGCGAGAGCTTTCTTGTCGTTGTCGACGATGAAATTCATTTAAAAGGGTCATTTCAATATTTGAGGCAATTAATCGCTATTTGAGGCAGCAAGCCCCATCTCATTTCTTAAGCTTTACACCATTCATAATTAATCATATCCTTATAATTTTTTCTGCATTAATTTTGTACTGCAGAAAGAAAGCAGCTCACAATTATGGGAATACTTTTGCTACGAGTAGGATTAGGGCTCAGGTTTCTACGATTAATTCAGCTTTTTTTTTCAATCAAATCTTTTTTCTTAGGTTCCCATTTCGTTTATTTTGATGGAATGAGTTTTAGGAATCAAAGGCAGATGGAGGTAGTGGTAAATTCTTGCACTCAAAAAAAGCTGTTCACTTTTGGTATTGCATACATGTACAAATCATTCAAAAGGGTCATTTCAATATTTTTTTTAAGATAAAAGATAGTTCAAAGGTCGTATATCTTTGTGAATAATTTGAAATCCAGTACCGGTTCTGAAGGTTGTTTTGTCGCCTTCTTTTTTTCCCCCTTTCATTTTTAGCGTTTGCATGATCGTAGAATATGAAGACCGTAAGAAAATATATTAATCACCAAAATAACAGTGCGGTGACAGAAAGTAGCGATAAAAAGGTAATGACGAGTATGAACAGAATAACTACAATAACAGTTTTATATGGGTTACATAACGCAAACCTCTAAACTTTTCACGGAAATTTACCGGAAGATATATAATGAATCCGTGCCCCCACCAGATAGTTCTGCCGTTGACATTTCCTCATTTTTCCCGTCCACCATTGAGGTAAAAGCTGCAATAACATGTTATTTGATAAGAAGTAACCAGGCGAGGTTTAAATTAGTCACAAGTTACCGAAGACGGCATTAATGGGCTGTTCTTCTACATTAAAGCATTACACCAATTAGACGAAGGAGATGTTGGCACCATTTGTAGCATTACTCAAAGTTCATGTATGTGCAATATCAAGATAAGATCTTATGTCCAAAATATCAAGACAAGATCAACATTAACTGTAGAATAATGTTGAAACAAACAAGATTCAATTGCAGGAAAAAGGTTACGATGCAAAAAAGGTCATCATGAATGCAACAAACAAATGCTTCAAGGTTGCAGATTTATGTCAAATCCATTTACTAAAACCGTATATCACCGATACAATTGCATGCTGCTGTACATCCCTTGGTTCTGAACTCCACAAGAAAAGGAGAAAGGACTGCCCTGAAGAACTCAAATAACCGATATTGGCAAATGTTTCGTTCCGTATATTATAAACAAGCCATGTCAGATATTCGTCATTGCCATAGAAGAAAAGTTCACAAAGAATATTGGACCGAGATAAATTTTTAAAAGTTACTAACATGTAATCCATAGGAAATATTTGAACGGAAAAAAATTGCACAGACAAGATTGTTATACCATATCCGGAACAGTATGTTATTTCAACTAGCAAAACTCTATTATAATATCCAAGATCGAAAATTACCTTCACGGTATTTTGTGAGAATGTTCAATATTTTCACTCCTTGACCAGCCTGTAATTTGGAAAGGCAGAGGATAAGTCTTCGCAATCAAATATGACGTAAGTATATTGAAAAGATTGGGGCTGCTTTACTACTGAGGTAAGTCGCATTTAAAGAATTGAGAGATGAGGAGATTGAATTACAGGAAGGTGCGATGGATATAATGTGTAAATTGGCAGAGAGCAGTGATGGTAGAGAGGAATTGAATGATACAGGGATTGTTGGGGAGATGTTAAGAATGATGAGAGAGGGAACAGGATTGGACAAAAGTAGTTCGACTCTGATGCAAAAAAAAAACTCACCAATTGTTCCGAACGGTTTAGCGGGATAGCAATGGTGGCTGGTGCGGAGGATTCTGGGAATAATACTTCAAAGATAGGCGGATCCCGAAGAAATTATAGATACTACTGCAGATGAATTCTCTAGATTAGGAATTTTGAGACAGAGCTAGCGGAAAGAATTGTCAGTAATTAGATGTTAACTTGGTTTCTGGTATCGGTTTTGTCGGCAAAGGTTGTAGCACAGAATTGCTATGTTTCTTCCTGCTTATAGTCTAAGTGTATCTACAGGAAACTCTTCATTTTGTAATAGAATCATCATAGAAAATTGTCACTTACTCGTTATCATAATTTGGATTTGATGCTTGTTGACACATCTATCATCTTATATTAACAGCGAGTTTAATAACGGTAGACAGCATCTTATTTCCTGCGGGAACAACTTATGGCTGTGCGTGTTCGTGCATGCGTGTGGGTGCGTGCGTGTGTGTGCGCGTGTGTGACTTGAAGGGACAAAGTGAAGTGTTTATAAAAGAGAAGTGTGTGTGGGGTGGGGGTGCGATGGGGAGCTTGCATGGACAAAGTGAACTGTTTGTAAAAGAGCAGTGTTTATGATGAATCATTCATTGTATTTTTGGAATCTATCAGCGGATAGACAAGCCCGATGACAATACCGGCTTGTATATGTAAGTCCCCTTCGTTTCTTCTTCTCCTCTTATTGAATTATCCTCATCTCGTCATGTCTCCACCGATTTACATACTTGCTCACGTTATTTGTAAACTCCTTATTTAGAAAACACACATAAAATAAATAAAAAACCTAATAATTAATTGTTTTGTAAACTTATATACCTTAATGAATAGGATACATTTTTAATTAGTAGTGATTATCTTGTTTCATGTTTTAGTAGTTATGAAATTATGTGAATCGTATCATCCTATATTGCATACCATCACATAACGCGATCGTTTATTCAAAACAAAAGAAAAGTGTTTAATAATTTTTGTATAGAATGTTTATTAATCTTTTATATCGATTTTAGTATATATATAATGACCGATTCGTATGCTCGTCCGTATGCCTTTCTAATTTATTACTCGCTATTTTTATTTATATTTAGCTTTAAAAGAAAACGAGGTTTCAAATAAATACAATGGCCTTGCCAATCTCAAATACCACCCTGAAGAAATATCTTTACCTTCAAAATAATTTTTATAAAATTAATCTCGACTTCTGGACATTCTAGGAAAATTATATTATATACTACATAGAATTTCAGGTCTACAGTAAAAATTTCATATCAAAACAAATAACGGTTTAGGTGTTACGTAGTTTTTTATTCACTGTTTTTAAAATCAGAAAACTGTCAATAAGGGTCTTCTTCGAGAGACTATAACTCTGTAATCGTTGATCCAAATTAAGTGTTTTCAGATGTTTTGAACATCTATACCAAATGTTCTAGATTTTGTTAGTTTTAAATTCTTACTGAAAATCGACGTAAAATATAGAAAAATTGCGTTACAATATTAAGCGATGAATCTGGACAGAATCTGTCCTGATTCGCATACTGTTTTTAAATAGAACATAACTCGAACTCCCGATATCCGTTCATGCCAAACTTTAGATGTATAAATACACAATTGATAGAAATATAATTTCCTGTATATTAGATTACTTAGAAACGCATGAAACAACTCGATATAGGCTTTGCAATATAACATATAGTTGTTGTCCAGAAATCTGAATTTCTGTTTTAAACGCTGATGTTAAAACAATCATAACTAGAGCTTCAAAAATCCAAATCACACGAATGTTTTTTTTTTGGATAAGTACATCAAAATACCTACAATTTTCGAATGATATTTGTAACCCGAAACCCGATGGAAATTAACTCAAATTGCGTTTTAAAAATATATGACGGTGCTGAACAGATTCTGATCTATTTTGCTTGACTATACGAAAACGGGTATATCTCTCAAACCGGTAGTCGTATTTAGACGAGACTGGAACTCACACATGCACAACACTTAGATCTATATTTCTGTTTATATTTCGAAATTGATTTTATCACTCTCCGCATCCCAGAGTGCGCAAACTACGGCACGTGACAGAGCCAACAATGCTATCTGTAGTTAGGAAACATACATCCACAATCACATTACGGCTGTTTATAAGATATCAAGAACTGTAAAATATAAAACTGTCTAATACATGTCCATCTTCCAGAATAAAAGAGTCAAGAAATATATATGCGGAAACGATAAATCCAATAAATAACATCTGGAAATACGTACCAATATGGACTCACATCAAGAAATAAAAGCTGTGGAAAGAAACTAAACTAACTATCACTAACACGATCCTCACTGCTCGGCTTGAAGGCTGAAATACTCCTGGTCTGCTTGTGATAGAGATAGAGGAACTGGGCCATGCAAAACCCAGACGTCAATGCGTCATAATATCAATAATAGAAAATAACTAGGATGCAACGAGATATGCAGGCATGAATATAAACGATAACATGAATATAACATGTAAACACAGATATGAAACAGTGAGGTGTATATGTATATGTGAAGTGTGGTGAGTAATCTAAATTGTGCTACTAGGTTATCTATTCTAAAGTTATTTGAAACCAATGAATGTACTCCTCCATGCAATATATGGTACTGATACGAACAGATATCGTAAAAACGGTAAACTGTAACAGTGATGCACAATGCAACATACATGTATTATTTTTATTCATATGGATGTCAATATAATAGCATAGCATGTAGCAAGATAAACTTGCCTGATCGGATCTCACGACGGGGTACGTACGCCGCTTCCGACGTCGGTAAACGTCGCGATGCACACACGCACGTACAGAACAGAACCAAGCTATGTAAGAATATGGCCACGCTGGATGAGGACGTCTACTGGATTGCCCGGATCGTCGGCGACGAGCACGGCTCCGGCGATCACCGGGAAACCAAGAAACCAAGAAAGTAAAGAAAGAAGAAAATAATAAGGAGAAGAAGAAAGGAGAAGAAGAGGTTTTCCTCCTAGGTGTGGGTGCTCTGGGGTCAGAGACAAGGTGAGGGAGACATCGAAGATGGGTTTTCCGATGAGGTTTCACGGCAAGGCACGATGTATTTGGGTTCTTGATTGTCGAGGTTGGGTTTGCAGGGGATGAGCTCGGGAAATGAGGTGGTGGTGTCAGGGGAGAGGTGATGAGGGAGAGGAACTGGTGACGAGGGCGGGGTGACGACGATGAGGTCGGAGCTCCGGCGACGAGGGTGCAGGCGAGGGTTCCAGTAGTCGTGGGTTCTTGGGTTATGCAGTCTCGTCGTCGAGGAAATAAGGGAAGGAGGAAGAAGAGGAGGAGAGAAAAAGGAGGCGACGACGGTGAGGGATGGGCGATGACCTGAGGGTCGACGGCGACGAGGACAGGGTGAGGTGTGGGTTCTTCGTCGGGGATGTGGGTTGCAGGGGAGAGGAGAGAGAGGGTAGAATGATTTTAGAAAATATTTGGATATATATTTAGTTGTAAAATTTAAACGTATATATATATATATATATATATATATATATATATTAAGCAGTTTTATAAATGTTAAAAATATAATATTAAGTATATGGGTTTTCTGGCTAATACAAAAATAGTCCAAAATATGCCCGGGTTGGGTCTAAAATTACGGTTTAAAAATACAGATAATATACGTGTCAACCAAAACAAAAATGCGATGTCCGGTTAAAGAAAATGCATACCCCCAAGAACGGATACATGTAATATGCACGTAGCGATCCAAACGAGTCTGTTTCACTAAACGGGATGTGAACACAATGTATGGATGCAACCATAGGGTCTGGGGTATGATGCAGGCCATGCTAGGTATTTAAAAATATATTATTTGTCTATAAATGTATTATTAAAATATATGCAGATCCCAAATGTATGATACAGGTATACATAACATATGTGTGCACGGATCCTTAGCACTAGCAAGGATAAAACTTAATCAAGAACCAATACGGGTCGGATCGGATACTAAGCACGAATACCAAAACACCATCCGCACCCAAAACGAATAAAATCAAGAAATAGCCACAAAATAAAGGAAATAATCAAATCGAACATGGTATAACTGAACTAGGGTGCCACATTATACCTAACTACAAAAATTATTTCGTCCTCGAAATTTTCGGAACAAGAAAAGACAAGAAAAAATGAATATAAGAGAAGAGGTGTGGAAACTTTTGTCGGATCTCGTCTTCTCTTTCCCAGGTCGATTCTTCGTGCGAGCGATTCCCCCATAAAACAAGTACGAGAGGGATAATCTTGTTCTTGATGATCTTTTCTCTTCGATCAAAAATCGCCATCGGTCTTTCTTCATATGTCTAGTCCTCCCTTATTGTCAGCTTCGAATGATCTAGTACGTGCGTCTCATCTCGAACGTACTTACGGAGCTGAGATACATGAAACACGTCATGAACACTAGCCAAAAATGGTGGTAAAGTCAGTCGATAAGCTGCTTCTCCAACGCGCTTAATGATACCGAAAGGCCCTACGATTCGAGGGCTAAGCTTGCCTCGACTCCCAAAATGAATCACTCCTCTAGTCGGTGATATCTTCAAGAACACAAGATCACCAACTGCGAATTCCAAGGGTCTTCTTGCTGTATCGACCCAATTTTTTTATTGATCTTGCGCTGCCTTCATATGGTTTCGGATCGTATTAACTTTCTCCAGGATTTGCACGATAAGATCCAGTCCCAATAATCTTCGTTCTCCATTATCATCCCAACAGACGGACGAGCGACACTTGCGACCATATAACGCTTCGAATGGAGCCATCTAAATAGTCGCCTGAATGCTGTTATTATACGAGAACTCCACCAAGTGTAGATGATCCTCCTATGAACCCTTGAAGTCCAATGCATGCTCTCAACATATCTTCAAGAGTTTGGATCGTTCTCTCTCACTGACCATATGTCTGAGAATGATAAGCGGTGCTAAATTTCAATCGAGTCCCCAAACTTTCCTATAAACTCCTCCAAAAGTGCGACAAAAAATCGGGTATCATGATCGGAAACGATGCTCATAGGTACTCCATGCAATCTCACAATCTCCTGCATGTACCGCTCTGCTAATGCTTTCGTCGACTGACCAACTCGAAACGGTAAAAAATGAGCTACCTTGGTCAATCGATCAACAATCACCCAAACTGCATTGTTACCCTTTGGACTTGTTCATATCATAATATTGCATTATTATATTCCCCATTCTTATGTATTTTACAAATAAACAGGTGCTTTTGACCCATGTCCGCTACATAGTACAGGTTACAGGTTCTTGGATCTAAAACAGTGCGAAAAAGATAAAAGACGATGCAAAAGTGGAACTACAGCCAACAAATAGAAGGATCTTGATCAAGCCTACAGAAAAATCAGTTCACAAAATACAAGGCATCGCAAGATTCAAGATTTCGTCTTGAAGCAACGGTTAAAGTCCACTACATTATTCACTGGAGATCTGGAGAAAGCTAGAAGCCAATTTGAGAAAAGTACTGAAGAAATAGGAAGCCCAAAAAGCCCAGAACAAGCAAAAAAGTTTTCAGCATATGATCTTACCATTGGGCCGCGAAACCGCGGCCCAACCCTTGCTGCGGCCGCGGTTCCGCGGCCATCTAGAGCATGTTGTGAAAATATTTTTTACCATAATTCTTAGCGGCTTTGACCGGTCTTTCTAGGGGTATTTTGGTAAATATAGACATGCGGCAATTGTAAACCTAGGGTTTTCTATGTCCTATAAATAGAAGCCCAATTCCTTGTTCATGCCTCCCTTCATTAATAAAATTCAGATTTCTTTTGGAGAGCGTCAATTTGTAAGTTCTTTATCTTCTGCCCTAGGTTAAATTTCTATTCTTGCCCTAGTTAAATCTTTTATTCTCTACCCTAGAAAAATGTTCTTCAATTCCCTAATGAGCGAGTAGTCTCCTCGCTTGTTAGGGTTAGATTTGGGGAAGGTTTGAGAGATGAAAATCTCTCACCCCTTTCTTGCCCATCATATATAACTAATAGGACTCTATGCATACATGCACATACCGCTCCCTACGGCACCCTATCCCTCGAGGTAGCGGTGATACCGTAGTATAAAGGCCCGGTTGTGATTGTTTTCCATGGAGGTTAGGGTAAGGATTGATAAAAGGAGGACAAGAACCTAGAAGAAGAAATATCTTTCCAAATGATTCTAATCCCCTTTATTAATAATTACCATAACTCCTAATAAGATCTTAATATGGGTATAGAAAGCGGTGAGATTTATAGACTTTCCAAACTTAACCTAGACCTAACCCTAGCAAGATTTAGATCTAGATTAATTCAGTTTTTAGATTAAATCAATCCGACGCCCATCGGAATTAACTCGTAAGAGTGATTAGGAAATTCACAACATCCCTGTGGAACGACCCGTATCACCGGCTAGCTACCAAACAACGCCGTTCTTGATTGCGGTTACTAGATATTTTTGAGATCAATCAAATGGCGCCGTTGCCGGGAATGGCGTGTTATATCTTTTTTGCAATTTCGGGTTAATATTAAATTAAAAAACCATAAAAACTGAAAAATCACAAAAATATAAAAATATATCATCTGTTATTTTTGGAAGGGTATTTTTGTGAATCTTTGCAGGATCGACGGATCTGGAAAAATCTAGAGTGCGAAACAGAAAAAGGTAGATCAGAACAGAAGGGAATTGGACCAACAGAACACCAGAATTTTTTCAGAGACTTGAAGCCTCAACACCGCCGCCTTTCCGCCGTGAAAGCCGCCTACCGCCGCTAATCCGCGGTCCTTCTGGCTCTTCATCGCTCGAAATTTTCACTGTTTGTTTCCTTTTTTCCCCCTATGCAACCTAAAATATATCTTTTGTCAAATCTCCTGCAGGATTCTTTGCGCTTAAAAATCTTTTCCCTTCTCAATAACAAATCTTGTGCAGGATTCTCTGCGCCGCGCATAAAATAAAAAGATTTGATTGCAAGTGATTTACTGTTTTGCATATCTTTAATCGGACTTTAAGGGGCTTTTGACCAATTCAGATTGGGTGGGGATTTCATCACCCTTCCCAGGACCCCAGAAATCACATAAAGCATTTGCATTGACCAATCTTTAATTAAAAAATACTAGACTCAGCCCTAAGGACTTTGAGCTCAATAGGAAAGAGGACTAGTTATAGGCATCGGCCGTTAATCCTAACCTGACTTTGCGGTGTCTAGGCAAGTATGTCTAAGGCGAGTGGTTACTTAATTAGGACCGCTACTTATAGCGGGGAGCCTCCCACTCACCTGGCACTTACCTGGCTGCAATTGGAGGTGAAGAGGCGGTTTGAGGTCCTATTTCTAGCCTTTTGGAACAGTTAGGAGCTGTCTAGCTGACCTAGGTGGCCCTAGATTTAGGCCTGATTGTGCATTTCTGGTTGATTGCATTTGTGTCTAAGCCCTTTATCGAAAATCTTTTTTGCAAAAAGTTACAAATACAAAAAAAGGAAAATTTTTATAAAAAGACTTGCAACTTTTGTCGCTAAGAAATCTGTGCACCCCAATCTTCTTTCTCTTCTCCCTCTTACATCATGGGTACCCCACCTTATAAATCTCTTGCTGAACTTTGGTATCCTGAACCTAAGTTTGCCTCGTACGTCAATTGTTTCGGTCGATTTAAGGACGATCCCTCCATATCCAAAATTTCTTTGAAAGATCAAATAGAAGCGTTTAGGAGAAACAGTTCGACATTGCAATCCACTTTGTGTCAACCATGTCAACATTCACCACCTTCTTATGTTGACACCACTTTTTCGAGTCCTATTGTAACTCCTAAACCGATGTCTATTGCTAAGCATATTGCACAATCTCGTAGCCGATCTTTCACTCCTCTCCACACATCCAGTTCTAGGGATCAACAAGTCCATTCACCTTTTTATCCAAATGTTGATCATATTCCGGTCCAACCATCCAATTCCTACCAGTCCTACCCGACTTTCCCACCTTCACTAGACATTGCTTCTACACAGCCATTTGGGAGTTTCACGTATCAAAACCATTTTGAATCTTTTACTGAAACCCCTTCACAACCCATGTCTAGTTTGGAACAGTCGTTGGAAGCTTATATTTTAGCAACAAACAAAATGGTGAGGAATGTGGATGCGTCCATGGCCGCCCTTATGCAACCTAGTGAACCGGTAGCTAGTTTCTAACTAGCTCCAAAAATTCCAATGTATGAGGAGGCGGTTGGACACAGTGAGAATTTGAGAGGAGCGAGTGAGTTCTACACATTTCTAAATCAAACCTACCCATACCCAATTGAAGCCCACAACTCCGGTTTTCCATCGATTGTCCCAAATGATTCACAAGTTGAAAATAAAACATCTAACGAGTTGTGTGACTTTGTAGTGCTTGATTTGCCAGATTGTGAAGAATCTCTTTCGAGTGAAACTACACCTAATCCTTTCGATCTTTACACCTCCAATCTAGAACCTGAATTGATAAATATCCATGCTTTTGATGAGGTGACAGAAAAAATTGATTTTCACTTGATTGAGGATATAGACGCCGGGAATATTTTGGATGATGAACCCGTCGATTTGATTGAAATTTTATGTCCAATTCATCATCCCGAGTCATTAAATGTTTCTCCCGAACTTCATATGCGTCTTGATTTTGATGATAATGGCATGGATAGGCTAAATTTTGAGGAGAATATTGAGAAAATTATTGAGGAGGAACCAGTTTTGTTTGATGAGTCGGATTTCCCAATTCATCATGTCCCTTCCACTGATTGTGTCCACCCTCCTGAATCTTTAACTGATACCCTTCCTTACTCACTTCCCTCCGTCCTCATTCCGACCTTGCAAGAGACCGTTACGCTTTCATCTCCAATACCAAGTTCGACGTACCCATGTTTGCTCACGAATCTTGAGGGATTTAATCTCATTTTTCTGCGGGTTGATAGATTCGCACAATCGTTTTTTACACATCGGTCATTACAAATTGTGCTTATTTATACACTCCACCCCCACCCTCAAGTTCGTATTCCCACTTTCTTTGGTTCTACTAGTCTTCCTTTAATGATGCCGAGTGTTGATGAATCATAATCCGATATTTTGAGTTCGATAATTTTCAATTGGACCTTCGATGACAATTTCGAAGATATTTTCGCCGACGAACTCGCATTCTTAAACGATACGAATTTTGTGATTAATCAACCTCCACTTGAAGAAGTAGAACCACTACCATTTCTTTTCCCCTTCCGCCATTCTTCTCCTCCACCGAGACCGTATACTGCTTCTATCAATGACACGGTCTCGTGTGCTTCTCATCTCGTTTCTCTACACCCCATTCTTTCACCAACTCTACCATTATCATGATAGAATTTTTGAATGGTTGGTGCTAACATTTGGCTTGTGTAAGGCCTTGCTTAAGTTTGGGGGGAACCTTGTTGTATATATATTTTGTTTTTTCTTTTAACAAAAAAAAATAAAATTAATAAAATTAAAAAAAAATTGCAAATAAATAAATAGGGGAGTGCCGACATTCTCAACCCTCTTGGTATAGCATGACAGTGAGGACACTGTCAAGTTTAAGTTTGGGGGTATGCTCGGTAAGCCTTCTTCCTTCGCATTCATATGTACATATTTTTGCATTTGCATACTTATTTTAAAACCCATAAAAATTGAAAATTTTCAAAAATTATAAAAATTAATGTATTCAATTTTGGCCGTATTTGACTTGAGTTTGACAAATAGGTTAACTAGCTAGGAACAACTAAATTAAAAACCCTAAAAATAACCATCCTTAAAGTTTAACGGTAGAAAATATATGTCTTTATAGTTTATTTAGAAATAGGCAAATTTTGAGTCCACTTCTTGGGCTAAGTTAAAACAAGTGAAAAGTATTGATATCTTTATTAAAGTATAAGTTTGAAAAATAATTCCTAGCTTAAGTCTAGATTCTGAAAATGTATACCCTACAATTTGCACAATCACGCACCTTGAAACTTGGAATAGTAGAAGAGACCTTGAAATGCTCTTGTCTAAAGTCCTTAGTACAATGAAAAATAAAAATAAAAATACAAGTGTGAATAAAGTAAAAAAAATGAACACTGGTTTTTGTGATTACTTAAGACTGCAAAAATAGAAAAATATTTAGCGAGGATGCTTCATCACCTAGTGCCTTAGACCAACTGGTTTGGGAGTCACTGCTAAAAAGCCTTAGGTGTTACAAGACTAGGAAGTACGCTTTAAAGTACAAACGCATTTTTTAATCGGTCGTTGGTAAAAAGTATTAACGGTCGCATGAAGGATGTGAAAGAAAAATTCATCTAAAAATTCACCAATTAAGAAGTACTTTGGACAACGGATAAGAGTATAATTGCTAGATTTGAATTTCCAAGTGTAGGGATGACATATACACACACGTAGGGGTATGTGATTGGAGTTTAGATAAGAGATAGGAGTGAAGAATAGAACTTGTATCTTTAGTAGAGTTGATAAAAATTCCTAAGTGGAGATGGAACCCTAGAAGGAAAACTTAAGAAATGCCGAAAGCTAAGTAGATCTGCAGAACATATATAATCTTAAGTTAAATGATGAGGAAGTGTGAAGAATATGGGTGGATAATTTACGAGTCGAAGATAATAGAATTCCTTGTTAGAAAACCTAATTGGAGAATAAAAGTCAATGGGCCTAATTGATAGGATTTTGTGGGTAGTATCCGCTGAAAACCCTCAGGAGATAACACTCCTCCTACTAGGGACACCTAGAGGTTTAACGGCTTGTTGCACGAGCTCAGTGCAATCGCGTATCCCTGCAAAAGTGCGGTTAGGTTTTTCTTCGAGAATAAAACTAGGTTTGCTCGAGAATAAGCAAAAGATAAGTTTGGGGGTATTTGTTCATATCATAATATTGCATTATTATATTCCCCATTCTTATGTATTTTACAAATAAACAGGTGCTTTTGACCCATGTCCGCTACATAGTACAGGTTACAGGTTCTTGGATCTAAAAGAGTGAAAAAGATAAAAGACGATGCAAAAGTGGAACTACAACCAACAAATAGAAGGATCTTGATCAAGCCTACAGAAAGATCAGTTCACAAAATACAAGGCATCGCAAGATTCAAGATTTCATCTTGAAGCGGTTAAAGTCCACTACATTATTCACTGGAGATCTGGAGAAACCTAGAAGCCAATTTAAGAAAAGTACTGAAGAAATAGGAAGCCCAAAAAGCCCAGAACAAGCAAAAAAGTTTTCAGCATATGATCTTACCATTGGGCCGCGGAACCGCGGCCCAACCCTTGCTGCGGCCGTGGTTCCGCGGCCATCTAGAGCATGTTGTGAAAATATTTTTTACCATAATTCTTGGCGGCTTTGACCGGACTTTCTAGGGGTATTTTGGTAAATGCAGACATGCGACAATTGTAAACCTAGGGTTTTCTATGTCCTGTAAATAGAAGCCCAATTCCTTGTTCATGCCTCCCTTCATTAATAAAATTCAGATTTCTTTTGGAGAGCACCAATTTGTAAGTTCTTTATTTTCTGCCCTAGGTTAAATTTCTATTCTTGCCCTAGTTAAATTTAATTCCTTACCCTAGTTAGATCTTTTATTCTCTACCCTAGATAAATGTTCTTCAATTCCCTAATGAGCGAGTAGTCTCCTCGCTTGTTAGGGTTAGATTTGGGAAAGGTTTGAGAGATGAAAATCTCTCACCCCTTTCTTGCCCATCATATATAATTAATAGGACTCTATGCATACATGCACATACCGCTCCCTACGACACCCTATCCCTCGAGGTAGCGGTGATACCGTAGTATAAAGGCCCGGTTGTGATTGTTTTCCATGGAGGTTAGGGTAAGGATTGATAAAGGAAGGACAAGAACCTAGTGGAAGAAACATCTTTCCAAATGATTCTAATCCCCTTTATTAATAATTACCATAACTCCTAATAAGATCTTAATATGGGTATAGAAAGCGGTGAGATTTATAGACTTTCCAAACTTAACCTAAACCTAACCCTAGCAAGATTTAGATCTAGATTAATTCAGTTTTTAGATTAAATCAATCCGACGCCCATCGGAATTAACTCGTAAGAGCGATTAGGAAATTCACAACATCCCTGTGGACCGACCCGTACTCACCGGCTAGCTACCAAGCGACGCCGTTCTTGATTGCGGTTACTAGATATTTTTGAGATCAATCAGGACTCCGCGGTAATGCCGTCACGAAATCCATGGTTATATGTTCCTACTTCCACTGAGGAATCGGAAGTGGTTGCAATAAACCGGCTACTATTTGATGTTCAGCCTTGACTTACTGACACACCAAGCACTTCGCTACAAAGCGAGCTATCTCCCTTTTCATGCTTTCCTACCAGAAATGTTGTCGTAAGTCACGGTACATCTTCGTGCCTCCTGGATATACGGAATATGTCGAACTATGCGCCTCCTTCATAACTTCTTCACGAATATATCCTTTTGGCACATATAAATGGCTCCCATATTGTAACGAACCATCTTCATGAATCAACAAGTCCGTTCGGTGTCCCGCTTTGACCTGTTCTCGAAACTTCTGCAACCTTGGATCGTGCGACTGCACTGCTTTAATACTATCGATCAAGGAAGACTATACTTGCAGTTGAATCAACTGTCCTGAAGAATGCGGTAACATGATCTCTAACTCGAATTTATGGAAATCATCTATAAGCTCCTTCTGTGCAGTCAACATCCGTATTGCTGGCAACCGACTTAGCGCATCCGACACTACATTAACTTTCCCCGGATGGTACTTGAGATCGAGATCATAGTCAGCCATCAGCTCTAACCATCTGTGATGCCTCATGTTAAGCTCTTTCTGCGTAAACACGTACTTTAGGCTTTTATGATCGGTGAATAGTTCAACCTTTTCGTCCAATAAGTAGTTTCTCCAAATCATCAAGGCAAAAATTACTGCTGCTAGCTCCAAATCATGAGTTGGGTAATTCTTCTCATGGGTCTTCAATTGTCTCGATGCGTAAGCTATAACCTTCCCATGATACATAAGAACACATCCCAAACCCTTCCCAGATGCGCCACTATGAATAACCAACCCTCCGGAACCGTCTGGCACGGTCAGAATAGGAGCGGTTGTCAATCTTTGCTTTAACGCCTCAAAAGCTGATGCACAACTATCCGTCCAAACGATCGGTACCTCCTTTCGCGTAAGCTTGGTCAATGGTTCAGCTAAACGGGCGAAATTCTTCACGAACCTTCTATAATATGCAGCAAGCCTAAGAAAGCTTTTGATCTCCGCTACGTTCCTCGGAATCGGCCAATCATGTACTAATCCGGCTTCGAGAATACCCCCGCGCCACTGAGTTGCTTTTAATAATTCGCCGATGTAAGAGATCGGGTACTTGTTCTTAATAGCCAACCCGATTTAATTCTCGGTAATCGATGCACATCCTCCGTGTGCCGTCTTTCTTCTTGACTAGAAGAACTGGAGCTCCCCAGGGTGAATTGCTGCTGTGAATCCAACCCTTCTCTAATAATTCGGCAACCTGCTTCTTGACTTCTTCTAACTCCACTGGTGCCATCGTATAATACACCTTTGAGATTGGCGCTGCTCCAGGAACAAGATCAATCGTGAATTCCACATCTTGTTTCGGTGGTAAACCCGAGATGTCCTCAAACACGTGCATAAACTCTCGAACTGCTATCAGCGCTTCATCTGCAACTTTTTTACGAACTTCACCTTCCGGTAAACGGTTCTCCTCATCATGAATTTGCAAGTTGTTCTATAACTTGTGGGTTATTAGCCCACCACGCTTCCACTGCGCTACTCTGATAATCTGCTGCGGGTTCATTGGAACTCCTCGAAACATCCTACATCTGAACGGTCTTGAGGCGGTCTGTACTAATGCAATCAAAAGTTTCTCCTGCGCTTCTCCTTGTTCTTCGAAACACAATGGATTGGTAACTACGGGAAAAGGGGAAAGATACAACAAGGTTGTTGGATTCAATCTTGCGATAAAACAAAAACTGGTAGGCAATGACGCTGAGAGGAAACAAGGTAATATAACGACCATAAGTCAAGGAAAGGAATCAAAATAGGACTCCAAGTTACTTAAATAGAGTACCGCATTGTAACCATGCCGCGGTATATAGTTACAATCACATAACTCCATTCAAGTCGCCCAAATCCTACTATCAGAATCGAAGGAATAAGAAGGGAGAAACAATAAGGAACCAAAGGAATTCCAAGCCGAGATGCAAAGTCACTTACATATCGTCAAGGCAAAGGGTCGAAGGAAAGATAAGATTCAAGAATCACGACAACAATGTGGCAGGACATGTTCCTAATTACGGGTTCTCTGGTTAGCGTATTGGGTTCAATACCCAACTACAAAAGAACCAAACCCGATTAATCCTAAATCCTATATCTCCGATACCAAACAAATCCTGTCACGCCTCGCTTGCCAGAGTGCGCAAACTACGGCACGTGACAGATCCAACCATGCTACATGTGGCTAAGAAACATCTCTCAACAGTCACATTACGACTGTTTATAAGATATCAAGAACTGTAAAATATAAAATTTTCTAATACATGTCCATCTACCAGAATAAAAGGGTCAAGAAATATATGTGCGGAAACGATAAAATCCAATAAACAACATCTGGAAAATACATCTCAATATGGGCTCACATCAAGAAATAAAAGCTGTGGAAAGAAACTAATCTAACTATCACTAACACGATCCTCACAGCTCGGCTTGACGGCTAAAATATTCCTGGTCAGCCTACGATAGAGATAGAGGAACTGGGCCATGCAAAACCCAGACGTCAGTGCATCATAATATCAATAATAGAAAATAACCAGGATGCAATGGGATATGAAGGCATGAATATAATGTTGGATATATATGCCATAGAGGCCTTCATTGTATAGGATGCTAGGGATATGTATGTATATGACAATCTTGCTTGATATGATAGTACGCTATTTGGTTTGTCTTTATCTTAACGTGTGATATATTTTACTTTGTATTTATATATACACATGTTGATAAAGCCCACGGGGTGTTTGCCTGACTACCGGCGTTGTGATGACAGTCATACTTGTGGGAGTTGGATAGTCAATAGGCACATCCTTAAATGTCCCTGATCGCAGGAGTATCGAGACTGGGCATCGATGCTCCAGAGTAGACTAGTGTATACATATCTAGACCCTGACGAGGGGCGATGGATTGGTCCCGCAGCCATTGGTGATGTGCACCTAAAATTGTATACAGATGCTCACTGAGTGTGAGTACACCGGACAGGACTCGCCGAGAACTGACTGGATGGTATTATACCTAACGTCAGATAGCAGTTCTCAGGTGACATGTGTGCAGATGGTCTGTTGACTTAAGGTCGTCATTTGTCTCGTGTGAGTTCCCACTGTGCTTTGATTACTACCCTACCACGGCTCAAAGGAGTCGTGCAAACAGGTTTTAGTTGGGTACAGTCCTGAGCCACATGGAGGCAGCGAGCGACTGTTAGGGATTCTTCTCTCCCGGTATAGGAAGTCAATATCGCACTGTGATCGGTTGGTCATTACCATAAGTCCCTGACCAGGGCTGATTGAGAATTACTGGTGGACTGATCAGTAGATTCTCGGATGGTCTTGAGCCACACCGGCACGACTTGTACGGTTGTTAGGGGTCTGACGTTCACTACCTCCCTAGACCATACATGTGATACTCTCAGACGAACAGACCGGACTGCGCGGATATTGTCACGGATAGGCTCAGTAGGGGTTACAGACAAGTTCGCTCATCGGCCTTCTTTTCGACATGTACCTGGGTTGCCGTTACGTACAGCTTGTGCCACTGACGGAATTGTGGTTAAACCCACTGCTAGCGTACTGTCGAGTCTTTAGAGTCCCACACAGAGGGTTTCCCTGGATCAGGCGAGACGATGTAGATGTCGTATGGTCTTACGGCAGGGTTTCGATCGCATTCGTGTACTGGCTACTCGAATGACGATCAGACGGATAATACTGGTAGGCTTTGGTTTAAGCAGGATACTGGTATTGTAGTATTGGATTATACTAATCTCAGTGTATCCGTATTTTTCGGAATACGGATACGGGTATGAAAATACGGAAAAAGGGCATTCTTGTAAATTCACAAGATTGACCTTCTAGAAGGAGACACCTCATTATTGTTTTATTCTTTTTCATTAAAGAATTAATGAGATGGAAATTAGGAGGCATGGGTTGAAGAATGGTTATGTATTTGTTTATTTCTTTTGGATCCACTATTCAAGCATGGTTGTAGATTATATCATTTAATAATGCCATGGTTGAATTATTGGCTCAAGACTTAACCATTCTTCTTCTCATTTTCTATTATCCTTTATCACAAAAGGATTCTCTCTCCTAGGTTTTCTTCTCTCCTTCTTCATGAAACTCATACACTTGCATGTGTTGCAAATCAATGAGTTTTGAGATCAACTAGTTCAATACATACTCTCTCTACATCCCCTTAGTAATCTCTCCTAACAAGTAAGATCACTAAGGTATCTCATGGAGGTTGGTGCTTGATCGAAGGCCCCTCGGGTGGATCCATCTTTGACGCAAAGGAGACCGGCAACCGAACTCCATAGTCACAAATTTGCCGTTCGAGAGTAATTCGGCGAGGTCGAAAATTCGGACTCGGAGAACTATTCGGAAAAAATCGGCAGGTATTCGGGAAAGATTCGGTAAGTGTTCGGGAAATGTTCGGGAAGGATTTCGAGCAATAAATTAATATATGAGACGCTAGGTTTTGATTTTGTGAATTATTTGCTGTTTTTTTGAATTATTCGCTGTTTTTCACATAATTCGCGAATTATTCGGCCAGTTCGGCAATGGCGATTAATTCGGAGATTAATTCGTCTGATCAAAAATTCGTGAATTATTCGCGAATTCGGCGAATAATTCGCGAATTATGTGACTATGCCGAACTCTTCCAAAACCTAGAAGAAGCCAAAGAAAGAAGATCAAGAACAAGGAGCTTGAACAAAGGAGCAAGGAGCAACTTGAAGACCCGAAGGACTAGGAACGAGGGTATAACTCCTTTACATAGTAGTTAACTCTCTCTCTTAGTTTAGTTTTGTTAGATGAGGCTTAATAAAGATCCTAAAGTGGGAAAAAGTTCATGATGCTAAGCAAAAACTAGTTTCTTTTGAAGTGAGAAAACCGTTTTTAAAGTATTCCGCCTCCCCGCGACCCGTGGGGTATGCATCATGGACTTACACTGGTATCAGAGCCATATTAAACCTTATCTAACTTGTTAGCAAAGTGTTAGAAATTCGATCGCCGGAAAAATCCCAAAAACACGCCCGAGAAACCAACTTTCTGTCGATTTTGAAATCTAGTCCTAAAATTTTTTCAGAGGGCTTAAAAATATAGGCAGGGTTTTTTAGGAAAACTGAAGAAGTTTGGGCCTCTGAGTCGATCAACTCACCGCGGAACCGCGGCAGAACCCAGCGTTCTGCCGCGGATCCGCGGCCGAGTTGGCTCTGACTCGGTCCAAATTTCTCTGTTATTCTTATTTTATGTTTTTGTGATTTTTGGGATATTTTGATTCTGCCCAGATTTTTTCTATAATCTGTGGAACTGAGGGTAGATTCAAAATTGCTTAATCGATCGAAATTATAATTGCTTTAGCTAATCGGTTCTTCTGTGATGCTTTATGTGTTTTGAAACGTCCGCTAATCGCTATACGATGATTAGTGGGGGTTGCACATATCTGTAATGATTGGTTTGTGTATATGAATGTTATTGGACTGTCGATGATGAATAGCCCGGGGATGTGAGACGAGTGTTTTCTTTTCTTTCATTCAATATAATTTGTGAAATTGATGTAATATTATTTTTGCGGGGCACATCCGGGATGAGGTTGTAGCCACCGTTGTATTATTTCTTTTTACTGTTTTTGCTCCTAGGATAGACCCAAGGAGGGGTGCACAAACTACCGGGTATTTTGAAGTGCTTAGTGGCCTACTCACGTTGTTGAGGGAGACTGCTTCACTTCTGGTACTTGGCGGGTAGTTTGCCACACCCGTAGGGGTCTAGGGTAGGGTTTTGGCTAATCATCACGACCGTGGAACCCGTCCTTCGTTATGGGCTTAAACGAAGTGCGGTATTCCTAGTATATCCAATATCTTCATCTGTGATCTGGAATGCTTATTATTGCGTGCGACGAATGGATATATCTATATATGATATTTATTAGGCGTTGCTTATGTTTTACACCCGCGCTAGTCCAGCCCCCGCTCTGTCGTTAGTTAAGTAACCTAACGGGTGATGACGGGGCCCAGTGGCGAATGCGGGTGGCATAAGCGTACGTTGTATTTTCATTGTTTTCTGCAATGGTAGGATTAAATGATGGGACAACATTAATTCATTAATGCAAAGAAAATAAACCTAAACTAAATCGTTGGAACAATTTCAAAACTACTCGGTTTTCTTCAAAAAGAAAATTTTAAATGCGGAGCTTAAACCACTCCTTTTAAAAGCTATCTTGGTTCCTTCGATCATATCAAGTTCACCATGTTAACGGTTTTTGCCAAAAACCAGCCGTAACCCTCCGTCGTTTCAAATAAACAGCACATCGTATTCATGCTATGTTTGTTGGCCTACGTCAAGGCATAGTGTATGGTAGCAATGTGTTGCTTATTTGTTGCATAGATAGATGCATTAGTTTAGGACAGTCGTACAGCCTTGTTGGCCTACGTCAAGGGCGAGTACAGATGGATCTAAATTATTCAGTACAACGACGGGTAGAACTTGACTTGCATCTTATGATTTTTGGCCTACGTCAAGGTCATAAGAGCTCGGGGTAAAAATCACATCGGGAGTTTCAAACATAAAGGAAACTTGCAAATTTAGCATACCTTCTGGAGTGTGGTGACTAGAGTGGCTTCCATCTAGGGCATCATGCAATGATAGTTGGATCCCGATCGCACTGATGAGTAGGATTACTCTCGGGAAATTTTCTCACTTAACAATCAATGCTATAAACCAAGTAGGTGTCTAGAAAGGTGTTAGAGGGGCTACGCCTCCAGGGAAAAGAGGTTCTTTAATTAAGGAACTTCGCGAAAGCGTTGGAAAACCTCCCTCGAAATACCAACACTGGCCTGGCTGAAAGGTTAAGCAAGTATTGTGACGTGTGATTAAATCCTGACTAATTCTTCTTTTAGGGTTTGAAGAAGGTTTTGAGGAAATAGTAGGAGCCATCCTGTTTATATAAACTAATAAACCAATCTAAACATGCAAGAGCATATGCTGAGTGTTTCTTTTCTCTCTCTCTCTGGCAGCTACCATGATAGGACTAAAACTATTACTCGAAAAAAATACACTGACCGGGCCAAACTATAAAGATTGGCTAAGGAACGTCAACATTGCACTGACTATGACAAAGTGGCATATGTTACCACCGCTATTCCTCCCCTTATCCCAGGACCAGATTCCACAGTTGCGAACAAGGAGGTTCGCAAAACCTGGGATCTAGACTGTGAGAGAGCTAAGTGTATCGTGCTGGCGTCCATGAACAATGAACTCCGGAAACAGCACGAGGGTATGGATATTATATCCATCTTTCTCCATTGCAAGGAATTGTATGGGGAGCACTCCCGTATCGCGAGGTACGAGACCTCAAGGAAACTCTTCCAGATGAGGTTAGCTCCAGGATCACCTGTAGGAGAGCACGTCCTGAAATTGATCAGCCTCATTGAGGAACTCGCAAACCTGGGATGTGTGCTAGAGAATGAGTTGTACATCGACTTGACTTTGCAGTCCCTTCCCCACACCTTCTCTCAGTTCGTGCTGAACTTCAACATGCACGAAATGGAAGCTGATCTTCCAAAGCTCCTCAACATGTTGAGGGTAGCGAGACCTCCTTGAAAAAGGAGAAGACCCCCGTTCTGTATGTTGGCCAATCATCTTCTTCTAAATCTAAAGCGAAAGCTAAAGGGAAGAAGAAGATGAAAGCCACCAAACCGAAAGGCGGGGTCAAGAAGGTGCAGGGAACGAACAAAGCAGGAAGGGTGAAGGCAGATAAGAACGAATGCTACTATTGTCACAAGCAAGGGCACTGGAAGAAGGATTGCATGGCTTTCAAAGCCAAGGACACGAAGCAAGCTGTTGCTTCTGCTTCAGGTGTGTTTGTAATCGAAAATTGTTTTTCAGTAAACTCTACATCATCGGTACTTGATACCGGTTCTGGTTCTCACATCTGTAATTCTTTGCAGGCTCTGAGAAACCATAGAGCACTGAAGACATATGATATGACTCTTCGGATGGGCAATGGAATGCACGTAGATGCTATTGCAATAGGGGAATATCACCTGGGGTTGACTGGTGGGCATATTTTGGTGTTGTACATTTGTTTTTGTATTCCCAGTATGCTGTGTAATATTATATCAGTATCTTTGTTATCTAATGAAGGATATAATTTTGCGCTTGAAAGAAATGTCATGAACATTCTCCTAAATCAAGAAATGGTTGGGTTTGGCACACTGAAAAACGGCATATGTAAGGTTAGTATAGCACCCTATGAAGAGTTTTGAAGCATCACATGACCCAAAGTTTTAATTTTTAAGGTGCTAAACTAACATGCAAAGGATAGATCCTAGAAAATTAGGGTTTACTAAACTTAAAGCTAACAAAAGTTAGGGTTTTAAGGCTACAACCTTTGTAGCTCCCGTTTTTGCTTCGCTCCTTAGGCTCTTTGGTGTTGAAACGAGGTCCTCTTGAACTCCCCTTGTGTCCACGATGATCCACCGCGGAGATCTCCGTCCAAGCTCGTTACTTTGTAAAATCGAAGTAAACACTCTAATCAAATTGGCTAGACTTGAGTAGAATGGTGTTGTGGCTTTGGATCTCACTTCAAAAACCTTTCTTTTGTTATACTTCACTCACTAGAAAAGAACTAGAGAGGAGAAGATGAAGGAGGATGAAAATGGTGGCTTTTTCTTTCAAGAGATAAAATGATAACCATAAGGTTAAGCTTACAAAAGAAAATAAATATCACTATATATATTTATTCCTTCTTGACTCCAACCATGATTAAATGATGGATGATTAATTTAACTTGGGTTTAGAATGATAAAGGAAAAGATAACCATGGTTTAGTGGTGGGTGAGAATGGTTAGGTTAAAAGAAGCATGTAGAAACTAGCATAATTATCCTTTCCTTTTCATTTTCTTTTTAAAACCAAAATTAAATAATTATCCATTGTATAATCTATGGTGTGAGGCTTATATTGCCACCATTTCCATATATAATCAACCATGATAGTTTGATGTATGTATGTGTACATGTATGCACATCTACATGTGCATAAATCTAGAAAAGAAGAAAGAAACACATGCATGCATGCATACATCCATCAAACCCTAGAAAGGTTTCAAGTGAGATAACTTATGGTTAGATGATAAATCAACACTTGATTTATCAATCCGGTCATATCTCATATGACCCCACCAAAAGCAATTCACCCGATCAATGTTCGGTATCATATACGCATATTTCAATCGGGTGCATGCGCATATCGCATATGCGCACCACAACGTTTCGCCTGGACTGGGTAACTCCTCTGTGGGACTCTAAGACTCGTCAATACGCCGGCAGAGGGTAATGATCATATCAAGTGCCCTCAAGCCACAAGCGGTCAGCTAAACGTAACGGCCACCCGGGTATTGAGCGATCAGAAGACAACAAGCGAACCTGCTACAACTCCCGTCGAGCCATCCGGCAACACTACCGTACAGTCCGGTCTCTTCGTCAGATATGCTGCATATCGAGCCTAGGGATGGTCACGTCGACCCCAATAACTCAATAAGTCGTGTCGGTGAATGGTCTATAACAGATCGAGAAACTACTGATAACACTTATCAGCAAATCTCAGCAGCCCTGGCCAGGGACTTGCTGTTATAACCAGTCGAACACAGCACAGCATCAACTCCCAATACCGGGAGAGACGAAACCCCTCCTATCGCTCATTGCCTTCGTGTGTCTCGGGACTGTACCCAACGGCCACCTGTTTGCACGACTCAGTAGAGCCGTGGTAGGGTGGCAATCAAAGTACAGTGGGAGAACACACAAGGCTCTATGACGATCTCGGGTCTACAGACTAACCTGTACCAGTGTCACCTGAGAACTGCTATCCGACGATAGATATAATTCCATATAGGAGTTCTCGGCGAGTCCGTCCAGTGTACCCAGTCACCACTGAGCACCCGTATATGATCTTGATGTCAAACATCGATGAATGTAGGAACATCCATCGCCCATCACATGGGTCTAGTATCATATACGATAGTCTACTCTGGTATATCGATGCCCCGTCTCGATACACCTGCGACTAGGGACATTTCAGGATATGCTTATAGACTACAGATGTCCCACTAGTATGATCTCCATCATAATCAGAGTAGTCAAGCCGATATCCTTAGGGCTTTATCAGCATGTATGAATGAATAGAAGCATGATCAAATAAACATGTCAGATAAAGAAGTACCAGATAGCATACTATCATGTCGAGCAAGAATGCAAACTGAATATATATATATATGTATAGATACATCCACTATCACATAATGGCCTCTAGGGCATACATATATCCAACAGCATATACATACTTAATCAACCTCAAGTTTTCAATATTCAAAACACGCTTAAAAGAAAGGCTCCAGATTCAAACCAAGCCTTCCTATGGCATTGTAGGCTTGGTCATGTAAACGAAACAAGGTTGACTAAGTTACATAAAGATGGATATTTAGATCCGTTTGAATATTCATCATATGCAACTTGTCAATCATGTATCAAAGGAAAAATGACCAAATCTCCGTTCACCGGACACGGAGAAAGAGCCACGGAACTCTTGGGACTTGTACGCAGTGATGTATGTGGTCCAATGTCTACACATGCACGAAACGGTCACTCCTACTTCATCACTTTTACTGATGACTTCTCTAGGTATGGACATGTGTTCTTAATGAAGCATAAATCCGAGGCCTTTGAGAAGTTTAAGGAGTATAAAAATGAAGTGGAGAAATAAACTGGTCGGAGAGGTGATGAGGGAGAGGAAGTGGTAACGAGGGCATGGAGACGACGATGAGGTCGGAGCTCCAGCGACGAGGATGCAGGAGAGGGTTGCAGTGGTCGTGGGTTCTTGGGTTGTGCAGTCTCATCATCGGGGAAAGAAGAGGAGGAGGAAGAAGAGGATGAGAGGAGAAGGAGGTGACGACGGTGAGGGATGGTCAACGACGTGGGGGTCGACGGCGACGAGGACAGGGTGAGGCGTGGGTTCTTCGTTGAAGACGTGAGTTGCAGGTGAGAGGAGAGAGAGGGCGGAAAGGTTTTAGAAAATATTTGGATATATATTTAGTTGTAAAATTTAAACGTATATATAGTAAGCAGTTTTATAAATATTAAAAATATAATATTAAATATATGGGTTTTCTGGCTAATACAAAAATACTCCAAAATATGCACGGGTTGGGTCTAAAATTACGGTTTGAAAATATAGATAATATACGTGTCAACCAAAACCAAAATGCGATGTCCAGTTAAAAAAAATGCATACCCCCAAGAATAATTTTTTTAATTCTCATCGGGAAGAACTTGTTCTTGAGAATCAAAGATTCAGAAAAAAACTAGGAATTGAATTTCTTAAAACAAAAATATATATAAAAAGAGAAAATTAGTTCTTATAAAAGAACTTAGTTCTTAAAAATGAAACTTGATCATTGATCTTCAAAACAAAGATTTTGGTGATCATTAATGCGCAAAAATGCCATTAACAGAGGAGAAAAGAATACAGCGCCCTACGTGCTTCCCACGTGGGCGCCCCTAAAAGCGCCCAGCGTCTCACATGCTCCTCACGTGGGCGCCACAAGAAAAAGAGTTCTTAGCACTCAACAAATAGCCAAAACGGCTAAAGTACTGATTGGGCAGCACCCAGCACCTCACGTGCTCCTCACGCGGGCGCCACAAACAAAGAAAAGAAAGAGAGTGCTTAGCACTCAATAAATAGCGAAAATGGCTAAGTGCTCAGCACTGATTAAGCAGCGCCCAACGCCTTACGTGCTCCTCATGTGGGCGCCATAAAAAGAAAAGGAAAAGTTCTTAGCACTCCACCAAAAGTCAGAACGGCTGAGTGTTCAACACTCATTGAGCAGCGCCCAGCAACGCACATGAAAAGCATGTGGGCGCCCTAAAAAGTGCCTAGCACTCCATATAAAGACAAAATGATTAAAGTGTTCAGCACTTATCGGGCAATACCCATGACTGAAAGATCCACATGATTATATATGGGCATCCGAACCCAAATAAGTGCTCAGCACTTTTAAATAAAAAGGGGACTGAATAAACAGAGCCCAAATAAGTGCTTAGCACTTTTCAAAAAAGGGGAAAAGACTAAGTAGACTAAACCCAAATTGGCTAAGGTCTGAAGTTTTCTTACAGCTGAGCCCAAATGCTCTATTGTTGGATCTCAACAAAAAAAATGATGATCCTAAATACCTAATCTCAAATAAGACTAATTGAGCCCAAATGCTCACATGCATTTAAGTCGATCTTAATCTCAAACTAGATTAACGGTCCTTAAATAAAACAAACCCAAATCTAAATATACGGATTTGGACTAATTCACGCCCTACGGGCGACGACATAAATTAGTCTCCATATACAATCCATGGGCAACCAAAACAAACAAAAATACACACGACACGAAGTGAACTGCTGGAGCAAAAGAAAGTGGTTATCGTAATGCGGTAACGTAATTAACTGCAGGGGCTTGCTCCTGCAGGGAAGAGCGTCCCCATAATAAAAAAAACCCTCATAAAACAAGGGGGAATCTGGCGAAGTCTACTACAACGTCCGCATCTATCCAAACCTCTGATATACGGTGCCATAAATCAACTTGGCATCTTCGGAGAGGTGGACAGATAAATCCAAATAGCATCTGCCCCCAAATTCAGGCAAGACAGTCCATCCCGGTTCGTCTCTGTTTTCTGGCGGTAAACAGATTCTGGTATGCCTGGTGGGACCTTTTCCTCTTTCCACTCCACACTTCGTGTGTCCTGTTTCGCGAACAAAATCGCGGTTCGCTATGGTTGCCCTTGGATTCGAGGTACTAAAGCTTGGTGTCTTGCTCCTGTGTAGAACCTAGCGAAATTCGATGGCTTCCCAGTGCACCTCTTTCAACAGTGACTCTCGCTCCACCCCAGCTAGAGGAGTGACCTACGGGCCCAATATGGCCTCTATTTTCTCAATGCCGGTGGAGCAGGTCACACAAACCACTACTAGATTGTTCTTCGGGACCATGCTCCCACCAGTTGGTTTCGGTGCCTCAGCGCCGCAGGAAGAAGGTCCAAAAAATTCGGTCTTCAATCGACTGGCAACTACAACGGCTCCTCTCAACGGGCCATCCAAAGCTGGGATCTCAGTCTTCAACAGGCTGAGCAAAAGCACAAATGGGCCTGTAAAGAAGCCCGTGATACCTGAAGGGGCTGCCCCAAAATGGATAGCCCTCCCAATTTCTGCATTTGAAGC
This sequence comes from Agapanthus africanus, assembly GCA_030015575.1. Lineage (NCBI taxonomy): Eukaryota > Viridiplantae > Streptophyta > Magnoliopsida > Asparagales > Amaryllidaceae > Agapanthus > Agapanthus africanus. The sequence continues at coordinate 285,130,518 of JASDDO010000019.1, forward strand.
CGTCAAAAGCGCTTCTCCCATCAGAAGGTCGGTCTTCGAAATATTGGCCGGCCCCCCTAAAATCCGATCAGTGCGTCGGTCTTCAACAGGCTGACACTAACAGCAGCCCCTCACCAAATCCGGGGGCACGACGAAGCCGCTTCCAAAACTGAGGCGGTCCCTACTGAAAGACATGCTCGACGTCGTCACTGGCGGCGAGTGAGGAAAGCTGTGGGCAACTCTCCTTCTGGACTCACCCCACCCGCTCCAGCGGTAGAAGTTGACGTTGCTGTTCCAACCGGGAACATCTTTGATCTGCTCGGGAGGGTACGTAAGAACTCTCCTACGATGGTGCTAAAGAGATCGCCCCCACCTACTAAAGCAACGATGCAGGCAAAGACGGAGCGGCCCCATCAACGGCTCTTCTCGGAAATTCATAGGGTCTGGAGAAAAGTCCAAGACTCTGTGATCGACAAAGACTACCCTCGTCGACCAAACAAATTGAAGGCTCAGCAAGAAAAAGACTATCCCTCCGTCATACAGCGATGGACTTCTTCTACACAGGTGCTGTTTACCGCCGAAAATAGAGACGAACCGTGTAGGTCATCTTGCCTGAATTTGGGGGCAGATGCTATTTGGATTTATCCGTCCACCTCTCCGAAGATGCCAAGTTGATTTATGGCGCCGTGTATCGGAGGTTTGAACGGGTGCGGCCATTGTAGCAGACTTCATCAGATTCCCCCTTGTTTGCGAAGGGTTTTTAATTGTGAGGACGCTCTTCCCTGCAGGCGCAAACCCCTGCAGTTAATTACGTTACCGCATCACGGTAACCACTTTCTCCTGCTCCAGAAGGTCACTTCGTGTCGTGTGTGTTTGTTTTATTTTTGGTTGCCCGTAGATTGTATATGGAGACTAATTTATGTTGTCGTCCGTAGAGCGGGGATTAGTCCACATTCGTATATTCTTAGATTTGGGTTTGGGTTGATTTAAGGATCGTTAACATTGTTTGAGATTAAGATCAACTTAAATATTTGTTAAGGATACGTTAATCCGATATTGGACTAAGATCTACTTAACGGGGCTTCAAGATCATTTTTGATCCAACGAAAGAGCATTTGGGCACTATCGTTTTAGTTTCAGGACGTTGCGGTCCGCAGCTAGTGTAAGGACATCACGGTCCACAGCTAGTTTAAGGACATTGCGGTCCATTAGGGTATACTCATGGGTTTGAGAGTGTATCCAAGAGATGTTGGTTATCGGGACCCTCCGCCTTTCTGACATCGTTGAATAATTACAATGACATGCATCAGAGGTGTGGAGAGATGTACCCTTGAACCGAACTCCAGATTGAAGGGAAAGATCATGGTAGAATGAACACCATTTTAGATACCATCTGTCACGGGGTCATTTGGAATTAAGATCGATTTGGGGAGGCCTGACCATAGGCAGACTCAGTTGAAAAAGGGTTTTGGCCTCGGGAGAATTAGCTATGTTTAGGCTAAGGTCGACTTCTTATGGTGTTAGACACTAACATTTGCCTGAGAGGTGGGGCCCACGGGTTTGGAGGGCCGTGATTGGCTGAGAAAATTTTTAAAAAGATTTAAGAAACGGAAAGATATTATGTATAGGTTATAATAAAATATACTATGGTTTGAGAATATTAGAAAATGGGATTTTGGCGCAAAGTAAAACATTTCCAAATTGCGCCCGGATCGGGTCCAAAAGTTTGAAATTGAAATAAGAAAATTTTAGGCGGGATCCAAAATTTAAAATGAAGTGTTTTATAATCAAAAAGCATACCCCCAAAATGGACACACGTACGCGCGCGTAGCCGTCCAAACTCGCCCGTTTCACTGAACGGGACGAGAACACGATACACGGACGCTACAACGGGGTTAGGGGTGTCAAGTAGGCCAAGATGAATATTTTTAATTTTATTTTAGATGCCATAAATTGTTATATGCAGAATTGAATTGACGGGGTAAAAATTGACAATAAGTAACAATCAAGCAAGATAAATGAAATAAGTGTCACACTACGTTCAAACGGTAACTGAAATTAGTAGCATTGGGCTCGGGTGTTACATTACACCCAACTACAAAAAGAATTTCGTCCTCGAAATTCCAAGAATACAAAGATAGAAAACTACAAGAAAAGGTGAGGAAACTTTCGCCGGATTTCATCTTCTCGTTCCCAAGTGGACTCTCCATGCGAGCGATTACCCCAAGGAACAAGCACAAGAGGGATTACCTTGTTCTTAAGAACCTTTTCCCTTCGATCCACAATTTCAATCGGTCGCTCCTCAAAAGTCAAGTCTTCTTATACTGTTAGCTCCGAATGATCCAATACGTGTGTTTCATCTCGAACATACCTACGGAGTTGAGATACGTGAAACACATCGTGCACATTCGCCAAGGACTGCGGTAACGCCAAACGATACGCTACCTCACCAACACGCTCCAAGATCTCAAAGGGTCCAACGAATCGAGGACTAAGCTTTCCTCGACTTCCAAAACGAATCACCCCTCTAGTCGGTGATATCTTCAAGAATACCAAATCACCCACGGCGAACTCTAGAGGTTTTCTTGACGTGTCTGCCCAACTCTTCTGTCGGTCTTGTGCTGCCTTCATATGATTTCTGATAGTGTTAACCTTCTCAACTGTCTGCACAACCAAATCTGGTCCCAATAATCTTCGTTCACCGACATCGTCCCAACAAACAGGTGAACGACATTTATGACCATACAAAGCTTCAAAAGGAGCCATCTGGATAGTTGCCTGAAAACTGTTATTATAAGAAAACTCCACCAAATGCAGATGATCCTCCCAAGAACCCTTGAAGTCCAACATGCATGCTCTCAACATATCCTCAAGAGTTTGGATTGTTCTTTCCGACTGACCATCAGTTTGAGGATGATAGGCTGTGCTAAACTTCAATCGAGTCCCCAAACTTTCCTGTAAACTCCGCCAAAAGTGTGACAAGAACCGAGTGTCCCGATCGGACACAATGTTCACCGGTACTCCATGCAATCTTACAATCTCTTGCATATACCGCTCTGCCAAAGTCTCTGTTGATTGACCAACCCGGAAAGGAATGAAGTGAGCTGCCTTGGTCAACCGATCAACAATCACCCATACAGCATTGTTGCCTTTTGGACTCCGCGGTAAAGCCGTCACGAAATCCATGGTTATATGTTCCCACTTCCACTGAGGAATCGAAAGTGGTTGTAATAAACCAGCAACCCTTTGATGTTCAGCCTTAACTTGCTGACACACCAAGCACTTTGCCATAAAGCGAGCAATCTCCCGTTTCATGCCTTCCCACCAGAAATGCTGTCGAATATCTCGGTACATCTTTGTGCCTCCTGGATGTACAGAATAAGCTGAGCTGTGTGCCTCCTTCATAAGCTCTTCGCGAATATCTTCCTTTGGCACACACAAACGGCTACCATACCTCAACGAACCATCTTCGTGGATCAATAAATCTGTTCGTAGTCCAGCTTCAACCTGTTCTCGAAACTTTTGCAGTCTAGGGTCCTGCGATTGTGCTGCTTTAATATTCTCGATCAACGACGACTGTACTTGCAGCTGCATCAACTGTCCCGTAGAATGCGGTAGCACAACCTCCAAGTCAAATCTTCGAAAATCTGCAACGATCTCTTTCTGCGTAGTTAACACCTGAATTGCTGGTAACCGACTAAGCGCATCCGGCACGACGTTAACCTTCCCCGGATGATACTTAAGATCAAGATCGTAGTCAGCCATCAGCTCCAACCATCTACGTTGCCTCATATTAAGCTCCTTCTGTGTGAACACGTACTTCAAGCTCTTATGATCAGTAAAAACTTCAACCCTTTCGCCCAAAAGGTAGTGTCTCCAAATCTTCAAAGCGAAAATCACAGCCGCAAGTTCCAAGTCATGAGTTGGGTAATTCTTCTCATAGGTCTTTAACTGTCTCGATGCGTACGCTACAACCTTCCCGTGCTGCATCAAAACACATCCCAATCCTTTCCCAGATGCGTCGCTGTGAATCACCAATCCTCCGGAATTGTCTGGCACGGTAAGAATAGGGGCGGTTATCAACTTCTGCTTCAACGTCTCAAAAGCTAACGCACATTTATCCGTCCATACAAAAGGTACCTCCTTGCGCGTAAGCTTGGTCAACGGCTCCGCCAGACGAGCAAAGTTCTCCACAAATCTTCTGTAATACCCGGCGAGTCCAAGAAAACTTCTTATCTCCGCAACATTCTTTGGAATCGGCCAATCTTGTACTACTGCAATCTTTTCTGGATCGACGGCAATTCCATCGCCAGACACAACATGCCCCAAAAACTTTACTTCTTCTAGCCAAAACTCGCACTTACTCATCTTCGCATATAACTTCTCCTGTCTCAACGTCTGCAGTGCGATCTTCAAATGTTCAGCATGCTCTTCAAAACTCTTCGAGTAAACCAGAATATCGTCAATGAAAACCACGATAAACTGGTCCAAGAACGGTGAAAAGATTCAGTTCATCAAGTCCATGAATACTGCCGGCGCATTCGTTACTCCGAAGGGCATCACTAAGTACTCGTAATGTCCATACCGAGTTCGGAACGTCGTCTTGCAAATATCTTCTGCTTTCATTCGGACCTGATGATATCCGGATCGCAAATCCAGCTTCGAGAATACCCTCGCGCCATTAAGCTGCTCAAAAAGTTCGTCAATGCGAGGGATCGGGTACTTGTTCTTAATAGTCACCCGGTTTAATTCTCGATAGTCGATGCACATCCTTCTTGTGTCATCTTTCTTCTTTACTAGAAGAACTGGAGCTCCCCAAGGCAAGTTACTGCTTCGAATCCAACCCTTCTCAAGCAATTCAGCAACCTGTTTCTTGACTTCTTCCAACTCTACTGGTGCCATTGGATAATACGCTTTGGATACTGGCGCTGCACCAGGAATAAGATCAATTGCGAATTCCACGTCTCGCTTCGGCGGTAAACCCGATATATCTTCAAACACGTCCATAAAATCACGAACAACAGCCGGTTCTTCACTTTCATCAACTTCCATTGCTGCAAGAATACTGTTTGTCGGCCTAGCCCTAAACTCGACTGGCCCGACAGAACTGCTTCCTCCAGTGAATCTAAACTCGGGATGTCCGGGAATCTGGAAAATTACTTTCCTTGCCCTACAATCAATGTGAGCGTGAAAAGTGCCAAGAAAATCCATTCCCAGGACGACTTCGTAGCTGCCCGTATCAATCACCAAGAAATCTGCAAAAAGCTCCCGTCCGCACACAACAATTGTACAATCTTTACATTCCCTACTAGCTATGATTTTCCCATTCCCAGTGTGTACGTCCCAGAAACTAGACAGGGTCATGTAGTCAATCGAGTGTGTAGTTAAAAACTTGGATGACATAAAACAATGGGATGCACCAGAATCAAATAACGCTAATGCGGGAAAACCATGAACGAGTAAAGTACCTGAAACAACTTCTCCTGACGCCTTAGCTTCTTCAGCTGTCAAGGTAAAAGCTCGAGCCTGATTAGGTCCTTGAGTCAGCTGTTTCTGTCCCTGGAACGGCCTATGCGGAGGCTTCTGAAAATCATCCCTCGTACGAAGCTTCGACGGACAAGCACTAACGGCGTGATCTGCCGCTCCACAAACCAAACAGAGTCCCAGCCTCCTTCGACAATCCTTTTGCATGTGGCCAGGTAAATTGCAGTAGTTACAAGTCATGCTCTTACTTCGATCGATGACCACAGGCTTCTTCATGGGTGCTACACCTCGACGGTCCACTGGAATACCTCTGCGACCATGAGCTCGGTTTGGTACAAATGCCGGTTTCCTTACCGCAACTGCTGTCTGCTGCAAACTCCCCTTCATCCCAGATAAACTCTGCTGCTCTCGGGCTGCCGCAAGTACTTGTGAGAAAGTGGTCAAACCCAGGGAGACAATCTGCCTCTGGATGTCCACGTCCAAGCTGCGCATGAACCTTCGTGCCCTGTCTGCATCGTTGGCAACTAAAGGTCCAGCGAATCTACTGAGTCTTGTCCATTCTGCTGCATGCACATCCACGGGTGCTCCCTTCTGCTTTAGCCCGATGAATTTGTCTTCCATTTCCTCCCGTGCAGTCCGCGGGAAGAACTTCTCCAGGAAACTCTTTGAAAAATCCGCCCACTTGATCGGCTTGGGCAAGCAGTTCTCCTCCACAAGCCACCATTCTCGGGCGTAGTCCACTAACTGAATGCGTACCACATCAACTCTTTTCTCATCTGAAATCTGTGCCGCAATAAGCAAGTTCTCTATGTCAACTAGCCACTGCTCTGCTGGCAACGGCTCCTCCAAACCAGTAAATGTAGATGGACCCAAACGCCTGAAATCTGCTACGGTCCCTACTCGGTCAACTGGTTTAGCTCCAACATTGTTCACAGACTGCTGAGCGATTTGCAAACCTTCCTGAAACGATTCCGCCTGCTGCTGGATCAACTCGGTCTGTTTCTTTTGATTCTCCAGCATTCCTCTTATCACTCCAAGCATGGCGGCTTCGTCCACACGCCTTTGATACGTCTTCAAATTCTTATCTGCCATATTCCTGAAATCAAAACACCCAACATTAGCATGATGATAGATTCAAAATATAGATCAAGGCTAGAACTCCAAGTTACTTAAATAGAGTGCCGCATTGTAACTATGCCGCGGTATCATAGCCACAATTACATAACTCCACCCAAGTCGCCTAAGTCCTAAAGATAACAAGGAATCAGGTTTCGAGTTGATATGCGAAGGAAGTTTGCACATCGTAAAAGATATAATCAGGAAGAATGTGATTCAAGAATGGTAAAACGGCAAGGTGGCAGGACATGTTTCCTAAACACGGGTATTCTGATTCGCGTATTGGGTACAATACCCAACTATAAAAAATCAACCCGACTAACCTATGGCTCTGATACCAAAAGAACCATGTCACGCCCCGCTTCCCAGAGTACGCTAAAATGGCACGTGACATAGCCAACCATGCTACCTGTGGGTAGGAAGTATCCATCCACAGTCACATTACGGCTGTAGAGATATCAAGAACAAAATAAAACTATCTAAACATGTCCATAATCCAAGATAATCTGAGTCAAGAATAATAAAATGCGGAAGCGAAAGATCCAATATAAAATAACTGGAATGTATGTCCCATAATGTGGGCTCACATCAGGAAATAAATGCAGGAAAGAAAACTAACTACTGCTAACACTTACAGCTCAGCCTGTCGGCTGAAGTACTCCTGCTCGGGCTGCAACAGCGGTACAGAATCTGGGCCATGCAAAACCTAGACGTCAGCGCGCCAAGTCATCAAGTAATAACATAATAAACAGGCAATGCGACTATAAACATGAACAAAGCAAGGGTAACAATAATATGAATCAGAGCAGTGCAGGGTAGTGTGCAGTGGGTAAACTGGACTGTTCTATCAGGTTCTCTATTCTAAAGTCTTTGAAACCAAATTGATGAATCATCGATGTAACTCAATAGTATCCCGTACATACCCGGGACCACGGCCTCAATATTCTCGGGCTGAAACCGAGACATGCCTCTAGGCACCAAACAGGAATGTGTACACTCAATAGTATCCCGTACATACCCGGGACCACGGCCTCAATATTCTCGGCTGAAACCGAGACATGCCGCAAGGCACCAAACAGGAATGTGTACACTTTGGACAGGTAGTGAACTGTTGAGTTACAAGTCAGGTTTCACCTTTGATTTCCCCATGCCCCCAAGTTATATGTGTATGTCAAGTCAGGTATCCCGTAGTCAAGAAACTAATGACAACACAGGATCAGGTAAACAGGCTTGTCTGGATAGACAACAGGAACGGTCCATGAGGACTACATGTCAGGTTTGTTGGCATTAGACACAAGATCAGGTAACGGGTCAGGTCATGGTACATCAGGTCAAATCAAGCAGTATACGGTACCATGTTGGGTCAATCAATATGTATGTAGCAAGTCAGGTCAAGATGTAAACAATATCATGGGTGTGCTCATACTCAGTTACATCAAGCATGGTTAAAAACATGATCTAAGCAATGAATTAAGCAATAGGAAGATTCATTCAATTAGTAGTACAGTTATCAATTGTATCACAGAGATGATTTCAACAATATAAGAATGCAGTAAGACAATTATAGCCATTTAATCATGTTAACAAGTTTAAGACTTCATAGATGCAATATTATATGTGTATTTAGGTTCCACGAATGAAATCACAGTTTAAGCAGGTTAAATGTATACGAGTGTCCGAATGAAGTAAAATGATAGAAAAGGTGCCATAGGCTACATCATCAGTGAAAGTGTAATTAAAACATGTAAATGTGATTATTAGGTTCCAAATTAGTAATTACAACAGGTAGGTTCCAAGTTTGAAAGATAAATGATATATAACAATCTTGAACACGAAAAATGGGAAATTTTAATGCCAAAGTTAAATTGCAGGTTTTAGGGTGTCATTAAGTATAAGTAAATATTGTTTAGCATGTAGCAAGGGTTACTTGCCTCGACGGGTCGCGAACCGGGAATACGGAACGTAAAATGTCGGCGGGAAAACACGCGATGGGCGCACAGTTCACGGAATGAACCCAAACGACGAACAGTGGAACCACACGGGTCGTGGTACCTCGCTGGAACATCGGGACGCGTCGCCGGCACGGCCGGATTCCGGCTAGATCAAAAACAGTAAACGATCAAGAATTGCAACAAGAAAGAAAAGAAAGTAAAGAAGAAAGGGAAGGAGGATGGAGAAGGGAATGCTCACGAGGATCTGTGGGACGGGTGGTGACGGTCGACCATGTCGACGGAGCTCCGGCGGTAGCCTACGACGACAGTGACCAACTGCAGATCAAGAAAAAATCGTGACAGAGAAGGAAAAGGAGAAAGGAAAAGAGGAGGAGAGGAGAAGAAGCTTACTGGGTGCGCACGGAGACCGGGGACATGGGGACGAGGTCACCGGCGGCGACACATGGTGGCGCGAACGTGTGCAGGGGGGTGCAGGTGGCCGCGGTGAAGGTGCAGGGTGCACGGGAAGAAGGGAAATGAGGAAGGAGGCACGGTGGATTGGTCGAGGGCGAGGAGGCGACGACGCTGGTGATGGTGGTGTCGGCGTTGGGGCTACGGCGACGAGGAGCACGGCGGCTAAGGTTTGCTGGGGCTGGGTTTCGATGAAGGAAAAAAATATAAGAGGAGGGAAAAGAATTATAGAGGAGAGAGAGAAATAGAGGGCGACGGGGGAGAGAGAGGAGAGAGGTAGAGAGAGGAGAGATAAGAGGTGGGGCCCACGGGTTTGGAGAGCCGTGATTGGCTGAGAAATTTTTTAAAAAGATTTAAGAAACGAAAAGATATTATGTATAGGTTATAATAAAATATACTATGGTTTGAGAATATTAGAAAATGGGATTTTGGCGCAAAATAAAACATTTCCAAATTGCGCCCGGGTCGGGTCCAAAAGTTTGAAATTGAAATAAGAAAATTTTAGGCGGGATCCAAAATTTAAAATGAAGTGTTTTATGATCAAAAAGCATACCCCCAAAACGGACACACGTACGCGCGCGTAGCCGTCCAAACTCGCCCGTTTCACTGAACGGGACGAGAACACGATACACGGACGCTACAACGGGGTTAGGGGTGTCAAGTAGGCCAAGATGAATATTTTTAATTTTATTTTAGATGCCATAAATTGTTATATGCAGAATTGAATTGACGGGGAAAAATTGACAATAAGTAACAATCAAGCAAGATAAATGAAATAAGTGTCACACTACGTTCAAACGGTAACTGAAATTGACAATAAGAACTTGTTCTTGAGAATCAAAGATTCAGAAAAAAACTAGGAATTGAATTTCTTAAAACAAAAATATATATATAAAGAGAAAATTAGTTCTTATAAAAGAACTTAGTTCTTAAAAATGAAACTTGATCAATGATCTTCAAAACAAAGATTTTGGTGATCATTAATGCGCAAAAATGCCATTAACATAGGAGAAAAGAATACAGCGCCCCACGTGCTTCCCACGTGGGCGCCCCTAAAAGCGCCCAGCGTCTCACGTGCTCCTCACGTGGGTGCCACAAGAAAAAGAGTTCTTAGCACTCAACAAATAGCCAAAACGGCTAAAGTACTGATTAGGCAGCGCCCAGCACCTCACGTGCTCCTCACGCGGGCGCCACAAACAAAGAAAAGAAAGAGAGTGCTTAGCACTCAATAAATAGAGGAAACGGCTAAGTGCTCAGCACTGATTAAGCAGCGCCCAACGCCTTACGTGCTCCTCACGTGGGCGCCATAAAAAGAAAGGGAAAAGTTCTTAGCACTCCACCAAAAGTCAGAACGGCTGAGTGTTCAACACTCATTGAGCAGCGCCCAGCACCGCACATGAAAAGCATGTGGGCGCCCTAAAAAGTGCCTAGCACTCCATATAAAGATAAAATGATTAAAGTGTTCAGCACTTATCGGGCAATACCCATGACTGAAAGCTCCACATGATTATATATGGGCATCCGAACCCAAATAAGTGCTCAGCACTTTTAAATAAAAAGGGGACTGAATAAACAGAGCCCAAATAAGTGCTTAGCACTTTTCAAAAAAGGGGAAAAGACTAAGTAGACTAAACCCAAATTGGCTAAGGTCTGAAGTTTTCTTACAGTTGAGCCCAAATGCTCTATTGTTGGATCTCAACAAAAAAAATGATGATCCTAAATACCTAATCTCAAATAAGACTAATTGAGCCCAAATGCATTTAAGTCGATCTTAATCTCAAACTAGATTAACGGTCCTTAAATAAAACAAACCCAAATCTAAATATACGGATTTGGACTAATTCACGCCCTACGGGCGACGACATAAATTAGTCTCCATATACAATCCATGGGCAACCAAAACAAACAAAAATACACACGACACGAAGTGAACTGCTGGAGCAAAAGAAAGTGGTTATCGTAATGCGGTAACGTAATTAACTGCAGGGGCTTGCACCTGCAGGGAAGAGCGTCCCCATAATAAAAAAAAACCCTCATAAAATAAGGGGGAATCTGGTGAAGTCTACTACAACGGCCGCATCTATCCAAACCTCTGATATACGGTGCCATAAATCAACTTGGCATCTTCGGAGAGGTGGACGGATAAATCCAAATAGCATCTGCCCCCAAATTCAGGCAAGACAGTCTATCCCGGTTCGTCTCTGTTTTCTGGCGGTAAACAGATTCTGGTATGCATGTTGGGACCTTTTCCTCTTTCCACTCCACACTTCGGGTGTCCTGTTTCGCGTACAAAATCGCGGTTCGCTATGGTTGCCCTTGGATTCGAGGTACTAAAGCTTGGTGTCTTGCTCCTGTGTAGAACCTAGAGAAATTCGATGGCTTCCCAGTGCACCTCTTGCAATAGTGACTCTCGCTCCACCCTAGCTAGAAGAGTGACCTACGGGCCCGATGCGGCCTCTATTTTCTCATTGCCGGTGGAGCAGGTCACACAAACCACTACTAGATGGTTCTTCGGGACCATGCTCCCACCAGTTGGTTTCGGTGTCTCAGCGCCGCAGGAAGAAGGTCCAAAAAAGTCGGTCTTCGATCGACTGGCAACTACAACGGCTCCTCTCAACGGGCCATCCAAAGCTGGGATCTCAGTCTTCAACAGGCTGAGCCAAAGCACAAACGGTCCTGTAAAGAAGCCCGTGATACCTGAAGGGGCTGCCCCAAAATGGATAGCCATCCCAATTTCTGCATGTGAAGCTGTGAAAAGCGCTTCTCCCATCAGAAGGCCGGTCTTCGAAATATTGGCCGGCCCCCCTAAAATCCGATCAGTGCGTCGGTCTTCAACAGGCTGACACTAACAGCAGCCCCTCACCAAAGCCGGGGGCACGACGAAGCCGCTTCCAAAACTGAGGCGGTCCCTACTGAAAGACAAGCTCGACGTCGTCACTGGCGGCGAGTGAGGAAAGCTGGGGGCAACTCTCCTTCTGGACTCACCCCACCCGCTCCAGCGGTAGAAGTTGACGTTGCTGTTCCAACCGGGAACATCTTTGATCTGCTCGGGAGGGTACGTAAGAACTCTCCTACGGCGGTGCTAAAGAGATCGCCCCCGCCTACTAAAGCAACGGTGCAGGAAAAGACGGAGCGGCCCCATCAACGGTTCTCCTCGGAAATTCACAGGGTCTGGAGAAAAGTCCAAGACTCTGTGATCGACAAAGACTACCCTCGTCGACCAAACAAATTAAAGGCTCGGCAAGAAAAAGACTATCCCTCCGTCATATAGCGATGGACTTCTTCTACACAGGTGCTGTTTACCATCGAAAATGGAGACGAACCGCGTAGGTCATCTTGCCTGAATTTGGGGGCAGATGCTATTTGGATTTATCCGTCCACCTCTCCGAAGATGCCAAGTTGATTTATGGCGCCGTGTATCGGAGGTTTGAACGGATGCGGCCATTGTAGCAGACTTCATCAGATTCCCCCTCGTTTGCGAAGGGTTTTTAATTGTGAGGACGCTCTTCCCTGCAGGCGCAAACCCCTGCGGTTAATTACGTTACCGCATCACGGTAACCACTTTCTCCTGCTCCATAAGGTCACTTCGTGTCGTGTGTGTTTGTTTTAGTTTTGGTTGCCCGTGGATTGTATATGGAGACTAATTTATGTTGTCGTCCGTAAAGCGGGGATTAGTCCACATCCGTATATTCTTAGATTTGGGTTTGGGTTGATTTAAGGATCGTTAACCTTGTTTGAGATTAAGATCAACTTAAATATTTGTTAAGGATACGTTAATCCGATATTGGACTAAGATCTACTTAACGGGGGTTCAGGATCATTTTTGATCAAACGAAAGAGCATTTGGGCACTATCGTTTTAGTTTCAGGACGTTGCTGTCCGCAGCTAGTGTAAGGACATCACGGTCCACAGCTAGTTTAAGGACATTGCGGTCCATTAGGGTATACTCATGGGTTTGAGAGTGTATTCAAGAGATGTTGGTTATCGGGACCCTCCGCCTCTCTGACATCGTTGAAGAATTACAATGACATGCATCAGAGGTGTGGAGAGATGTACCCTTGAACCGAACTCCAGATTGAAGGGAAAGATCATGGTAGAATGAACACCATTTTAGATACCATCTGTCAGGGGGTCATTTGGAATTAAGATCGATTTGGGGAGGCCTGAGCATAGGCAGACTCAGTTGAAAAAGGGTTTTGGCCTCGGGAGAATTTGCTATGTTTAGGCTAAGGTCGACTTCTCATGGTGTTAGACACTAACATTTTCTTGGCGCTCACGTGCTCCCATGTGATGCTCTAAAGCAGTGTTTAAACACTGAAACTCCGGGGCGATCACGTGTGACATGTGAGACGCCCGAGAATTGGCGTTGTATACTTGGGTCCAAATCCTCATCTGTATGTAAGTGTTAAACACTTAAATCTTATGGCCATCATGTGTGGACACGTGAGGCGCCCCAAGTTGGGCACTGCCTCCCTTAGATTTATCTTCCTATTCTTTTCTAGGTGCTAAGCACTATTGGGGATCACGTGGGGTTACGTGACTCGATCTCAGTCATTCCTTTTTGGTCCTCAGAGGTGCTCACGTGAGAACACGTGATCTGTCGTTATAGCGTTGAACGCTAATATCCATGGAGCTCTTGATCTAAGTCTCGAGAATTTCAATTCCTTCGTTTTATAAGAATTAAATTCTTATGCAGGGTTAAGTCCTAGTTTTATCAGAGGAATTAAATTCCTATGTCTCTGGAAGAATTAAATTCTTCAAACCTAATTCTTTCCTCTAAGTTTGGGGTTGCATAACAGAATCTTCCCGATGAGAATTAAATTCTCAACTTGTTGGGAGATCTGCTTCTGCAAACCTCAATCAGAGGAAGAACTAAGTTCTTTTTTGGAAGAGTTAAACTCTTGTAAGAGGAGATAAAATGATCTCTGGGTCCTTTTTCTCACCTAGGGTTTCTTTTTCTTCAAAGAGAACTCCTCTTCTTCTTTGTTTTCTCAAATCTTACGGGGGGTTTCCTCTGTCTCTCTTTTCAGTCTTGATTCCTTTATATAGTAGAGGTAAGTTTGTTGATTGGTTAAGGAAATTGATTCGGGGATTTTATTCGCCGTTGGATTTTTGATCCAGGGACTTCTGTTTTACAGAAGACATTTTCCATGTTTTTAATAAGATTGGGAAAATATTTTCCCATACAGAGCTTATTCTGTAGCTTGGTGATTTTTAATCACCTTTGGATCTTTAATCCAACGGTGCTCTGTTTTACAGAGCATAATCTTTCTTGTTCAGAAAGATTGGGGAAATATTTTCCCATACAGAGCTTATTCTATAGCTTGGTGATTTTTAATCACCATTGGATCTTTAATCCAACGGTGCTCTGCTTTACAGAGCGTAATCTTTCTTGTTTAGAAAGATTCAAGGAAATATTTTCCAAATAGGGTTTTGATCCTTCTTATTTAGAATTTAATTCTATCGGCTCAGAAGGCATTAGGAACCCTCACGTGTAGCATGTGACCCATAGCATTAAACCGGTTTGCTTATATGCAGCAGTCCCAGAAAAAAGCATCACGTGTTGGCACGTGAACTTTTTTGGCCTGTTATTAAGAAGGCGCCTATATACTTTGTATATAGATGCTCACGTGCCTTCACTTGAGGCTCAATTTCAGCCTTATTTGTTGAGTGCAATGCCTATAATCTTTGCTTCAAGGCGCATCACGTGCGGGCACGTGATGCTCCATCTGGGGAATTTTCCCATCACTTTTTGGTTCATTATTTATTTTTTATAAGGGAACAAATGCCCCCATGGTGTTGTTCTCACGTGGCTTGCACGTGAGTGCAATGCTGTCACCTTTACAGCCGTTGGATTGCCTGGGGAAAGGGGAGGTGAACCGCCCTTATCACGTCTTATAAATGCAAGGATTTGGTCTTTGGGAAGAGATTGTTCTTTCAACTTCTTCCTTCCTTGTCTTCTTCGAGATCTTAATTCTCTTCTTCAGAGCTTAGTTCTCTGCCCATTGCAATTCAGTCAGAAAAAGAAACCCTTTTTAGGTAAAGATCTTGAACATCAGAGAAACCATTTTCTTAAAAAAATTCTGGATTTTAAATCCACCATAAGAGCTTTGCTCTCTTCTGAAACCCATCTCTTATAGATCCAAAGACATGATCTTTGAGTAGTAAACCTCAATGTCTTGGCATTCCTCCTTTGACCTTTAAGGATTCATGGCATTTTATTTTTCGTTTACCCATCGTGGGAGTTTCTGGAATTTAATTCCATCGCATAAAAGGAATTTAATTCCTCACCGAAGAGCTTTGCTCTGAAGATCAAGAGGGCCCCTCGGGAATTTCATTCCCTGGTGTTCTTGAGCATATTTTTATAAAGTTTTTTCCTTACTTGCACAAATTCAAATTTGTTGGGTATTTTAACAAAACTTGTTTTCTCTATAGGGATGTCAAGAGTTGTTTAAACTCCCGTGTCCGTTTAATGAGAATCTTTTTTGATTCTCACAATAAGCATTTTCCTGATCATCTTGATCGCTAAACTCTTGCTGATTTTTTTAGATACTATGGTCGCTTATCTGTACAATCTTGAAGAAATTATCTCGTATGAAGACATTTGCGTTCAAGGCCGCTGTCAAAATTAGGAGTTCACAAATGCCCAATGCGCTGAGGTTATGCGTCGCTTCGATGTATACAACGGTCAACTACTCCCCCATCATTCCGCTCTTTTAAAGATCATCGTGGGAGCGATTTGGGAAGCACTTCCTGAATTTAATGAAGCCATGTTGCTTAAGGCACTTGATGATGCCGAAGACAAGGTTCACTCAGTATATCTGATGGGCTTGATCTCGAAGAGGCAGCGAGATGATCTTGTTGATATCTTGCATCAAGTTTTCCAACAGACGACGATAATCTCTGCCTACCAGAGGACGGACAACATCAGCGAGAATCCTGACGCTTGCATTCGTGAGAAGATGCACACGAAAATGGTCAGAGAAGGTAGAAGCATTTTACTCGGTCTTGCTTCTGAATTCCTCAATCCATGTCCAGGATTTAGTGTTTTACCATTGTAAACATTTTTTTGTTTTTATACCATGTATAGGTTCCTGGAGCATGAATGACAAAGCTTCCTCTTTCCCCCCTTTTTTACTCACATGTATTCTGCATGAAGTGTCGTTATACTGTTGTTGGTATTCACGTGTTTTGCGCATGAGGCGCTGCTAAGGATTTTCATCCTGAACTAGCATCGGCGCTCACATGTTATGCACGTGCGGTGCCGCTTTAGTTTTCAAAAGGATCAATGTGGGTGCTCACGTGCCATGCGCGTGAGGCTCTGTTGATGAGGTTGTTTCGCCTCCCTACTCTGATTCCAACGAGTCACTCTTTTCTTTTCCCATGCTCCCCTTTTTTAGGCCTTGGGAATAGTTCCACCATGCATGACATTTCCTGTGCATAGCCTTGAATGCTTATCTTTATAACCCGAAGCTACGTCTTCCTCTTTCTTCACAGAGAGAGAACCATTTAGACCTTAGGGTGATCATTTTGAGAAACAAACCAAAGGTTATGGCTTGCAACCGTCCCCATGCTCGTCGGCAACCCTGGGAGGTGCCTATCGACGAGATTATTCCTCGTTTTGCCGCGCGGTTAGCAGATCCTCTTTTCACTGATGACCAATATGACGCGGCACTGTATGAACTCTTAGCCCGTAGGGACTCTCCTCTTCCTATGGGTTCCATTTGGCTCAGGATGATTTTCTTGTCCGTGCTTGCTGATATCCCTCCTCATCCGGCGGAGATGACTCCGGCAATTCTTGATACGGCGGAGGACAAAATTGAGTGTTTCCACGAGGCACACTTAATTACTCAGCCTCTGAAGGATTGTTCGGTTCATTTACTGAGTCAGATAAAAGTTCGGCGGGCCATCATGTCCGCTTTCGCTGATGAGCACGGTGCTAATCGGTGGGAAGCAACTCCTCGCGAAGACCGCCGCTTTGTCTTGGTGGAGAGGACAGAGAGGGAATTGGAGAAATTTGTATTTTGTTTTGTAAATACTGTATCTCGGATCCCATATTTTGTGATCTTTTCCCTGTAGAGTAGTATATTTATATCGATGTATTTCTCTTATTATTGACTATTGAATGTTTTCTGTTGAATGTCTTCTGTTCATCATATATTCATATGTGTATCTCGCCTCTGTACATAAGCTTTATATTTTACCCTTAGGAATTTTCTTTTAAGTGCGAGCGCTATTGTCGTGTTGCCCGCAAATCAGCGCGTTTTGGACACCATTTCCATTTTAGCAGGCATATAGTTGCGAATGCATGCTTAGTGGGGTGAGCATCAAAGACTCTCCTTATTGCCTTACATAGTACATGGTTTGTGCATGTTTGGGTTGAGTATGGTCGTCGAGTGGAGGCTTGCTTACATAATCTTGAGTGCATACGCCTTCCTTCCGAGCTTCTAACTGCAAAGGTGAGCCTGCGGGGGTAGATTGAGCGGCGTGCCGCTAATCTACAGTCTTGCGAGAAGAGGCTCAACCGGAAATTTTCGGAGAGGGGGCTAGCCTCGAATTCTTTAGGGGAACTCCAGGCTCAACTCACTACTAAGACCATCCGTGCATACGAAATTTGGCAAGTGCTTCAAGAAGCTATCACAGAGGTGGTAGCTCTTGATAAATCGCTATATTTACCCGCGAGATGGTTGAAGCTCATAAAGTTGCTGAAAAGGAGCTTGAGAGTCGGTTCACTTCGTATCAGACTCAACAGTCGCAGGCGGAGACCCGTCTTGTGGCAATAACAAAACTTGAAGCCGAGGCCCAGCGGAAGAATGATGAACTGACGAACTTATTGCACCATCCGTCGACTTAAAGATTTGTATATATTCTCCTTTTTTTGTATTCACTCCTGAATGAGAGTATCTTGTATTCATTTTGATTTATGAATAAAAGACATATTTTATTTCATACTGGCGTATCCCTTTTAGCAAATGCGTCTCATAGATATTCTATCTTGATCTCCTTGCAGGGCAGCGATGGCTTAGGAAACAGGTTCAGATCTGCCGCCTAAGACTTTTCAACTTTATAAGCCGTGAGGGTCTCATAAAGGGTTTTTCTCTCTACGAGTCGAGAGGATCCCGTAGGTGTATTTTCTCCTTAGGAGTCGTGAGGACTCCTAAGTGTATTTTCTCTTGAGAGTTGTAAGGATCTCACAAGAGAATTTCCCCCCTTACAAGTCAAGAGGACTCGTAAGTGGTTGTTTCCCTCCTTGTCGATATTTGGTTTTGGAGAGTGTGGCCCCTGAATAGTATGCAATAGTCCATCTTGGACCGACTTGCAGGGCCCCAGTGCTTAAGAAACAGGTCCTTATCCCCGTTGCCTAAGTCTTTTCCCTACGAGTCGAGACAAATCGAGAAGTTCTCACAAGGACACTAATTTCCTTACGAGTCGAAACGAATCGAGAAGTTCTCGCAAGGATGTCCTAATGTCACAGTTAACTCCTGCTAATAGAAGTCCGTTAGGGTCTATGGTACTAGGGTTTTATACTCGTCATACCACCGCGTCGGCTGGTGTATTCCTTGATACGCAGTCTTGCTGTTTGAGTAGCCCCGCGACTGTCGTGTCTCTGATCCCTTCGGGGGCTGGACAAGACGTCTTCAAGTAATCTTCCAGGTAATATTACCGTCGAAAGAGCAAGCGTTAGGGATATTCCATGTCGCTTTTTACTTGAGGTTAGGCTCAGTTTGGGAGCCCTGATGAGTCATGGCCACTCCGCGCTGGAGTAGGATGATCTCCGATAGTCTTTCAGGTCTCATTTGAGTTGCCGGCAAGACCCTGAAGCTAGGGATCTTCCTTTGCTTCGTTTGTTGACATTGTTTCTGCAATATTGCGACGAATGTCAAGGTTGTCTCTGGGTTGTCTGTGAAACGTCGAGATTTGGAACTAGAGGACTTTGCCATGGCTTCGTTTGTTGATGTCGTGTCTGCATCCTGCTGGAGGGAGCAAGAATGCTGTTGGTTGATCTCTAGGCTGTGAATGCTGCCGTCGAGACTTGGAACTAGGGACTTTGCCATAGTTCCGAGGTAGTCTTTAGGTTGTCTGTGAACCATCGAGATTTGGAACTAGGGGACTTTGTCGTGGCTCCGAGGTAGTCTCTAGGCTGTCTATGAACCGTCGAGATTTAGAACTAGGGGACTTTGTCATGGCTCCGTTTGTTGATGTCGTGCCCGTATCCTGCTGGAGGGAGGAAGAACGCTGTTGGTTGATCTCTAGGCTGTGGATGCTGCCGTCGAGACTTGGAACTAGGGACTTTGTCATGGTTCCGAGGTAGTCTCTAGGTTGTCTGTGGACCATCGAGATTTAGAACTAGGGGACTTTGTCGTGGCTCCGAGGTTGTCTCTAGGCTGTCTGTGAACCGTCAAGATTTGGAACTAGGGGACTTTGTCATGGCACCGTTTGTTCATGTCGCGCCCGTATCCTGCTGTAGGGTGGAAGAACGCTGTTGGTTGATCTCTAGGCTGTGGATGCTGCCGTCGAGACTTGGAACTAAGGACTTTGCCATGGTTCCGAGGTAGTCTCTAGGTTTTCTGTGAACCATCGAGATTTGGAACTAGGGGACTTTTCCGTGGCTCCGAGGTGGTCTCTAGGCTGTCTGTGAACCGTCAAGATTTGGAACTAGGGGACTTTTCCATAGCTCCATTTGTTGATGTCGCACCCGTATCCTGCTGGAGGGAGGAAGAAAGCTGTTGGTTGATCTCTAGGCTGTGGATGCTGCCATCGAAACTTGGAACTAGGGACTTTGCCATGGTTCCGAGGTAGTCTCTAGGTTGTCTGTGAACCATCGAGATTTGGAACTAGGGGACTTTGCCGTGGCTCCGAGGTAGTCTCTAGGCTGTCTGTGAACCATCGAGATTTGGAACTAGGGGACTTTGCCATGGCTCCGTTTGTTGATGCCGTATCTGCTTCTGGATGGAACGAGAAGGAACGCCGTTATTGATTTCTAGGCTATTGGTGTAGCCATCGAGATTTGGCTTTCCCTGTGACGAAGCCTGGTGGGACAATGTGGTTCCCTTTTGTTTGTGCCCATGGATTGTATATAGGGGTCAATGTGATCTCACTTGCAGGGCAAAGTTTCATTTTTTTATTTCTTTCCGCAATGCTCTACCATTTCAGCTTTTTATATCGCGAAAGTCATGATCATCCAATCATTTCGGTTATTTTTTCGCGGTACCCAATCATTTCGGCTATTTTTCTTTTTCTTTACTCGTTGCTTTTTATTGCGAGTTCCCCAATCATTTCGGCTATTTTTATATGCATATATTTTACTTGCTGATTTTTGTTGCAAGTTGCCCTATCATTTCGGCTATTTTATATGCATTTTTTGGCTCGCTGATTTTTTGCTGCGAGTATGGAACTCAAGATCTGATACCAATCTTAGCATCAGTATCGCTGCGACTGGAATATTGCCAGGGGCGAATCATCATTTGCCGTGAAAAGACTTGGAATTTGATACCGATTTAGGAATCAGCATCGCTACCACTGGGACATTGCCAGGAGCGAATCATCATTTGTCTTTGTTGATTCGAACAAAGGTGGCTTAGCAAACAGGGTTAAGATCCTGTCGACTAAGGCTTTTGACTTCATGAACCGTAAGGGTCTCATAAAGGTGTTTCTCCCTACAAGTCGTGAGGATCTCGTAAGTGTGTTTTCTCCTTAAGAGTCATGAGGATTCCTAAGTGTGTGTTCTCTTATAAGTCGTAAGGATCTTACAAGAGTGTTTTCTCCATATTAGTCGAGAGGACTTACAAGTGTCGTTCACCACATGAGGACATTCCTCGTCGTTGGTAGGACTTGGTGGGGGAAAACGTTTATTTGTGCCCGTGGATTGTATACAAGGGTCATTATTGAACCGTTTGTAGGGTAAACTGGGGTGTGATGGCTTAAGAACATGTTCAGATCCCTGTAACTTAAGGCTTTCCAATCCTATGAGCTGTGAGGGTCTCATGAGGGGGATTCTCCTTACGAGTCGTGAGGATCCCATAAGTGTAATTTCTCCTTAGGAATCGTGGGGATCCCTAAGTGTGTTGCTCCCTTGTGAGTCGTAAGGATCCCACACAGGTATTTTTTCCTTACAAGGTCGAGAGGACCTTGCAAGTGTGCATGAATTTTTTTTTACGAGTTTGCGCACTTTCGGGTTTTCACGAACTCGCCGGCAGTCTTGCTGTTTTTACTCACGGAGCTCTTTCGGTTTTTCATCCGCGCCCATTTCGCTTGTGGACGTACTGTTTTTTTTGCACGATGAAACTCTCGAGAATAGTTTTGTCGCATGTGACCCATCTATTTGCCGGTGGGATTTGAGTTGCAGTCTTCACCGCTGGGATTTGTGGACTTGCGTTCCACTATCGCCGTGTTAGAGGCTACGTTGTTAGTTTAGGGATATCTCGGTCCATTATTAGTTTAAAGACATCTTGGTCCAATGTTAGTTTAAGGACATCTCGGTCTATTTGTTAGTTTAAGGACATCTCGGTCAGTGGCTAGTTTAAGGACATCTCGGTCAGTGGCTAGTTTAAGGACGTCTCGGTCCGTAGCATTTTGAGGCGAGGCTTCGCTGGATATTACTTAGAGAGTTTGGACTCAGGAAGATAGTGAAGGGACACGAGCATCGTCATCCATCATTAACCTGAGCCGTAACATGCCAAGCATAGTATTTCTTAAGGAACCGGCCGTTTATTGGCCTGAAGGGTCTTTCGCCATGCATATCCATGAGCAAGTAGGACCCGCCTTGGAAGACCTTGTCTATGATGTACGGGCTTTCATAGTTCGGATCGAATTTCCCCCGTTTGGCATGGTTGGGGATCATAACTCTTTTTATGACTAGCATGAGTTCGCCTTGGCGGAATGTTCTCGGCCTAGTCAGTCTTTCGTGTGAGCGCGTCATCCTTGCTTTGTGAGCTTCTAGGTTTTGTTGCGCTATGAGACGAGTTTCATCGAGGGCATCGAGATCCTCAATCCGAAGGTGGGCATTTTCTTGATTCGTCAGTTCATGCCGAACCGCCACTCATAGAGAGGGTAGCTCTATCTCCAAGGGAAGTACCACTTCCGTGCCGAATACCAACGCGAATGGCGTTGTATTCGTGGCCGTCTTGAACGTGGTCCGATAAGCCCAGAGAGCTTCATGCAATCTCCCGTGCCAATCTTTTCTATTTCTGGACACCGTCTTCTTTATGATATTTTTCAAGGTCTTGTTGAAAGCCTCAGCTAGACCGTTAGCTCGGGGGTTATAGGCTGAAGAATATCTCCAATCTATTTTATTCTGCTGTGCGAAACGGCTGATCTTGTAGCTTCTGTAGGCCGGCCCATTATCCGAGATGATCCGTCGTGGAGTGCTGAACCGGTAGATGACATGTGTCTTGAAGAAATGGAGGATGTTCTCCGTCTTCACCTCTCTTAACGGTATTGCTTCTGCCACTTAAAAAAGTAATCGGTTGTTGCTAGTATGAACCGATGTCCCTTGGATGATGCTGGTTCGATGGGCCCGATTATATCGGTCCCCTACATTTTGAATGGCCAGCTAGCCAGCATTGGGTGTAGCGGATTTGGATGCTGGTGGATGAAATCCCCGTGAATTTGGCACGAGTGACACTGTTTCGCATATTCGAGACAGTCCTGAATCATCGTGGGCCAATAGTAACCCATTCTTTTGATCTTCAGCTTCATCTTTGGCCCAGCTTGATGGGAACCGCAGAGTCCGTCATGAGTTTCTTGAACGGCCCTTTTTGCTTCTTCTGGTCCCAGACACCTTAGCCACAAGCAATCGAACGATCTCTTATATAGAGTATCATTGACGAGGGCGAAAGACAGAGCTCGCTTCCTGAGCTGATGTCTTGATGACGCGTCTTCGGGCGTTCGATGGGATTTGAAGTAGTCTATAAAGACTTCTCTCCAATCCTTCGCCTTTTCATCATCCTCCAATTGAAAGGCCTCTTGTTTGGCTGCTTCCTCTCCTTTAGACGTCTTCGGAGATATTTCTGTTGGTGTGAGAATCCGGCGGCTTTGCAAAATGATCCTTACGTCATCGAGGTTTTCGTCGGCCGGTTCTTTAGCGAGCTTGGCTAACGCATCCGCCTTGCTATTTTCTGCACACTGTATGCTATCCAGGGTGTAAGAGGGGATTTGCGTCAGCAATTACTGCACTCTCTCGCCATATCTGATCAGTTCCGGTTTGCATGTCTGGTAGTCGCCATTTACTTGGCTAACGACCAATTGGGAGTCTCCATATATGAGGAGGCTTTCGATGCTCATGTCGACAGCAATCTCAAGACCTGCTATCAAAGCTTCATACTCAGCCTCATTGTTTGTTCTCGGCTCTGTTAAAGAAAGGGCAAAAAGCGTTATCCCTCCTTGTGGATTCACAAAGATAAGGCCCACCCCGGCTTTAATCATGGAGGTGCTTTGCTTTCGCTTCTTCAAGGAGGACGCTCCATCGAAGTAGAGTTCCCATCGGGTATTATTCCCTTATTTCTCCATGTCAATTGCGTCAAACGCGTGTTCGTCCGGTAACTCGCAGTTCAAGGGAGAGTCGGTAGGTATCGGATGTTCAGCGAGAAAGTCGGCGATGGCCTGGCCTTTTATTGCCTTGAGGGGTCGATATACTATTGAGAACTCCATCAAGAGGAGGGCCTATTTGGCAAGCCTTCCTATTAGCATGGCTCTTGACATCAAATACTTGAGAGGATCCACCTTTGATATGAGATGGACCTCATGTGCCAATGCATAATGTCGAAGCTTCGTTACCATGAAGATCAGTGCCAGGCAATGCTTTTCGATTGGGGAGTAGTTATTTTCTGCCCCCAGGAGAACTTGAATCAAATAATAGAGAGCTCTCTTCTTTCCCTGGTCATTCTCCTGTACCCATAGTGCGCCTAAAGAACCTTCAAGGGCTATTGTGTATAGGATAAGGGGATTTTCCTTGACTGGAGCGGTCAGTACCGGCGGGTTTTGCAGATATTGCTTGATTTCGTCCAGTGCGTTTTGGCATTTACGATCCCAAACGAACGGGGTCCCCTTCTTCATTAGATGATTGAAGGGGCGGCATTTGCCGGAGAGGTTAGCTATGAACCGTCGGATATACACGAGCTTTCCTTAGAGAGACCGCAGTTGCTTGAGGGTTCTTGGCGGAGGCATTTCCATAATCACCTTGATCTTTGATGGGTCTATTTCGATGCCCCGGTGTCGTACGATGAATCCTAGGAATTTGCCTGAGGAAACTCCAAATGCGCATTTCAGAGGGTTCATCTTCAGATTATATTTCCGAAGACGCTGGAACACTATTTTCAAATGCTCCCAGTTTTCCTCGTATGATTTGCTCTTCCCCACGAGGTCTTCGATATAACATTCAACAATCTCATGAACAAGTTCATCGAAGATCTTTGTCATGGCCCTCTGGTAGGTGGCGCCAGCGTTCTTCAGACCAAAGGCCATCACTTTGTAGCAGAATATGCCCAGCGGAGTCCGGAAAGCAGTGTGCTTTTGGTCTTCAGGATGCATCTTGATTTGGTTGTACCCTGAGGATCCGTCCATGAAGGAGAAGACTTCATGGGTGGATGTGTTATCGATCATCAGCTCGATAACAAGCACTGGGAAGTCATCTTTCGGACAAGCTTTATTGAGATCCCGAAAATCTACGCAGATGCGTACTGTCCCATTTTTCTTCATTACCGGAACGATATTAGCGATCCAGTCAGGGTATTGAACTTTTTGGATGAAGCCAGAGTCGATTAGCTTCTTGACTTCGGCATTGATACTCATCTCAAGCTCGAGCCGCATTCTTATTGGCGCCTGTTTGACTGGCTTGACGTCCGGTGATATCGCCAGTTTATGCACAGCTATCTCTGGATCTAATCCCGACATCTCGGAATAGTTCCATGCGAAACAGTCTTTATACTGCATAAGCACGTCCTTTAACGTGGCCACCTGTTTCTCAGACAGCAACTCACTGACGAACGTTGGCCTTGGCTCGTTTTCCGTCTCCAAGTCGATTTTTCTCAAGTTGTCTGTTGTGGTATGTATACCATCTTCCAGCTCTTTTGGCGCCGGTGGAAATTCTGAGATCACCTCGTTCTTATCTTCATTTGCGAAGCACTGTGGGAGGTCGTTCGTATTCTTGTGCTCTCCTTCCTTTGAGAATGTTATCATATGGCAGGTACGAGCTCGTTTCCAAGTTCGATGCTGATCGAGACTTTCCCTCGCAATGTAGGTTGCTTTCGGCTCATGCTTTTGTGGAGTGACTACCCTCCAACTGTCGGATAGAGCAAACCTACCTTGCCGATACTGATCCTAAACCCAGTCTTTGAAGGTGAAGCAGTCTTCAAGAGGATGTCCTATTATTCGGTGGTAGGAGCAATAATCCGGGTGATGGACCTCGTTCATCTGTTTGGGGTATCGAGACTCCGGGAGCGTCATCATTTGATGCTTCATGACAAGGTTGAATATTTTCCTTGTCTTGTCTTGAGTGAAAGAGTACTCCCGGCCCATCTTCTTCATAAAAGACGGGTTCCAGCTGACTTTTTCTCGCTCGCGTGGCTTCTTGGATCCGCTTCGCTGTTTTTGAACGACGTCCCTGTTCTTCACCTTGCTTTTACTTCTACGTCGGGCTTTCTTCTTGCCACGAGAGCGCACAGCGGGCTAGGAGTGAAGGACATCGTCGTCTTCTCCTTCCGTAACCTGCTGAATGATACGTTGCGTCCTGGCCTTCTCGTAAATGGCCATTTCACGGCTATAGTCATCCCGAACCTTTTGACCCGCTTCTCTTATCATCTTGTCAATCTGTTCTTCGAAAGACGGGCTTGGTATCTTCACAGCGGGATCTCGCTCTGGTTCGACATCAACGCCATCCGGAAACGCATTCGTTTCTCCACCGGAATTATTTATGACATAGAAGACATGGAATCGCTCCCTTTTATTAGACCGAACGTATCCAAGGCTGGTCGTCTCCATTCTTCCGTTGGGCATCTTCCGCTGAGTCCCGGGAACGTCCTAAATCTTGTTATAGAACTGGGCTTGTCGAGCAGTCTGTTTGAAGGGTACGCCTTGGCGTCTCAATATCCTTTTCAGTCCCTCTGCGTAGTATCTGGGCAGACGGATTGGTTGAAGATTGTTGAGTGCAGGTTTGGCACCGTGCCATACTTCTTTCTCCACTTTAGTCTCCGTGGATCGGTAGAAAAGGATTGCCTTCTCACCTCTTTGCATATGAGGGAGGTAGAAGGTCCGCAGCTCTTGCACTCTGTACGTATCAAGTGCATCAAGTTCTTTGTAATACCGCTGTAGGACCAGGGTAATCTGTAAACTCTGGTCAGCTCCAGCAAAGGTCTGTATTGACGGGCGGACAGAGAACACTGCATTGGCCTCGTCTTCAGAGTCACTTCCAAAGGCCAAAATAGGAGTGGATGGTTCTGGCCTGTTGCCTTGGGGTTGTCCCAAGTAGACCATCTCTTCATCCTCTTCGGTATCGCTCCTAAATATCGGGATAGTGGCGATGGTTTTTTGCTTGTTCTCTGGTTTGCGACATCTTTCCATGTCTTCGAAGTCTGGTAAGAAGAACTTGGCATCTTCATATTTGCGGACTTCATTTACGGAGAATAGGTTCAGCTCCCCTGTAACTGTGTACTCGAGGCCATCCTTGAAGTACTTCATACATTGATATTGTGTAGAAAGGATAATGTTTTACTCATGTAACCAAGGCCAGCCGAGCAAAGCGTTGTAGCAAGTTATGACGTCAATAACATGGAACTTGATGTCAGTGACAAGCAGCCCGAAGCGTAATGTCAGTATTATAGACCCGAGAGTTTGTGATGATTGGGAGTCAAAACTGGAGATGGTAATTTTAACCCGAGCCAAGTGCTGAGCGTTAATGCAAATCTGCTCCAACACTCTTACATTAAGAAGGTTGACGGAGGACCCGTTGTCGACTAGGATCTTCCCTATTTTGATGTCGTGACAATGCCCGGTTACATATAGCGGACGGTTGTGCTCGCACATTCCGAGAAGGAGGTCTTCATCGCTGAAGGTGATATCAGCCGTGTGGACTTCTTCCAGCTCTTCTTTCATCTTTTCTTCCGCCAGAAAGGCTTGAAACTGGCCGGGCTCTTGTAACGCCTTGATCAGGGAATCTCGTACTTCTTTAGACAGGAGAAGGGCATCCAAAATACTCAATTATGAGGGTATCTTCCTCAGATGTGCCAGGACATTGTAATTCACCTTGTTCTTCTTGAGCGGGTCCTTGGCTGTGAGCTTTTCGACGACTCTATCATCGAGGGCAACCTCCTCAGGGACTTTTTCCTTCCCTTTGTCTCTTTTGCCCGAACCTTTGTTTGAGGGTCCGAGATTCTTTTCAGGCAACGTACGGTTACACAGCTGAATGTTCTCACAGTTCTTTATCCCCTCATCTTTTCCAGAGATGGATTCCTTGAAGAGAGGGCCGAGGGCCATTTCCTCGTCCGAATCGCTCCCGAAGGTAAGAACTTAAGACTTCCCTTTTGTTAGGATGGCATCCGCCATATAACAGTTACCGGCTGTTCCTTCATGCTCGTCTGTGTGCTTTTCTTCTCTTGACGGGCTTTGCGCTTCGTTCGCTTGAATTGTTGTCAATGGGCAATGTATCCCTTCCACCACTTATTGAAAGCATTGCACTCTTCGGTGGGGTGTGTGACCTTCCGATGGTATAAGAAGTAGTTCCGATGTACGTACAGTTCGTCGGGGCGCGTACTTCCGGAAGTATTTTCTTTGAAAGGTGGTAGCTTCATTCCCATTGACAGAGCTTTGGCAAACCGGTTCCCTATCTTGATTCTGCTCTTGCTGGTGGCAAGGGCACTTTGATCCGGTTGAGATACTTTATGGCTTCTCATCACCAGAGCTTTTTCAGCATGACACCAACGCTTGGCCTTTTCTTAAATGGCCGCTTCACGTTCTCGATCAACTTTGCTCCTTTGAACAGCTTCGTTCAGCAGCTTATCGATAAGGTCTTCTGACGGTTTCATTGATTCTGGTTCTGGATCCGCCCCCAGTTTCTCTACGTCAGGAGCTTCTTTGCTATTTATTGACGAGTGGGAGATCATGTGGCAACTCACTACATGATTCTCGGTTCTTCTGAAGAATCGTCTCCTTCATCAATATCACTGTTTCCGTTCTCAAGAACATGCTTGAAGAACTCTTCCAGTGTGACCGGGGTCCGTGCCTCTTGGTTGTATTCCTCCAGTGCATCGATGTATTTCTGCAGACCCGTACAATTGCCGTCGAGCTGGATGGGCTTCTTGGCCTTCTTCTTTTTCTTTGAAGACTTCGGAGGCTCGGCCTGGAGGTTTTGTCCATCGTTACCAATCCTTGGCGTTGGGCGGGGTTTCAGCATTCCGTCAATAATTTCAGGCTCCAGCGGGCTTTTCCACCTAATTGCTGGACATGCTTGAAGATCCTTCAGCATTCTTTTAGTTTTAGATGAAAGGACCACTTCCCACGGAGCTTCTTCTACAAATGAGCATGATGCCCCCGGCGTATCCACCTTTTTAGGAGCGTGCTGCTGCGGCGGATTTACCTTCCAGTTTTCGGACAGCACGAACTTGCCTTGTTGGTACTGGTCTTCGACCCAGTTTTTAAAGACGTAGCAATCTTCGATTAGGTGGCCCACTATTCGGTGGTAGGGGCAGTAATTAGGATTGTTGACATCGCCCGATTGCAGTGGGCGTCTCGGATTCGGCAGAGTGATGAGCCTGTTGCACACTGCTAGTTCGAATAATCTCCTCGTTTTCCCCCAGGAGAACGAGTAAGGACGTCTCAACTTCTCTTCGAGGGCTCGGGGTCTGTTGTTTTAGCGAGCCACCGGGTTCGGGTCACTCGATTGTTGTTGAGCGTTGGCGACGAAGGTCGCTTTCCCTTTCCCCTTTTCATTCCGGAGATCCGTTTTTGAAGAGGACGGCCTATGACCCATCTGATCCATTTGGGCCAGCTTGTCAATCAAGGCCTAGAAGGTGGTCGGCTTGAAGAACATCATAAATTGGAATATAGTTGCCTGAGGGTCGAGGGTCCCCACGAACATGCCCACGGCAGGAGCTTCTTCTATGCGTTGTTCATACTTCGACCATAGGTTCCGCCACCAAATTGCGTACTGAACCCAGGTTTCTCCTGGATTCACCCTGGAGTTGATTAATGCTGTGATTGGTGTGCGCTCGCTTGCGCTCGTGAACCGCTGTGTGAACAGTAGTTCCATTTCCGTAAATGTCTTGACAGAGTCATTTGGGAGCTCGGAGTACCATTCAAATGCCGTCTCCGACAAGCTGCCAACAAACTGGTGAAGCAACAGTTTATCATCGCCCCCAGTATTGCCGCAAAAAGCTCTGAATTGAGCAACGTGCTGATGCGGATTGCCCGTCCCCTTATACACATAGAATTTGGGGATCGTATATCCTGGCAGGTACTTAATTTGGTCGTACCAGCCTGGATAAGGTCGCCCGGTTCTGATGACTTGTCCTGCCACTTCATTCGCTTGATGAGCTCGTATTTGTTGAGCTATGTAGTCATCAAGGGTAGCTTTGGATATCGTCTCCTCCCTTGCTGCTGATAAAGCCGGGAGGGTTTGATGTCTCCCCTCTGTCATCTTCAATGATTATTGGAGGGTCTTCGGCCGGAGGATCCGGCTGGATCATCATCCCCGCCATGTCTTGGAACAGAGGTGCCATTTGTTTTATATTAGCCGCTTGTTCCGCGGCCCTTTTATCTTTCTTTTCAAGCACCCTCCATAAGAATTCGGTGTCGATCTCCTGCTCCTGGCGTTGTTCAGACGATGCTTCTGGGATTTCTTTCTGCCCAGTAAGTACGGCCATCCTTGTCAACATCTCCTGGAGCTTTTGTTGTTGCTCCTGAGCCTTTGTCACAGACCGTGTAAGTGGTCGATGACCCACAGAAGTACGGCTTTCCTCTTTGCTGGAAGCCATGTACACCGTGTGCACTACCATGCCCCCAGACTTGGGGCGTTTGGATCCATCACGCTCAGAATTTGGCGGCGGCGGTGGTTGATTCTCTGGCCTTCTCTTTTTGTAGGAGGCTGAAGTTGAGGGAGCCGTTGCAGCGAACACCCGTGCAGACGATACTTTCCGTGGCATGACGGCGGGATGGTCCTCCCCCTGCCGAGCCATTGTTTTCTTCATTCGGTGAGAGTATTCTTTGTCAATTACAGAGTCTTGGACTTTCCGCCAAACTCTGTGGATCCTGGAGGACAACCGCTGAGGTGGCTATTCCGGCTTCAACTGGGTTGTGTTTTTGACAGGTGGAGGAGATTTCTTCAAGATGGCGATTGGAGAGTTCTTGCACACCCTCCTGAGCAGCTCGAAGCTGTTCCCAGTTGGAACAGCAGCATCAATTTCCACCATTGGAGCCGGTGGGGTAAGTTCAAAGGGGGAACTATCCCCAGCCTTCCTTACTCGGCGCCAGTGGCGACGTTGAGCATGTCGTGCAGAGGGGCATGGTTCAGTTACGGGAGTGGCTTCGTCATGCCCCTTCCTTTGATGAGAGGCTGCTTTTGGTGCCAACCTGTCGAAGACTGACGTCCGTTGAAAGGGAACGTTTAACCTGTCGAAGACTGACATCTGAATAGGGGAAGCACTTGTAACGACCTCACCCGTAGCAGGAGTTAGAACGGCCAGTCTTACAAAGACCGATCCCTTAGCAGGAGAAGCTCTTTTGATGACTTCGTTTACCGGAGCTGGAATGGCTATCCGCTTCGGGATAACCCCTTCAAGTATCGCGGGCCTCTTCACGGGCCCACTTGAGCTTTGGCTCAGCCTGTCGAAGACTAAGGCGATGGACTTGGACGACCCGTTGAGAGGGGCCGTAGTAGTTGCAAGCCGATCGAAGACCGACTTCTTTGGAGCCTCCTGTGATGATATTGAAGCATTGAAGCTCATTGGCGGGAGCATGGTCCCGAAGAATAGTCCAGTGGTGGCCTGAGTCACCTGTTCCACTGGCATTGTGAAGATGGAGGCCGCTTAGGGCCCATAAGTCACTCCTCTAGCAGGGATGGAGTGGGAGTTGCTGTTGCAATTGGTGCAGTTGGAAGCCATCGATGTCATCTTCTCTTCTGCACGGAGCAAGACACCAAATCTTAATACCTCGAATCCAGGGGCAACCATAATAAACCGCGATTCGTTCGCAAACATGACACACGAAGTGTGGAGTGGAAATAGGAAAAGGTCCCACCGGGCGTGCCAGAATCTGTTTACCGCCGAAAACAGAAACGAACCGCGTAGGTCGTCTTTCCTGAATTTAGGGGAAGATGCTATTTGGATTTATCCGTCTACCTCTCCGAAGATGCCAAGTTGATTTATAGCGCCGTGTATCGGAGGTTTGAACGAATGCGGCTGTTGTAGCAGACTTCATCAGATTCTCCCTCGTTTGCGAGGGGTTTTTGATTGTGGGGACGCTCTTCCCTAAAGGAGCAAGCCCCTGCAGTTAATTACGTTACCGCATCGCGGTAACCACTTTCTCCTGCTCCAGAAGGTCACTTCGTGTCGTGTGTGTTTGTTTTATTTTTGGTTGCCCGTGGATTGTATACGGAGACCAATTTATGTTGTCGCCCGTAGGGCGTGGATTAGTCCAAATCCGTATATTCTTAGATTTGGGTTTGGGTTGATTTAAAGATCGTTAACCTTGTTTGAGATTAAAATCAACTTAAATATTTGTTAAGGATACGTTAATCCGATATTGGACTAAGATGTACTTAACGGGGGTTCAGGATCATTTTTAATCCAACAAAAGAGCGTTTGGGCACTATCGTTTTAGTTTCAGGACGTTGCGGTCCGCACCAAGTTTAAGGACATCACGGCCCACAGCTAGTTTAAGGACATTGTGGTCCATTGGGGTATACTCATGGGTTTTAGAGTGTATCCAAGAGCTGTTGGTTATCAGGACCCTCCGCCTCTCTGACATCGTTGAAGAATAACAACGACATGCATAAGAAGTGTGGAGAGATGTACCCTTGAACCGAATTCCAGATTGAAGAGAAAGATCATGATGGAATGAACACCATTTTAGATACCATCTGTCAGGGGGTCATTTGGAATTAAAATCGATTTGGGGAGGCCTGAGCATAGGCAGACTCAGTTGAAAAAAGGTTTTGGCCTCGGGAGACTTGGCTATGTTTAGGCTAAGGTCGACTCCTCATGGTGTTAGACACTAACATTTGCTTGGCGCTCACGTGCTCCCACGTGATGCTCTAAAGCAGTGTTTAAACACTAAAACTCTGGGGCAATCACGTGTGACACGTGAGACGCCCGAGAATTGGCGCTGTATACTTGGGTCCAAATCCTCATCTGTATGTAAGTGTTAATCACTTAAATCTTGTGGCCATCACGTGTGGACACGTGAGGCGCCCCAAGTTGGGCACTGCCTCCCTTGTATTTATCTTCCTATTCTTTTCTAGGTGCTAAGCACTATTGGGGATCACGTGGGGTCACGTGACTCGATCTCAGTCATTCCTTTTTGGTCCTCAAAGGTGCTCACATGGGAACACGTGATCTTTTGTTATAGCGTTGAACGCTAATATGCATGGAGCTCTTGATCTAAGTCTCGAGAATTTCAATTCCTTCATTTTATAAGAACTAAATTCTTATGCAGGGTTAAACCTTAGTTTTACCAGAGGAATTAAATTCCAATGTCTCTGGAAGAATTAAATTCTTCAAACCTAATTCTTTCCTCTAAGTTTGGGGTTGCATAACAGAATCTCCCCGATGAGAATTAAATTCTCAATTTGTGGGGAGATCTGCTTCTGCAGACCTCAACCAGAGGAAGAACTAAGTTTTTTTAGGAAGAGTTAAACTCTTGTAAGAGGAGATAAAATGATCTCTAGGTCCTTTTTCTCACCTAGGGTTTCTTTTTCTTCAAAGAGAACCCCTTTTCTTCTTTGTTTTCTCAAATCTTACGGGGGGTCTCCTCTGTCTCTCTTTTCAGTCTCGAGTCCTTTGTATAGTAGAGGTAAGTTTGTTAATTGGTTAAGGAAATCTCTCGTTGAGAGATTTTTTTAATTGATTCAGGGATTTTATCCGCCGTTGGATTTTTGATCCAGGGACTTTTGTTTTACAGAAGACGTTTTCCTTGTTTTTAACAAGATTGGGAAAATATTTTCCCATACAGAGCTTATTCTGTAGCTTGGTGATTTTTAATCACCATTGGATCTTTAATCCAACGGTGCTCTATTTTACAGAGCATAATCTTTCTTGTTTAGAAAGATTGGGGAAATATTTTCCCATACAGAGCTTATTCTGTAGCTTGGTGATTTTTAATCACCATTGGATCTTTAATCCAACGGTGCTCTGCTTTACAGAGCGTAATCTTTCTTGTTTAAAAAGATTTAAGGAAATATTTTCCAAATAGAGTTTTGATCGCTCTTATTTAGAATTTAATTCTATCAGCTCAGAAGGCATTAGGAACCTTCACGTGTAGCACGTGACCCATAGCATTAGAACGGTTTGCTTATATGCAGCAGTCCCAGAGAAATGCATCACATGTTAGCACGTGAGCTTTTTTGGCCTTTTATTAGGAAGGCGTCTATATACTTTGTATATAGATGCTCACGTGCCTTCACGTGAGGCTCAATTTCAGCCTTATTTGTTAAGTGCAATGCTTATAATCTTTTCTCCAAGGCGCATCACGTGCGAGCACGTGATGCTCCATATGGGGAATTTTTCCCATCGCTTTTTGGTTCATTATTTATTTTTTATAAGGGAACAGGTGCCTGTCATAACGGCTCCTTCAACGTCGACCTCTCACAAAAGGATGAGGCCGAAGAAAATCCCACCGCCTACGGCAAATTCCAAAGGTGATGAACCCAAACGCCCCAAGTCTGGGGGCATGATCTTACATACGGTCTACATGGGTTCCGGGAAAGAAGAGAGCCATGCTTCCGTGAGTCACTGATCGCAAACTCAGTCGCTGACAAAAGCTCAGGAGTAACAACAAAAACTCCAAGAAATTCTAACCAAAATGGCAGCACTCACCGGACAAAAAGAAAGTCCGGATACAGCAGTCGAGCAGCTCCAAGAGCAGGAGACCGATACAGAGTTCCTGCGATGGGTGCTTGAAAGAAAACACAAAGAAACTGCTGAGCAAGCCGCCAACATAAAGCAGATGGCGCACTTGTTCCAGGATATGGTTGGAATGATGATCCAGCCGGATCCTCAAGCTGAAGAGCCGCCGATAATCATCGAGGACGACAGAGGGGAAACATCAAACTCTCTTCCGGCTTTATCAACAGATAAGAAGGAAACGATCTCCAAAGTTGCTCTTGATGATTATATAGCTCAACAAATAAGAGCTCATTAAGCTAATGAAGCGGCTGGCCAAATCTTCAGAACTGGGCGGTCGTATCCAGGCTGGTATGACAAAATTAAATACCCGACGGGATACACGATCCCCAAGTTCCATGTGTACAAAGGAACAGGCAACCCCCATCAACACGTCGCGCAGTTCAGAGCTCTGTGCGGCAATACTGGAGGCGATGTCAAACTGTTTCTTTGCCAGTTCATCGGCAGCTTGTCAGAAACAACCTTCGAATGGTACTCGGAGCTCCCAAATAACTCCGTGAAAACATTTACAGAGATGGAACTGCAATTCACCCAGCGGTTCGCCAGCGCAACCGAGCGCACCTTGATTATGGCATTAATCAATGCCAGGGTAAAGCCAGGAGAAACTTAGGTCTAATACGCGATTTGGTGGCGGAACCTATGGTCAAAGTGCGAACAACGCATCGAAGAATCCCCCGCTGTGGGCATGTTCATCGGGACTCTTGATCCTCAAACGACTGTATCCCAGTTCATGACATTCTTCAAGCCGACCACCTTCCAGGTTTTGATCGATAAACTGGCTCAAATAAACCAGATGGGCCACGGGCAATCCTCCTCAAACAAGGACCCTCAAAATAACAAGGGTAAAGGGAAAGCAGCATTCGTTGCCAATACTCAACAACAACCGAGTGACCCAAAACCGGCTGCTCGCCAAAACAACGCACGTTCGCACCTATCCTTGGAGGAAAAACTAGGACGTGCTTATTCGTTTCCCCGCGACAAGACGAGGAGGCTGTTCGAATTGGCAATGCATAACAAACGCATCACGTTGCCTGACCCACGACGTCCACCGCAACCCGGCGACGTCAATAACCCCAAGTACCGCGCCTATCACAGAATGGTGAGCCACCCAATTGAAGAATGCTACGTCTTCATGAACTGGGTCAAGGACCAATATCAATAGGGAAAATTCGCGTTGTCTGAGAACTGGAGGGTAAATCCACCACAGAAGCATGCTCTCAAAAAGGTGGAAGTGCCGAGGGCATCATGCGCACTTGTAGAGGAGACTCCATGGGAAGTTGTTCTTTCAGGAAAAAAAAACAAAAGAATGCTGAAGGATCTACAGGCATGTCCAGCAGTCAGGTGGAAAAGCCCACTTGAACCTGAGAACATCGAAGGGATGCTGAAACCGCGTCCCGTACCGAAAGTTGTTGACGAAGGGCAAAACCCCCAAGTCAAGCCTTCAAAGTCTTCAAAGAAAAAGAAGAAGACCAAGAAGCATGTGCAGCCTGTCGAGTATAACGACAAGCGCACGGACCTACAGAAATACATCGACGTGCTGGAGGAATATAACCAGAAGGCACGGACGCCGGTCACACTCGAAGAGTTCCTCAAGCATACCCTTGAGAACGAAGACAGTGACGACGATGAGGAAAATGACTCATCAGGATAAACCGAAGGTCATGTAGCAAGTTGCCACATGGTCTCCCATTCGTTGTTAAATGACAAAGAAGCTCCCTCAATGTTAGAAAACAACACAGAGGAACCGGGGGGGGGTAGATTCGGCGCTAAAATCCCCGGAACTGCCAGAAGAAGACCCAATTGATAGGCTGTTAAACGAAACCTTTCAAAAAAGAAAACTTGACCGAGAACGCGAAACAACCATATACGAAAAGGCTAAGCGTCAGCGTCAGGATGAAGGAGCTACGGCAAGGATGAGTCATAAAGTACTCCCACCAAACCAAAGCACACCTGCTACAACTAAAAGCAGGATCAAGGCAGAGAAGCGGTTCTCCAAAGCCCTGTCAATGGGGATGAAGCTGCCACCTCTCATAAGAAACACTCCTGGGGTCATATGCCTCAACGGAGAGGATTCACGTCCAGACTACTGCCTATATCATCGAAAAGTCACCCACCCCACCGAGGAATGCAGTGGCTTGAAAAAGTGGTGGCAAGGATACGTTGCCCATCAAAAGCACTTCAAGAGGATGAAGCACGAAGCTCGTCGACGGCGAAAAAGTGCGACAGATACGCATGGAAAGACGACTGGCAGCTGTCATATGGCTGATACCAGTCCGGAAAGGGAAAAGCCCCAAGTTCTTACTTTCGAGAGCGATTCTGAGGATGAAATATCTCTCAGCCCTCTCTTCAAAGACTCCACCTCCGAAAAAGAAGAGGAGGAGAAGAACTGCGAGAATATTCAGCTGCGTAACCGCACGCTGCCAGAAAAGAACCTCAGACCCACAAACAAAGCTTCGAACAGAAAAGACAAAGGAAAAGAGAAAATATCTGAAGGAATTGCGCTCGATGATAGGGCAGTCAAAGAACTCACAGCAAAGGACCCGTCTAGAAAAAACAAGGTGGATTACAATGTCCTAGCACATCGGAAAATACCCTCGCAACTGAGCATATTGGATGCTCTCCTCCTGTCCAAGGAAGCGCGAGAGTCTCTTATCAAGGCATTACAAGAACCCGATTAGTTCCAAGCTTTCCTCACAGAAGAGAAGATGAAGGACGAGCTGGCGGAGGTCCACACGGCTGACATTACATTCAGCGACGAAGATCTCCTCCTCGGTACGTGCGGGCATAATCGCCCGTTATATGTCACCGGACACTGCCATGACATCAAGATAGGGAAAATCCCGATCGATAACGGATCATCTGTCAACCTTCTCAACATGAGGGTGCTGAGGGAAATTTGCATGGACGTTCAGCATCTCGCCCAAGACAAAATTACCATTTCTGGGTTTGACTCACAGTCGTCATGGACACTTGGGTCCGTAATACTAACGCTACGCTTCAGGCTTCTTGTCACTGACATCAAATTTGAGTCATTGATGCCAAGACTTGCTACAATGCTTTACTCGGAAGACCTTGGTTGCACGAGTATAACATCATTCCTTCTACACAACATCAGTGTATGAAGTATTTCAAATATGGCTCGGAGTACACCGTCACGGGAAAGCTGAATTCGTTCTCCGTAAACGAAGTCCGAAAATACGAGGACGCAAAGTATTTCCTACCAGACTTCAAAGAATCAGAAAGGTGTCATAAGCCAGAGGATAAACAGAAGGTCGTCGCCACTATCCCAATCTTTGGGAGCGATACCGAGGAAGACGAAAAAATAGTCTACTCAGGGCAACCCCAGAAAGAGAAAAATAAGCCCAGACCTTCTACCCCTATTTTGGTTTTCGGCAGCGACTCAGAGGATGAGACCAACGCAATATTCTCCATTCACCCGTCAGTGCAAACCCTCGCCAGAGCAGATCAGAGTCTATAAATCATAGTAGCCCTGCCTCGGCATTACAAAGAACTTGATACGCTCGATATATACAGCGTACAAGAACTGCGGACTTTCTACGTCCCTCCCAGGAGAAGAGCTGAAAAGGCGATCCTCTTCTACCAATCTTCGGAGACCAAGGTAGTAAAAGAAGTTTAGCATGGTACCGATCTTACACTTGACAGGCTTCAACTGATCCGTCTACCAAGATACTATGTGGAAGGATTTAAAAGGTTGTTAAGATGCCAAGGAATACTCCTCGAACAAACTGTTCGAGAAGCCCAATTCTATAAAAAGATTTGGGAGATTCCCGGGACTCAACAAAAGATGCCCAACGGAAAGATGGAGACAACTGGACTCGGATATGTTCATTCAAAGAAACAGGGGCAGTTCCACAGATGCAGCGTCGTAAACAGCTCCAATAAAGTGGAAGACGCTCTTCCAAATAGCTGTGACGTTGAAACAGAGCGAAATCCCGCTCTAAGAACGTTAAGTCCGTCGCTCGAAAAACAAATCGACAAGTTAATAAAAGAAGCTTGTCAAAAGAGTCGAGACAATCACAGCCACGAAATGGCCATTTATCAAAAGGCCAAAATGCAACGTCTCAGTCAGCAATCTGCAGAGAAGAAAGACTATAATGCTCTTCATCCCTGTTCCCTGCTGAAAGGACACGACCGGGACGTTGGGACGTCAGGGCCTGAATTTCGAGGGCAGATGCTATTTGGTGCTATCCGTCCACCTCTCCGAAGATGCCAAGTTGATTTATGACACCGTGTATCGAAGGTTTAAACGGATGCGGCCGATGTAGCAGACTTCGTCAGATTCCCCCTCGTTGAGGGGTTTTTGATTGTGGGGACGCTCTTCCCTGCAGGCGCAAGCCCTCGCAGTTAATTATGCTACCGCATCGCGGTAACCACTTTCTCCTTCTCCAGATGGTCACTTCGTGTCGTGTGTGTTTGTTTTGTTTTTGGTTGCCTGTGGATTGTATACGGAGACTAATTTATGTTGTCGCCCGTAGGGCGTGGATTAGTCCAAATCCGTATCTTCTTAGATTTGGGTTTGGGGTTGGGTTTAAGGATACGTTAGTCTCATTTAAGACTGAGATCAACTTAAACGTTTGTTAAGGACACGTTAGTCTAATTTTAGACTAAGATCAACTTAACGGGATCATTTAGATCCAACAAAAGAGCATTTGGACTCTGTTGTTTAGTTTAGGGACATTACGGTCCATTAGTTTAAGGACATTACGGTCCAAGGTTAAGGACATCATAGTCCATGGGCTTAAGGACCCCACAGTCCGAGGTTAAGGACATCAGAGTCCATGGGTTTAAGGACCCCACAGTCCAAGGTTAAGGACATCATAGTCCATGGGTTTAAGGATCCCACAGTCCGTAGTTTAAAGACGTCATAGTCAGTAAAGTTTAAGGACATCATAGTCTATGAGTTTAAGGACCCCACCGTCCGTGGAATGTTTGGTTATCGGGACCCGTCACCTCTCTGAAGACGCTGAAAGATTACAGCGACAAATATCAGAGGAGTGAAAAGATGTACCCTTGAACCAATGTTGGTTGGGAGATCTGTAGTCCAATTGGGTCTAAGATCTGAGATTTATGAGCATATGGGCTCAATTAATCTGAGTGAAGGGTTTATGGCCAACTTGGGCTCGGACCACTCAGTTAAAATGTTAAACATTTGACAATGCTGAGCATTGATTTGAATTCTGACAATGTTTTTGTCTTTTATTGAATGCTGAGCATTCATCATAGTTCTGGAGCTTTATTTAAAGAACAATTTATGTTCTATCAGCGCACACGTGAGGAACACGTAGCGCGCTTGCCGCTAGCGCCAGCTAATGAGCGCATTGCGCTTCTGCTGAGTAGCGCACACGTGAGGAGCACGTGGTGCGCTGGGCGCTGAGCGCCGGTCCAAAGAGCGCAAAGCGCTTCTGTTCAAGTAGCACACACGTGGGAAGCACGTGGCGCGCTTGGCGCTACGCGCCAGTCCATGAGCGCAAAGCACTATTTGATCAGTTTTATGATCTGAGAAATAAATTCTCGTTTATAAGAGACTTTGTCTCAAGATTCTAAGAACAAAGTTCTTACCTTTATAGGAGATGTTTCAATCTCTTATTTTGGTGAAAGGCTTTGCCTTTATAGATCTGTGATCCTAAGAGAATTGACTTATTCCCCCCTTATTTTATAATGAGATGTTCATGATCTCTTTGTGTAAAAGACCTTAGTCTTATAGATCTATGATCTGTGAGAAGAATTATGTTCTTCTTCTTATTTTATAATGAGATCCTTTGATCTCTTTGTGAAAGACCTTGGTCTTGTAGATCTATGATCTTAAAGAAAGAAGTGAATTCTTCTTTTTATATGAGACGATTTCGTCTTTTTGTTCTTTTTACCTTGAATAAAAGTTCTTCTTCTACCGAGATCTTGGCTCTTCTTTCTGAGATTTCTCAAAGTTTATGGGGGGTTCCTTCTTTTTAGACTTGAAGTCTTGGGGTCTTTTTATAGTGAAGGCTGATTTGTTTAATCAGTTAAAGAGATCTTTTCTTCAATTGATTTGGGGATTTCCCCACCGTTGGATCTTTGATCTAAGGGCTTCTGATTTACAGAAGGAAATCTTCTTGTTTTTAACAAGATTGGGAAATCTTTCCCCATACAGGATTTATTCTGTAATTTTGGTGATTTTTAATCACCTTTGGATCATGGATCCAACGGTGCTCTGATTTACAGAGCACAATCTTTTTGTTTGGAAAGATTTTGAGGAATCTATTCTCAACAAAATTTTATTCTGGTTAATTGATGAATTTTAATCATGTTCGTTGGATCTTTGATCTGACGGTGGGGAGCTTTTAGTTCCAGTGCTAGCGCACCCGTGCTTTGCATGTGGTGCGATGCTTAGAGCGCGGCGCACTTAGCTCTAGCGCACACGTGCTTTGCACGTGGTGCGCTGCTTAGAGCGCGGCGCACTTAGCGCTAGCGCACACGAGCTTTGCACGTGGTGCGCTACTTGGGGCACAGCGTACTTAGCGCTGCTATGAAGCGTTGCTTCATTTCAAAATTTGAAATTTGAGCAGAGCTTTGCTCTGGTTGGGGGAAATAAATGCCCCCCACTATTGCGCTCACGTGGCCTACATGTGAGTGCAGCGGTGGCAGCATCTGCGTCCTTGGATCAACTTAGAAATTGAAACGGCATCTCAGTGCCTATAAATAGGACCCTTGGCCCTTGAAATGATTTCTGTTCATCTTCTTACTTTTTTCTGAGAATTTTTATTATCTTTCAGAGCACAGCTCTATCTTAAGAATTTTCTT
Organism: Agapanthus africanus; assembly: GCA_030015575.1. Classification (NCBI taxonomy): domain Eukaryota; kingdom Viridiplantae; phylum Streptophyta; class Magnoliopsida; order Asparagales; family Amaryllidaceae; genus Agapanthus; species Agapanthus africanus. The sequence goes on from JASDDO010000019.1 coordinate 285,171,403, forward strand.
AAGGACAGAACTCTGTCAAAATTTAGGTAAAGATTAAATCTTTTAAAGGATTATTTAATCATTTAGGGTTTCACCCATTAACAGAGCTTTGCTCTTCATAGATCTTCGATCTAAAGAAAACCCCCTTTTTTAAGGTTTTATTAACAGAGCTTTGCTCTCTTGAAATCATAGATCTAAAGAGATCTTTCTTGGGGTTTCTTAACCCATTAACAGAGCTTTGCTCTTTTCAAATCATGTAGATTCATTAATCTCTTATGAAGAACTCTTAAGAGTTTGTTCATGTATCTTGAAGATCTTAGAATTTTAATTCATTAAAAAATTTACTTCAATTTTTCTGATGGGTTATTCCATCATTTTTACAGAGCAAGGCTCTTGAGGAATTCTCTTTGGGGAATTTTTTTTTATTCCTTCATCATTAGAATCTGAAAGATGTCATTCTATTGAAGAGCACTGCTCTCAAGGGGAGATTTACTCCTTTGCTCGAGGGGTTCTCATTGAATGAGAATCTCCTTGAGGATTTCCTCATTTAATGACAGTTTCATCAAATGATGCGACTGTTTGAACTGTCATCTAGATTATGTGGGTCCCCTTTGATCCCTTTTCACTGCATTGCAGTGCGGTACGAATTTAAAGTACCTAGTGATAGAACTTAAAATGTAGCAATGGCGGCTGAAAATTTGTTCTTTTCTGCGCAGGTACTATGTCTTTCGACACTTCCTTCCCGTTCATCCGTTGGGAAGGCGGATTCCCCAAAGCGCCCGTAGACCGAGAAGTTTTTGCACTGATCAAAGACCATGACCCGGAGCACAAGAATCTTCATTTATAGGAACATGGTACAACCAAATCATCAGGGGTCGGCGGAGCTTTTCTTGCGCGGTACCCTCGGAGCTCCTTTCGGCGATCTCTCACGCCGACCCACCCCCGGTGAACTATTCCGTAGAGGAGGTTAATTGGACTTCAGATGGTCTCCTTCAGCCTTCTTTGGCTGCGATACCCGTACAGACTCCAATGGCGTTGGATATCCTAGGGTAGCGTATATGCCAGGGTGAGTCGTGCCCTTAGGGACAGCCATACAACATAGGCTTGACTCCTCGTCACCCAGCCGGATATTTGCAGTGGGCCCGGTACATTCTGTCCGCCAAGAGGTTGCAGTTGCTGAGGCTCAGGTTGTATCCCGCGGTTTACGTTTCTCTCTTTCAGTACTCCGCCTCCTACATGGTGGGTAAAAGCCTTTCTGGAACAATGGAACGTTCCAACTCACACCTTCCTTTTGTTGGATCGGGAAGTCTCCATCTCTTAGAGGAGTTCGCGGAGATCTCTGGCTTGCTTGTTAGAGAGGAGCATTATGAGGAACTACTTCCTCATGATGAGTATATCTTTGCCGCCAAGTCGGTGATGATGGGCCTTACCCTGGACAACGCCATTCAACATCAATCACCAAGTTTGATTAAGGTGTTGAATATCTACGAGGGCCTATTTCTCGAGTCTGGGAGCCGTGGGGTTAATTTTACGGATTTTATCGCTCGTTTTCTCCGCTTTGAGGTACTGTCGAAGGAAGCCGCGAAGTTCGCCAAACTTGACGATCCTTTTGGCATAGGTTTGGGCAACCTGCCTGTCACGCCCCGCTTCCCAGAGTACGCTAAGATGGGCACGTGACATAGCCAACCATGCTACCTATGGATAGGAAATATCCTTCCACAGTCACATTACGGCTGTAGAGATATCAAGAACAAGAAAGAAAACTAAACTATCTAGTACATATCCATAAGCCAGAGTAAATGAGTCAAGAAATAATATAATATGCAAAAGCAAAAGATCCAATAAATAAAACACCTGGAAAGTAAGACTTTATACCACAGGATCCTCACTGCTCGGTCTAACAGCGGCAGTGCTCCTAATCAGCCTGCGATAAAGGTAGAGGATCTGGGCCATGCAAAACCCAGACGTCAGCGCGTCATAACATCAAGAAATAATATATAAACAAGGTAGCAAGACATGCAAGTATGATCATAAACGGTAAAGCAGGTGTAACAGCAATATAAATCAGGGCAGTGAAAGGTAGTGTGCAGTGAGTAATCTAAACTGGTCTATTGGGTTAACTACTCTTAAGTCTCTGAAATCAATTTGATGAATCATCGATGTAACTCAATAGTATCCCGTGCGTGCCTGGGATCACGGTCTATGACTCTCGGGCTGAATCCGAGACGTGCCGTAAGGCAGTAAAGAGTAGTAGTGTTACGACCCGAAAGTACGGAACATGACCGGCACTTAGACTACGAACGTCTCGAGGCATACGTACTCTAAGTAAGCCGAACCCAGAAATCCAAACCAAGAAATGTAGTAGAGTATAGGAAGAACCATGTCAAATCAACCAGTATGCAACATAATATACAACGCCTAAAGGCGAGGATCACAACAGAAAGAAAACTCCAACAACAAGAAATCCACAGAATATAACGTGCGACTCTAAGGTCGAAAGAATAAACATCACTGGTCTCTATCTCAAATAAGTACAAGTTTGGTTGATGGAACTTCTAGATACAAGTGAAATAAAATATACAATGAAAAATGATGGGTACGATACAATAACCTACCTACTAACAGATAGCAAGTCACCTGAAAAGAAACCGTGCCCGCAAAGCCGTAATGGAACCTGTACGGCAAACCTGCAAGAAACTGGGGCACAACGGGGGTGAGTTGCCAACTCGTGAGTAGAAAAAGATCTACGAACAGAAAATCGCATGTATGACGTAATCCTAGGTCATACGATCAATATATATAATCCTCAAATATAAATAACCAGCAATCTCTAACCATGGCTAGTATAAATATCTAACCCCAGTGTAAACCCATGTGCCTGTGTCAGTGCATCAGGTGGCAATATATCATATGAATGATGTATGAATGCATGAAACAGAATGCATGTACTGAAGAAAACAGCTTTCATAAATTTGTGAGATTTCTGTATTTTAAAATGAGGTATCATAATGAAATCAGCATAAAACAGTGCCTAGCATCGGCACAAAACATAAATCTCAATATCTCGATATCACTGTATCACAATCTCTGTACCTCAATATCTCAAATCTCAATGTCTCAATCATAATATCCAGGGCGCCGTCAGTCCAGATCGGCCCCTACCATCCATCTCATGACTACGACGGTATCCTCCGGATATCCGACGTGTCGGGTAATATCATCGGTCGGTCGTGCTCCCCTGCCGGGCTCAACGCCATCTCCTGCGATCTTCTTGCCCCGGGGTACCGCACCGGGCCCACCATGTACCCGAAACGGTTCATCCGCCTCCTCGAATCGGGTCTCGAAATCCATCAGCAAAACTCATGGTGGACGACTCAAACATCATGGAAAAACCGCATTTATTTAAAAAGAGAGAAAGCAGTTTATATATGTTTTGCGGTTTTCCTCCAAATCCAGAAAATCTCATGGAAACCCGAATCCAATCATCAATAGCATGAAAAATCATGAATATATGCATGAGAATCCATGAATGCGGCATATAATATACAACAGTATGCATGATGTGACAAGCAGTAGCTATAATGTCAAGCTGGCATATAAGGCAAATGCACTAATATCATGTCACTACTAGCTAACAAGCTAAATCAGGCAATAATATTCTCTAAGTGTGCGTGACATGGCAATTACCGATGAAGATGTGTGTGCGCCGGCAAATAAGTGTACGTGATACATACGCATCATCGGTAATGGTGCTGGTGTCCTAGCAGTAGGATATCAATAATAGAATATGAATCACAACAGAATGCGATGCAGAGCAACATTAATAATATGCGGGAGCTGGAATATTGTACACCATGATCACTAAACTGCATCTAATGTCACAAAAGTCATATAGCTACACCACTACAAGGCTGAGCTAAAGCTAACAGTAGGTAAGGGAAACCGCCTAACCTCTGAGTCGATACATATAAATACATATATATATAGTCGGTGATCCCGCCTCGATAATATCATATCCGATAACATGTCTCTATAATCAGTTATTCCCAAATCAAGAGTGCGGATCAAACATCAATTTATAGCTCGTACGTAATCCGTCGTACAGCATCCTCAAATCTGGGTACGGGTCAATATCACATTTTTCATATTATTCATCAAGTATTCTCTTATCAAATATCATAATCTGGGTACTGACTTATGTCTAGTACAACGCTAACATCATCACTATAATGAAGATCTGATTACTGATTGACAGTCTAGTATAAATCGACATTATCATCATAAATCATCAATAATCATAATCCAGCTTCTGATTTACGGCCTCTAGCAAAAACGATATTATCAGCCCAAATCATCTCAAGGGGGGTAAACAATGCCCAAGGCGGCCTATCACAAATATCCTGTCATATCATATCATATCACATCCTATCTCGTATCATAATCACATGTCGATCATCTAAAATATATGTATCACTATGCACATGGCATCGTCATCCAAGACCCGCTATCATATCAGGACGTATATAAAGTACGAATCCTGCCAATCACCGACATCATAATCTCAGGTCAACTCTTATCGACTCGTCTCAATCCCAAGCATCATCCTCAAATCCGTATGTGAACACATAATCCCAAACCCATGTGAACACATATCTATATAGAATCTCATCTATGCACATATGAAGTAAGGATGTATGCAAGTGTGTATATGTGTGTATGTATGTGTGTATATGTATGTGTAGTGTACCCACTACCTAGGGTTTTGCGACACGAAATCATCCAAGTCCACCAATTATCCATCCTAAACATCAAATAATTTCCAAACAATAATAATAATTGTAGGTGTGTATACGCATCCGTATACATCACCTCGGACTGCGGGGGTGCTATACGCCATCCACCCGACTTCTCCCCGTAGATATAAATCTACTCACCTTGTTCATGTGTGCCGGTGCCGATGTCGCCATCTGCATCTCCAACGCCTCGACGTCACGTAGGGTACCTACAAAGATATCACACGCTAAAACACATGAAAATCACATCGGAAACCAAATTGGTACACGCTACACCCATAGGTAAAAACCTGTGGCCCCGCGTGAAAACACAACCAATGCTCACTGGTCGTTGGCGTTCAAACGCCACCCGACGGAAACGAATCATCGAATACCAAAAACCATACGGAAAACGGGTCGTAAATCATACGCCAACTCATGAAAAACAACCCAGATTTTACCCTAACTGGAAACAGTCAAAACTAGACATACAGGGGGTCAAGTTTACATGAAATAGGGTTGTACACGCAAAACGAGGCAGTTTTACCCAGCTCTGGCCGCAAATTGCGGCCAGGGGGATTAAATTTGCGGCCGGGAATTTGAGATGGTGGCTAGGGTTTTGGGTAGTGGTTCCAGGGTGCCTGCACAGCCTACTGCCAAGTCAATTTTACTGTAGGAGGTCCCGGATGAAAGCAGGTCTCAGAAAGGTCACAGAATCGACAAAAACGCTAATTTACACCAAGTCGAACAACTCTGGTAACTAACTACAAATCTGGGGTTTCTTGGTTACAATGGTCTCAAATACACCTAATAAGGTTACCCTGACAATCGAAACCATCTCTTGGCCAAACCTCACTCAATTTCACTAAAACTAGCACTAGATCTCAAATATAACAGTAACTTTCAGCTAGACACTATAACTTGCAAGATAGGAATTTGGTTATGAGATTATACCTCAAGGGAGTCCTTGAATGAAGGAGAAGGGAAGATGAAGGAAGGAGGAGGGGTGGTTGCTGCTGAAGTGCTGCTGCTCTTGCTGCTGATGCTGATGTTGTTTTGGTTGATGCTGCCTTGGCTGCTGCTGCTGCTTGGAATTGTTTGTGGCTGGAAGTTGCAGCAGCATGAGTTTTGTGGCTAAGGGAGGGTATGGTGTTGTGTGGGGTGGATTATGAAGGGGTGTGGTATGGTCTTGAATGGATTTGTTGCTGCTGTGGCTGTTGGTAGCAGCAGAGGTGAAGAAATTGAGCTGAAGCTGTTTTTTAACAGCAGTTTGTTGCTGTAGCTGGGGATATTGGTGTTGTTTGAATGGAGCTACTGCTGTTGCTGCAGATGCTGATGCAAAGGGGGCTGAAATGTTGATAGGGGTGCATAGGTATGGGGCTATGGTGCTAGGGTGGTGGCTGCAGCTGATGGATTGGGGGGGCTGATGTGGTGTTTGGGTGGCTGATGTGAGTGTATTAGTTGATGTGAGGGTGTAGATATTGGGCTAAGGTGTTAGGAGGGGTTTAGGCTGCTGAAGGTACCTGATGTAGCAGCTGATGTAGGAGGCTGAAGCAGTGTTTCAGTAGCTGCTGCTGCTGGTTATGATGTTGGGGTGTTGATGTTCAGGATGGGGTTGGCTGCTGATGTAGTTTGGCTGAAATATGCTGATTGTGGCTGATGTGTTGGTGTGGGTATTTGAATGAGAGGGAGAGATGTAATAGGTATGTAAAAGTTGTGAAGAGAAATGGAGTGTGACACTTCCTAGCCACCACTCTCCCTCTCTCATGAATGTTGCATGACAACCATCCAATCCCCTCTCTCTCTCCTACCAAATGTCAACCTACCCTAATCACCCTTAATCAACACCAAAACCCTAATTAACCCACTTAATCTAACCAATTGCTTCAACCCACCATGGTCCTCTAAACATGGTCCAACCCTAGGCTATCATGACCAAAACAAGAAACAAGTGTAACAAGTGTAGAAAATGTCATGTGCACATTTTTGCACAAAAGCCAAAAATCCACTTAGCGATTTTTAATCGCGATTAATGCCAAAATAACATATAATCCAACATAAAAACTGTAAAATGACATATTTCCACAAAATAAGCTATTTTAGAATTTCTTTAATTTTCTTCAGAATTTTCACAATTTATCGGTATTTAATTATACCGACTATTAAAATACTCATTAAAATTAATATTAAATTATGAAAATTCCTAAAAATAATATTTTATTTTTTTGAAATGTTACAAGTAGGCAATGACGAGTGATGTCAGCAGCATCACCCTGGGGCTGGTCTAGCCCGTAAGACTGATCAGAAAAGGTAAAGAACTGTCGAGTTACAAGTCAGGTTTCATCATTGATTTCCACATACCCCTAAGTTATATGTGTTCAAGTCAAGTATTAAATAATCTAGAGCTAATGCCAACACAGGATCAGGCAGGTACAGATTTGTCTGGATAGACAACATGAACTGTCCGTAAGGACAACAAGTCAGGTTTGTTGGCATTAGACACAAGATCGGGTAACAGATAAAGCAATGGTACATCAGATCAAGCCAGGTAGTAAATAGGTATCATGTCATGTCGAGAGGTGCACCGTACCATGTCGTGTCAAGTAGTAGGTGTAACAAGTCATGTCAGGGTGCACAAGATGTCATGTGGGTGCTCATAATCAAACTAACATAAGCATGGGTATACAAAACAAGCATGGGTACTAATAGAACAATAAACTGGAACATTGTAATGTGAAATGCATGTTAGGTCCACGTTACCCACCCCGGTTCTTTCGGGGATGCGGAATAGGTAAAAATCAAAATTTTCCTCACTAGGTTACATGGACCATCCATGAAGGATCGTTGCTAAACAAAAACTAACAAGTAAACTACAAGTTTTAGCTACTATGTAGAATGTTTATACCTAGGTCTTGAACTCCTTCTCTTCTTTTTGTGGTTCTCCTTCTTGCTTGCTTCTTGTAGTGGTTTGAACGGCTCCTCCTCGTCGTCTCCTCTTTGTCGTAGATGGATCCATCCGAGGGCCTCGAACTTGAGGTCCTATCTCAGCCTAGAGATAACTAAGATGCTTGGTTTGCTAAACCTAGAACCTTAGAATGAGTAGAGAAGAGTTATGTTGGTTTTGTCTCAAAAGTTCATGATTTCCAACTCATGGAACACTTGAACTTTGAGAGAGGAAGAGGGAGAGCTTTTTTTTCAAGAGAGAGAAAGAATATGATAGAATGAGCTCTCATCTTGCAACCATGCTCACATGTTTTTGGAATAATGATAATAATAATGATTAAGAATTGTGATGGTTAGTTTGTGAATGACCACTATCATTACCTTCATTTAATGCATTTTGCAAAGAACAAGAAGCATCATTGAAATGAAATGATGATGGTCAACAAGACCACAAAGGTCAACCGGTCAACAAGGTCAACAAGTCAACAAAAGTCAAATTGTCAACAACCTTAACCATAGCACAATTATCCTTAATTAATATTATTAACCATATTCCTCATTCTCATTAGGGTTTGGAAAAAGTCAACGGTCAACAAGTCAACCAAAGTCAAATGGTCAACAACCCTAATGAGAATCCTCTGCCTCTGCCTCTGTCAACTGTGCATACACACCCGCATACGTGTTCCGATGAACACGAATACACTGAGACAAAACCAATCCCAAAACAAATACTAGGATCTGGCTTAAACCAAAGCCCGCTAGTAATAACTGCCCGAACACCAAACGTGCACAAATGCGCGGATGTGAACGAACCCCATCGCAAAACCACACGACCTCTACTCTGTTTTGCCCAAAGGCGAGTAACCCTCTGTGTGGGACTCTAAAGGCTCAACACTACTCTGGCAATGGGTTTAACCACAGGCCGCAAGCGGTACTAGCTGTACGTAACGGTCCCCAGGTAGATGCCGATAAGAAGACTGATGAGGTGAACCCATCCGAACTCCTACTGAGCCTGAATGTGACAATCTCCGTACAGTCCGGTCTGTTCGTCTGAGAGTATCGCATGGCGGGCCTAGGGGGCGGTAAACGTCAGTCCCCTAATAGCGGTACAAGTCGTGTCGGAGTGTAGCCCAGAACACCCTGAGAAACTACTGGTAACACTACCAGCAAGTCTCGCTTGCCCTGGCCAGGGACGACTATGTGTAATGGCCCTCCTAGACACAGCGCGATATCAACTCCCAATACCGGGAGAGACGAATCATGTCTAACCGTCACTGCCTCCAAGTGCTTCAGGACTGCATCCAACTACTACCTGTTTGCACGACTCAATAGAGCCATGGTAGGGTAGTAATCTAAGAACAGTGGGAACACACTTGAGGCGAAGTGACAGTGTCAAGTCAACGGACTAAGCTGTACTCATGTCACCTGGGAACTGTTAACTGACGATAGGTATAATACCAACCAACAGTTCTCGATGAGTCCTGTCCAGTGTACTCGTAACCTAACGAGCACCTGTATACATCTCCAGTACGACGTACTGATGGCTGTGGGACAGACCATCTCCCCTGCTAGAAGAGAAACGTATGCACCAGTCTACTTTGGAGTATCGATGCCCTGTCTCGATAATCCTACGACCAGGGACAAAAATAAGGATGTGCTTATAGACTACCCAGCCCCCACTAGTGTGATCACCATCACAACGCCGGTAGTCAAGCAAAGATCCTAAGGGCTCTATCAATATGTTTTTAGCGATATGTTAAAAGAAACATATACACATATTAAGATAGATACAAACCAAGTAGCATACTACTATATCGAGCAAGACTGTCGTAAACCCGTGTATATATCCCAAGCTTCCAAAATGTATTATACATACTAGTACTATACAATAATGGCCTCTAGGGCATACATATCCAACAATCTCCCACTTGCACTAAAGGCCAGTAATTGGTGTACCGCATACCCAACGTCTGCTCTATGGCCAGCTGCTGGCATACCGCATACCCAATAGCTCAAAACTGTGTTTGAGGGAGGACCTTTATGAATGGATCCGCCGTGTTGCCTTTTGTGTCCACTCTCCGTACCTCGATCTCCTAGTGTAATACCCAGCCTATTTTATACCAAAATCCGTATTTTGTTGCTTTATAATTTTATCCATTTTATTTTTAATTTTTATTTTCTTACTTATAAATTTACTTATTTTATTTTACGACTTATTTATTTATAAATTTTAACTTATAATATATATATAATTACCTAACCTAAACCTAACTAATTTTCCTTTCCTTCACAATCTTTAACCCTCAGCCCAAACTCATTTATCAATAAATGAATTTTTCTCCTTGCCTCAGCCCAGCTCCAATCCTCTACATTTTTCCCCCTCAATTTTTCTCTGACCCATTCTTTATTTTCCTTCCTATTAGCCAACCAAGCCCGGCCCCCCCATCATCTTATTTATTTTGTGGTTTCTTTTAAAATAAATTTCGCAGCCCAATGCCCTTAATTTAAATTCAAATTCCTTCCTTGGCCCGGCCTGCTTTCTCTTTCCCCCCAACAAATTCTTTTCTTTTCACCTTCATCCGGCCTGGCCCAAATCCCCCAGCACTCAAGCCACTTCGCCTCGGGCAGTACCCGCTTCCTCGACCCGACCCGTTCCTATTCATCCTTCTCCTCCAACGGCTATTTCCCTGTTTTCCCGCGCGCGTTTCCTCCGCTTCCTCCGTCGTCGCCGCTCCCCACGCCCACGCCCGCGCTGCCGTTACCCCCACGTCGCGCGTCATCTCTTTCTCTTCTCTCTCTCTTCTCCATCACTTTCTCATTCTTCCTTCTTTTCCCGCGGCCACTCCCAACACCGCGACCACCAAAGTCTCACCTCCTCGTCGTCGGCGGCGACCACCGTCACCGAACACACCCACCCCTCTTTCCACCTCCTCACTCGCTGACACCCTCTCCATCACCGGGGCTCGAGCTCGGGCTCGAGACGATCTCACTGCTAACCCGAGCCCCTGTACCCATCGCGACACCCACCCACGTTCCCGTCGGCGAGCCCCGCTACGTCTCGTCAACTCCCCCGTGTCGTCATCATCGTCGTCGTCGTCGTCATCCCTCTCACTCACTCCCTCCCCCTCTGTCTCTCCCGATCACTCTCTCTCTGTCTCAACTCCCTCTCTCATTTCTCACTCTCTCTTTCTCTCTCTCTCTCCTCAGTTTCTTTATCTCCCCTCTCTCTAACAGATCTCGTTTCTCTCCCTGTTTACTCTCTCTCACTCACTCCCTCCCTGCTACCATCACTCACATCTCTCTAACTCTAACTCTTTTCACTCACTATATCTCTTTCTCTCTCACTCTCTAACTTCTCTCTCTCGTTACCCTCTCTGTCTCTCTCCCCCTCTGTCTTCTCTCTCAACACCTTCATCCTCATCAGCTCCAGCATCTTCTTCTTCAGTTAGCAACTCCCCTTCAAGCACTTACAACCCAACTCCAAACACCAGCACATGTACCATGCCCGCACCGTGCACGCACCATTGGTCACCAAGATCCTCCTCTCAAATCAAGCACCCTGCTGCCTTGCCGTCGCTGCCCCGTGATGTCGCAGTCATAGACGTTTCCATCGCAATCATCGCCGTCACACCCACTGAACTGTCAAATCCAAAAGCCCGAGCACGAGCCAAGACCGCGAACCTTGCACGCGTCACTCACCGCGCGTCCGTGCCTTTACCACTGCCGTGCATCGTCTAGACACCTCCAGGCAAGTTTTTACTTGCTTTCATGCTATTTATCATTAAATTACAAATCAAAATCGTAGATATTCCATGTTTTGCTTGATGCTAAATATTGCCATAAAACCGTTCGATGCTTGTTCCCTTAGGAAAATATTATCCAATTTGACGGAACTAGATATATTGCTTTGGCCCTTGCTGTGATGGATACCCTGTGCAAGTTTTGTTAGAAAATACGACTGTTAAAGATCAAAACGACTACCCCCAAGTTTAATTGCAAAAACTGAAATTATAGTGTACCTGAAAACCGTTAAATTCACCATAAATCATATACATATTAGAATGGTGCGTTCGAGGGCTCAAATCGAAGACGACTCGATGAACTTTAACCATATACTAGTTTCCAGTCAATCCTGTACTTAAACTGTGATGATATTCGGATCGGAGTGCGACTCTGGACTGCAGTCCAGAGCGACCCCAGTTATTGGTTGTTGTTCCGTAATGGGTACCACAGGAATTACTTAACTCGTAGATTGCGGAACTCCGCTACTTATTGTAGGTAACTCTGTTAGCTAGACAACACAATTAGTTTCATCCTGTTTCGTTATCATTTACTATTTAATCTGTAATTTAGAAGATCGGGACACATAACAGTCCAAGCAGAATCAGAATTGGCATGTTGATATTAAACAGATTATAACTCCTAACGTACAGACGCGATTGAAGATCCGTTTGTTGCGTTGAAAACTTTACTGAAAACCCTAGAATTATTTCAACTGTAGCGTCACTAAATTATGATCCCAATTGGGGTTAAAATGCGTTGCGAAATGGATTCCTGATTCTGAAATTGGATTTCCAGCCGTGAGCGCTTAAAATGAAATGGTTATAACTTTTGATCCTGGAACCCGTTTGGCGTGAAACAAAATTTGATGGATAGATAACTGAACATATTGATTACTACCTTTTTATCATTTCGCTAAATTATATACATATGTTTCATGATAAATCGTGCAAGTGATAGACTGTTGTTTTTATGACACCTTAATTGTGCTTCTTATACTGTTCATGCATCACATCATACCCATATCATTGTAGTGATAACCTAGTGACATCGTGCATTTACCCAGTGTTAGATTTTAGTGATGATTGTGGCAAGTACGTCAGTGTTCGTGCATTCGTGATCAAGTGAAAGTGATACGTACTTGTGCACAATCAGAGTCCCTTTCATTCTATTGCATTGTCGACGTCTGTGGGATGTGTGTACGTGTGACTATAAGTGGTATGGGACACTTATGGGAGCGCTTGCACGGATGTCACAGATAAGGCATCCGACACTGCCATTTATCTTAGGTATTAGTCGGGACGTGCTTGATGGAGGTCCTGCCTCCAGTTCTCGTGCAGACTTGTCACGGATCGATTAGTATTTAGGGTTATGGTTAGCGTTTGATGTAGACCTCGGGGTGTGGGGTAGTTCAAGTGTGAATTCAACAGAATCTCGGGAGTCCCATGCCGGCTTATATATTTAGGGAGTTATATGGAGATTTGCAGGGTATGTGCTATAGACACCGTGATACATTCGTTACATGTTGGGCCCGTGGTCCCTTGCCCTTGGGTTCTACCCTTGGGTGGAGGACACTCACGAGTGGTTGACTCTCACACTTGGACTGACGATAGGCTTAGTGACCTGTATAGTGAGACTTAGAGACTGATAGGGTTACTGTCATTTACATTCCTTATATACTGTGTTGACATGCATGACATATCGTTATACTACTTTACTGCTCCGCTGCATTGATTACTGTACATTCATATTCATGCTGTTTTACCGTTATTCACATCTATTACCATTATTAGAACTGTCACTTGATTTCATATGTAATATATTGCTATTGTGTCGCTCTGACGACCTGAGTATGCATGCTCAGTGTGAGAAGACGATTTAGCCTGGACCAGTGCATCACAGACTTCCTGACTTGTCGTTCCTAGTTACATCCGTTCGTTCCACTTCAGGTCAGTTTACATTATTGTATCTTTCAGTTACTACATTTCTCATTACCTGCGCATCGTTTACTGTTTACCATGATAAACTAGAAGCCGAAGTGTGACTACGGCAGGACTTTTCCTTGACCGTATGAGCATGGCTGGCCTTGTCTACCCCTCGTATTCCGTATTTTGGGAAGCGGGGCGTGACACCTAGCGATTAATGATCTCCCTGATCAGGTGATACCGCCTTAAGATGTGTCTGGATTTCTGATGGGACCTTGGTTCCTTTGCTAAAGCTATAGCCCCATTGTTATCGCAATACAAAGGTATTGGGTCAACAATGGACGGAACCACCTGAAGTTCACTAATGTTCTTTATCCAGACCGCCTCTTTTGCGGCATCGCTTGCAGCAATGTATTCAGCCTCCATCGTCGAGTCTGCGACGGTGTCCTGTTTGGAACTCTTCCAACACACCGCCCCTCCGTTGAGGGTAAACACAAAACCCGAGACAGACTTGCTGTCATCTTTGTCACTCTGGAAGCTTGAATCGGTAAAGGACTCGACCCTGAGGTCTCTATTACCGTAAACTAGGAACATCTCCTTAGTCCTTCTCAGGTACTTGAGAATGTTCTTCACTGCCGTCCAGTGGTCCTCACCTGGGTTTGACTGATACCGGCTCACCACGCTCAGCGCGTAAGCTACATCTGGTCTTGTACATAGTATCGCATACATTATAGATCCTACCGCCGAAGCGTAAGTTATAGTGCTCATGCGAACCACTATAACTGGAGAGGGTGATTCCGTGCAATGTGGGTATATTACCGCGCTTGGAATCTTCCATACTAAATCTCTTTAGTACGGTCTCTATGTACCTGGACTGCGAAAGTCACAGTAGTCTCTTGGATCTATCTCTGTAGATCTTGATCCCCAGAATGTACGAGGCATCACCCAGGTCCTTCATTGAGAATCGTTGGGACAAGAATAGCTTGACCGATTGTAGCATAAGAATGTCATTTCCTATCAAAAGAATGTCGTCCACGTACAAGACTAGGAACACGACAGTTCGTCCTACAATCTTCTTATAGATACAAGGTTCATCTTCGTTCTTGATGAAATCAAATTCCTTGATTGCCTCATCAAAACAGATGTTCCAGCTCCGCGATGCATGTTTTAATCCATAAATGGATTTAAGTAACTTGCACACCTTCCCGCTGCTCCCACTGTCTACGAAACCTTCCGGCTGATCCATATAAACGCACTCTTCCAAACAGCCGTTTAGAAAAGCCGTTTTTACGTCCATCTGCCAGATTTCATAGTCATGGAAGGCAGCAATGGCAAGTAGGATCCGAATGGATTTGAGCATAGCCAATGGAGAAAAAGTTTCGTCATAGTCCACACCAGGTCTTTGACGAAAACCTTTTGCAATGAGTCTAGCCTTATAGGTTTCTACCTGCCCATCTATACCAAGTTTCCTTTTGTAGATCTATTTGCATCCAACGGGTTTTACCCCAGGTGGAGCAATATTCAAGGTCCACACTTTATTGGTGTACATGGACTCCATTTCGGATTGCATTGCATCCAGCCACTTATCAGAGTCCCTAGTGATAATGGCCTGACTGAAACTGGTAGGGTCATCTTTTTCCAAGATGCAATCCTCTCGATCCCCGTCTATGAGAAAACCGCAGTATCTCTTGGGCGGATGAGAAATCCTACCAGATCTGCGGAGTGGCTGAGGTTCGTTCGGGGTTATTGAATCCTGAGGTTCTGTCAAATCTTCAGTTTCATTTTGCGGTCGCTGAATTTCTTCCAGTTCTACCGAACTCCCACTAGTTTCTTTTGCAAGAAACTCCCTTTCTAAAAAGGTAGCATGGCGAGATACAAACACTTTCTGTTCCTCAGTGTGGTAGAACAGATATCCTAGTGAATTTTTAGGATATCCCACAAATTTACATAGAACCGACCGTGTTAGTTATATGTGTAAGTGCACGGCGGCGCCCCGGCCGTCAATCCGACGCCGGAATGCGGAAGCGGTGAATAACTTAAATTTTGCGGACTTAGCAAACCGGCACCACCGCGCACTTTAACCGGATCGAACCATTAACTAGTCTAAGCCATCTACAAGAAAGGGGTTAGAGATATACCGACTGATCCGAGTCCTCCGGTCTTCTCGTCGTCGTCCCGATCTCCCGCGGATCCTCCGGTCGTCGCCTCCTTGCCGGAAGGGCACCACAACGCCTGTATCTTTTACGGGCTCCCACCTCAATACCGAGGCAACTCGGGCGCGAAGTTGGCTAACCGACGCGCCCAAGATTTGCTATAGATATAGTGTAGAAGCTTGTCTCTTTTGGGGTTTAGGAGGTTGCCATTTATGGAGGAATTTGTAGACAAGAATTTTTCCATGGATGCTAGAGAAAAATGGAGCATGCTCTCAAAAGAAATGAGCATCCTCAACAAAAGGGCTCGGCCAAGCCTATAATATGCTCACTGGAAAAGGAGGAAGCCAGCACACAAGGAAAAACATGCAAGTGGGAAGAATATATAATTAAATTAAAACCATCAGCCATCTTACTTATGCATTCAAATGGGTATATTTAAATTAATACATCAAACCATTTACAATCCAGCACACACTCATTTAAATTCCACTATACAAAATTAAGGCACACCCCATTCCCCACAGTGGCCGGCCCAAAAACTCCCATACCTCATTTCATGTCAAATTAATGCAACATGGAGCCAAAAATGCAATCAAATTAAATTAATCCTTTTGCAAGAAACCCCCTCAACAAAATATTAATTGCAAACTTGCAATTAACACCCTCCATCGGAAAAGTCCGGCCGGGAAAGAACAAAGGAAAACCGGCCGGAACGGAATGCAAACTGGCAACTCCAGAAAACTGCTCCCGTAATAAATTACAGGAAAACCCCGATACTGTGCATACACACCCGCATCTGTATTCCGTCCGGATACAAATGCAAAGAGACAAAACTACACTATCAAATACTAAGATCCGGCTTAAGCCAAAGCCGGCTAGTAAAAACCGTCCGATCACGATCCGTGCAATACCGCACGTATCTGATCGAACCCTGCCATATCTCCATACGGCCTCTACAGCGTTTCGCCCGAAAGCTTGAGTAACTGAAAGTGTGGTGGACTCTAAAGACTCGTCAATACTATGGCTGTGGATTTAACCACTAGCACGTCAGAGGTATAAGCCAATACGTGACGGGCCACCAGCTATTGACTAAAAGGGATGTCGATGAGCGAACTCATCCTAACACCCTACTGAGCCTGTCAGTGACAATATCCGTGCAGTCCGGTCCGTTCGTCTATGAGCATCGCATGGCGGGCCTAGGGGGTTGGTAAAAGTCAGACCCCCAAAAGCGGTACAAGTCGTGTCGGAGTGTAGCCCAGAACACCCTGAGATACTACTGGAATACCTACCAGTAAACCTCCTTGCCTTGGCCAAGGACTTTGTGTAATGGCTCTCCTAGACACAGCACGACCTCACCCCCAATACCGGGAGAGACGAACCCCTGAAGATACGCTCACTGCCTCCATGTGGCTCGGGACTGTACCCAACTAAAATCTGTTTGCACGACTCCTTTGAGCCGTGGTAGGGTAGTAATCAAAGTACAGTGGGAACTCACACGAGACAAATGACGATCCCCAGGTCGATGAACTAACCTGCACACATGTCACCAGGGAACTGCCATCTGACGTCTGGTATATGACCAACTAGCAGGTTCCCGGCGAGTCATGTCCGGTGTACTCATAACCCAATGAGCACCTGTATACATCTTAGGTGATCCAACTGACACCAGTGGCTTGTGAGACCGGCCACCGCCCCTCGTCGGGGTCTCGACTGTATACACTAGTCTACTAATGGAGTATCGATGCCCAGTCTCGAAACTCCCACGACTAGGGACCTTTTAAGGATAAGCTTGTAGACCCCCAGCTCCCACTTATATGATCGCCCTCATACTGCTGGTGGTCAAGCAAGAATCCTAGGGGCTCTATCAACGTGTAATAGCGACGTGTCATGTCACTTAAAACAGTACACGATGATAAAGGTAAACCAGATAGCATACTATCATCTCGAGTAAGACTGTCCTACCGGGATAGGTCCTCCCTCAATCATTACAATCACGTACCTGTGACCTAATAATTGACTCTGAGGGCACTATCTCCAACAATCTCCCACTTGCACTCAAGGCTAATTATTGCGATGTCGCATACTCACAGCCCGTGTGATACCGAACATCCAACTCCTCTACTAGTCAGTCTCACAAAGCTCGTTTGCGAAACTATTGCGTTCGAGAAATAGCCTCAGTGAGTGGATCCGCTTAGTTGTTTCTTTCTATGTCTCTCTATATCTCAAGTTCGCGGAGAAAGCCATCTCCCGAAATGAGCAATACATGTCTTAGAACGTGTCTGGATGTCTGATGGGACCTAGCTCATAAATGAACTCCAAATCCAAACTTCTTAGACTGTATCGTCAACTGAACTTAATCAGTATCCTGCGCGCCATGCCTCCCTCAGTATTGCCTTGGATCACCTGTCCAAAATACTGCCCTTCGTCAGAGGGAAAACTATAACTCTGACAACCTCCTTGTCGTCCAAGTCACCCTGGAAGCCTGGAATGATAACTGTCTCCTGAATAAGGCTGTCGTTATCATATCCCTAGAACATCTACTTATGTTCTAAAACTTCTTCCGACTGTTTCTCCAGGATTGGATTAATGTCAACTTATTGCATCTAGTGCAAGAACAACATCTGGTGTGGTACTTGACATCTCATGATTGACTCAATTGCCTGAGCAAGTGATCTGCCAATCATGCACATCCCTCTCCCCTTTAGTCTGTAAGACATCTTTAGAGAGGGTGACTCCATCTGCTGCAGGTACACTACCGTGCATGGAGTCGTCCATCCTAAATACTCATAGAATGCTTTCTAAGTACCCAGATTAGGAAACAACCCGAATCTAGATCTAAAACCATAGATCTAGTATCCAGAATGTCTGATATAATATCCAAGTCCTGTGTGGAGAAAACACTGTGTGACGACCAAAGTATAACCGATCGTAGTGTAGGAGTTTCCTTTCCTACTCTGTGTATGTCATCCAAACACCATGACACCATACCCTACTACCTTCTCAACTGATCCATCCCCTATTCTGATGAAGTCAAACCCACGACTGTCACGTCAGAAATAGATGATCTATCTCCGCTACATCTGCTCTAGTCTATAAATAGACATAAGCAACCTGTCCACCAATGCTTCCGCTGCTCCCACTGACTACGACAACCCTCTGGCAGAGTCATATAGACGTACACTTCTAAAACTAGTTTAGAACGACGCTATACTCATCCTCCCGCCTGGTCTCGCAGCCTGGAACAACAGCAATGGTAATTGTGGGTAAACAAGAACTTCCCTGTCACCGTCCTTGAGGCTACCGTAGTACCTCTCGGGTGCCTGAAGTTACCCACCTTATCTGCGGAGTGGCCAATGGAATGTCAATCCAGATTGAATCTTTAGGTTCCTTATCAAATCTTCAGTAATCGTTTGTGGTTCTGGAATTACTTCCAGTTCTACCATACTCCCACTACTGTTTTCTGAAAAAATCCATTTTTAATAAAACTGTGGCGAGTCTAGAACAATATTGCTATTGTTCATCCAGATGGTAGAAAGTCAACCCGCGTCATAGCCTGGGTCAACCCACAAACAGCCATTACAGAAACGTGCCTTGAGTTGTCCAGTGTCTGGTTTTAATCATAAACCGGACAACTCCCCGTACCTTAACATCGTTAAGATATGAACTGTTCTATATCCAATATAGAAACAGAGGCACTGATTTAATTGAACCAGATTCAAATCATACAGCTGTCCCCAGCGCATGTCAACTAAATGGAAGGAGGCCGATCAGCGTTACTCAACTTAGGAATACTTCCAATTATGAGTAACCTGAAAGAGAAGCAAGATCTCTTTATCATCACTATCAACTGAATACCATACACAAGTATCTACATCTTCGATCTCTTTGAAGAATCCCGATACTTGCTACACCTGGTTCTCTACTCTATTCAAATACCTATAACTCCTCAAAACTTAGACCCTGTGTTTCTACGAAACACATGTCTAAGAACTAGAGAAGTTAAAAGTAAACAGAATATAGTATGAGGACCAACCCCTCTATCCTAATGGACACTGGACAACATACAATACTCTGTATAAGTCCGCTGAGTCTAACAACTCTTTCACTGTGTGTCGTAGGTTGAAAACTGTACTTATGGTTAAGAAGAATTACACTGCTGTTTAATGCTCCTTACCTAACCATCCACTGATATAGGTAAATGTCATCGACATAATATCAAAAGGTATATCTCACTCTATGGAAATAGACGTACAGATATATCAATTTGAGATTGGTGCATAACAGCGGATATTCAAAACCAAATATTTGCCGACCGGCAAACAGCCCAGATGATCTCCTCAAATATCACCGATTACAACGAATCCCGATATAATGAGGATGATCACCCAATTCCCAATAACTTACTCCCACTCATCATCTGTAAAACTATACAGATGTGAGAATCAAACTTGGTAAATACATACCCTGGAGCAAGTGTCCAATCGGGAAATCAGTTTTCTTTTAACAGTACACAGTTGAACCTGAAACATTGAAATGTTTCGATGGGGTATCCTGGTATTCCTAGTAATGCCTCTACCATTATCCAGATTCACAACTATAACCGTATAATTCTTTGCCACCTCTCCAAATCCCTTCATATGTCTTTAGTCATTACCTTCTGTACACCCCTTTGGGCCAAATGGTTTTCTTCTTTCCCTACCGTTCGGCACCAGCCTATGGTTTGGAAGAAGACTATCCAATAAGCATAATGGGTGTACTGTCATAGTCCTAGGAGCACTCGCAATGCGAGAGAAGGTGAAGATAAAAGACACCTGAATGTACTTTATTCCTATTTCTCCTGAACCAGGATCCATCCCCGAACTGGAACAAGTTCCTTTCGAGTTCGTATATAACCATACGATGGATTATCCAATAAAATGGGATCTTCGTAGTGATACGGAGTGTCCTGGAGAAATACAAAGGTGTTTTAGGATTGGCGAAGAAATACTTGGTTCGGTCGTGAATAGCAGTCGCAATTTACTTTGCCCTCTTACTAATCCCTTGTTTTGTCTGAACTTAATACCTTCTGTACACCGTTTAGGCTAACTGGTTTTCTTCATTCCCTACCGGTCGGCACCAGCCTATGGTTTGGAAGAAGACTATCCAATTTGCGTAATAGGTGTACTACTCCTAAACCAAGGAATACTCGCAACCTGAGAGAAGGTGAAAAGAAAAGACAACTGAATAATCCTATTCGTTTTCTCCAGAACCGGAAACCATCCTCGAATTCCTTCGAGTTCGTATCTAACCATATGATGGTTTTGTCCAATGGAAGTGGACGTTCGTAGTAATACGGGGTGTCCTGGAGAAAAGGGTAAAAGTAGGAGTGGCAATGAGGTCTGCAACTCTGACAATCCAAAAGCCAGTGTTTAAGAAGGTTCGGTCAACTTGGTCACTGAGTCAAAGTCTTAGGGTCGGGTCAATGGTCGCTGCCACAGAGAGAGAGAGAAGAAACACTCAGCGTGCACTCTATCCTAGATCAGAATGGTTACCAATTTATCTAATCTGGAAACCTCCCACTGTACCTCAAATTCTCCTCCAAACCTGAAAGAAGAATTAGTCGGGGTCACCCGAGGAGTAAACCAACTCATCAGTGGGAATCGGGATCCAACTCTCATCGCATGACAACGTGACGGAATCCGCTCACGGTATCACACTCCAGAAGGTATGCGCATATCTGGCAAGTTTCAGTACTTTTGAAACTCCCGATGTGATTTCTGCCCCATGCTCTTATGACCTTGACTTTGGCCAACATATCATAAGTCACATGTCAAGTTCTACCCGTCATTCTCCAGGTTAATTTGAATCCACCCGTACATACCCTTGACTTTAGCCAACATGGCAGTACGACTGTTCCAAACCAACGCATCTATCTATGCTGCATATGAATAACCAATAGCTACCAAACACTGTGCCTTGACTTTGGCCAACATACACAGCTTGAATACTACTGACTATCCATATGAAACGACGGAGGGCTACGAATGGTTTCTGGCGAAAACCTTTAACGTAATGAACATGATATCGTTGAAGGAACGGATAGCTTTTTAGAAAATATAGTAACGAAAACTTTCGCTAAAGAGGTCACTCCCGGTGAAGGGATCTCGGCTCTTTCCCCGTAGGATGGGGTGCAGGATATTCCAACTGAATACCACGATGCAAAGCAAAAGTAAACGGCTATAGTGAAGTTAATGCCCTGACGCAAACTTTTTGTCCAAGGGGTCACTCCCGGTGAAGGGATCTCGGCCCTTGCCTCGTCGACTGAGGAGCAGGATATTCCAAATGAATACCACGATGCAAAACAAAAGTGAACGTCCTTGCAATAACAGCTTTTTGAAAAAGTGTTCCAACAACATCAGATTAGGTTTGTTTTTAACTTGCATTGATCCGAATCAATGCAGTCCCATCAATTGATCACACCAAAAAGAACGAAAATATACTGATGTACGTATATGCCATCCGCATTCGCCACTGGGTCCCGTCATTACCCGTTAGGTTAGCTAACTAACGACAGAGCGGGGACTGGACTAGCGCGGATGCAAAACATATACAACATCTACTAATATATATACCAATATATTATATTTCGCTCAAGGCGTGAATAAAATGCAACATCACAGAGAATGAACAGCATCACAGAAACAATACAGATATCTGGGATCCCCGGGTTTCACAGAGCCGCTGAAACCCGACGTTCCCCTGGTCGTGTGGATAGCCTGTGCAATGAGAATCCTAGACCCCTACGGGCGCGGCAAGTCACCCGCCAAAACCTGAAGCGAGGCAGCCCCCTTCAGCACCGTGAATGGACCACCCAGCACTTCACGGAATCCGGTAACTTGGGCACCCCTCCTGGGTCAAACCTGTACCCCCTACGAGTGCGGCGAATAGCCCGCCAATCCTAGAGTGAAGCCCCCTCCGTCCCAATGCCATGAGATGCGGGCTTGTTGCCTTCTAGAACCCGGCTATCCGTGCACCCCTCCGCGGGGCAATCCTAGTACAGAAAGTAAAATATACATACACCGGGTACATCGACCGCAACCAGGTCGTGCCCCAAAATAATAATACAAACAGGCAGTGACGGCAGTCCACATGTCGGACGCTCGCCCCGCAATATCAAATGTACATAATACAACCACAACTGTACTAGCATTGCACCCAGGCTATCCC
Organism: Agapanthus africanus; assembly: GCA_030015575.1. Classification (NCBI taxonomy): domain Eukaryota; kingdom Viridiplantae; phylum Streptophyta; class Magnoliopsida; order Asparagales; family Amaryllidaceae; genus Agapanthus; species Agapanthus africanus. Next base: position 285,194,161 of record JASDDO010000019.1, read on the forward strand.
CCACGACCGATCCGCAACATCACAGCAAAAACAGAACATCAACGTGAAAGTCACGTTCGCAAATCCGTCTAACCGGGCTATAGCAGTTAGACCGGATTTACCGATCGAGTGACATTCACGGTCGCAGATATAATGTAAGTACTGTGAAAAATGTGTTTAAAATATCCGACCGATCAAATTATATCAAGTGGGCCCCAAAACAATACTGTAGCAGTTACAGAAAATATGGGCCCAATTTAAATATTCCAGAAAACCAAATTTATCCCCAGAAGCCCACCGAAAAAATCCGGCCCATTGATCTTTTTATACGGCGGCGGAAGCGCGGCAATAAGAGGGTATCTGCCGCGCTTCCGCGCTCCAATGGGAGAATCACTTTCTCGAATTTTTCCAATGGTCTTAGTTCATCTAGCACAGTACTTTTATGCAACCTGAAAAATTTTTGGAGACTGAAAAATTTCAACAGAAACTGTCGTGGGTAAAATGCAGTTTTGGAACTTTTTGATCGATCGGATATGCAAACACATTACACAAAGCTAGACTAAGTTAATGGGGAGTCTCTGATACCACTGTAAGTGCACGGCGGCGCCCCGGCCGTCAATCCGACGCCGGAATGCGGAAGCGGTGAATAACTTAAATTTTGCGGACTTAGCAAACCGGCACCACCGCGCACTTTAACCGGATCGAACCATTAACTAGTCTAAGCCATCTACAAGAAAGGGGTTAGAGATATACCGACTGATCCGAGTCCTCCGGTCTTCTCGTCGTCGTCCCGATCTCCCGCGGATCCTCCGGTCGTCGCCTCCTTGCCGGAAGGGCACCACAACGCCTGTATCTTTTACGGGCTCCCACCTCAATACCGAGGCAACTCGGGCGCGAAGTTGGCTAACCGACGCGCCCAAGATTTGCTATAGATATAGTATAGAAGCTTGTCTCTTTTGGGGTTTAGGAGGTTGCCATTTATGGAGGAATTTGTAGACAAGAATTTTTCCATGGATGCTAGAGAAAAATGGAGCATGCTCTCAAAAGAAATGAGCATCCTCAACAAAAGGGCTCGGCCAAGCCTATAATATGCTCACTGGAAAAGGAGGAAGCCAGCACACAAGGAAAAACATGCAAGTGGGAAGAATATATAATTAAATTAAAACCATCAGCCATCTTACTTATGCATTCAAATGGGTATATTTAAATTAATACATCAAACCATTTACAATCCAGCACACACTCATTTAAATTCCACTATACAAAATTAAGGCACACCCCATTCCCCACAGTGGCCGGCCCAAAAACTCCCATACCTCATTTCATGTCAAATTAATGCAACATGGAGCCAAAAATGCAATCAAATTAAATTAATCCTTTTGCAAGAAACCCCCTCAACAAAATATTAATTGCAAACTTGCAATTAACACCCTCCATCGGAAAAGTCCGGCCGGGAAAGAACAAAGGAAAACCGGCCGGAACGGAATGCAAACTGGCAACTCCAGAAAACTGCTCCCGTAATAAATTACAGGAAAACCCCGATACTGTGCATACACACCCGCATCTGTATTCCGTCCGGATACAAATGCAAAGAGACAAAACTACACTATCAAATACTAAGATCCGGCTTAAGCCAAAGCCGGCTAGTAAAAACCGTCCGATCACGATCCGTGCAATACCGCACGTATCTGATCGAACCCTGCCATATCTCCATACGGCCTCTACAGCGTTTCGCCCGAAAGCTTGAGTAACTGAAAGTGTGGTGGACTCTAAAGACTCGTCAATACTATGGCTGTGGATTTAACCACTAGCACGTCAGAGGTATAAGCCAATACGTGACGGGCCACCAGCTATTGACTAAAAGGGATGTCGATGAGCGAACTCATCCTAACACCCTACTGAGCCTGTCAGTGACAATATCCGTGCAGTCCGGTCCGTTCGTCTATGAGCATCGCATGGCGGGCCTAGGGGGTTGGTAAAAGTCAGACCCCCAAAAGCGGTACAAGTCGTGTCGGAGTGTAGCCCAGAACACCCTGAGATACTACTGGAATACCTACCAGTAAATCTCCTTGCCTTGGCCAAGGACTTTGTGTAATGGCTCTCCTAGACACAGCACGACCTCACCCCCAATACCGGGAGAGACGAACCCCTGAAGATACGCTCACTGCCTCCATGTGGCTCGGGACTGTACCCAACTAAAACCTGTTTGCACGACTCCTTTGAGCCGTGGTAGGGTAGTAATCAAAGTACAGTGGGAACTCACACGAGACAAATGACGATCCCCAGGTCGATGAACTAACCTGCACACATGTCACCAGGGAACTGCCATCTGACGTCTGGTATATGACCAACTAGCAGGTTCCCGGCGAGTCATGTCCGGTGTACTCATAACCCAATGAGCACCTGTATACATCTTAGGTGATCCAACTGACACCAGTGGCTTGTGAGACCGGCCACCGCCCCTCGTCGGGGTCTCGACTGTATACACTAGTCTACTAATGGAGTATCGATGCCCAGTCTCGAAACTCCCACGACTAGGGACCTTTTAAGGATAAGCTTGTAGACCCCCAGCTCCCACTTATATGATCGCCCTCATACTGCTGGTGGTCAAGCAAGAATCCTAGGGGCTCTATCAACGTGTAATAGCGACGTGTCATGTCACTTAAAACAGTACACGATGATAAAGGTAAACCAGATAGCATACTATCATCTCGAGTAAGACTGTCCTACCGGGATAGGTCCTCCCTCAATCATTACAATCACGTACCTGTGACCTAATAATTGACTCTGAGGGCACTATCTCCAACAATATGTATGCCCTAGAGGCCATTACTGTACATACGATGTATATTGTAATGGATGCTTGGACATATATAGGGAGGACTTTCTTGCTCGACATGATAGTATGCTATCTGGTTGTACTTTATCTTAACATGTACTCTGATTGTCTCTATGTTACATGTTGATAAAGCCCTTAGGATATGTACTCGACTACTGGGACTATGATGAGATCATACTAGTGGGGCTACGGTAGTCGACGAGTACATCCTATAACTGTTCCTAGTCGAGGGTGTATCGAGACAGGGCATCGATACACCAGAGTAGACTAGCATATGCGCATCTTGACCCATATGATGGGAGATAGATGATCCCATATCCATCGGTGTTTGACATCAAGGATGGTGTACGGGTGCTCAGTAGAGATTGGGTACACTGGACGGACTCGCCGAGAACTCCCAAATGGTATTATACCTCACGTCAGATGGCAGTTCTCCGGTGACACTGGTACAGAGTAGTCTGTTGACCTGAGATCGTCATAGAGTCTTGTGTGATTCCCACTGTGCTTTGAATTCCATCATACCACGTCCAAGAGGGCGTGCAAAAAGGTGGATTTTGGGTACAGTCCCGAATCACGTGGAGGCAATGAGCGATAGGAGGGGATTCGTCTCTCCCGGTATAGGGAGTTGATGTTGTGCTGTGTTCGATTGGCTATAACTGGAAATCCCTGGCCAGGGTTGCTGAGATTTACTGGTAAGTGTTATCAGTAGTTTCTCAAACTGTTATAAACCTCATATCGACACGACTTATCAAGCTACTGGGGTCTGACGTTTACCACCCCTAGGCGAGATATGCGACATATCAGACGACGAGACCAGACTGTACGGGAGTGTTACTGATTGGATTCACAGGAGAATGTACAGGCTTGCTTGTTGATCTTCTGAGCGTTCAATACCTGGGTGGCTGTTACGTTTAGCTGACCGCTTGCAGCTTGTGGGTGTTTGATATGATCATCACCTACTGCCGGCGTATTGACGATTCTTTAGAGTCCTACACAGAGGTTTCTTGACTCAGGCAAAACGGAGTAGGAGCACATATGTGATATGTCCGGGACCGAGGATAATGCGGTATGTGATACCGTATTGGATTCTCACGATATGAGATATCGGCCGGGTATATGTGATATAGCCGGGTCATCGTATTAGTCGGTTATATGCGATATAGCCGGATTGTCAAATCAAGTGTTGATTCGATAATTTAATGTATAATAATATATATGATATATTAAATTACATTAACTAATATTAGCTCACTAAAAGATTCTTTTTCTCACTCGGGTAATATATTGATATATATGCGATATATGTTAATTGTATTATTTTATATTGTTACGATAAATATTATATGTGTGATATATAATATTATAACATGATATGATAACTAATGCAAAATATTTAGTGGAGATTAAATAAGGTTAGGGTTTGTTTTGGGTTAGTTCCTTCTTGATGATTCTAGAAGGTTTCTTTTTGTTTTTGCAAAGATATTTACAAGTGACTCATGCTTTAACCCAACCCAAACCTTAGCCCTTGGTTAATTCTCTACAAAGGTTTAGCAACCATGGTTGCATTATTCATCATTATCTTCTTTTCATTATTCATCACAAAAAGATTCATTATTATTCATTATTCATCTTCTTCTTCCTTCTTTCTTTCATGGAAAAAGCTTTCTAGCTTTTTCTAAGTGATGATTATGTGTGAGAAAAAGATTATAAATGAGAGAAAAATTCCTACTTCATCATCCTCATCTACCCTTGCCCTTTAGATGAGAGTGTTCACTTCATTTAGTGAGTGTTAGCTTGTGTTAATGAAACTTCAAGGTAGATCATCTATGTTATCGAAGATCGGAAGCTAGCTTGTATCTTTCTCTTCGTGGAACCTCTCGAGAATCCGGAACACGATGATCGCAGTGAAGGGACCTCAACACGGAGCTTATGAAGTGAAGAACCGGATCTACAAAGGTTGTAATCCCTCTCACTTAGTGTTAAAGTGTTTAACATGCTTGTTTTCGTATAAACTCTAGTTTAAAGATCCGGCTTTGGGTTGTTCGGCACTGCTAAATTTTTATTCGGGTATGATTGATGCCTCGTAGACCCTTCTGAGCGTGCCTAGCAACCCTACAGACCGTGCCTCTAGTTTGTCCGGTTTCTGTGTTTTCACATAGGCCGGACAACCCCATATCTTAATAAATTTAAGACATGGTTTCTTACTGCTCCATATTTCATACGGAGTTTTAGGCACAGATTTGGACGGAACTTGATTCAAAAGGTATGCCGCTGTCTGAAGCGCATGTCCCCAGAATGAAAGAGGTAACTCAGCATTACTCATCATGGAGTGAACCATATCCAATAGGGTACGATTCCTCCTTTCCGATACACCGTTGTGCTGTGGTGTATAAGGAGGAGTAAGCTGAGAGAGAATACCATTCTCTTTTAAGTAATCTAGGAATTCCGTGCTTAAGTACTCCCCTCCTCTATCAGACCGGAGGATCTTGATACTTTTTCCTGTCTGGTTCTCCACTTCGTTTCTGAATTCCTTGAATTTCTCAAAAGTTTCAGATTTGTGTTTCATAAGATACACATATCCGAATCTAGAGAGATCGTCAGTGAATCTGATGAAGTACGAGAACCTACCCCTTGCATGTGTAGACCACATACATCACTGTGTATGAGTCCCAAGAGCTCTGCTGCCTTTTCTCCATGTCCGGTGAACGGAGATTTGGTCATCTTTCCCTTGAGACAAGACTGACAAGTTTCATAAGATGAAAACTCGAACGTATTCAAGAGTCCATCTTTATGCAACTTACTTAGTCTTTTCTCTCCGATATGACCAAGTCTATAATGCCACAAGTAGGATTCATTCGTATCTAAACTCTTCCTCTTGCGTGTGTTTTGTACATTGAGAACTGTATTCTGATTTAGAACATAGATACCATTACACAGTGTACCTTCTGCAACCAGTACCTTATGAAGGTAGATGTTCATGATATTTATATCAAGAACAAAGTTATATACATCTTTATCGAGTAAAGAAACTGATATGATGTTGCAAACCATGGAAGGTACATAGTAGCAATCGTTCAAAATCATAGTATTGCCATTTGGCAACACTAGGTGATATTCACCGACGGCTGCAGCATTAACTTGTGCTTCGTTCGCTACCTTGAGCGACATATCACCAGGTGCAACTCTCCTACTTTTTCTCAGTCCCTGCAATATATTACAGATATGAGATCCTGATCCGGTATCAAGTACCCAGGAGGTAGGGCTGACCGTAAAGCAGTTCTTAATTACAAGAACACCTGAAGTAGATGCAAAACTATGCTTCTTCTTCAACTGGGTATCCTTGGAATCCATACAATCCTCTTTCCCTTGCTCATACTTATGACTGTTGTCATAAGTTAGAACTGAACCGACGTTCCCTAGCCCCGAATAAGAATTCGGATCGGTCAAGCAATACATTTTATTATCTTGATTAAGGCGTGAAATGGTTGCTACCTGGAGAGAGAGAAAATAAACACTCAGCGTGCGCTCTTGCAAGATTAGATTGGTTTATTAATTTATCTAATCTGGATGGCTCCCAGTATTTCCTCAAATTCTTCTTTAAACCCTAAAAGAAGAACTAGTCAGGATTAATCGCACGTCACAATACTTGCTTAACCTTTCAGCCAGGCTAGTGTTGGTACTTCGAGGGAGGTTTTCCGACGCTTTCGCGAAGTTCCTTAATTAAATAACATCTTTTCCTTGGAGGCATAGCCCCGCTAACACCGTTCTAGACACCTACTTGGTTTATAGCATTGATTGTTAAGAGAAATAATCTCCCGAAAGTAATCCAACTCATCAGTGGGATCGGGATCCAACTATCATTGTGCGATGACCTAGATGGAATCCACTTTAGTCACCACACTCCAGAAGGTATGCTAAATCTACAAGTTTCAGTTTCTTTAGAAACTCCCGATGTGGATTTTTTCCCCTAACGGTTTATGACCTTGACAATGCCAACATATCATAAACCGCTAGTCAAGTTCGGCCCGTCATTATCTTGATTAACTTAGACCCACCCGCATATTTCTTGACAATGCCAACATAGCTATGCGACTGTCCTAAATAATCTGAAAATAAAGCTGCAAACAAGCTATACTTAGCTACCGATCACTACGCCTTGACAATGCCAAAAAACGCAGCTCGAATACTAAGTAGAACTTGTAGGAAATGACGGAGGGCTACGGCTGGGTTTTTAGCGAAAAACCCGTTAACGTAATGAACTTGATATCGTTGAAGGAACCTGATAGCCTTTTAAAATATATAGTGGCGAAAACTTTTGCTAAAGAGGTCACTCCCTGTGAAGGGATCTCGGCTCTTTCCTCGTCGAATGAGGTGCAGGATATTCCAAACTGAATACCTCGATGCAAAGCAAGAATAATCGACTATAGTGAAGTTATTACCCTGACGCAAACTTCTGTCCAAGGGGTCACTCCCGATGAAGGGATCTCAGCCCTTGCCTCGTCGATTGAGGTGCTGGGCATTCATAACCGAATACCTCTGTGCAAAACAAAAGAGAACGTCCTTGCAATAACAGCTTTTTGAAAATTGTTCCAACAACATCTTTTAGGTTTGTTTTTTCTTTGCATTAATATAATGCGTCCCATCAATTAATCCTACCATTGCAGAAAATAATGAAAATATGACGTACGCTTATGCCATCTGCATTCACCATGGGGCCCCGTCATTACCCGTTAGGTTACTTAACTAACGACAGAGCGGGGGCTGGACTAGCGCGGATGCAAAACATAAGCAACGCCTACTAGATATCATATACAGATATACACATTCGTCAGATGCAATGATAGCCATTCCAGATCACAGATGAACACATTGGATATGCTAGGAATCCGCGTTTCGTTCGAGCCTGCAACGAAAGACGGATTACACGGTCGCGATGAATAGCCAAACCCCACCCTAGACCTCTACGGGTGCGGTAAACTACCCGCCAAATACCCGAAGTGAAGCAGCCTCTCTCAACAACGTGAGTAGGCCACTCAGCACTTCAACGTACCCGGTAGTTTGTGCACCCCACCTTGGGTCTATCCTAGGAGCAAAAACAGTAAAAGAAATAATATACAATGGCGGCTACAACCTCATCCCGGATGTGCGGCCATAAAAATAATATTACATTAATTTACATATTACATCAAAAGAAAGATAAAGAAACTCTCATCTCTCAAAACCCCGGCTATTCATCCGCGACAATCCAACAAGTTCATATACACAATCCAACAACATTACAGATCACAGATATGCACAACCCCCACTAATCGACATATAGCGATTAGCTGACATTCAGTGCATATATCACATTACAGATATAACCAATTTAGCTAAAGTTTATAGAAATTCGATCAAAGTACCAATTTGTAACTACCCCAAGTAAAATCCAGTACTCAGACAAATCTGGGCAGAAACAAAAATTCCCAGAATACACAAAACCACAACAAAGAACCCCAGAAGAATTTTGGCGCGCCACCGAGTCAACTCGGCCGTGGAACCGCGGCGGATCGCTTGGATCGGCCACGGATCCGCGGTCCAATGAACGGTTCAGGCGCCCAAAATTCTACAGATTTCTCAGAAAACCCTACTTGTATTTTTCATGTCTGTGGAAATATTTTTATTCCAGTTTTGAAAATCGACAGAAAATACAATATTTTGGTGTGTTTTCGGATTTTTTCCGGATCGGAGTTCTAAACACTTTGCTAACAGTTAGTTGTTGTTTAGCTAGGCTCTGATACCACTGTTAGGTCCACGTTACCCACCCCGATTCTTTCGGGGAGGCGGAATAGGTAAAAATCAAATTTTTCCTCACTAGGTAACATGGACCATCCATGAAGGATCGTTGCTAAACAAAAACTAACAAGTAAACTACAAGTTTTAGCTGCTATGTAGAATGGTTATACCTAAGTCTTGAACTCCTTCTCTTCTTTTTGTGGTTCTCCTTCTTGCTTGCTTCTTGTAGTGGTTTGAACGGCTCCTCCTCGTCGTCTCCTCTTTGCCGTAGATGGATCCACCCGAGGGCCTCGAACTTGAGCTCCTATCTCAACCTAGAGATAACTAAGATGCTTGGTTTGTTAAACCTAGAACCTTAAAATGAGTAGAGAAGAGTTATGGTGGTTTTGTCTCAAACGTTCATGATTTCCAACTCATGGAACACTTGAACTTTGAGAGAGAAAGAGGGAGAGCTTTTTTTTCAAGAGAGAGAAAGAATATGATAGAATGAGCTCTCATCTTGCAACCATGCTCACATATTTTTGAATAATGATAATAATAATAATGATTAAGAATTGTGATGGTTAGTTTGTGAATGACCACTATCATTACCTTCATTTAATTCATTTTGCAAAGAACAAGAAGCATCATTGAAATGAAATGATGATGGTCAACAAGACCACAAAGGTCAACCGGTCAACAAGGTCAACAAGTCAACAAAAGTCAAATTATCAACAACCCTAACCATAGCACAATTATCCTTAATTAATATTATTAACCATATTCCTCATTCTCATTAGGGTTTCGAAAAAGTCAACGGTCAACCAAAGTCAAATGGTCAACAACCCTAATGAGAATCATCTGCCTCTGCCTCTGTCAACTGTGCATACACACCCGCATCCGTGTTCCGAGGAACACGAATACACTGAGACAAAACCAATCCCAAAAAAAATACTAAGATCTGGCTTAAACCAAAGCCCGCAAGTAATAACTGCCCGGACACCAAACGTGCACAAGTGCTTGGATGTGAACGAACCACGTCGCAAAACCACGCGACCTCTACTCTGTTTTGTCCAAAGGCGAGTAACCCTCTGTGTGGGACTCTAAAGGCTCGACACTACGCTGGCAGCGGGTTTAACCACAGGCCGCAAGCGGTACTAGCTGTACGTAACGGTCCCCAAGTAGATGCCGACAAGAAGACTGATGAGGTAAACCCATCCGAACTCCTACTGAGCCTGAATGTGACAATCTCCGTACAGTCTGGTCTGTTCGTCTGAGAGTATCGCATGGTGGGCCTAGGGGGCGGTAAACGTCAGTCCCCTAATAGCGGTACAAGTCGTGTCGGAGTGTAGCCCAGAACACCCTGAGAAACTACTGGTAACACTACCAGCAAGTCTCGCTTGCCCTGGCCAGGGACGACTATGTGTAATGGCTCTCCTAGACACAGCGCGATATCAACTCCCAATACCGGGAGAGTCGAATCCTGTCTAACCGTCACTGCTTCCAAGTGCTTCGGGACTGCACCCAACTACTACCTGTTTGCATGACTCAATAGAGCCGTGGTAGGGTAGTAATCTAAGAACAGTAGGAACACACTTGAGGCGAAATGACAGTGTCAAGTCAACGGACTAAGCTGTACTCATGTCACCTGGGAACTGTTAACTGACGATAGGTATAATACCAACCAACAGTTCCCGATGAGTCATGTCCAGTGTACTCGTAACCTAACGAGCACCTGCATACTATCTCCAGTACGACGTACTGATGGCTGTGGGACAGACCATCTCCCATGCTGGGATGAGAAGCGTATGCACCAGTCTCTCTGGAGTATCGATGCCCTGTCTCGATAATCCTACGACCACGGACCAAAATAAGGATGTGCTTATAGACTACCCAGCCCCCACTAGTGTGATCGCCATCACAACGCCGGTAGTCAAGCAAAGATCCTAAGGGCTCTATCAATATGTTTTTAGCGATATGTTAAAGAAACATATACACATATTAAGATAGATACAAACCAAGTAGCATACTACTACATCGAGCAAGACTGTCGTAAACCCGTGTATATATCCCAAGCTTCCAAAATGTATTATACATACTAGTACTATACAATAATGGCCTCTAGGGCATACATATCCAACAATGCAATCAGGTACAGATTAAGGTATATAGATACATAGTTATGATTAGGGTTAAAGTTTAAGTTCCAATACTAATTAAACTACACTTTATCAAATGTGGAATGTGAATATTTCAAGGTTATATATTCAAGTGATCTATTGATGCAATAATATGTATACTAGACGAGATGGATGCAAACAGGTGTTTGAAACATTATAAACTATCTAAAAGGGTACTATGGGCCATGTAAATAATTATTATATGATTTAAATATGGATATGGGTACTAGGTATAGTAAATCAAAATGCAACATGGTATGTTCCGAGTTATGAATCTAAAATGATAAAATGGACATCGAATGTTAAAATGTAACATGAGACATTGGATTAAATCTATAGGTTTAACATGTAATCAAATAAATATAAAATATTATGAATAGCATGTAGCAAGTTTCACTTGCCTGATTGGATCACGTGACGGTGTAAACGCAACGTCCTATGTCGGTAAAAGTCTCGGTGCACGCTCGCGCGTACGGAACAGGTCTACGCAATGTAAGAGAGTGACCATGCTGGCTGGGAACGTCCACTGGGTTGCTCTGATCGTCGGCGACGGTCACGGCTCCAGCGATCACGTGGAAACGGAATCAAGAAAGTAAAGAGAAGACAGAAAAGAAGAAGAAAGAGAAGGAAGAAGAAGAAGTTTGTGTTCTGGGTTTGGTGTTTGGTTCGAGGGTTAAGGGACAGAGGATGGAACAGAGATGGTGACACCGTCGATGATGGGGGTTTCCGGCGAGGTTTCACGGCAAGAAAGGCTGTGGGTTAAAGAAGTCGAGTCGGGGTTATATGCAGGGTTCTTGTGTGCAGGGTTCAGGTCTCAGGATCTGGGGAGAGGGAGGAGAGAGGAAGACGACGCAGGTGGAGGTGACGAGGGCGGTCGCCGACGGTGGACGCGATGAGGCTTATGCAGGGGCCCAGGTTGGTTCCAGCGATCGGGAAAGAGAGGGAGAAGAGCGAGGTGAGGAGAAGGGAGTAAGTCATGGTGATGAGGGCGTGAGGTCGGCCGCGTCGGAGCCCCGGTGACGTGAGGATGCAGCGAGGGTGTCGTGGTCGTCGGGTTGCAGCCGGGGTTCTAGGGTTGGTGGGTTTGCACGGGGAAAGGAGAGTGGAGGAAGAAAAGGAGGATATGGAGGCGGTGTAGGTGATGAGGGGAGGCCAACGAGGATGGTCGGCGGTGAGGCCAACGATGGGTTCTAGAGTTAGGGTTCATGGGTGCGGGGGTCGCAGATTCGTCGGGGAGACGAGAGGAGCGAGAGGGAGGTAAGGTCAAGTAGGAAAGGATGGTGACGACGTAGGTTAGGCGGCGACGGACGAGCGAGACGCGCGGCGTGGGTCGAGCGCGGCCACGAGGATGGAGACGAAGGCGGGAGAAAATAAAGGAGGAAGAAGAAGAGAGAGAGAGAGACGTGTGTAAAATTTTTATATTAGGTTTAATTAAAATATGTATAGGGAAGAGAGAGAGATAGGCAATGGAGAGAGAGATAGAGAGAGAGTCACGAGAGAGAGAGAGAGTCGGGAGAAAGAGAGAGGGAGAATCAATTATGATTATTTAGTTAAAAAAATATATAATCATTATATATATATATAATGATAACTGTTAGTATAAAGGATATAATAATATATGTTAGTTAAAATTATATTAATAGTTTCTAAATATATAAAGAATATAATATTAGTCCGTTTTGAGATTTTGGCAAATACAAATTTTCTCCAAAACACGCCCGGGTCGGGTCCAAAAATTCAGATTTAAAATATGAAAAATATATGCGACGTCCAAATTTCAAAAGGAATGCTCAGGTAACAAAAATGCATACCCCCAAGAACGGATACACGTACGTGCGCGTAGCCATCCAAACACATCCGTTTCACTGAACGGGACGAGAACAAGATGCGCGGATGATACCACGGGGTTAGGGGTATCAAGCAGGCCATGTTATGTAATTTTAAAATATTTTACATGACCTAAAATGTTATATGATAAAAGATGCAATGCCAGGTAAAATGCCAGTATGTACTAATCATGAGATGCACGTGTCCATGCAACAAGTCAAGATAATTTATAGATAAGAATCAAACAGGTTCAAGCAAGCAGGTCAGGTCGAATGCAATGTAAAGTGTAAAAATACCATTCGCACCCACAATACGAAAGATCAATAAAATGCCACAAATAAATAAATACGGAAACTAGAATTGGTATAAATGGACTCGGTTGTTACATTATACCCAACTACAAAAGAATTTCGTCCTCGAAATTCCAAGAACAAAGAAGGATAAACAATCAACACACTACAAGAATAGGTGTGGAAACTTCTGCCGGATTTCATCTTCTCGTTCCCAAGTTAATTCTCTATGTGAGCGATTACCCCAAGAAACAAGTACAAGATGGATAACTTTTTCTTGAGAACCTTTCTCTTCGATCCACAATCGACATCGGTCTCTCCTTAAAAGTCAAATTTTCTCGTACAGTCAGCTCCGAACGATCCAACACATGTGTTTCATCTCGAACATACTTACTGAGTTGAGATACATGAAACATGTCATGAACATTCGCCAAGGATTGCGGTAACGCCAAACGATAAGCCACTTCTCCAACACGTTCCAAGATCTCAAAAGGTCCAATGAATCGAGGACTACACTTTCTTCGACTTCCGAAATGGATCCCCCTCTAGTCGGTGATATCTTCAAGAATACCAAATCACCAACGGCGAACTCTAGAGGTCTTCTCGATGTATCTTCCCAACTCTTTTGTCGGTCTTGTGCTGCTTTCATATGATTCCGGATAGTATTAACCTTCTCCACTGTCTGTACGACCAAATCCGGTCCCAACAATCTTCGTTCTCCAATATCGTCCCAACAAACAGGTGAACGACATTTGCGACCATATAATGCTTCGAATGGAGCCACCTGAATAGTCGCCTGGAAACTGTTGTCGTAAGAAAACTCCACTAAATGAAGATGATCCTCCCATGAACCCTTGAAGTCCAACATGCAAGCTCTCAACATGTCTTCAAGAGTTTGGATCGTTCTCTCCGACTGGCCATCTGTCGGAGGATGATAAACTGTGCTAAACTTCAATCGAGTCCCCAAACTTTCCTGTAAGCTTCTCCAAAAGTGTGATAAGGAACGGTGTCACGGTCGGACACGATGCTCACTGGTACTTCATGCAATCTTACAATCTCCTGCATGTACCATTCTGCCAAAACTTCCATTGACTGACCAACTCGAAATGGTATGAAATGAGCTGCTTTGGTCAATCGATCAACAATCACACCAAACTGCATCGTTGCCTTTTGGACTCCGCGGTAGAGCTGTCATGAAATCCATGGTTATATGTTCTCACTTCCACTGAGGAATCGGAGGTGGTTGCAATAAACCAGCAACCCTTTGATGTTCAGCCTTAACTTGCTGACACACCAAGCACTTTGCTACAAAGCGGCAATCTCCTGTTTCATGCCTTCCCACCAGAAATGCTGTCGTAGATCACGGTACATCTTTATGCCTCCTGAATGTACGAAATATGCTGAACTGTGTGTCTCCTTCATAACTTCTTCGCGGATATTTCCCTTTGGCATACACAAACGACTATCATATCGCAACGAACCATCTTCATGAATCAGTAAGTCCATTCGAAACCTAGCTCCAACATGTTCCCGAAGCTTTTGCAATCTTGGGTCCTGTAACTACGCTGCGTTAATATTCCTGATCAACGACGACTGTCTTTGCAGCTGCACCAACTGTCCCGAAGAATGCGATAGCATAACCTCCAGATCAAATCTTCGAAAGTCTTCAATAAGACCCTTCTGAGCAGTCAATATCTGAATTGCTGGCAACCGATTAAGCGCATCCGGCATGACATTAACTTTCCCCGGATGATACTTAAAATCAAGATCGTAATCAGCCACCAGCTCCAACCATCTACTCTGCCTCATATTAAGCTCCTTCAGCGTGAACACATACTTCAAGCTTTTGTGATCGGTGAATATTTCGCCCTTTTCGCCCAATAAGTAGTGTCTCCAAATCTTCAAAGCGAGAAATCACTGTTGCAACCTCCAAATCATGAGTTGGGTAATTTTTCTCATGGGTCTTCAACTGTCTCGATGCGTACGCTATAACTTTCCCATGCTGCAACAAAACACATCCCAATCCTTTCTCAGATGCGTTGTTGTGAATCACCAATTCTCCGGAACCGTCTGGTACGGTTAAAACAGGTGTGGTTATCAACCTCTGCTTCAGCGCCTCAAAAGCTGACGCACACCTATCCGTCCATACTAACGGTACCTCCCTTCCGTGTAAACTTGGTCAAAGGCTCAGCCAAACGAGAAAAATTCTCCACGAACCTTCAATAACACCCGGCAAGTCCAAGAAAGCTTCATATCTCCGCAACATTCTTCGGAGTCGGCCAATCTCGAACTGCTGTAATCTTCTCAGAATCAACGGCGATTCCATCTCCAGCTACGACATGCCCCAAAAACTTCACTTCTTCAAACCAAAACTTGCACTTGCTCATCTTTGCATATAATTTTTCTAGCCTCAAAGTCTGCAGTGTGATCTTTAAGTGTTCTGCATGCTTTTCAATACTCTTTTGAGTGGACCAAAATATCATCAATGAACACCACTATAAACTGGTCCAAGAGTAGTGAAAAGATTCGGTTCAACAAGCCCATAAATATCGCTGGTGCATTCGTTACTCCGGATGGCATCACTAAATACTCGTAATGTCCATGCCGAGTTCGGAACGCAGTCTTGCAAATATCTTCTGATTTAACTCGGACCTGATGATATCTAGACCGCAAATCCATCTTCGAGAATACCCTCGCGCCACAAAGCTGCTCGAACAATTCGCCAATGCGAGGGATCGGGTACTTGTTCTTAATAGTCACCCGGTTTAATTCTCGATAATCGATGCACATCCTCCTTGTGACATCATCTTCTTTACTAGAAGAGCTGGAGCTCCCCAAGATGAGTTACTGCTGCGAATCCAACCCTTCTCAAGTAATTCGGTAACCTGCTTCTTGACTTCTTCCAACTCCACTGGTGCCATTGGGTAGTATGCCTTTGAGATTGGCGCTGCACCAGGAACAAGATCAATCACGAACTCCATATCTCGTTTTACGGTAAACCCGAGATGTCCTCGAACACGCCCATGAACTCTCGAACTACAGCCGGCACTTCTTCTTTATCAACTTCCATTGATAAAAGAACATTGTTTGTCAGCCTAGCCCTAAACTCGACTGGCCCGACAGAACTGCTTCCTCCAGCAAAGATAAACTCTGGATGTCTGGGAATCTGGAAAAATCGCTTTCCTTGCTCTACGATCAATGTGAACGTGGAAAGTGCCGAGAAAATCCATTCCCAAGACGACAACAAACAAAGAAAGCACCAGAATTGAATAATTCTAATGCGGGAAAGATATGAACACGTAGGATACCGAGGTGACTTCATCCGAAGTCAAGATACTGAAGAGGATTAAGCACGGTAAACATGATTCAAGCTGGCGATAAAACAAGAACTGGTAAGCAATGAAACCGAGAGAAGCAAGGTAATATAACGACCATGAAATAAGGAAGTGAATCAAGACCAGGACTCCAAGTTACTTAAATAGAGTACCGCATTGTAACCATGCTGCAGTTCATGGGTACAATTAAATAACTCCACTCAAGTCGCCCAAATCCTAGTATCAGAATCAAAGAACAGGGAGAAACAATAGAGAACCAAAAAGGTTTCAAGTCGAGATGCAAAGTGGTTTGCATATCATCAAGGCAAAGGATAAGAGAAAGATATGATTCAAGAATCACGATAACAAGGTGGCAGGACATGTTCCTAATCGCGAGTATTCTGATTCGTGTATTGGGTCTAATACCCAACTACAAAAGAATCAAACTCGATTAACCTATATCCTATGGCTCTGATACCAAACAAACCATGTCATGCCCCGCTTTCCAGAGTACGCTAAGATGGGCATGTGACATAGCCAACCATGCTACCTGTGGATAGGAAATATCCTTCCACAGTCACATTACGGCTGTAGAGATATCAAGAACAAGAAAGAAAACTAAACTATCTAGTACATGTCCATAAGCCAGAGTAAATGAGTCAAGAAATAATATAATATGCAGAAGCAAAAGATCCAATAAATAAAACACCTGGAAAGTAAGACTGGATACCACAGGATCCTCACTGCTCGGTCTAACAGCAGCAGTGCTCCTAATCAGCCTGCGACAAAGATAGAGGATCTGGGCCATGCAAAACCCAGACGTCAGCGCGTCATAACATCAAGCAATAATATATAAACAGGGTAGCAAGACATGCAAGTATGATCATAAACGGTAAAGCAGGTGTAACAGCAATATAAATCAGGGCAGTGAAAAGTAGTGTGCAGTGAGTAATCTAAACTGGTCTATTGGGTTAACTACTCTCAAGTCTCTGAAATCAATTTGATGAATCATCGATGTAACTCAATAGTATCCTGTGCGTGCCCGGGATCACGGTCTATGACTCTCGGGCTGAATCCGAGACGTGCCGCAAGGCAGTAAAGGGTAGTAGGTAATGACGAGTGATGTCAGTAGCATCACCCCGGGGCTGGCCTAGCCCGTAAGACTAATCAGAAAAGGTAGAGAACTGTCGAGTTACAAGTCAAGTTTCATCATTGATTCCCCATACCCCCAAGTTATATGCGTTCAAGTCAAGTATTAAATAATCTAGAGCTAATGCCAACACAGGATCAAGCAGGTACAGGTTTGTCTGGATAGACAACAGGAACTGTCCGTAAGGACAATAGGTCAGGTTTGTTGGCATTAGACATAAGATCAGGTAAGAGGTAAAGCCATGGTACATCAGATCAAGCCAGGTAGTAAATAGGTATCATGTCATGTCGAGAGGTGCACGGTACCATGTCGTGTCAAGTAGTAGGTGTAACAAGTCATGTCAGGGTGCACAAGATGTCATGTGGGTGCTCATAATCAAACTAACATAAGCATGGGTATACAAAACAAGCATGGGTACTAATAGAACAATAAACTGGAACATTGTAATGTGAAATGCAATCAGGTACAGATTAAGGTATATAGATGCACAGTTATGATTAGGGTTAAAGTTTAAGTTCCAATACTAATTAAACTACACTTTATCAAATGTGGAATGTGAATATTTCAAGGTTATACATTCAAGTGATCTATTGATGCAATAATATGTATACTAGACGAGATGGATGCAAACGGGTGTTTGAAACATTATAAACTATCTAAAAGAGTACTATGGGCCATGTAAATAATTATTATATGATTTAAATATGGATATGGGTACTAGGTATAGTAAATCAAAATGCAACATGGTATGTTCCGAGTTATGAATCTAAAATGATAAAATGGACATCGAATGTTAAAATGTAACATGAGACATTGGATTAAATCTATAGGTTTAACATGTAATCAAATAAATATAAAATATTATAAATAGCATGTAGCAAGTTTCACTTGCCTGATTGGATCACGTGACGGTGTAAACGCAACGTCCGATGTCGGTAAAAGTCTCGGTGCATGCTCGCACGTACGGCACAGGTCCACGCAATGCAAGAGAGTGACCACGCTGGCTGGGAACGTCCACTGGGTTGCTCTGATCTTCGGCGACGGTCACGGCTCCGGCGATCACCGGGAAACGGAATCAAGAAAGTAAAGAGAAGAAAGAAAAGAAGAAGAAAGAGAAGGAAGAAGAAGAAGTTTGTGTTCAGGGTTTGGTGTTTGGTTCGAGGGTTAAGGGACTGATCGCACGCCAAAAGCGTGTCGGATATTTAAAAGTTCTAAAGTTTAACCGCGATCAGGACGGTGTTGCTTTGCAGCTAGCCGCGATGAGCACGGGTTGATCCACAGGGTGATGGTAAGTTTTTAGGCTTGTTTTAACGAGTTAACAATGTAGCGGATTTGTTCGTTATCTAACCTATGTGTTATATTCAAGTATAAGGCTTGTTAGGAAACGATAAGATAGTGTAAGTTAATGGATTCCGTATTCAAGTACTTTGATCCGAACTTAACCAATGAAGCTAGAACAATCGGCAACAACGTGGATTAGGGGACTTAAGCATGGTATTTATGGAATCCGGCTTATTGACCATTGTCCGTCCGTTCTTGTCTCTTGCTTTCGCCTCCGGCCAAACCGAATGCAACCGGTCACGGTTAGGAATCACCTTTACCTTGGTAGGGTAGGGTGCCTAACGGAGCGCTTGCGTAGGGTTTGGGCGGAGTTTCAAATGGAAAAGACGGGAAAAGGAAATGAAAAACGAAATGTTAACTTACAATATCTTTCTCTTTTCCTAAAAACAATATTCACACCATTCACAAAACAAACCACAAAGAGATAACAAAAGAGATAGTGTAAGTTAATGGATTCCGTATTCAAGTATTTTGAGCCAAACTTAACCAATGAAGCTAGAACAATCGGCAACAACGTGGATTAGGGGACTTAAGCACGGTAATCATGGAATCCAGTTTATTGACCCTTGTCCGTCCGATCTTGTCTCTTGCTTTCGCCTCCGGCCAAACCGAATGCAACCGGTCACGGATAGGAATCACCTTTACCTTGGTAGGGTAGGGTGCCTAACGGAGCGCTTGCGTAGGGTTTGGGCAGAGTTTCAAATGGAAAAGACGGGAAAAGGAAATGAGGAACGAAATGTTAACTTACAAAATCTTTCTCTTTTCCTAACAACAATATTCACACCATTCACAAAACAAACCAAAAGGAGAAGAACAAAGAGAAGAAAATATTACAAGCAAGTAATTAAAGTGCATGGAATTTAAGTGCGAGAATTAAAAGAGCAAGAATAAAATGCAAGTAAGTAAAAGATTAGGAACCAAAGAACATATTGCAGGACATGGGTTCAATAACCCAAACTTAAACTTGCAAGCTCAATAAAGAGGTTACAAGATCAAGAGAGGGCAAAGAACTCATGGTGAAGGAAGCACAAAAGAACACTTTATTAAACTTCAAGAATGATACAACCTCTTAAGATCAATAACCAACCCTTAAACATTCAAGCTCAATGAAGAGGTTGAAGGATCAAGAGAAGGTTAAGAACTCAAGGGGACTAAGCTATTGACATGAAAGGAGAATAGAAAACTTGGACAAAGAATGACAATCCAAGACTAAAGAATGAATCTTGAACCTTTGCCCACTGCCTGCTATTTATAGGCAAAGAAGAAAAGAAAATAAATAATAAAAATAGGGCTACGTGGCAGCAAGAAGGGGTGTGTGAAGAACTGGGGCCCACTAGAGCCTGCGGGGCCGGCCAGGCCGGTCTATAATGTGATGTGGCTGGCCACATCATGTTGGAATGGTCACGTACTTGGTGTGTTGACTTGTTAGGTCCCCCGCATCACTTTGGTCCAGTTTGTTTTCTCTTTTTTGACTTGATTTGCACCCAATGATTGGAGGGAAATTCAAATTTCTAAATCAACACCAAATTTTTAGCATTAAATGCTCATAACTTCATTCCCACATGTGCCTAAATCATGGCTGCCCCCATTATGGTTTTGTTGATTTGTCCATTTGATTTTATTTTGCACTTATTATTGGAGGGAATTTTTGAATACAATTCAATACATGATCTTCAGCATTAAATGCTCATTACTCCATTCCCACATGTGGCTTGATTCATGGCTGCCCCATTATGGCCCATGTCAATTTGTTTAATTGACTTTGATTTGATTTCAGTTTTGGAAGGAAAAAATCAACACATGATGTTTAGCCTTGAATGCATATAATATTTTTCCTTGAATGCATATCCACATGTGCCTAAAAGTCTTGTGTATACATTTGTTGTGTTAGACCATTTAGATAGAAAAATGTGTACACAAACTTGTTGCAAAAAGGGACTCCTGAAGTATCGGTCGGATTTCGGTTCTGGTTGCAGTGTCGGCTCTCAATTGATATATCCATGCTTTTAAATGTATTTCCAGTATTTTATCACGGATACCTGTAATCTGTATTACTGAGCAGACACTGGTTAATAGTACCGATAAATACAACAAATAGATAATGAATGGGCGGTATTAGAATGCAATTTTCTGATATGAACAAATACCCCCAAACTTATCTTTTACTCGTCCCAAGCAAAACCATTTATTCACAAAAGAAAATCCTAACCGCACTTTCGCAGGGAACACGATTGCACTGAGCGTGTGCAACAAGCCGTTAAACCTCTAGGTGTCCCTAGTAGGAGGAGTGTTGTCTCCTGAGGGTTTTCAGCGGATACTACCCACAAAATCCCGTCAAGCTGGTTTTGCAAAATAACTATGATTCAAATCCTAAGGTTTTGTTTAAAAGATAGCAATTCTATTATCCTAAATTTAGAACTATCGAACCTTTATTTTTCACACCTCGCTTCTCATTTAACTTAAGATTTTATATATCTTTACGTGCAGTGCAAATAGTGTCGTTAAGTTTCAAAAGGATCGATTAAAGTCGTCATGTCACAAAATAAAGCCCAGATAAAAATTTAAAAAGGATCACATAAGTTTTATAAAGAGTTAAGTATTTCTCAAGTTTCGTTTTCCAGTAAGGTTTCAAATTCAGAATTTCTATCTTCCTTAACAGGAAACTAGGTCTTATTTTTCACTCCACCTTTTTCTTGTTTTCATTTCATACACACCTTTGTGAACGTGCAATAGTCTTTATCATAGAATGAAACCTTCATATCTCCGCTAGAAATATTTTTTTATAAAAATCTGTCTTTTGTCAAGATTATTCTCACACAAAGAACCGTTAGGAATTTTAACTCGGAGAGAACACTTACTTGACTTTGTTTTAATTTGGACTTTCTAGGCTTCTTAGCGAGCTTTGGGCCAATGCTCCCAAACCAGTTGGTTTTAGGGTATTAGGTGTAGAGACACCCCAGCGGACTTAATTACTCAAGTTACCTAGGCCCAAAAACAAAAGACAATTTTAGCGTGAAAATCATGACGATTTAATGCGAACGAAGATATAACCGGTAGTTCAATTATTTTTTGGATAAAAGACGTGTTTAGTGGGTTAGGTGTGTAATCATTCTAATCAAGTTCCAAATGGGTTATTTTTCAGAATTAGTTCTAATTAAGGCATCAATAACATCCCTTCATATCCGCTTCACTTCATAAACTATTCTTGATATTACTTATTTCAGAACAAACCTATTTGATCCTCAGAAAATAATTTATCCATTTAAAAGTTTTCAGACATAATAGACTTGTTATCTAATTTTCAAAACTCACGACACGTGTAGTGTGATGTAAAGACATATATCAGCTATAGTTAACTTCAAAGGAGAGTTATATTTTAGGTTTTCAAAATCTAAAAATAAGATTTAGTTATTCTTATCTTATCAAACAAACCGTCGAAATATTGAATCTAAGTTCTCCCACTAGCTAACTTGACGATAAAATTTTTATGTTTTTAGAAAATTTTCTGATTTTTATGGGTTTTTAAGTAAGTATGAGAATGTAGAATATACAAATGAATGCGAAGGTAGAAAGCTTACTGAGCACACCCCCAAACTTAAACTTGACAGTGCCCTCACTGTCAGGCTATACCAAGAGGGTCAAAATTGTCGGTGCCTCCCCAAAATCAAATTATATACAACAATAAAAACCAAAAAAAATATGTACACCAAAAGGTTCCCCCCCAAACTTAAGTAAAACAGTGTTTCCACTGTTAAGCGTTGAAGTTCAGGATTATGAGGGAATGAGAACAGTATCAAGCTATACAAGGCCTTACAAAGGCCAAAAGTGAGCACCAACCATTCAAACATTCTATCATGATAATATGCGGGTTGGTGAAAGAAGATGAAGAGAAAAGAAATGGAGAATGCGCGAGACCGTATGGAGATAGAAGCGGGATACGGTCTCGGTATATGAGAGGAAGAATGGCGGAAGGGAAAAAGAAATGGTGTACGAACTTGAGGGTGAAAATGGAGTGAATAAATTAGCGCAATTTGTAATGACCGATATGTGAAAAACGATTGTGCTAATTTATTAACCCGTCGAGAAATTGGGTCAAATCCCTCAAGATTCGTCAGA
This sequence comes from Agapanthus africanus, assembly GCA_030015575.1. Classification (NCBI taxonomy): domain Eukaryota; kingdom Viridiplantae; phylum Streptophyta; class Magnoliopsida; order Asparagales; family Amaryllidaceae; genus Agapanthus; species Agapanthus africanus. The sequence goes on from JASDDO010000019.1 coordinate 285,216,951, forward strand.
AAACATGGGTACGCTGAACTCGGTAAACCAGACATAGGAAATGAAAGTGATACAGTTTCGTGCAAGGTCGGAACGATGGAAAGGACGAAGGGGAGTGATTTAGGGATAGTCTTATTCTCACCTAAGTAAACTGTCTCTAACTCGAAAGTTTCCATCAATAGTTCGAATTGACTGTGAGCAACCGAGTTTGATGGTTCAACTAACTCATCTGAAAATTCGAATGACTCAAACTCGGGCGGTGAGTCTTCAACATCGTCCAAAAAAGTGAAACACTCGTAATCGTTATCGGCTGTGAGAAGAGTGTCAGATTCAAGGAGGAACGCACTAGTGGCGTCAAATGTGCTGTGATTGAACAGAAATTTTTCAACCTTACAGTCCTCCTGCATGATCTTTTGCGTGGTCGGAACGATGGAAAGGATGGAGGGTGATTTATGAAGTATAACAGTTAAAGGTTCAGGAGGATGAATTGGAAAATCCGACACTTCAAACAAAAATGGTTCATCCTCAATACTATCCTCAATACTCTCCTCAATACTATCCTCATAATTCTCCTCAAAAATTATCTCATTCATGTAAATCTCATCAAAATCAAGACGCATATGAAGTTCGGGAGAAACATTTAATGACTCGGGATGATGAATTGGAGAGAAAATTTCAGTCAAATATACGGGTTCATCATCCAAAATACTCCCTGCGTCAATATCCTCAATCAAGTGAAAATTAATATTCTCAGACTCCTCATCAAAAGCATGGATTTCAATCGATTCTGGTTCTAAGATGGAAGTGTAGAGGTCAAAAGGTTTAGGATAGGTTTCACTTAGAATGGACCCTTCACAATCTGGTAAATCAAACACTACAAAATCGCACAACTCATTAAACGTTCTATCTTTAATCGGTAAATCTTTTGGGACACTAGATAGACATTCAAAACTGGAGTTGTGTGATTCAAGTTGAAATGGGTAGGTTCGATTTGGAAGGGTATACAACTCACTCTCTCCACTCAAATCTCAACCTGTCCAACCGCCTCTTCATATATCTGAAAATTTGGAGCTAGTTGGAAACTAGCTACCGGATCACTAGGTTGTATGAAGACGGCCATGGACGCATTCAAATCCATCATCTGTTGGCATGACGCTACCCTAAAGTCTTCCAACATTTGTTCCAGACTAGACATAGGTTGGGAAGGGGTTTCAGTAAAAGATTCAAAGTTGTTTGGATACTGAAAACTCCCAAAAGGTTGTTCAGAAGCAGTGTCTAGGGCAGGTGCAAAAGTTGGGTAGGACTGGTAGGAGTTGAATGGTTGGACAGGGGTAGGATCAACATACGAATAAGAAGGTGAATGGAATTGTTGATCCAAAGAATTTGTAGTGGTGAAAGGATTGAAAGATCGACTACGGGATTGTTCAATATGTTCAGTGATGGACAAAGGACGACTTGCAAAAGGGGTATCAACATAAGAGGGTGGTGAAGGTTGAAACGGTTGATACAAAGTGGATTGCGGAGTACAAGTGTTTATCCTAGACGTGTCTATGCGATCTTTCAATGAAGTTTTAGGCATGGAGGGATCGTTCGACGTTCGGCCAAAGCAAGAACCGTAGGAAGTTATGTCTGGTTGTGGGTACCAAAGTTCGGCAAGGGTTTTTCGAGGTGGGGTACCCATGTTATGGAGAGAGAAAGAAAGAAAGGAAGAGAAAAGGAGCGAAAATGAATGTGATTTTTTTTATTTTTTATTTTTTTGTTAGTTATTAACAAAAGAATGAAATATACACACAAAAAGAATCTGGACCAAAAATAATCACGACACAAAAATACCACACACCTAATCGTTCTAGGGTTTACCTAGGTCAACTAGACCTGCTCAAGAACTTGATTGGCGAGGTAAAACTGTGTCGAGAAACAGGCTCAAGATACACTGATCACGAGTGTAAGTCCACGTTGCGACCCCCGGTTCTTACGGGGAGGCGGAAACGGTATAAAAATCAAATTTTTAGCGCATGGGGCAACATGGACTAACAAAGTCGGGATCTTTTCTAAACTAAACTAGCAAACAAGCTAAAGAGAATTAGCTACTCAGAAAGATGGTTATACCTAGCTTGAACTCCTTCTTCTTGAATCCTTGTAGAGGTTGATGGTTCTTTCCTCGTTGCCTTCTTCCGTCGAAGATGGATCCACCTGAGGGTTCAACCTTCGGGCTCTTTCTCGAACTTTGAGAGAACTAGAATCTCCGGCTTGCTAAACCTTGATCCTAGAGTGAGTAGAGAGTATCTTTTGGGGTTTTATCTTTTCAAGGAGAGAGATTCTCAACTCATGAGAAGGGTTCTCCTTGAGCTAGAGGAAGAAGAAGATGAAATGAGGAGAGAGAAGCTAAATGATAGAATGAGCTATCTTTTTCTTTCTTGCAACCATATCACAAAAGAAAAAGAATTATCAAAATAATAATAATAATGAAAATGAAATAGTTGATGGAAGGTTTAGGAATGACCATTATCATTTCAAACATTAAATGAATTTGCTAGAATCAAAGAGCATCTTTCTTTTGTAATGATGATGGTCAAAACTTCAACCATGGTCAACAAGTCAACCATGGTCAACAAGTCAACAACAAAAACCAACCATGACACAATTTCATTTTATTAATATTATTAATTGATATATCATAATTCCATTAGGGTTTGGAAAAAGACGACTGTCAACTGTGCATACGCACCCGTTCCGAAACCCTAATGAAAAACCTCTTCCTCCGCCTCAATCAACTGTGCATACACACCCGCATTCTTGTTCCGAGGAACATGAATACCAAGAGATAAAATCAACCCCAAAACATATACCAGTATCTGACTCAAACCAGAGCCAGCCAGTAATATCCGTCCGGACTCCAAAACGTGCACAAGTGCGCGAATGAGAACGAACCCTGTCGCAAAACCATGCGACCTCTACTCTGTTTTGCCCAGAGGCGAATACCCTCTGTGTGGGACTCTAAAGACTCGACACTACGCTGGCAGTGGGTTTAACCACAGACCGCAAGCGGCACTAGCTGTGCGTAACGGTCCCCAGGTAGATGCCGATAAGAAGGCTGACGAGGTGAACCCCATCTGAACTCCTACTGAGTCTGAATGTGACAGTCTCTGTACAGTCCGGTCTGCTCATCTAATACATCGCATGTCGGGCCTAGGGGGCGGTAAAACGTCAGTCCCCTAATAGCGGTACAAGTCGTGTCGGAGTGAAGCCCAAAACACCCTGAGATAATACTGGAAGCCTACCAGTATATCTCGCTTGCCCTGGCCAGGGACTACTCGTGTAATGGCTCTCCTAGACACAGCGCGATGTCAACCCCCAATACCGGGAGAGACGAATCCTGTCTAACCGTCACTGCCTCCAAGTGCTTCGGGACTGCACCCAACCACTACCCGTTTGCACGACTCCTTTGAGCCGTGGTAGGGTAGTGATCAAAGTGCAGTGGGAACACACTCGAGGCGAAGTGCCAGTATCAAGTCAGCGGACTAAGCTGTACTCACGTCACCTGGGAACTGATAACTGACGATAGGTATAATACCAACCTGTCAGTTCCCGACGAGTCCTGTCCAGTGTACTCGTAACCTAACGAGCACCCGTATACTATCTCCAGTACGACGTACTGATGGCCGTGGGACAGACCATCTCCCACACTGGGATGAGAAGCGCATACGCTAGTCTACTCCGGAGTATCGATGCCCTGTCTCGATAGTCCTGCGACTAGGGACCTGTATAAGGATGTGCTTATAGATTACCCAGCCCCCACTAGTGTGACTGCCATCACAACGCTGGTAATCAAGCAAAGATCCTAAGGACTCCACTAATGTGTATTGGTGATATACTAAAATAAACACAAGTACACATTGAAGTAGAAACAAACCAAGTAGCATACTACTATATTGAGCAAGATTGTTTATACAAGGTGAATATCCCAAGCTTCCATTAAGTAATATACAAACCAGTATGATACAGTAATGGCCTCTAGGGCATATACACTAACAATCTCCCACTTGCACTAAGGCCATGTACTGGCGTATCGAAGACCTATCATCTCGATCAGCCGCTCGAACTGAGTCTGGGGTAGGGCCTTGGTGAATGGATCTGCAGTGTTTTCTTCTGAAGCAACCCTCCGAACCTCGATCTCCTTGCGATCCACGATCTCCCTGATCAGGTGATACCGCCTCAAGATGTGCCTGGATCTCTGATGGGACCTGGGTTCCTTCGCTAAAGCTATAGCCCCGTTGTTGTCGCAATACAGAGGTATTGGGTCAACAATGGACAGAACCACCTGAAGTTCTTTCAAGAACTTCCTCATCCAGACAGCTTCTTTTGCGGTATCAGATGCAGCGATGTATTCCGCTTCCAACGTCGAGTCTGCAACGGTTTCCTGTTTGGAACTCTTCCAACACACCGCCCCTCCATTGAGGGTAAAGACAAAACCCGACATGGACTTGGAATCATCCTTGTCACTCTGGAAGCTGGAGTCAGCAAAGGCCTCGATCTGGAGGTCTTTTCCGCCATACACCAAGAACATCTCCTTAGTCCTTCTCAGGTACTTGAGAATGTTCTTTACCGCTATCCAGTGTTTCTCCCCAGGGTTTGACTGATACCGGCTTACCACACTCAGTGCATAAGCTACATCCGATCTGGTACACAACATCGCATACATTATAGAGCCTACCGCAGAAGCGTAGGGTATAATAGACATGCGATCCCTCTCCAAATCAGTCTTGGGAGACATCTCTTTAGAGAGGGTGATCCCGTGACAAGCCAGTAGGTTACCGCGCTTGGAATCTTCCATACTGAATCTTTTCAGTATAGTGTCGATGTACCTGGACTGTGAAAGTCCTAATATCCTCTTGGATCTATCACGATGGATCCGGATCCCCAGGATGTAGGAGGCATCACCCAGGTCTTTCATGGAGAACCTGTGTGACAAGAATCCCTTGACAGATTGTAGCATAGGAATGTCATTTCCTATTAAGAGAATGTCATCCACGTATAAAACGAGGAATACTACAGTTCTCGCTACAAATCTACAATAGATGCATGGTTCATCTGGATTTTTGATAAAGCCAAATTCCTTGACCGTTTCATCAAAACAGATGTTCCAACTCCGTGATGCCTGCTTTAGTCCATAAATGGACTTAAGCAACTTGCACACCTTTCCGCTGCTCCCACTTCGAATGAAACCCTCTGGCTGATCCATATAGACACACTCCTCTAAATTTCCATTTAGAAAAGCGGTTTTTACGTCCATCTGCCAAATCTCATAATCGTGGAAGGCAGCAATGGCAAGAAGGATCCGAATGGATTTCAGCATAGCCACTGGAGAAAAGGTTTCGTCATAGTCCAAGCCAGGTCTTTGACGGAAACCCTTTGCTACAAGTCTAGCTTTATAGGTCTCAACCTGTCCATCTACACCAATCTTCCTTTTGAAGATCCACTTGCATCCTACGGGTTTTACCCCGTCTGGAGCAATGTCCAACGTCCATACTTTGTTGGTGTACATGGACTCCATTTCGGTCCGCATTGCATCCAGCCATTTTACCGAGTCAACGCTCTGAACGGCCTGTTGGAAGCTAGTAGGCTCATCATAATCTATGATGCAATCCTCTCTATCCCCGTCTATGAGAAAACCGTAGTATCTCTCGGGCGGATGAGACTGCCTACTACTCCTGCGGAGCGGCGTAGGAATGTCCTGTTCTTTTGAACCCTCTGGTTCCACTAAGCTTTCAGTAATAGTCTGAGGTTCTGGAATTTCATCCAGTTCTACTGCGCTCCCACTTATCTGATTTTCTAAAAACTCAGTTTCCAAGAAGCGGGCATGACGAGAAATAAGGACTTTTTGCTCCTCTGCGTAATAGAATAGATACCCCTTGGAGTTCTTTGGGTATCCCACAAACTTGCACTGTACTGAGCGTGCCTCAAGCTTGTCCGCATGCTGCTTTTTAACAAAAGCCGGACATCCCCATGTCTTAAAAGATTTAAGACAGGGTTTCTTCCCACTCCACATCTGATATGGTGTGGTAGGCACTGTCTTAGTAGGAACTTGGTTCAAGAGATGTGCAGCTGTTTCTAGTGCATAACCCCAGAAAGATCGCGGTAACTCAGCCTTACTCATCATGGAACGTACCATATCCAATAGGGTTCGGTTCCGTCTCTCCGATACACCGTTGTGTTGCGGAGTGTATGGAGGAGTAAGCTGAGAGAGAATTCCGTTCTCTTTTAAATAATTCAGGAACTCGGCACTCAAGTATTCACCACCTCGATCCGATCTTAGGATTTTGATACTTTTGCCTGTTTGTTTTTCAACTTCATTCTTGTAATCCCGAAATTTCTCAAAGGCCTCGGATTTGTGCTTCATTAAGAAGACGTGTCCATACCTAGAGAAATCGTCTGTGAAAGTAATGAAGTATGAATAACCGCTTCGCGCATGTGTAGACATTGGACCACACACGTCACTGTGTATGAGTCCCAAGAGCTCGCTCGCTCTTTCTCCGTGTCCAGTGAACGGAGTCTTTGTCATCTTTCCCATGAGACAAGATTCACAAGTGGCATAAGACTGATACTCGAACGGATCCAAGTATCTTTCTTTATGTAACTTAGTCAACCGTGTCTCATTGATGTGACCCAGTCTACAATGCCATAAGAAAGCCTGATTGATATCTGGAGACTTTCTTTTGTGTGTATTCTGGACATTGAAAATCTGTGGTTGGTTTAATACGTATATACCATTGCTCAGTGTACCTGACCCAATCAGAACTTGATTAAGGTGAATGTTTACAACATTACTTACAAACGCAAATTCATAACCTTCTTTAGAAACCAAAGATACAGAAATGATATTACAAGTTGCGTTGGGTACAAAAAAGCAATTACGCAAAACCAAAACATGTCCATCTGACATTCCCAGGTGATAGTCCCCCACGGCTTTAGCATCCATGCTAGCTCCGTTCGCAACTCTGAGGGTCATGTCACCTGCCTTCAAAACCCTACGGTTTCTCAACGCCTGCAAAGAATTACAGATATGAGATCCTGATCCGGTATCCAATACCCAGGAAGTAGAGTTTATAGAAAGACAGTTTTCAATAACATACACACCTGAAGCTGAAGCCGCAACCTGCTTCAGTTCCTGTGTCCTGGCCTTCCAAGCCCTGCAATCTTTCTTCCAGTGTCCACTCTTATGACAATAGAAGCATTCTTCCTTTCCAACAAGCTTCCCCGCAATCTTTGTTGCCCTTTCCTTTCCCTTCGTACCCACTTTACTAACACCGCCTCTTGGTTTGGCGGGGGCTTTCTTCCTCTTTCCCTTGGCTTTCGCCTTGGACCTAGAGGAAGAAGATCCTCCTACAAACAAAGCGGGTGTTTCCCTACCCTTCTGTAAGGTGCCCACTGCGCTCCTCAGCATGTTGAGGAGTTCTGAAAGTTCAACTTCCTTTTCTTGTAAGTTGAAGTTCAGTATAAACTGGGCGTAAGTGGATGGAAGAGACTGGAGAATTAAATCCGTATAGAGTTCACTGTCCAACGTGGTCCCAAGTTCCGCGAGCTCCTCAGTGTAGCCAATCATCTTAAGCACGTGGTCCGCTACCGATGATCCAACGGCCAACTTTGTCGAAAATAACTTCTTCGACACTTCGTATCTTGCGATACGAGACTGCTCTCCATACAGTTCTTTTGTATGGAGAAATATGGACTCGAGGTCCATATTCTCATGCCTCCTCTGATGTTCGTTGTCCATAGAGGCAAGCACGAGGCACCTGGCCTTCGCGCAATCAATCTCCCAAGTCTTACAGATTTCCTTATCCGCGACGCTGGAGGTGGGACCTGGGACGGGGGGAGCTTTGGTGGTAAGAAGATACCCCAGCTTGTCGTAAGTGATTGCCAATTTTACATTCCTGAGCCAATCTTTGTAGTTTGGCCCTGTCAGTATGTTTTTATCTAGAAGTAACTTAAGTCCAGTCATTTCGAATTTGGTCGCTGCAGGGGGGAGAGAAGAAACACTTTAGCACGATGCTCTTGCAAGTTTAGAATGGTTTTTAATTTGTCTAAACAGGATGGCTCCCACTGTCTCTCGAATCCCTCCTCAAACCACAAAGGAAGAATTAGTCGGGATCAATCTCACCGCACAATACTTGCTTAACCGTTCAGCCAGGCCAGTGTCGGTACTTCGAGGGAGGTTTTCCAACGCTTTCGCGAAGTTCCTTAATTTAAGAACCTCTTTTCCCTGGGGGCGTAGCCCCGCTAACACCTTTCTAGGCACCTACTAGGTTTATAGCATTGATCGTTTAGTGAGAAATTTCCTGAGGAGTAGCATATACTCACAGTAGGATCGGGATCCAAATATCATCGCGAGACGAAACTGAAGGAATCCTACCAGAATCATCACACTCCAAATGGTATGCAAATCTAGCAAGTTTCAGTACTTATGAAACTCCCGATGTGGATTTTTGCCCCATGCTCTTATGACCTTGACTAAGGCCAACAAATCATAAGTCACATGTCAAGTTCTACCCGTCGTTATCCAGGTTAATTTGAACCCACCCGTATATACCCTTGACTATGGCCAACAAGGCAATACGACTGTCCCAAACCAACGCATTCTATCTATGCAACATATGAATACCTACCAGCTACCAAACACTGTGCCTTGACTAAGGCCAATAAACACAGCTTGAATACTGTTGAATATTCATATGAAACGACGGAGGGCTACGGATGGTTTTGGCAAAACCGTGAACGTAGTGAACTTGATATAATCGATGGAACGAGATAGCTTTTAAGAGGAGTGGCTCAAGCTCCGCATTTAAAAGTTAGTTTTGAAAAGAACCGAGTGGTTTTTCGAAAGTGTTCCAACGATTTTAACTTGGTTTATTATCTTGCATTAGTTCTTTTAATGCGTGATATTCTTGCATTAGTTCTTTTAATGCGTCCCATCATTTAATCCTACCATTGCAGAAAACAACCAAAATATGACGTACGCTTATGCCATTCGCATTCGCCACGGGGTCCCGTCATCACCCGTTAGGTTACTTAACTAACGACAGAGCGGGGGCTGGGCTAGCGCGGCTGTAAAACATAAGCAACGCCTAAATATAAAGCAATGATAGACATTACAGATCACAGATGAATACATTGGATATACTAGGAATCCGCAATCCGTTCGAGCCTGCAACGAAAAGCGGATTACACGGTCGCGGTGAATAGCCAAAACCCCACCCAAGACCCCTACGGGTGCGGCAAACTACCCGCCAAGTTCCCGGTAGTTTGTGCACCCCTCCATGGGTCTATCCTAGGAGCAAAAACAGTAAAAAGAATTATACAATGACGGCTACAACCCCGACCCGGTTGTGCGGCCATACAAATAATAATATTTCATCAATTTACATTTACAATGAATGAAAGGAAAACAAAAGCTCATCTCACATCCACCCCGGCTATTCACCCGCGACAGTCCAACACATTCATATACACATTCCAATATCAAACACAGATCACAGAGATGTATAACCCCGACTAATCGACTTATAGCGATTAGCCGACGTTCAATACATGCAAACATCACAGATATAACCAACATAGCCAAAGTGTAGCGAAGTTCGAAAAAAATACGGATTTATAGGACCCTAAAAGTAAATTTCTTTTCTGGAAAATCTGGGCACATATAACATATTTGAAAAATCCCAAAACCCCACCAGAAGAACACTGCACAAAACACGATCACATGAAGAGCCCAAACGGCGGCGGATCCGCGGCCAAGAGAATAGTTGAGGCCGCGGATCCGCGGCGGTTTGAAGGAATCAGGGGATCGTTTTTCTTGGGTGTTCTTACAAAACCCTGAGACGATTTTAGGAGTAAAAATTTTTACTTTTAGAGCACAAAAAAATTTCAACAGAAACTTAGGGTTTTGGATTTTCCGGTTTTGCGATTTTTCGGTTTCGAACTTCCATACACTTCGCTACCAAGCTAGTTTAAGTTTAGTTAGGCTCTGATACCACTGTAAGTCCACGTTGCGACCCCCGGTTCTTACGGGGAGGCGGAAACGGTATAAAAATCAAATTTTTAGCGCATGGGGCAACATGGACTAACAAAGTCGGGATCTTTTCTAAACTAAACTAGCAAACAAGCTAAAGAGAATTAGCTACTCGGAAAGATGGTTATACCTAGCTTGAACTCCTTCTTCTTGAATCCTTGTAGAGGTTGATGGTTCTTTCCTCGTTGCCTTCTTCCGTCGAAGATGGATCCACCTGAGGGTTCAACCTTCGGGCTCTTTCTCGAACTTTGAGAGAACTAGAATCTCCGGCTTGCTAAACCTTGATCCTAGAGTAAGTAGAGAGTGTCATTTAGGGTTTTATCTTTTCAAGGAGAGAGATTCTCAACTCATGAGAAGGGTTCTCCTTGAGCTAGAGGAAGAAGAAGATGAAATGAGGAGAGAGAAGCTAAATGATAGAATGAGCTATCTTTTTCTTTCTTGCAACCATATCACAAAAGAAAAAGAATTATCAAAATAATAATAATAATGAAAATGAAATAGTTGATGGAAGGTTTAGGAATGACCATTATCATTTCAAACATTAAATGAATTTTCTAGAATCAAAGAGCATCTTTCTTTTGTAATGATGATGGTCAAAACTTCAACCATGGTCAACAAGTCAACCATGGTCAACAAGTCAACAACAAAAACCAACCATGACACAATTTCATTTTATTAATATTATTAATTGATATATCATAATTCCATTAGGGTTTGGAAAAAGACGACTGTCAACTGTGCATACGCACCCGTTCCGAAACCCTAATGAAAAACCTCTTCCTCCGCCTCAATCAACTGTGCATACACACCCGCATTTGTAACATTTTAAAAATAATTAAATAAATAATTAAATGAATAAAAGTGTTTAAGTGAATTTTAGGATTTTCGGTAAAGTAAAATGTATTTTTCGTAAAACCAAACCGTGATTGTTTTTCACTATAAATTTAAAAATATCTATTTTAATTATGAAATTACTAGTAAATAGTGTTTATTTAGCCACTTATAAATTTTTAGTTTAATAAAATATTTTTCCTAAATTAATTATTTTAAATATTAACATAAGCTTTATTTTTACACTAAATTAGTGTAAATTACAAATTTAAATGGTTTTAATTTGTAAAAATGAACCATGGCATATTAGAAATTAGTTTGTATCATGCAAAATTTATTTGCAAATTTTTCCTAATTTCTAGAGCTTTCTTGAGTTGCTATAGTAAATAAATAAATAAATGAATGCATGAATGTCTAAGTAATAAATATCATGTCTATGTTAACATCAGCGAGTAATCACAATATTATATCGGTTTAGTTGTTAACTGATTCTATCAATAAAAGATAATCTGATCTAAAGTGTACGTGACATAGAAATTACCGATGATGATGTGTGTGAGCCGGCAAATAAGTGTGCGTGGAATATGCGCATCATCGGTAATGGTGCTGGTGTCCTAACAGGTAAGGTTTATACTGTTTATAGCAACATATGTATGAACATGCAACATTATGATACAATGCGAAAGTAAAGACGAATGTATATTACCTACTCATTTAATATACTAATACTACTACCACTATATGACTCGAACCTAACCTAGTGTCCATCTAACCTCCTAAGGAAAACTAAACCTAAGAACTAGTCAACAGAAATAAGAGTCTACCTAAGGTCTGAATCAATATCCCTAATAGTCGGCGATCCAGCCTCAATAGCGTCACATACGTAGTATGGCTTTCTCGAATCAAGAGTGCGGATCAATCATCATATCCATGCCTCGTACGGTAAAATCCATCGCACGGCATCCCAATATCGGGGTACGGGTCAAGTATCTCCTAGGTGCCTCATCATTCGTATAATGTCATCATCAAGTCACACCTATATGATATCGGCATCAGGTCACACCTATACAATATCGTAATCATATCGTGATCAGTCACAAGTTGCAGTCCGAGTACTATTTTAGAGTCCCATGTATCTCAATATCATCACTACCCATTATAATTTATATATACCTGTACATCATCTCATTCTCTAATGATCCGCTAACACTTAATACGACTGTATAGTCAAGAATCACGGCATCAAGCCCAGTTATACTATTTCATCATACCTCAGATATCATATCGCATCAATGAATCCCATGTACGTGTTGTGTGTGTGTATATATATATATATATATATATACCTATACCTAGTTCTATATATATATACACATGCACGTATACACCATGACGTGTTCCAGTGTGTGCGTGTGTGTTTCTATCTGAAACCTACGAACCTCCTCCAAAGTATTCATCCTCTGGTATGCTTTTCCTAAATCGGTCTAGTCCAGCCTAGGGTCATTACTAGGGTCCTACTCATTAAGAATCTAGGGTCACATCTGGTTTCCTAATGTCAATAAGTACTATTCCTATTCTATGTTGCGGGGGTGCTAAACGCCATCCACCCGACTTCCCCCCGTAGATATACATCTACTCACCTGGTCCATGTCTGCCCAAGACGGTGTCGCCATCCTCCTCTTCATCGCCCGCAGTCCACTTGAAGGGTACCTAAACGCAAACATATAAATAGTATCGTAAACCGAATCACATACAAAAGTCAAAAGAGACAAGGAACAAGCATAGGTTAAAACCTATGTCCCGTCCACGCAAAAGAACCAAATACCGCTCGATATCGGCGTACAAACTCCGATGGATCGAGATAACATCATCAAACAACTTGTAGTTTTAAAACACATTACTTATACTATAAAACATGATTAAATCCATCGAAACCCGAAAATCTATCAAACCGTCCAATTTCGCAAAACCCGAAAATGCCAGTTTACCGTTTTTCATCAAAACTTAACATTTAAATGAAACCAATGGTCATAAAACTCATTAAATAGCCTTACTAGACTATACAAACCATTACTATATTTTTATTACACAATTTTGCATTTATTTGAAATTTCTAGTTTGCATCCTTTAACAATTTTCAACATTTTAAAGCAAAATACCACAATTCCACCACAAAACATGATTTCGCATGAATTAATGTCTTAAACTACAATTCATGATGATAGTGATATAATAAACCATAATTATATTTTTAATCTCATTTATATAGAAATTTCTAAAATCTAGTTTACAAAATTAGCAATTTTTATCACAATTATCAATTATCCATAGAAACTAGCAATCAAACTAGGTTTTTCTTTCCACCAACAAGTTAATACTCTTATTAAGACCAAAATCTAGTATTACCAATATTAATTGAGATTTATTTCACCAAAAATTAGGTTTTATAGAAACCTAGTTAGCAAAATTTCCTAATTTAAACCATTTTCAATGAAAAATTTACAATTCAACAATCATGCAAGATTTTCCAAATCCAAAAGTGTTAAACTAACTATTATAACCCTAAATAATTAACAAAAATCATAACTTGAATTTAGAAACCCTAACTTGAATTTTTAAAATTGAACATAGAACTAATTCATTAAATCTAATTAAGCTTAAATGAACATCTAAAACAATAAATCAAAAGAAAGAAATTATACCTCCCAAAATATGAAATCCAAACTAGAAATGAGCCTCCAAAATGCATGCTTTCCATCACCAAAATCCATGTAAAAATGAGTAAGGAATAAAGGGTATGAAATAAATAGGATTTTGTGGAATTTTAATGGCATTTTTGATGTATTTTTGATCATTTTTGAATATATAGCTATATTTTTAAAAAATTTAAACGTCCGCTACTTAGACCGTGACACGTGCATCACACGGCGATTTTCAAAAAGGGGTTTTTGCATATTTCCTTATTCAGATATTTGAACGGCTTTACTATGATGCGCACTATATATAAGTTATAGATTGAGGTATATTAAGATGGTTTTCATATTGGGTTTTGATATTTTATTCTTGCCATAACTCCGATGATTGCATTATGCTTGACGGAGTTGATTTTTGTTATGTATTGATAATTTCGGAGCCCCGACGATTTGAGTGTTTGCTAAACGTTTTAGTGTTTGAAGGGGGAGTTTTAATTTAAATTCGGGGACCGAATTTCCTAAAGGTGGGAAGATTGTAACATTTTAAAAATAATTAAATAAATAATTAAATGAATAAAAGTGTTTAAGTGAATTTTAGGATTTTCGGTAAAGTAAAATGTATTTTTCGTAAAACCAAACCGTGATTGTTTTTCACTATAAATTTAAAAATATCTATTTTAATTATGAAATTACTAGTAAATAGTGTTTATTTAGCCACTTATAAATTTTTAGTTTAATAAAATATTTTTCCTAAATTAATTATTTTAAATATTAACATAAGCTTTATTTTTACACTAAATTAGTGTAAATTACAAATTTAAATGGTTTTAATTTGTAAAAATGAACCATGGCATATTAGAAATTAGTTTGTATCATGCAAAATTTATTTGCAAATTTTTCCTAATTTCTAGAGCTTTCTTGAGTTGCTATAGTAAATAAATAAATAAATAAATGCATGAAAAGACTTTTAATGATGTTTCTCTTCTTGAAACTTCCACACACTTTGCACACTCTCTTCTTTCTCTCACTCTCCTCACTTAGGCCGGCCACAACCCCACCATGGCTGCCCCCCCCATTTTCCACCTCTTTTTTATTCAAAAATGATCAAAAATACATCAAAAATTCCATTAAAATTCCACAAAATCCTATTTATTTCATACCCTTTATTCCTTACTCATTTTTACATGGATTTTGGTGATGGAAAGCATGCATTTTGGAGGCTCATTTCTAGTTTGGATTTCATATTTTGGGAGGTATAATTTCTTTCTTTTGATTTATTGTTTTAGATGTTCATTTAAGCTTAATTAGATTTAATGAATTAGTTCTATGTTCAATTTTAAAAATTCAAGTTAGGGTTTCTAAATTCAAGTTATGATTTTTGTTAATTATTTAGGGTTATAATAGTTAGTTTAACACTTTTGGATTTGGAAAATCTTGCATGATTGTTGAATTGTAAATTTTTCATTGAAAATGGTTTAAATTAGGAAATTTTGAAAATTAGGTTTTATAGAAACCTAGTTAGCAAAATTTCCTAATTTAAACCATTTTCAATGAAAAATTTACAATTCAACAATCATGCAAGATTTTCCAAATCCAAAAGTGTTAAACTAACTATTATAACCCTAAATAATTAACAAAAATCATAACTTGAATTTAGAAACCCTAACTTGAATTTTTAAAATTGAACATAGAACTAATTCATTAAATCTAATTAAGCTTAAATGAACATCTAAAACAATAAATCAAAAGAAAGAAATTATACCTCCCAAAATATGAAATCCAAACTAGAAATGAGCCTCCAAAATGCATGCTTTCCATCACCAAAATCCATGTAAAAATGAGTAAGGAATAAAGGGTATGAAATAAATAGGATTTTGTGGAATTTTAATGGAATTTTTGATGTATTTTTGATCATTTTTGAATAAAAAAGAGGTGGAAAATGGGGGGGGCAGCCATGGTGGGGTTGTGGCCGGCCTAAGTGAGGAGAGTGAGAGAAAGAAGAGAGTGTGCAAAGTGTGTGGAAGTTTCAAGAAGAGAAACATCATTAAAAGTCTTTTCATGCATTTATTTATTTATTTATTTACTATAGCAACTCAAGAAAGCTCTAGAAATTAGGAAAAATTTGCAAATAAATTTTGCATGATACAAACTAATTTCTAATATGCCATGGTTCATTTTTACAAATTAAAACCATTTAAATTTGTAATTTACACTAATTTAGTGTAAAAATAAAGCTTATGTTAATATTTAAAATAATTAATTTAGGAAAAATATTTTATTAAACTAAAAATTTATAAGTGGCTAAATAAACACTATTTACTAGTAATTTCATAATTAAAATAGATATTTTTAAATTTATAGTGAAAAACAATCACGGTTTGGTTTTACGAAAAATACATTTTACTTTACCGAAAATCCTAAAATTCACTTAAACACTTTTATTCATTTAATTATTTATTTAATTATTTTTAAAATGTTACAATCTTCCCACCTTTAGGAAATTCGGTCCCCGAATTTAAATTAAAACTCCCCCTTCAAACACTAAAACGTTTAGCAAACACTCAAATCGTCGGGGCTCCGAAATTATCAATACATAACAAAAATCAACTCCGTCAAGCATAATGCAATCATCGGAGTTATGGCAAGAATAAAATATCAAAACCCAATATGAAAACCATCTTAATATACCTCAATCTATAACTTATATATAGTGCGCATCATAGTAAAGCCGTTCAAATATCTGAATAAGGAAATATGCAAAAACCCCTTTTTGAAAATCGCCGTGTGATGCACGTGTCACGGTCTAAGTAGCGGACGTTTAAATTTTTTAAAAATATAGCTATATATATATATATCTTTTATTTAACATACACGTCCCGCCTGGTTACTAACTCAAATAATAATGATCATGAAAACATACTGCTCAAACTAAAATCAATCCCAATCACATCAATAAAATGTCATGTGCGTCCGGTGCGCACTGAAATCGAAACCAAATGCAGAAACCATGAATACCCACAAAACAAAACTAAGTGCAACAGGTGTGCACCAAAAACATCTGTCAAGTGCAACGGGCGTGCACGACTCACTATCAGGTGCATCTAATCTGCACAAAACCCCGATTTAGTGCATCTGGTGTGCACAAAATCGCATCAAGTGCGCCAAGTATGCGCAAGAATCCTAATCAGGTGCACATGGAGCACGAAAACATACATTGAATATCAAAATCGAAATCACAGCACAAAAATGCATGAAAATTAGGTCGAAACATATGTCAAAATCATGTGTAACCCCTATACACGAAATCAACTCAAAATCTCAAAATATGTAAAACCAAATCAAGTGTACTGGGTGTGTACTCAACAACATCAATACAACTGATACATGAAACACAAATAGAATGAAGGTACACACATGAAATACCAATCGTAGCACAAAATCTTCAAAATACTAAAATCCAATCAATGAAAATATGAAATTCAAATCACTAAATCACAATCGTAAACACTATCGTCAATGCGCGCCCCTTTCCTCTGATGTCGATTGCTTCGAACTCGTCTCTTCGTAGCTATGCAGACTACGCTACCAACGGCAACACTCATATCTAGAGTCTCCCATGTAATCGATCCCTTCACCTGATATCCGGACTACATTAAACTTTTCGATCGATCCATCAAAATCCCATAATTCCCCGAGAGCTCAACGCTCAAGTACAGCTTAAAAATATCCGGTACATACCCCAGCATCGATGATCCAGCCGTAGAAGGGCAAACCCAAGCCTCACTAATGGCACCGCGGAACTGCCGTAAACCCAAAGGTTCAAGGGCGTCCTCATGGTCATTATGTCGAGTTAGGGTTTCATTCTTCTAGAGGGTCCATCGAAATACCTGCATGTTCTTCCGAATACTTTAAACTTAGGAAATGGTTTTCTGATAATCGTTCGAACCCTTTAACTTCATCCGGGCGGCATGTGAATACCCTTCGTCCGCATGCTAAGCAATACTTCAATCCTCAAGAATAACCAATACTCTATTGGTTACTGCATTCGAGCCGCATCTCCCTCTGCCCGTGGTAACAGAAACCACCATCCGACATCGACGAAGATAGATCAAAGGAACGAATGAAATACGGTGCAAACAAATGTACATCCTAAGGCTCCTTAAGCAGAATAGCGTATCGTAAGTATGCCGCGGACCATACCCACGGTACGTTACTCTACCTAAATCGCCTACTCCATCAACCAAGGGTCACCTAGACTTATACAGGGTTAAACCTAGCGCTCTGATACCAACTTTGTCACGACCCGAAAGTACGGAACGTGACCGGCACTTAGATTACGAAACGTCTAGAGGCGCAACGTAACCTAAGTAAGCCGAAGCCCAGAAATCTAAACCATAAAAGAAGAAGAAGAAGAAGAAGAAAACATGTAGAATACAAGTTTAAAAGCAACATCAAATTTTCCCAAAAATTTCGGTAGAGTCTCCTCTGTAAAAACTGGCCCCCAAACGGGCTACAACAGGTATAATATGCATAAACAATAAAAAGCATCCCCAAACGGGAGCTAGCTCAACGCCAACAGGCGGAAACAACCACAACAAGCACAATAATATACAACGCCAGAAGGCGAGGCTCAAACTCAAAAGAAAACAAAACCACCAGATCAGAATAATACAGGCGCGACTCTAAGGTCGAAGTAAAAGACTGGTCCAATAACTTATCAAGTAATACAAATATGGTTGATGGAGCTTACTAGATACAAATGAATGAATAAAAGTACAATGGTGGTTCGGATACAAGTGAACCAACTTACCGTGCAAATCACCCTGAAGAAAAGATGTGCCAACAAGCTGCCACGGGAAACCTGTACATCGAACCTGTAAAGAATTTGGCACAACGGGGGTGAGTTGCCAACTCGTGAGTAGAAGACATCTACAAAAAGAAATCGAATGCACGACGCTATCCTAGGTCATAATAATACACTACTAAATCTCAATCCTCTAGTAATAGCAGGGTAATACTACGTGTAAGTGCAGATACTCCGTGCTCGTGTCAGTGCCTCATATAGTACTATGTTATATGAATGGATATGCATGCACCATGAATGTAAAATAAGCAATCCTGAAATCCAGGTATATCTGTATAAGAAATCTTTGGCTGTTATCATAGTAAAATGTGTATAAGAATCTGAAATCCCAACAATGAAATCCATGAAAATCCGTGTCAAGCATCGACACAAACATGTAAATCTCAAGTCTCACAGTCTCAATACCTCGGGCTCCGTCAGTCCGGATCGGTCCATAATCAAATCTCACGACAACGGTCGGTATCCTCCGGATATCCGCCGCGCCAGACATCACCGGTAGGTAGCCTTCCCCTGCCAGGCTCATCGTCTACAACTCGATCTTCTTGCCCCGGGGTACCATACCGGGCCCACCATGTACCCGAGACGGTTCATCCACTCCTCGAATCGGGTCTCGAAATCCAACAGAAAACATAAAATCTCATGGTGGACGACACATACATCACGAGAAAACCGCAACTTTGTTTAAAAAGAGAGGAGGAGAGAGAGAGAAGTTTTTATATATTTTTGCGGTTTTCCCCAAAAATCCAGAAATCTCACAGAAATCCAAATCTCAAAATCATGAGTAAATATATGATAAGTGTCGGCATATGCCCATAATACTGCGTGATAACATGAAAATATGAATGCATGAATGTCTAAGTAATAAATATCATGTCTATGTTAACATCAGCGAGTAATCACAATATTATATCGGTTTAGTTGTTAACTGATTCTATCAATAAAAGATAATCTGATCTAAAGTGTACGTGACATAGAAATTACCGATGATGATGTGTGTGAGCCGGCAAATAAGTGTGCGTGGAATATGCGCATCATCGGTAATGGTGCTGGTGTCCTAACAGGTAAGGTTTATACTGTTTATAGCAACATATGTATGAACATGCAACATTATGATACAATGCGAAAGTAAAGACGAATGTATATTACCTACTCATTTAATATACTAATACTACTACCACTATATGACTCGAACCTAACCTAGTGTCCATCTAACCTCCTAAGGAAAACTAAACCTAAGAACTAGTCAACAGAAATAAGAGTCTACCTAAGGTCTGAATCAATATCCCTAATAGTCGGCGATCCAGCCTCAATAGCGTCACATACGTAGTATGGCTTTCTCGAATCAAGAGTGCGGATCAATCATCATATCCATGCCTCGTACGGTAAAATCCATCGCACGGCATCCCAATATCGGGGTACGGGTCAAGTATCTCCTAGGTGCCTCATCATTCGTATAATGTCATCATCAAGTCACACCTATATGATATCGGCATCAGGTCACACCTATACAATATCGTAATCATATCGTGATCAGTCACAAGTTGCAGTCCGAGTACTATTTTAGAGTCCCATGTATCTCAATATCATCACTACCCATTATAATTTATATATACCTGTACATCATCTCATTCTCTAATGATCCGCTAACACTTAATACGACTGTATAGTCAAGAATCACGGCATCAAGCCCAGTTATACTATTTCATCATACCTCAGATATCATATCGCATCAATGAATCCCATGTACGTGTTGTGTGTGTGTATATATATATATATATATATATATACCTATACCTAGTTCTATATATATATACACATGCACGTATACACCATGACGTGTTCCAGTGTGTGCGTGTGTGTTTCTATCTGAAACCTACGAACCTCCTCCAAAGTATTCATCCTCTGGTATGCTTTTCCTAAATCGGTCTAGTCCAGCCTAGGGTCATTACTAGGGTCCTACTCATTAAGAATCTAGGGTCACATCTGGTTTCCTAATGTCAATAAGTACTATTCCTATTCTATGTTGCGGGGGTGCTAAACGCCATCCACCCGACTTCCCCCCGTAGATATACATCTACTCACCTGGTCCATGTCTGCCCAAGACGGTATCGCCATCCTCCTCTTCATCGCCCGCAGTCCACTTGAAGGGTACCTAAACGCAAACATATAAATAGTATCGTAAACCGAATCACATACAAAAGTCAAAAGAGACAAGGAACAAGCATAGGTTAAAACCTATGTCCCGTCCACGCAAAAGAACCAAATACCGCTCGATATCGGCGTACAAACTCCGATGGATCGAGATAACATCATCAAACAACTTGTAGTTTTAAAACACATTACTTATACTATAAAACATGATTAAATCCATCGAAACCCGAAAATCTATCAAACCGTCCAATTTCGCAAAACCCGAAAATGCCAGTTTACCGTTTTTCATCAAAACTTAACATTTAAATGAAACCAATGGTCATAAAACTCATTAAATAGCCTTACTAGACTATACAAACCATTACCATATTTGTATTACTTGATAAGTTATTGGACCAGTCTTTTACTTCGACCTTAGAGTCGCGCCTGTATTATTCTGATCTGGTGGTTTTGTTTTCTTTTGAGTTTGAGCCTCGCCTTCTGGCGTTGTATATTATTGTGCTTGTTGTGGTTATTTCCGCCTGTTGGCGTTGAGCTAGCTCCCGTTTGGGGATGCTTTTTATTGTTTATGCATATTATACCTGTTGTAGCCCGTTTGGGGGCCAGTTTTTACAGAGGAGACTCTACCGAAATTTTTGGGAAAATTTGATGTTGCTTTTAAACTTGTATTCTACATGTTTTCTTCTTCTTCTTCTTCTTCTTCTTTTATGGTTTAGATTTCTGGGCTTCGGCTTACTTAGGTTACGTTGCGCCTCTAGACGTTTCGTAATCTAAGTGCCGGTCACGTTCCGTACTTTCGGGTCGTGACAGCATTCTTGTTCCGAGGAACATGAATACCAAGAGATAAAATCAACCCCAAAACATATACCAGTATCTGACTCAAACCAGAGCCAGCCAGTAATATCCGTCCGGACTCCAAAACGTGCACAAGTGCGCGAATGAGAACGAACCCTGTCGCAAAACCATGCGACCTCTACTCTGTTTTGCCCAGAGGCGAATACCCTCTGTGTGGGACTCTAAAGACTCGACACTACGCTGGCAGTGGGTTTAACCACAGACCGCAAGCGGCACTAGCTGTGCGTAACGGTCCCCAGGTAGATGCCGATAAGAAGGCTGACGAGGTGAACCCCATCTGAACTCCTACTGAGTCTGAATGTGACAGTCTCCGTACAGTCCGGTCTGCTCGTCTAATACATCGCATGTCGGGCCTAGGGGGCGGTAAAACGTCAGTCCCCTAATAGCGGTACAAGTCGTGTCGGAGTGAAGCCCAAAACACCCTGAGATAATACTGGAAGCCTACCAGTATATCTCGCTTGCCCTGGCCAGGGACTACTCGTGTAATGGCTCTCCTAGACACAGCGCGATGTCAACCCTCAATACCGGGAGAGACGAATTCTGTCTAACCGTCACTGCCTCCAAGTGCTTCGGGACTGCACCCAACCACTACCCGTTTGCACGACTCCTTTGAGCCGTGGTAGGGTAGTGATCAAAGTGCAATGGGAACACACTCGAGGCGAAGTGCCAGTGTTAAGTCAGCGGACTAAGCTGTACTCACGTCACCTGGGAACTGATAACTGACGATAGGTATAATACCAACCTGTCAGTTCCCGACGAGTCCTGTCCAGTGTACTCGTAACCTAACGAGCACCCGTATACTATCTCCAGTACGACGTACTGATGGCCGTGGGACAGACCATCTCCCACACTGGGATGAGAAGCGCATACGCTAGTCTACTCCGGAGTATCGATGCCCTGTCTCGATAGTCCTGCGACTAGGGACCTGTATAAGGATGTGCTTATAGATTACCCAGCCCCCACTAGTGTGACTGCCATCACAACGCTGGTAATCAAGTAAAGATCCTAAGGGCTCCACTAATGTGTATAGGTGATATACTAAAATAAACACAAGTACACATTGAAATAGAAACAAACCAAGTAGCATACTACTATATTGAGCAAGATTGTTTATACAAGGTGAATATCCCAAGCTTCCATTAAGTAATATACAAACCAGTATGATACAGTAATGGCCTCTAGGGCATATACACTAACAACGAGGCCAGGTAAGTGCAGAGATAAGGGGAGGTTTTCCGACGCTTTCGCGAAGGTCCTTAATTAAATAACCCTTTCTCTTTTGGCGGTTTCGCCGTTAACACTTTTCTAGACACCCCGTAAACAATATACCGTTAAGCGGTGTTCTAAACACAATTAACCTCTCCTAGTGAGCGCGAAGTCTTTAAAGGCTTAAAGTCTAGTTTCTTTTAAAATTTGTGCGGGTAAACGTTTATGCACAGTTTCGTGATTTGTGGGCCACGGAAAAGGTGATGAAATCCTTTACCGTATGTTGTGCGGTTCGCTTTCCCTTAAGTCCATATTAATGTATACAATGCGCAATTCAATGAAAAAATTTATTCAAAGAATCAAACAATCGTTTTTTATTTAAGCTCGGCACTGCAACAAATACGGGTTAGTCAATTTTTTTGGCGTTTACTAGCGAACTTGCAAAGAATCCTGCAAAGATATTATATTGGATGCGTCGGATTTGAGAAGAAGGTGTAAGTAAAGTACGTACCGTTAAGTTGTGGGTTAAGACACCCCCGTTGAATCAAATCCGGTAAGCTTGAAAAGTTCGCTTGCGCGGGTCAAACTACCCGGATCTTTGGCACTGTACTTCGTAACCACCTTAACTTTGAATGTGCACTTTGCTCTCCACGCTCGCTGTTCGCAAATCCGCAAAATCTGAAATGTCGGAAAAATGGATATTAGTGCGGAAAAACGATACGAATGCCCAAATACCTGCACATTAAAAATTATAAAAAACAAACAATACAAATAGGACAAAAATAGAACACTAGAGCTCAGAGGAGAAATTGGAGGCAAGAGGTGGTGAAAGGGCCGGCGTCACCTGATTTGGTGATGATCTCGCCGGCCAACTTGATGAGGTAGGGCTCCAAATTTCAACAGTAGTCTCAGTGTTCCACTAATGCCACACTGGTATTGTTTATCTTTTTATTTTAGTTACAGAGTGAAAGCAGGTATAAAATCCAGAGAACAAAATGGTTAGCTTGTGTTAATTTTTGTTTTGATTTTGGTTTTTGGTTTTGAAATTTTTATGTTGTTTTGAAAAATAGGGTTAGATGGGTATAACCAAAATTAACCCAAAATAACAAAATTAAAAACGTTACCGTCTCCCCGGCAACGGCGCCATTTGATCGCACGCCAAAAGCATGTCGGATATTTAAAAGTTCTAAAGTTTAACCGCGATCAGGACGGTGTTGCTTTGCAGCTAGCCGCGATGAGCATGGGTCGATCCACAGGGAGATGGTAAGTTTTTAGGCTTGTTTTAACGAGTTAACAATGTGGCGGATTTGTTCGTTATCTAACCTATGTGTTACATTCAAGTATAAGGCTTGTTAGGAAACGATAGGATAGTGTAAGTTAATGGATTCCGTATTCAAGTACTTTGAGCCGAACTTAACCAATGAAGCTAGAACAATCGGCAACAACGTGGATTAGGGGACTTAAGCACGGTATTTATGGAATCCGGCTTATTGACCCTTGTCCGTCCGTTCTTATCTCTTGCTTTCGCCTCCGGCCAAACCGAATGCAACCGGTCACGGTTAGGAATCACCTTTACCTTGGTAGGATAGGGTGCCTAACGGAGCGCTTGCGTAGGGTTTGGGCAGAGTTTCAAATGGAAAAGACGGAAAAAGGAAATGAAAAACGAAACGTTAACTTACAATATCTTTCTCTTTTCCTAACAACAATATTCACACCATTCACAAAACAAACCACAAAGAGATAACAAAAGAGATAGTGTAAGTTAATGGATTCCGTATTCAAGTACTTTGAGCCGAACATAACTAATGAAGCTAGAACAATCGGCAACAACGTGGATTAGGGGACTTAAGCACGGTATTCATGGAATCCAGCTTATTGACCCTTGTCCGTCCGTTCTTGTCCCTTGCTTTCGCCTCCGGCCAAACCGAATGCAACCGGTCACGGTTAGGAATCACCTTTACCTTGGTAGGGTTGGGTGCCTAACGGAGCGCTTGCGTAGGGTTTGGGCAGAGTTTCAAATGGAAAAGACGGGAAAAGGAAATAAGGAACGAAATGTTAACTTACAAAATCTTTCTCTTTTCCTAACAACAATATTCACACCATTCACAAAAAAAACCAAAAAGAGAAGAACAAAGAGAAGAAAAGATTACAAGCAAGTAATTAAAGTGCATGGAATTTAAGTGCGAGAATTAAAAGAGCAAGAATAAAATGCAAGTAAGTAAAAGATTAGGAACCAAAGAACATATTGCAAGACATGGGTTCAATAACCCAAACTTAAACTTGCAAGCTCAATAAAGAGGTTGCAAGATCAAGAGAGGGCAAAGAACTCATGGTGAAGGAAGCACAAAAGAACACTTTATTAAACTTCAAGAATGATACAACCCCTTGAGATCAATAACCAACCCTTAAACTTTCAAGCTCGATGAAGAGGTTGAAGGATCAAAAGAAGGTTAAGAACTCAAGGGGACTAAGCTATTTACATGAAAGGAGAATAGAAAACTTGGACAAAGAATGACAATCCAAGACTAAAGAATGAATCTTGAATCTTTGCCCACTGCCTGCTATTTATAGGCAAAGAAGAAAAGAAAATAAACAATAAAAATAGGGCTACTTGGCAGCAAGAAGGGGTGTGTGAAGAACTGGGGCCCACTAGAGCCTGCGGGGCCGGCCAGGCCGGTCTATAATGTGATGTGGCTGGCCACATCATGTTGGAACGGTCTCGTACTTGGTGTGTTGACTTGTTAGGTCCCCCGCATCACTTTGGTCCAGTTTGTTTTTCTGTTTTGACTTGATTTGCACCCAATGCTTGGAGGGAAATTCGAATTTCTAAATCAACACCAAATTTTTAGCATTAAATGCTCATAACTTCATTCCCACATGTGCCTAAATCATGGCTGCCCCCATTATGGTTTTGTTGATTTGTCCATTTGATTTTATTTTGCACTTATTATTGGAGGGAATTTTTGAATACAATTCAACACATGATCTTCAGCATTAAATGCTCATTACTCCATTCCCACATGTGGCTTGATTCATGGCTGCCCCATTATGGCCCATGCTGATTTATTTAATTGACTTTGATTTGATTTCAGTTTTGGAAGGAAAAAATCAACACATGATGTTTAGACTTGAATGCATATAATATTTTGCCTTGAATGCATATCCACATGTGCCTAAAAGTCTTGTGTATACATTTATTGTGTTGGACCATTTAGATAGAAAAATGTGTACACAAACTTGTTGCAAAAAGGGACTCCTGAAGTATCGGTCGGATTGCGGTTCTGGTTGCAGTGTCGGCTCTCAATTGATATATCCATGCTTTTAAATGTATTTCCAGTATTTTATCACGGATACCTGTAATCTGTATTACTGAGCAGACACTGGTTAATAGTACCGATAAATACAACAAATAGATAATGAATGGGCGGTATTAGAATGCAGTTTTCTGATATGAACAGGGACAGAGGATGGAAAAGAGATGGTGACACCGTCGATGATGGGGGTTTCCGGCGAGGTTTCACGGCAAGAAAGGCTGTGGGTTAAAGAAGTCGAGTCGGGGTTATATGCAGGGTTCTTGTGTGCAGGATTCAGGTCTCGGGATCTGGGGAGAGGGAGGAGAGAGGAAGACGACGCAGGTGGAGGTGACGAGGGCGGTCGCCGGCGGTGGATGCGACGAGGCTTGTGTAGAGGCTCGGGTTGGTTCCAGCGATCGGGAAAGAGAGGGAGAAGAGCGAGGTGAGGAGAAGGGAGTAAGTCATGGTGATGAGGGCGTGAGGTCGGCCGCGTCGGAGCCTCGGTGACGTGAAGATACAGCGAGGGTGTCGTGGTCATCGGGTTGTAGCCGGGGTTCTAGGGTTGGTGGGTTTGCACGGGGAAAGGAGAGTGGAGGAAGAAGAGGAGGATATGGAGGCGGTGTAGGTGATGAGGGGAGGCCGACGAGGATGGTCGGCGGTGAGGGCAACGATGGGTTTTAGAGTTAGGGTTCATGGGTGCGGGGGTCGCAGGTTCGTCGGGGAGACGAGAGGAGCGAGAGGGAGGTAAGGTCGAGTAAGAGAGGATAGTGACGACGTGGGTTAGGCGGTGACGGACGAGCGAGACGCGCGGCGCGGGTCGAGCGCGGCGACGAGGAGGGAGACGAAGGCGGGAGAAAATAAAGGAGGA
This sequence comes from Agapanthus africanus, assembly GCA_030015575.1. Lineage (NCBI taxonomy): Eukaryota > Viridiplantae > Streptophyta > Magnoliopsida > Asparagales > Amaryllidaceae > Agapanthus > Agapanthus africanus. The sequence goes on from JASDDO010000019.1 coordinate 285,243,757, forward strand.
AGAAGAAGAGAGAGAGAGAGAGACGTGTGCAAAATTTTTATATTAGGTTTAATTAAAATATGTATAGGGAGAGAGAGAGATAGGAAGTGGAGAAAGAGATAGAGAGAGAGTCACGAGAGAGAGAGAGGGAGAATCAGTTATGATTGTTTAGTTAAAAAAAATATAATATATATATATAATGATAACTGTTAGTATAAAGGATATAATAATATATGTTAGTTAAAATTATATTAATAGTTTCTAAATATATAAAATATAATATTAGTCCGTTTTGAGATTTTGGCAAATACAAACTTTCTCCAAAACACGCCCGGGTCGGGTCCAAAAATTCAGATTTAAAATATGAAAAATATATGCGACGTCCAAATTTCAAAAGGAATGCTCAGGTAACAAAAATGCATACCCCCAAGAACGGATGCACGTACGTGCGCGTAGCCATCCAAACACGTCCGTTTCACTGAACGGGACGAGAACAAAATGCGCGGATGCTACCACGGGGTTAGGAGTATCAAGCAGGCCATGTAATGCAATTTTAAAATATTTTACATGACCTAAAATGTTATATGGTAAAAGATGCAATGCCAGGTAAAATGCCAGTATGTACTAATCATGAGATGCACGTGTCCATGCAACAAGTCAAGGTAATCTATAGATAAGAATCAAACAGGTTCACGCAAGCGGGTCGGGTCGAATGTAATGTAAAGTGTAAAAATACCATTCGCACCCATAATACGAAAGATCAATAAAATGCCACAAATAAATAAATACGGAAACTGGAATTGGTATAAATGGACTCGGTTGTTACACTGCCGACGGCGGGGGCGGATCAGAAAAGTTTCTTTCTCCCTGACACCCCGGTCGTCCCTTTTGCAGAGCTCGCAGCTCCTGGGATCAACGAAGAAATGTTCTTTTTGGGGTTTCTCGGGCTATGGCTGAGCTGGTTTGCGCTTCCGATGCACCCTCGCCGTATGAGGCTGTCCGTCTTCTACCCAGCGCATCGAATGGTTATTGGGGTGAATGTGGCCGTCGGGGTTGCTGGGTTAGCCTATTTATATCACGGCCTTAGCCTAGCAGCAGATACTGCTCAACCGAGGGTGCAGCCCGTGAACTTCTCAATGCATTACTTCACCTCGTGGCTCGAGTTGTATGTGCTTGGCGCCTTCGGAATTCACAAAAGGCCCCTTTTTATGAAAGATATAACTTTCCCCGACTACTGTGTCTGGTTGACGCTTCTATTTTGTAACCGACTCCACGAGAGGCTCGAGGCTTACTCCTTCACCCGCGTACTGTCGGGTATGGCATGACCTTTCTTGACAAGGTCTTAAATATTGGCAAAGAATCCGCGAAGGCTGTGCAGCCGCTGCGGGACCCCTTTAAAGATGGCGCCTCTACCTTGAAAGCTCGGGAGATTCTCCACCTATATTCAATCAAGCCGGGCTTTCTGGTGTTTAGGCAGAATGATGCGGCGTTGTTTATGAGATACAACCCGCATCGTTTCATCCAACAATCTAGCTACAATCAGGGTGTTCCGCTTGAGGTCTTTCTAGCTGAGCCGCCCGCCACAGAAGAAGGCATCCGCAGCGCGCTACACCATTTCATGAGGCTCAACACCGGTTCTAACTTTTTTATCAGTGAGCCAAGCTGCGTCCCAAAGGTGTTGAACGTGTACGTGGCGTGGTACCAGCATGCGATAGGTGCTATCATCAGGGAGGAAAAGTAGTTGTTGCTCGATCGTAAGGGTGCAGCCCCTGCTGGTAATCCAGTTATTCCTTTGAAGCAACGGACCGTCGTTCGTCTTCCTTTGAGAGAGGTTGCTGCAGTTGTGGTCCCGCGCGTGATGCCTGAGCTGCCGCAACCCCATGCTCCCGTGAAAGCGGTGACTGTGGCGTCTCCCGAGTCTGGCGTGGGTTCAGATATCGGGACTCGTCGTCCAAATGTGCCCACTAAGCGTAAGCTTGTGCTGGCGTCTACGGGCACTCGCTCGCAGAAGAAGAAAAAGTCGATTCTTTCTGCAGACGCTGTACTCGGCCAGGAGCCTCATGCTCCTTATAGCGAGGGCCTAAGAGAATATGGGACCAACGAGGGTTTATTTATGGCGCCGGATGATACTGATTTGGAGGCTGCCATTGCATCTTCCGAGCGACTAGCTAGCCATAAAGCAGGACTGATCATCCTCGCTGAATCAGGTAATCTTCAGCCGTATCTTTTTGTCGTTGCATTGCATTTTTATTATCGTGTTTTGACTGACACTTTTTCTTCAACAGGCGTTTCCACTGAAGAGGCACTCGCGGCTTCCCTCAAGACTTTTGATGAGGAAGAAAGGCTTCGCGCATCGCTGGGTCTTGGTATATTTCGGCTCATTATGCCCTTATTCCCTTTTCCTTCATGAATAGTCTGACCCCTTTTTCATCTTATCGCAGGGACTGCTTCGACCCAAGTTATCTCAAGTGCCATGCCGATTTCGCAGCGTGGTGCAGAGATGCTTCCAAGGCCGGCTACCTAAGTGCCAGCTTCCCTAGTATTGCCAAACAAGGCTTCACTTAAGCAACCGATGATGGACGCCATAATGGCTCCAGAGGTAGCTCCTGGCGCGGACGATGACGTCTCCTTGGCAGAGGTTCTAAGAAGATCAGCTCTCACGGCCCAGGCGGAAAGGAAGCGCAGGAGGCGTGCAGCAAGAGAACGTAACACCGCCTTGGCCGTAGGTGCAGACTCGAGCACTGCTTTCCCTGTCCCTGCTTCTTCAGAGGGGGTTCCGGCCGTCCTGTCTACCGCTCATAGACAGGCGGTACGCACGGCTCGGGAAGCAGTTGAAAAGCCGTCCCAAAGTAACGTAACACTGGGTCCTTTTGTCAGAATTTGATCTTCAGATCCTCATATATATTACCATGTAGGGCTAAGTCCTGGTGAGGAGGCGGCGGGTGAGATGACGGCAACCACTGAGCCCGAAGCGGCTACTCTTTCCCAGGAGTCTGGGACTGCTCCAATTGCCGCTCTTTCCGCCTGCGGTTCCCTGCCATCGCCTGGCATTGTGAGTGCCACGACGGCTCTCGTGGAATCAGGGGACGAAGCTACGGGCGGCGAAACCATCCCCCCAAATGAGATCGAAGAAGTCATGATGCTTGGTGATGCTTCCGTCACCGTTTTGGATGATGACTTGTCTGGTAGGTCTTGGATCGCTGCATTCTTTTCATTTTGCAATCCCTTCTAATGACATTTTGTTCATTTTGAATGTAGGTGTGGTGAGCACTGAGGTTGTGCCACCTGAAGAAGCACCACCAGCTGCCGCTTTGACGGTTGCTGCCCCTTCGTCTCCTATTATATCTTCTCGAGTGTTGGAAGGTATGGGTTTGTGATTAACTTAAATTAGGGACAGCATCTTCCGTGTACTGACCATGTATCATCATAATCTTGTAGGAGTTCTCTTTGATCACTTATATCAGGTGTTGAACCCGCACTTCTCCTTCCAGTCAGAGATTAGTCTGCCCGCTGGTGCCGGTGAGTATCTTTTCTAACCGACATCCTTTCTTTTCTTTAACGGGCAGCCATGCCATTGCTAATTCTTCTTTGCATTACTTGTAGCCTTACAAATTGAAGGAGGGGACGAGGGTATCGTCGCACCACCGGTACTCCCAGATCTGCCCCCTGTTGCAGCCGGTATAGTAGACTCTATTGTTTGTGTATTTTTCTTTATTTCTTGAGCCGACATCTGATTATGATTTATTTTGCAGCGGTGACACCGACTCCAGCTCCGTTCGAGTCTCACATCATAATGCCGGTGGGGCCCTTTTCCAGACGTCCTACTTCAAAAGGCGTTGTGACCAGTCTGCGTATGTTGAGCGAATACATCGAAGAGCTTGACGCGGAGGCCCCTACACTCGCTGCAGATTTTGCTGCCGAGGTTAATCCAATGCTGGCGACGCTTGTAAACTTCCATAACGAAGGCTTCGTTCAGTCTTGGGTTAACCATGCAGGAAGGTTGAGGTCTGCCTGCATGAGCTTGAGCTTAGGCGTCCTGCTCCTGAAATGTTGGCTTTGAACTCCCAGCAGGTTGCATGGGTTGAGCATAGCATGTCCTTCCTCCGCCATTTTGAACAAGAAGCAACCTCGAGGTGGAAGGAACACAAGGAGGCTTCGGGTGAATCTTCCCGGCTGAGCGCCCAAGTTGAAGCGAGTGCCACACAACTGAGAGCCGTCCTTGACAATTTGCAACGATGCATTTCGGACGGGCTGGCATTAAGGCGGAAGCTTGACTCCATTGAGCAGGTTACGCAAAGTCGCGAAGCTGCCCAACGGGAAATCGATGAGAAGGTTTCATCGTGCTTGCAGCAACGAGCTCGAATTGAAGTAGAGCTGGCCGCGGCGGCCGATCATGAGAAGGCACTAAAAGGAGTGCGCGAGCAACTTGCTGACTTATTGAAAACGCCTCCTTCTCAGTAGCTGTTTTGTATAGATTGAACACTTGTAATCTTTGAATAACATGTATCCATTTTTTTATTCTTTCATATGATTCAACTTGTACTCGATTGAATTCATGAATAAAAGATACACATTTTTTTATTGTTGCTTTCTTCTCTTTGCCGTGTCATTGCCATGTGATTTTAGCAAGTATGGCATGTAGATAGTAAGTGACGGTCCATCTTGGACTCTTTGCAAGGTAACGATGGCTTAGGAAATAGGTTCAGGTTTGCTGCCTAAGACTTTTCAATTTTATGAGCCGTGAGGGGTTCATAAAGACTTTTCTCCCTACGAGTCGAGAGGATCTCGCAGGTGTATTTTCTTCTTAGGAATCGTGAGGATTCCTAAGTGTGTTTTCACTTGAGAGTCATAAGGATCTCCCGAGAGAATTTTCTCCTTACAAGTCGAGAGGACTCGTAAGTGTTTGCTTCTTTTCTTATCAATGTTTGACTTAGGAGAGTGTGGCCTGTAGAAAATCTATCTTGACCTCTCTGTGAGACAATGATGGCTTGGGAGACAGGGTTAGGATCTGCCACCTAAGAATTTTCAACTTTATGAGCCGTGAGGGTCTTATAAAGACTTTTCTCCCTACGATTAGAGAGGATCTCGCAGGTGTGGTTTCTCCTTAGGAATCATGAGGGTTCCTAAGTGCGTTTTCTCTTGAGAGTCTTAAGGATCTCACAAGAGAATTTTCTCCTTACTGTTAGTGTATATGCCCTAGAGGCCATTACTGTATCATACTAGTTTGTATATTACTTGATGGAAGCTTGGGATATTCACAGTTGTATAGACAATCTTGCTCAAAATGGTAGTACGCTACTTGGTTTGTCTCTACTTCAATATGTGCATGTGTTTCTTTTAGCATATCGCTTATACATATTAGTAGAGCCCTTAGGATCTTTGCTTGATTACCAGCGTTGTGATGGCAGTCACACTTGTGGAGGCTGGGTAATCTATAAGCACATCCTTATACAGGTCCCTAGTCGTAGGACTATCGAGATAGGGCATCGATACTCCAGAGTAGACTAGCGTATACGCTTCTCATCCCAGCAGGGGAGATGGTCTGTCCCACAGCCATCAGTACGTCGTACTGGAGATAGTATGCGGGTGCTCGTTAGGTTACGAGTACACTGGATAGGACTCATCGGGAACTGTTGGTTGATATTATACCTATCGTCAGTCATCAGTTCCCAGGTGACATGAGTATAGCTTAGTCCGCTGACTTGACACCGTCATTTCGCCTCGAGTGTGTTCCCACTGTACTTAGATTACTACCCTACCACGGCTCAAAGGAGTCGTGCAAACAGGTAGTAGTTGGGTGCAGTCCCGAAGCATTTGGAGGCAGTGACGGTTAGACAGGATTCGTCTCTTCCGGTATTGGAGGTTGATATCGCGCTGTGTCTAGGAGAGCCATTACACAAGTAGTCCCTGGCCAGACCCCAATAGCTCAATAAGTCGTGTCGATATGAGGTCTATAACAATTCGAGAAACTACTGGTAACACTTACCAGTAAATCTCAGCAACCCTGGCCAGGGATTTCCTGTTATAGCCAATCGAACACAGCGCAACATCAACTCCCTATACCGGGAGAGACGAATCCCCTCCTATCGCTCATTGCCTCCATGTGACTCGGGACTGTACCCAAAAACCACCGTTTTGCACGCCCTCTTGGATGTGGTAAGATGGAAATCAAAGCACAGTGGGAACCACACAAGACTCTATGACGATCTCGGGTCAACAGACTACTCTGTACCAGTGTCACCAGAGAACTGCCATCTGACGTGAGGTATAATACCATCTGGGAGTTCTCGGCGAGTCCGTCCAGTGTACCCAGTCTCTACTGAGCACCCGTATATCATCTCTGATGTCAAACACCAATGGATATGGGATCATCCATCGCCCATCTGTATGGGTCGAGAAGGTATACGCTAGTCTACACTGGTATATCGATGCCCTGTCTCGATACACCCACGACTAGGGACTTTGAAGGATGTACTTATGGACTACCATGTCCCCACTAGTATGATCCGCATCATAGTCCAGGTAGTCAAGTACAGATCCTAAAGGCTTTACCAACATGTAACAGAGAGACAAACAGTATACACGTTAAGGTAAAGATCAACCAGATAACATACTATCATGTCGAGCAAGAAAGTCCTCCCTATATACGTCCCAGCATCCACTACAATATACATCCAATGTACAGTAATGGCCTCTAGGGCATACATATAACTAACAAACCGATACTAGTTAATGCAAAGTAATATATCAAATATATAATTATGCATTAAATCATTAAATCAACACTTGATTTAATGATCCGGTCATATCGCATATAACCGACTAATATCAACAGTAACAACTTATCGAATCAACACTTGATCCGATAACCCGGCTATATCGCATATAACTGATCAATGTCACAAATCGCGAGAATCGAATACAGTATCACATACTGGTATCATTCTCCGTCCCGCACATATCTCATATGCGCTCCTATTTCGTTTCGCTTGAGCTAGGAAACCTCTGTGTAGGACTCTAAAGACTCGTCAATACGCCGGCAGCGGATGATGATCATATCAAACATCCACAAGCCGCAAGCGGTCTGCCAAACGTAACGGCCACCCGGGTATTGAGCGATCTGAAGATCGACGAGCAAGCCCGCTCACACTCCAGTGAATCCAACCAGTAACACTACCGTACAGTCCGGTCTGATCGTCTGATATGTCGGATATCTTGCCTAGGGGTGGTCGACGTCAGACCCCAATAGCTCGATAAGTCGTGTCGATATGAGGTCTATAACATTTCGAGAAACTACTGGTAACACTTACCAGTAAATCTCAGCAACCCTGGCCAGGGATTTCCTGTTATAGCCAATCGAGCACAGCGCAACATCAACTCCCTATACCGGGAGAGACGAATCCCCTCCTATCGCTCATTGTCTCCATGTGACTCGGGACTGTACCCAAAAACCACCGTTTTGCATGCCCTCTTGGACATGGTAAGATGGAAATCAAAGCACAGTGGGAACCACACAAGACTCTATGACGATCTCGGGTCAACAAACTACTCTGTACCAGTGTCACCAGAGAACTGCCATCTGACGTGAGGTATAATACCATCTGGGAGTTCTCGGCGAGTCCGTCCAGTATACCCAGTCTCTACTGAGCACCCGTATATCATCTCTGATGTCAAACACCAATGGATATGGGATCATCCATCGCCCATCTGTATGGGTCGAGAAGGTACACGCTAGTCTACTCTGGTATATCGATGCCCCGTCTCGATACACCCACGACTAGGGACTTTGAAGGATGTACTTGTGGACTACCATGTCCCCACTAGTATGATCCGCATCATAGTCCAGGTAGTCAAGTACACATCCTAAGGGCTTTACCAACATGTAACAGAGAGACAATCAGTGTACACGTTAAGGTAAAGGTCAACCAGATAGCATACTATCATGTCGAGCAAGAAAGTCCTCCCTATATATGTCCCAGCATCCACTACAATATACATCCAATGTACAGTAATGGCCTCTAGGGCATACATATAACTAACAATCTCCCACTTGCACTAGGGCCATCTGTAGCAGTGGTTGTAGTATCTCATACTCAACCATCCCATAAAAGTCTCTCTCTGGGAATAGGCCTTCGTGAGTGGATCCGCCGTGCTGTCCTCTGAGTCTACTCTCCTAACCTTGATCCCTTAGAGATCAACCATCTCCATGATCAGGTGATACTGCCTTAGAATATGTATGGATCACTGATGGGACCTGCGTTCCTTGGCATAAGCCATGACTCCATTGTCACACAATGGGAGGAACATAGTTCATCTCATGAACTAATATACACCCAAACAGCCTCTTTGGTAGCATCTTTAAGTAGCGATGTATCCTTCCTTTATCGTCTAGTATGTCACGGTATTTAGCTTGGAACTTTTCCAACATACCGTCCCTCCACTGAGGGTAAAGACAATGCCTGTGACTGACATTCAGTCGTCATTATCACCCTGGAACCCTTCCAGTGATTCTCCCCAGGATCGATTGATACCATCTCACTACAACTAGTGAGAATCCTAACATCCAATTAGATCTATCTCATAGATCCAAAAACCCAGGATTTAGGAGGTATCACTTTGATCCTATGTGGAGAATCATTGTGATAAGCGGAGATTGATCGAGCGTAGCATAGGAAACTCTTTTCCTATCAAGAGTATGTCATCCACGTACTCTACGAGGATCACCACCATACTCCCTACTACCTTTTTGTTTATACAAGGTTCATCTACCATTTTGATGATGTCAACTTCTTTGACTAATCCATCAAAATAGATGTTCCAACTCCGCGATGCCTGCTTTATCCTATAAAGCATCTTGCACACGTTTCCGCTGCTCCCACTGTCTACGAAGCCCTCTGGCTGTGTACTTATAGACGCTCTCTTCCAAAATATCATTTAGAAAAGCAGTCATGACACCCAACCACCAGATATCGTAGTCATGGTATGTAGCCATGGCAAGTAGGATCTGGATGGACTTAAGCATAGCTACTGGAAAAAGGTTTCATCATTATCCATGCCTGGTCGATGACGAAAAACTTTAACAAGTCTAGCTTTGAAAGTCTCAACTTTTCCATCTACACCAAGTAATCTTCTCAAGATATACTTGCTCCTGATGGGGATTTAACCCTTCAGATATAGCAACCAAAGTCCATACTTTGTTGGTGTATAAGGATTCCATCTCAGATCGCTAAGCATCCAGCCATTCTTACAGAGTCTTACTCCTGATGGCCAGCTCGAAGTTAGTTGGGTCATCATCTCATGATGCAATCCTCGCTCCCACTATCATAGAGAAACTGAAGTAGCTCTCAGGTGGGTGAAGAACCCTACTAGATCGGCGGAGAGGCTGAGGTTCGTTGGAATCCACTGAATCCTTTGGTTCTATCAAATCATCAGCTGCAGTTTGTATGGCTGGAACATTTCCAGTTCTACATAACAGACCTTGCCTCGAGCTTGTCCGGATTTTGCTTTTAGACATAGGCCGGACAACCCCAAATCTTAACTAGCTTAAGATATGGGCTCTTCCCATACCATATCTCATATGGAGCGGTAGGCAACTGATTTGATTTGAACCCTATTCAATAGGTATGCAGCTTCTCAAGTGCATAACTCCCAAAAAGGAAATAGGTAACTCAGTAGTACTCATCATAGAGCACACCTTATCATATAGGGTGTGATCGCTCCGCCCCGATATACCATCGTGCTATGGTGTATACGGAGGAGTAATGCTGAGAGAGAATCTCATTCTCCTTTAGAATAGTCCAGGAATTCCGTGTTCAAGTATTCTCCTCCTTGATCTCATCAAAGGACATAATACTTATACCCGTATTCTGGTTCTCTACTTCTCGCTTATATTCTGTGAATATCTCAAAAGGTTCGGACTTGTGTTTCAACAGGAACATAGGTCTGAATCTCGAAAGATCATCAGAGAATGTAATGAAGTATAAAGAACCAGTCCTGGCATGTGTAGACAGGAGACCTTACATACATCATCATGTATCAGTCCCAAGAGTTCATTAAGTCTTTCTCTGTTTCCAATAAACAGAGCTGTGGTCATTTTATCTCTGTGACATGACTGGCAAGTTTCACAAGATGTAAATTCAAACTCATTTAAATATGCATCTTTATGTAACTTCAGCTAGTCGGGTCACATTGATATGACCTAGTCTACAATGCCTCAAGAAGGATTCGTTCATATCTGAACTCTTCCTCTTGTGTGTGTTCCATATACTAAGAACTGTAGTTTGATTTAGAACATCAACGCTGTTAGATAACGTGCCTGATACGATCAACTTTTGATATAGGAAATGTTCAAAACATTATCCAACAATACAAAATTTTATCATTTCTTTACTGATAAAGAGACTGATATGATTTTGTATATCAGGTTCGGTATCTAATAACATTCGTTCAGAATCAATGTATTGGTAATACAGAGTGACAGTGACCAACAGACTTGGCTGCAACTCTTGCCCCGTTTTCTGTCTCATGAAACTTATCACCCGTTCTCAGTTTTTCTACCCTTTTGTAGCCCTATGTAACAGATTACATATCTGGGATCCTGATCCGGTATCATATACCAAGGATGCGAAGGATACTGAGAAACAGTTCTGTATAATGATCACACCCGAAGATGATGCATCATCATACACTCTCTTCGTTTGGGCGGCACGGGAAATCTGGTATTCCCCAATTTCCTGCTCTGTCTTATAACAATTATAAGTTGGAGCGGGACCAACGTTCCCCAGCTCAGTATAACAAGCGGGTTCGGTCAATATTCCGTTTTATTATCTTGATTAAGGCGTATATGGTCGCTACCTGGAGAGAGAGAGAAGAAAACACTCAGCGTGCGCTCTTGCAAGAATAGATTGGTTATTATTTTATCTAATCAGGATGGCTCCCACTGGTTTTTATCAAATCTTCCTTCAAACCCTAAAAGGAAAGACTAGCCGGGATTAATTACACACTACAAGTTCGCCAATCTTTCAGCCAGGCCAGTGTCGGTACTTTGAGGGAGGTCCCCCGTGCTTTCGCACGAACCTAATTACTGTAAACCTCGTTTTCCCAGAGGCGTAACCTCGTTGACACCTTTCTAGACACCTACTTGATCGGCAAATTGTAATGTGCAAAACTCTCCCAGGAGTAACTCTTACTCACAGCGGGTATCGGGATCCAACTATCTCATAGAAGGTATGCAATCTCATTGCAAATTTCAACACTTGAAATTCCCGATAATCTTTTGCCCCTAACGTGCTATGACCTTGACGAAAGCCAACAAACCATAGCCCGCTAGTCAAGTTCAACCCGTACATTTCTTGATTGAATTAAACCCACCCGCACGACCCTTGACGAAAGCCAACAAAGTCGCACGACTACCCTAATCCAATCGCATCGTATGCTGGCAGATAAGCAGCATATAGCTACCGCACACTGCACCTTGACGAAAGCCAACAAATGCAGCACGAATACTATATACAACTTATCTGAAATGTCGGAGGGCTACGACAGGTTTTTCTGAAAATCTATTGCGTAATGAACTTGATATCGTTGTAGGATCGAATGAATTTTGAAATGGATTGTCTTTGATGCTTTTCTAGTTTTGCTAAAGGAGTCACTCCCGGTGAAGGGATCGTCGGTCCTTTCCTCATCGAATGAGGTGCGGGATATATCATATATATCACTGTGCAAAGCAAAAACACTTAAAAGCAAACAAAAGATAAACCGAGTGTGTAGCATCTGCCAGTTATTGCTAAAGGAGTCACTCCCGGTGAAGGGATCTCGGTCCTTTCCGAATAAGGTGCAGGATATATCATATATACCGCTGTGCAAAGCAAGAACTGTAGCTACCTGTTTTATTTTGAAATTCGATTCTACAACATCTTAGGTTTCTTTTATTTCATTAATCACATTAATGAAGTCCCATCATTTAAATTACCTAAACATCACAGATAAATACGACGTACACTTATGCCATCCGCATTCGCCTCGATGTCCCCTCGTGCACCGTTAGGTTAGGTAACTAACGGCAGAGCGGGGCAGGGCTAGCGCGGGTGTAAAACATAAGTAACGCCTATATAATATATCATATATACTATATACTGTATCTATCACAGAACAACACATGATCACATCACAGATATCGCAGCAGAAGAATCATATGAAATATTGGATATACTAGGACGTCCGTGTTTTCAATACGAGCCAGTATAAAACACGGATTCCACGGTCGCGATGAATAGCCAAACCCACACCCCTAGACCCCTACGAGAGCGGCAAGCAACCCTACCAATTCTGGAGTTAGGAGACCCGGACTCGACTCCTCGAGTTGGTCTCCCACTGGACTCCAGAACCCGGTTACTTGTGTCCTCCTCCTTGGGTCTATCCTAGTGCGGAAAAGTAAATAATATACAAAGGGTGACAACTTCCGCAACCTGGAAGTGCCCCAAATAAAAGAATATTACATACAAGTTTTTACATGAATGAAAATGAAAAACACTCATCTCACATAAAAAACCCCGGCTATTCAAACACGACGATCCAATATAACATATCCAGCAACACATAACATCACATGTCATCAACGTAAGTAAATATGCGCATCCCAATTGTCGTTGACATATAGCAACGAAACCGGCGATATCACATATTACACTTACGGTCACAGAAAAGAAAGTGTAAAACTACAACAGTTGGAATCCGCAACCACCTCAGACATCGCATGCCTGACCAAATGAATTCTTTAGACATCGCATGCCTAACAATTATAAACCCCGCATTTTAGTCTCAAAATCGAAAACACTTTTCAATATCAAGTCGGGCAATTCAACAAGATTCCCGACATTTTGATCGAATGCTCGTCGCAAACTTTAGTAGACGGCCGCACCCCCGACGCCGTCGACGAAGTGCACCAAGGCGGAACACCGCCACCGCGAGCACCCGAACGGATGCTTTCGGCGACGGGGTTCTCCTACTGTCACTTGGTCGGGGCTATGGAGTGAGGCTGTCTATTAAGTTTATCGGCGAGCATCCGCGTACGCTACGTGATTGCGACGGACTTTTGATCACATCAAAATTCCGTGGCAACCGATCAAGTGAGACTAAACTGCTATGTTTATAACATTCATTCAGTTATCACATAACTTATTGTGAATTCTAATTATTGTATCCTATTCCAGATAATTAGAAAATGTTAAACTTTCCGATTGAACATTCGAACACCCAAGTTTTCCCGATACAGATCAACACATGAAACAAGTCTAAAAACATTCAGTTCGTGTCTCAGTACCAACGGTCCAGCTGTAGAAGGGTCAAGCCAACGCCTCACATGTGGCACGCCGTACTGCCCCAAACCCGAAGGTTCAAAGGGCAGTTCAAGACGGTCACATAATCGAGTTAAGGTTTGTTGTCTTCTAGAGGGTCCATCGAGTTACTTGCACTACTTAGAACGTCTTTAAACTACAGAAAAATCCAACACTTGGAAATTTCCCGACAGGGGAAAAATTGGGTATTTATATCCGGTCGAACTTTTTAACATATTCTAAAATTTATCCGGAAAGCCATATAGACAAAATCTGATACTCCGATCGAAACACCGAATCCCCAAAACAACCCCAGAAAATTCAACTCTGATATAAATATTAAAAATTCCCAGAAAAACCAGCACAGAAATCTGAGAATTACTGTGAAAAACAAAATACACAAAACGACAAAACGGCCGCGGAACCGCCGCACGAGCCATGCTCGTGCCGCGGATCCGCGGCTCATTGATGGAATTAGTCCATCGAAATGCACAGTAACTCTTAGATTATCCTGCTTGTTTCTCTGCATATTTTTAATGTGAAAAAATCCCCGATTTTAGAAAAAGTACAGAGAGCAATTTCCGGGTTAGTTTTTCGGTTCGATCGGACTTCAAACTCCGTCTAAACTTCGTCTAAGGCTCTAGCTAGGCTCTGATACCAGTGAAAGGTTCCTAGGCACTCTAGTGAGGTCTCACAAGGCATCAACCATGCCAATTTCAAAAAATCTAGGTGCCGAGAAACCCGACTACGGATCGTTGGCTAGAAAACTAGGCGAAAAAGAAAACTAGTTAACACTTAACAAAAAGGAAACGGAAATACAACCTTTGTAGATCCGGTGCTCCACCTCCATAGCTCCGCAATGAAGTCCCCTCGCTGTCCAAATGTATTCCCAGGCTCTAACGTCGGCTTCGTCGGAGAAATGGCGAGCTAGGTCGTCAATGTCCATGCCGAAGATGATCTACGTCGAGGCATCGCTAGATCAAGCTCTCACTTCACAAAGTCAAGAAACTTGTGAAGAAAACACACTCTACTACTTGGCAAGAGCTAGAGGATGAAGAAATAGGAAGTGGGTAGACTTTAGAATTGGATTTCTCACTTGTTTCATCAATCCACCATTGATGAAGTAAGGTTTTCTTCAAGGAAGAAGATGAAGAAGAAGAAGATTAACCTATGATAAGTTAAAAGAAAATAATACTTATCATATTATAAAACCATGGTCAAGTGTAGAGAACTAACTAAGGTTATGTGAATGGTTAGGGTTAAAAGAACAAGACAAAATGGTGACTTGGTCAAAGCTTCATGAAGCTTCAAAAAGCTTCATGAAAGAAAAGAAAGAAAACCATTTTGCTTTTTCTTTTTATGCTTTTATTAATATCCAAAATGAATAAACAAATAATAAAATGAAAAAGCAAAACCCTAATCATTAAGGTAACCATGGTTCAATTCTATACACTTAACCAAAGAAGCATGTATCATCAAACATGATACGAACATTTGTACAAAAAGTATATCACATATACAACTTGTACAGCGAAGTGAGAAAATCCATTTAAAGTGAACCGATACTAGTTAATGCAAAGTAATATATCAAATATATAATTATGCATTAAATCATTAAATCAACACTTGATTTAATGATCCGGTCATATCGCATATAACCGACTAATATCAACAGTAACAACTTATCGAATCAACACTTGATCCGATAACCCGGCTATATCGCATATAACCGATCAATGTCACAAATCGCGAGAATCGAATACAGTATCACATACTGGTATCATTCTCGGTCCCGCACATATCTCATATGCGCTCCTATTTCGTTTCGCTTGAGCCAGGAAACCTCTGTGTAGGACTCTAAAGACTCGTCAATACGCCGGCAGCGGATGATGATCATATCAAACATCCACAAGCCGCAAGCGGTCTGCCAAACGTAACGGCCACCCGGGTATTGAGCGATCTGAAGATCGACGAGCAAGCCCGCTCACACTCCAGTGAATCCAACCAGTAACACTACCGTACAGTCCGGTCTGATCGTCTGATATGTCGCATATCTTGCCTAGGGGTGGTCGACGTCAGACCCCAATAGCTCGATAAGTCGTGTCGATATGAGGTCTATAACATTTCGAGAAACTACTGGTAACACTTACCAGTAAATCTCAGCAACCCTGGCCAGGGATTTCCTGTTATAGCCAATCGAGCACAGCGCAACATCAACTCCCTATACCGGGAGAGACGAATCCCCTCCTATCGCTCATTGTCTCCATATGACTCGGGACTGTACCCAAAAACCACCGTTTTGCACGCCCTCTTGATCGTGGTAAGATGGAAATCAAAGCACAGTGGGAACCACACAAGACTCTATGACGATCTCGGGTCAACAGACTACTCTGTACCAGTGTCACCAGAGAACTGCCATCTGACGTGAGGTATAATACCATCTGGGAGTTCTCGGCGAGTCCGTCCAGTGTACCCAGTCTCTACTGAGCACCCGTATATCATCTCTGATGTCAAACACCAATGGATATGGGATCATCCATCGCCCATCTGTATGGGTCGAGAAGGTACACGCTAGTCTACTCTGGTATATCGATGCCCCGTCTCGATACACCCACGACTAGGGACTTTGAAGGATGTACTTGTGGACTACCATGTCCCCACTAGTATGATCCGCATCATAGTCCAGATAGTCAAGTACACATCCTAAGGGCTTTACCAACATGTAACAGAGAGACAATCAGTGTACACGTTAAGGTAAAGGTCAACCAGATAGCATACTATCATGTCGAGCAAGAAAGTCCTCCCTATATATGTCCCAGCATCCACTACAATATACATCCAATGTACAGTAATGGCCTGTAGGGCATACATATAACTAACAAAGGACATTTGAGAAACAGTTCTGTGTAACGAACACACCCGAAGATGATGCATCAACATGCACTTTCTTCGTTTGGGCGGCATAGGAATTCCGGTATTCGTCTATTTCCTGCTCTGTCTTATAACAATTATAAGTTGGAGCGGGACCAACATTCCCCAGCTCAGTATAACAAGCGGGTTCGGTCAATACATCCGTATTATTATCTTGATTAAGGCGTGACATGGTCGCTACCTGGAGAGAGAGAGAAGAAAACACTCTGCGTGCGCTCTTGCAAGATCAGATTGGTTATTATTTTATCTAATCAGGATGGCTCCCACTGTTTTTTGTCAAATCTTCCTTCAAACCCTAAAAGGAAAGACTAGCCGGGATTAATTACACGCTACAAGTTCGCCAATCTTTCAGCCAGGCCAGTGTCGGTATTTTGAGGGAGGTCCCCCGTGCTTTCGCACGAACCTAATTAATGTAAACCTCGTTTTCCCAGAGGCGTAACCCCGTTGACACCTTTCTAGACACCTACTTGATCGGCTAATTGTAATGTGTAAAACTCTCTCAGGAGTAACTCTTACTCGCAGCGGGTATCGGGATCCAACTATCTCATAGAAGGTATGCAATCTCATTGCAAATTTTAACACTTGAAATTCCCGATAATATTTTGCCCCAAACGATCTATGACCTTGACAAGGTCAACAAACCATAGACCGGAAGTCAAGTTCAACCCGTCATTTCTTGATTGAATCAAACCCACCCGCACGACCCTTGACAAGGTCAACAAGGCCGTACGACTACCCTAACCCAATCTGTATCATATGCATAAGCAGATAAATACTGGTTAGCTACCGCACACTGCGCCTTGACAAGGTCAACAAACGCAGCACGAATACTAAGCAGGACTTATCTGAAATGACGGAGGGCTACGACAGGTTTTTCTGAAAACCTATTGCGTAATGAACTTGATATCGTTGTAGGATCGAATGAATTTTGAAATGGAGTGTTTTTTAGGCTTTTCTAGTTTTGTTAAAGGAGTCACTCCCGGTGAAGGGATCGTCGGCCCTTTTCTCGTCGAATGAAGTGCGGGATATATCATATATATCGCTGTGCAAAGCAGAAACTATAGAAACAATCAAAATACAAACCGAGAGTTGTAGCATCTGCCAGTTATTGCTAAAGGGGTCACTCCCGGTAAAGGGATCGTCGGCCCTTTCCTCATCGAATAAGGTGCAGGATATATCATATATACCGCTGTGCAAAGCAAGAACTATAGCTACCTGTTTTTGAAAATTCGATTCCACAACATCTTTTAGGTTTCTTTTTTCTTTCATTAATCATATTAATGAAGTCACATCATTTAAATCACCTAAACATCATAGATAAATACGACGTAAACTTTTGCCATCCGCATTCGCCTCGATGTTCCCTCGTGCACCGTTAGGTTAGGTAACTAACGGCAGAGCGGGGCAGGGCTAGCGCGGGTGTAAAACATAAGTAACGCCTATATAATATATCATATATACTATATACAGTATCCATCACATAACATCTCATGATCACATCACAGATAACGCAGCAGAAAATATCATATGAAATATTGGATATACTAGGACGTCCGTGTTTTCAATACGAGCCAGTATAAAACACGGATTCTACGGTCGTGATGAATAGCCAAACCCACACCCCTAGACCCCTACGAGAGCGGCAAGCAACCCTACCAATTCTAGAGTTAAGAGACCCGGACTATACTCCTCGAGTTGGTCTCCCACTGGACTCCAGAACCCGGTTACTTGTGCTCTCCTCCTTGGGTCTATGATAGTCCGGAAAAGTAAATAATATACAAAAGATGACATCTTCCGCAACCTGGAAGTGCCCCAATAAAAGAATATTACATACAAGTTTTTACATGAATGAAAATGAAAAACACTCATCTCACATAAAAAAAAACCCGGCTATTCAAACACGACAATCCAATATAACATATCCAGCAACACATAACATTACATGTCATCAACGTAAGTAAACATGCGTATCCCAATTGCCGTTGACATATAGCAACGAAACCGGCGATATCACATATTACACTTATGGTCACAGAAAAGACAGTGTAAAACTACAACAGTTGGAATCCGCAACCTCCTCAGACATCGCATGCCTGACCAAATGAATTCCTTAGACATCGCATGGCTAACAATTATAAACCCCGCATTTTAGTCTCATTATCGAAAACACTTTTCAATATCAAGTCGGGCAATTCAAAAAGATTCCCGACATTTTGATCGAATGCTCGTCGCAAACTTTATTAGGCGGCCGCACCCCCGATGCCGTCGACGAAGTGCACCAAGGCGGAACACCGCTGCCGTGAGCACCCGAACGGATGCTTTCGGCGATGGGGTTCCCCTACAGTCACTTGGTCGGGGCTATGGGGTGAGGCTGTCTATTAAGTTTATCCGGCGAATATCCGCTTACGCTACGTGATTGCGACGGACTTTTGATCACATCAAAATTCCGTGGCAACCGATCAAGTGAGACTAAAGTGCTATGTTTATAACATTCAAATCAGTTATCTCATAACTCCTTATGGATTCCAAATATTGTATCACATTCCGGATAAATAGAAAATGTTAAACTTTTCGATCGAACAATCAAACACCCAAGTTTTCCCGAAACAGCTCAACACATGAAATAAGTCTAAAAACATCCACTTCATGCCACAGTAGCAACGGTCCAGCCGTAGAAGGGTCAAGCCAACACCTCACATGTGGCACGCCGTACTGCCCCAAACCCTAAGGTTCAAAGGGCAGTTCAAGACGGTCACATAATCGAGTTAAGGTTTTTTGTCTTCTAGAGGGTCCATCGCGTTACTTGCACTACTTAGAACGTCTTTAAACCACAGAAAAATCCAACACTTGGAAATTTCCCGACAGGGGGAAAAATTGGGTATTTATATCCGGTCGAACTTTTCAAGATTTTCTAAAATTATCCGGAAAAACACAGACGAAGTTAAACTTCCTGATCGAAACACCGAGTCCCCAATACAACCCAGAAAACTCAACCCTTGAGTAAATATTAAAAATTCCCAGAAAATACAGCACAAAAAGAAACAAATTACTGTGCAAACCACGTGCATTGATTCATCAATTTGGCTGCGGAACCGCCGCACAAGCCTAGGTGGGGCCGCGGTTCCACGGCGTTTCTGTCGAATCAAGGGCACGTGCTTCACAGTAATTCTTTAAAAAGCCTGCTGATTTTTATGCATATTTTTAATTTTGAAAAATGCACAGTTTTGAAAATGTACAGAGAAGGCTTAGAATTAGGGTTTCGGGGTTCAATCGGGTTTCTAACATCGTTTACGCATCGCCTAAGACTCTAACTAAGCTCTGATACCACTGTAGGGTTCCTAGGCACACCCATGAGGTTCCACAACAGATCAAACATGCCAAAATCAAAATTTTTCTATGTGCCAAGTAACCCTAAGCAAGATCGTAACTAGAGGATAAGCGAAAACGATAACTAGTTAACAACTTAACTACTAAGTGAATGGAAAATACAACCTTTGTAGATCCGGTCCTCTACCTCCATAGCTCCATGATGATGTCCCTCCGCTGCGATCATCGGATCTCGGACTCTGGCGATGGTTTCGTCGGAGAAATGATCGGGCTAGGTCGTCGACTTCGATGCCGAAGATGATCTACGTCGAGGCAACTCAAGATCAAGCTCCACCTTCACCAAATCATTAAACTTGTGAAGAAAACACCCTATACTACATGGCAAGTGGTAGAGGATGAAGAAATAGGAAGTGGGTTTACTTTAGAATTGGATTTCTCACTCTTTTTCTCAAGGCACCATTGAAGCTAGAATGGTTTCTTCTTCTTGAAGAAGAAGAAAAAGAATATGATAAGAATTATTTAAAAAAAGAAAATAAAGTGATTCTTATCATTTTAGCAACCATGGTTTAGTGTAGAGAATAAACTATAGTTTAGTTGAATGGTTAGGTTAAGGGACAAAGACAAAATGGTAGACTTTCAAAGATGCTTTGAAGCTTCAAGAAGCTTCAAGCAAAGAAAGAAAAGAAAACCACCATTTTATCCTTTCCAAAATGAATGAATAAATAAATAAATAAAACAAACCCTAACCATTAACCTAATCATAGTTTAAAGCGCGCACACACACCCAAGTTTGCATGTATCATCAAACATGATACAAACTAGTGCACAAAACTATATCATATACACAATGTGCACATCAAGTGAGAAAATCCATCTTAAGTGAACAAATACTAGTTAATGCAAAGTAATATATCAAATATATAATTATACATTAAATCATTAAATCAACACTTGATTTAACGATCCGGTCATATCGCATATGACCGACTAATATCCGATATATCGACTTATCGAATCAGTCCTCGATTCGATAACTAGGTCATATCGCATACAACCAATCGATACATTCATCGCGAGAATAGAATACAGTATCACATACACGCATTATTCTCGGTCCCGCACGTATCTCATATGCGCTCCTATTTCGTTTTGCTTGAGCCAGGAAACCTCTGTGTAGGATTCTAAAGACTCGTCAATACGCCGGCAGTAGGTGATGATTATATCAAACACCCACAAGCCGCAAGCGGTTTGCTAAATGTAACGGCTACCCAGGTATTGAGCGATCAGAAGATCGACGAGCAAACCCGCTCACACTCCTGTGAATCCAACCAGTAACACTTACCGTACAGTCCGGTCTGTTCGTTTGATATGTCGCATATCTTGCCTAAGGGTGGTAAACGTCAGACCCCAATAGCTCGATAAGTCGTGTCGATATGAGGTCTATAACAGTTCGAGAAACTACTGGTAACACTTAGCAGTAAATCTCAGCAACCCTGGCCAGGGATTTCCGGTTATAGCCAATCGAACACAGCGCGACATCAACTCCCTATACCGGGAGAGACGAATCCCCTCCTATCACTCATTGCCTCCATGTGATTCAGGACTGTACCCAAAAACCACCGTTTTGCACGCTCTCTTGGACGTGGTAAGGTGGAAATCAAAGCACAGTGGGAATCATACAAGACTCTATGACGATCTCGGGTCTACAGACTAACCTGTACCAGTGTCACCAGAGAACTGCCATCTGACGTAAGGTATAATACCATCTGGGAGTTCTCGACGAGTCCGTCCAGTGTACCCAGTCTCCACTGAGCACCCGTATATCATCTCTGATGTCAAACACCAATGGATATGGGATCATCCATCGCCCATCTGTATGGGTCGAGAAGGTATACGCTAGTCTACTCTGGTATATCGATGCCCCGTCTCGATACACCCACGACTAGGGACCTTGAAGGATGTACTTATGGACTACCATGTCCCCACTAGTATGATCCGCATCATAGTTCAGGTAGTCAAGTACACATCCTAAGGGCTTTACCAACATGTAACAGAGAGACAATCAGTGTACACGTTAAGGTAAAGAGCAACCAGATAGCATACTATCATGTCGAGCAAGAAAGTCCTCCCTATATATGTCCAAGCATCCACTACAATATACAACCTATGTATAGTAATGGCCTCTAGGGCATACATATAACTAACAAGCGGTCCATCGTTAGTTTAAGGATGTTTCGGTCCGTTTGCCGGCTACTACTTATAGAGTTTGGGCTTAGGAAGATAGCGAGCGGACATATGCGGCGTCATCTATCGTTGACCTAGGCCATGACTCGTCAGGCATAGTATTTTTTCAGGAATCGACCGTTTATTTGCCTGAAAGGTCTTTCTCCATGCATGTCCATGAGTAGATAGGCTCCACCCTGGTAAACTTTGTCTATGATATACGGGCCTTCATAGTTCGGCTCAAATTTCGCCTGTTTGGCAAAATTGGGGATCATAGGTCTTTTGACTACTAGCACGAGTTCGCCTTGGCGGAATGTTCTCGGCCTAGTCAATCTCTCTTATGAGCGCGTCATCTTTGCTTTATAAGCCTCCAGGTTTTGTTGCGCCATGAGCCGGGTTTCATCAAGGGCGTCGAGCTCCTCAAGAAGAAGGTGAGCATTTTTTTCGTCTGTTAGCTCGTAGTGAACCGCCACTCGTAGAGAGGGTAACTCTATCACGAGGGGGAGTACCGCTTCTGTGCCGAATACCAATGCATACGGCGTTGTGTTCATGGCCGTTTTGAACGTAGTTCGATACGCCCAGAGAGCTTCATGCAGTCTCTCGTGCCAGTCCTTCTTATTTTTGGACACCGTCTTTTTCACGATCTTCGTCAAGGTCTTGTTGAAAGCCTCAGCTAGACCATTAGCTCGGGGATTATAGACCGAAGAGTATCTCCAGTCTATATTATGTTGCTGTGCAAAGCGGCTGATTTTGTGGCTTCTGTAGACTGGCCCGTTATCACAAATAATCCGTCGCGGAGTGCCGAACCGGTAAATAACGTGTGTCTTGAAGAAATGGAGGATATTCTCCGTCTTCACTTCTCTTGGCGGTATTTCTTCCGCCCACTTGGAGAAGTAATCAGTTGTCGCCAATATGAGCCGATGTCCTCTGGATGATGCCGGTTCGATGGGCCCGATTATGTCAGTTCCCCACATTTCGAACGGCCGGCTAGCCACCGTTGGATGTAGCAGATTTGGATGCTGGTGGATAAAGTCCCTGTGAATTTGGCACGAGTGGCACTACTTCGCGTATTCGAGACAGTCCTGGATCATTGTGGGCCAATAGTAGCCCATCCTTTTGATCTTTAATTTCATCTTCGGCCCGGCTTGGTGAGAACTGCAGAGTCCGTCGTGAGTTTCTTATACGACTCTCCTTGCCTCTTCAGGTCCCAAGCATCTTAGCCA
The DNA here is from genome assembly GCA_030015575.1 of Agapanthus africanus. Classification (NCBI taxonomy): domain Eukaryota; kingdom Viridiplantae; phylum Streptophyta; class Magnoliopsida; order Asparagales; family Amaryllidaceae; genus Agapanthus; species Agapanthus africanus. The sequence goes on from JASDDO010000019.1 coordinate 285,266,774, forward strand.
TAGAGAATCAAATGATCTCTTATACAGAGTATCATTGACGAAGGCAAAAGACATAGCTCGTTTCATGAGCTGATGTCTTGAGGACGCATCTTCAGGTGTTCAACGGGATTTGAAGTAGTCTATAAAGACTTCTCTCCAATCCTTAGCCTTTTCCTGGTCTTTTATTGTAGGGTCGTTCACTCAGTCGCTCCCTTTTCTTCGGAAGACTCCGGAGATATTTCTGCCAGTGCGAGAACCCGACGGCTTTGCACAACGATCCTCACGTCATCGAGGTTCTCATCGGCCAGTTCTTTAGCGAGCTTGGCTAGTGCATCCGCTTTGTTGTTTTCCGCACGCGGTATACTTTTCAGCATGTAGGAAGGAATTTGAGTCAGCAGTTGCTGTACTTTCTTACCGTACTTTACCAACTCTGGTTTGCACGTCTGATAGTCGACGTTTACTTAGCTAACGACCAGTTGGAAGTCTCCATATATAAGGAGGTTTTCAATTCCTATGTCGACAGCGATCTCAAGACCTGCTATCAAAGCTTCATATTCGGCTTCATTGTTCGTCCTCGGCTCTGTTAAGGAGAAGGCGAAGCGCATTATCCCTCCATGTGGAGTCACGAAGATGAGGCCTACCCCCAATTTGATTATGGGGGTGCTTTGTTTGCGCTTCTTCATGGAAGATGCTCCATCGAAGTAGAGTTCCCACCAGGTATCATTCTCTCTTCTCTCCCTGTCAATCGTGTCAAACGTGTGCTCGTCTGGCAATTCGCAATTCAAAGGAGAGTCGGCAGGTATCGGATGCTCAGCGAGGAAGTCGGCGATGGCCTGGCCTTTCACTGCCTTGAGGGGACGATAAGTTATCGAGAACTCCATCAAGAGTAGGGCCCATTTAGTGAGTCGTCCTGTTAATATGGCCTTTGACATCAAATATTTGAGAGGATCCACCTTTGATATGAGATGGACCTCGTGTGCTAACGCGTAGTGTCTGAGCTTCGTTATCGCGAAGATCAACGCCAGGCAGTGTTTTTCGATGGGGGGTAATTGCTTTCTGCCCCTAGGAGAACTCGACTCAAGTAGTAGAGGGCTCTCTCTTTCCCTTGATCGTTTTCTTGTGCCCATAATGCGCCTAGAGAACCCTCGAGGGCGGTTGTATACAGAATGAGAGGCTTTCCCTTGACCGGAGCAGTCAGCACCGGAGGATTCTGCAGGTATTGTTTGATTTCGTCCAGTACGCTTTGGCATTTGCGATCCCAGACGAAAGGAGTCCCTTTCTTCATTAGGTGACTGTAAGGACGGCATTTGCCGGAGAGATTGGTTATGAATCGCCGGATATATGCGAGCTTTCCTTAGAGAGACCGCAGTTGCTTGAGAGTTCTTGGCGAAGGCATTTCCATGATCGCCTTGATCTTCGACGGGTCTATCTCGATGCCTCGATGTCGGACGACGAATCCTAGAAACTTGCCCGAGGAAACTCCAAACGCGCATTTGAGAGGGTTCATCTTCAAGTTGTATTTCCGAAGGCGCTGAAACACGATCTTCAGATGCTCTAAATGTTCTTCGTATGATTTGCTTTTAACTACGAGGTCGTCGATATAGCATTCGACGATTTCATGTATGAGGTCATCAAAAATCTTCGTCATGGCCCTCTAATAGGTGGCACCGGCGTTCTTTAGACCGAAGGGCATCACCTTATAGCAGAATATGCCCAAAGGGGTCCGGAAAACGGTATGCTTTTGGTCCTTAGGATGCATCTTTATCTGATTGTATCCTTATGAGCCGTCCATGAAGGAGAAAACTTCGTGAGTGGACGTATTATCTATCATCAGCTCAGTGACCAGTACTGGAAAGTCGTCCTTCGGGCAAGCTTTGTTGAGATCCCGAAAGTCCACACATATGCGCACCGTCCCATTTTTCTTCATCACTGGGATGATGTTGGAGATCCAGTCAGGATACTGAACCTCTTGGATAAAGCCGGAGTCGATTAGCTTCTTGACCTCGGCGTTGATGCTCATCTCAAGCTCGAGCCGCATCCTTCTCGGCGCTTGTTTGACTGGCTTGATGTCCGGAGATATCGCCAATCTGTGGACGGCTATTTCTGGATCTAATCCGGGCATCTCGGAATAATTCCATGCGAAACAGTCTTTATACTGCATGAGCACGTCTTTGAGCGTAGCCACTTTTTCTTCAGCCAACAGCTCACTGACGAACGTCGGCCCTGGGTCGTTTGTCGTCCCCAAGTCGATTTTTCTTAGGTTATCTGCAGTAGTATGTATCCCATCTTCCAGCTCTTTTGGTGCCGGTGGAAACTCTGAGATCACCTCGTCATCATCGTTTTCAAAGCACCAGGAGAGGTCATCCATATCTTCGCGTACTCCTTCTCCTGACAGCGTTATCGCGTGACAGGTACGAGATCGCTTCCAAGACCGATGTTGATCCGGTTCTACTCTCACTGTATACGTGGCTTTCAGTTCATGCTTCTGCGGCGGGGTTACCCTCCAACTGCTGGATAGAGCGAACATGCCTTGTTGATATTGGTCTTTGACCCAGTCTTTGAATGTGAAGCAGTCTTCGAGAGGATGTCCTATCGCTTGGTGATAGGAGCAATAGTCCGGATGATGAACTTCACCTGCTTGCTCAGGGTGCTTGGACTCCGGGAGCGTCATTATCTGATATTTTATGACAAGATCGAATATCTTCTTTTTCTTGTCTTGGGGAAAAGAATATGCTTGACCCATCTTCTTTATAAGAGATGGATCTCGGCTGCTCATTTCTGCTTCGTGTGGCTTTTTGGACCCGCTACGCTGCTGTCGAACATATTTTCCGTTCTTCAGTTTATTTTTGCCTCCGCGTCGAGTCTTCTTTGTGATGGGCTGGCGACGAAGGGCATCGTCGTTCTTTGTAGATTGCTGAAGGAGGCGCTGCGTCGTAGCTTTCTTATAAATGGCCATTTTGCGGTTGTGGTCATCCCGGACCTTTTGACCCGCTTCCCTTATTAGCTTGTCCATCTGTTCTCCGAACGACGGACTTGGCACTTTCATGGCGAGACCTTGTTCTGGTTCAGGATTAGCGTCTTCCCATAGAGCATCTCCTTCTTCGTCAAAGTCATGTATGACGTAGCAGCCACGAAACCGCTCTCGTTTCTTGGATTGAACATATCCAAGTCCGATCGTTTCCATTCTCCCGTTGGGCAATTTTTGCTGAGTTCCGGGGATGTCCCAGATCCTATTGTAGAACTGAGCTTGTCTAGCAGTCTGTTTAAAGGGTACGCCTTGGCGCGTCAACAGCCTTTTTAATCCTTCTGTGTAGTATCTGGGCAGACGGATGGGCTGGATCCTGTCAAGTGTAGAATCGGTACCATGCCAACTTTCTTTCTCCACTTTGGTTTCCGTGGATCGATAAAAGAGGATCGCCTTTTCATCTCTTCGCCTAGGAGGGACGTAGAATGTCTGCAGTTCCAGCACACCATAGGTATCAAGTGCGTCGAGCTCTTTGTAATGCTCTTGCGGAACCATGGCGATTTGCAAACTCTGATCATCGCCAGCGAAGGCTTGTATTGATGGCCGGACAGAAAATACGGCATTGACCTCATCATCCGAGTCGCTGCCGAAGACCAGAATAGGGGTGGACAGTCCCGGCTTGTTTCATTGGGGCGGCCCTGAATAAACTATTTCTTCTTCCTCCTCGGTATCACTCCCGAAGACCGAAATAGTGGTGATAGCTTTATTCTTCGGTTTGTGACATCTTTCCGTGTCTTTGAAATCTGGTAAGAAGTATTTCGCATCTTCGTACTTTCGGACTTCATTCACGGAGAATGGGTTCAACTCCCCTGTCACGGTATACTCGAGACCATCCTTGAAATACTTCATACACTGATGTTGTGTAGAAGGGATGATGTTATACTCGTGTAACCAAGGCCTACCGAGCAAAGCATTGTAGCATGTCTTGGCGTCAATGACGTGAAATTTAATGTCCATGATGAGCAGCCCAAAACGTAACGTCAGTATCACAGACCTGAGCATCCTTGATGATTGGGAGTCAAACCCGGAGATAGTAATCTTATCCCGAGCGAGGTGTTGAACGCTCATACAGATTTCCTTCAACACTCTTACATTGAGGAGGTTAACGGAGGACCCATTGTCAACCAGAATTTTTCCTATCTTGATATCATGACAGTATCCGGAGACATAAAGGGGACGGTTATACTCGCACGTCCCGAGGAGGAGATCTTCATCGCCGATAGTGATATCGGCCGTGTGCGCTTCTTCCAGCTCGCCCTTCATCTTTTCTTCGGTGAGGAAAGCTTGGAACTGCTCGGGCTCTTGTAGTGCCTTGATCAAAGAATCTCTCACCTCCTTAGATAGCAGAAGGGAGTCGAGAATGCTTAGCTGTGAGGGTATCTTCTTCAGGTGTGCCAGAACGTTGTAATCCACCTTATTTTTCTTAGGCGGGTACTTGGCTGCAAACTCTTCGATGACTTGATCATCGAAGGCGATATCCTCAGGGATCTTTTCTTTCCCCTTATCCTTTTTATTCGATCCCTTGTTTGCAGGTCCGAGATTCTTTTCAGGTAACGTGCGATTGTGCAACTGAATGTTCTCACAGCTTTTCGGTTCTTCCTCTTTTCCTAAGGTGGATTCTTTGAAGAGAGGGTCAAGAGCCATTTCTTCTTCAGAATCACTCTCGAAGATGAGAACTTGCGATCCCCCGGAATCAACCATATGACAGTTGCCGGCAGCTCTTCCTCGTTCGTCTGTCGCATTTTCCCGCTGTCGACGAGCTTCACGCTTCATCCTCTTGAAGTGTTGCATGTGAGCGACATACCCTTGCCACCAATTTTTAAAAGCATTGCATTCTTCAGTAGGGTGTGCGATCTTCTGATGATATAAGCAGAAGTTAGGATGTACGTCGGCTTCATCAAGATGTATACCGCTAGGAGAATTTCCTCTGAAAGAGGGCAGCTTCATTCCCATCGATATGGCTTTGGCGAACCTTTTCCTTGTCTTGAACCTGCTTTTATTTGCGGCGGATGTGCTTTGATCTAGTGGGAGTGTTTTAACCCTCTCGTCCAGTCGCCGGCGTTTGGCTTTTTAAAATATGGCCATTTCACACTCTCGATCAGCCTTGCTTTTCAGAAGAGCTTCGTTCAGGAATGCATCAATTATCTTGTCTGACGGTCCTAGGAACGCTGATTCGGAATCTGCCCCCAGTTTCTCTACATCTAGAGCTTCTTCACCGTTTATTAACGAATGAGAGATCACGTGGTAGTTTGCCACATAATCCTCAAGTTCATCTGACGAGTCTTCTCCATTGTCATCCTCTCCGTCCTCAAGGACATGGCTGAGAAACGCTTGAAGTGTGACTGGGGTCCGCGCCTTCTGGTTATATTCCTCCAGCGCGTCAATATGCTTTTGCAGGTCCGTGTGCTTGTTACCAGGCTTCACGGGCTTTTTGGTCTTCTTCTTCTTCTTTGAAGACTTTAGCTGCTGGGTATGGGCGCTTTGACTATCATCATCAATTTTCGGAGTTGGGCGCGGCTTTAGCATTCCCTTGATGACTTCGGGTTCCAGCGGACTTTTCCATTTGATCACCGGGCATGTTTGGAGATCCTTCAGCATTCTTTTCGTTTTGGCTGAAAGAACGACCTCCCATGGAGCTTCTTCTATAAAAGAGCATGATGCCCCCGGTGTGTCTGCCTTTTTGAGAGCGTGCGGCTGGGGCAGGTTTACTTTCCAATTCTCGGACAGTACGAATTTGCCCTGTTGGTATTGGTTCTCAATCCACCCTTTGAAGACGAAGCAATCTTCGATTGGATGGCCTATCGCTTGGTGATAGGGGCAATAATTGGGATTATTAGCCTCACCGGGTTGCAATGGGCGTTTTGGATCCGGCAAGTTGATGAGCCTGTTGCGCACCGCCAGCTCGAACAATCTCCTCGTTTTGTCCCGGGGAAACGAATAAGGACGCTTCATTTTCTCATTAAAGAATCGTCGTCTCTCGTCTAGGCAATCAGTTAGTTTTAGGCCACTGGGCTGCTGCTGAGTATTGGCGACGAAGATCGCTTTCCCTTTCCCCTTTTCGTTTCGAGGTTCTAACTTCAAAGAAGATGGTCTATGACCCATCTGATCCATCTGGGCTAGCTTATCAATCAAGGTCTGGAAGGTGGTCGGCTTGAAGAACATCATGAATTTGGATATAGTCGCCTGTGGATCGAGGGTTCCCACGAACATGCCTACCGCAGGAGCCTCTTCGATGTGTTGTTCGCACTTCGACCATAGATTCCGCCACCGTATTGCGTACTGGACCCAAGTTTCTCCCGGCTTCACCCTGGCATTGATCAGCGCCGTGATTGGGGTACGTTCGCTAGCGCTCGCAAAACGTTGGGTGAATAGCAGCTCCATCTCTGCAAATGTCTTGATAGAGTCATTCGGGAGTTCCAAATACCACTGGAATGCCGTCTCCGATAAGCTGCCAACAAACTGGCGGAGCAGTAGTTTATCGTCACCTCGGGTGTTGCCGCACAAGGCTCTAAATTGAGCAACATGTTGGTGCAGGTTCCCCGTCCCCTTATATATATGGAATTTAGGGATCGTATACCCCGGCGGGTACTTTATTTGGTCGTACCAATCCGGATAGGGCCGTCCGGTTCTGACAACTTGGCTAGCCGCTTCATTCGCTTGATGAGCTCGTATTTGTTGAGCTATATAATCATTAAGCGTGGCTTTAGAGATGGTCTCCTCCTTGGCTGCTGACAGAGCCGACAGAGGATTTGATGTCTCTCCTCTATCATCTTCAATTAGTACTGGAGGATCTTCGGTTGGAGGATCCGGCTAGATCATGCCCACCATATCTTGGAATAGAAGGGCCATTTGTTTTATATTGGCCGCTTGTTCCGCGGCCTCTTTGTCCTTCTTCTCAAGCATTCTCCGAAGGAATTCGACATCAGTTTCCTGCTCACGGCGCTGCTCCGAGGATGTCTCCGGGCTTGCTTTCGGTCCCGTAAGTGCGGCCATAGCTGTTAGCATCTCTTGGAGCTTTTGTTTTTGTTGCTCCTGAGCCTTAGTCACTGATCGCGTAAGCGGTCGATGACCTGTGGAGATATGGCTATCCTCTTTTCCGGATACCATATAGACGGTATGCACCACCATGCCCCCAGACTTGGAGCGTTTAAATTCAGTGTCTTTGCGATTTGCCAAAGACACCGGGATTTTTTCCAGCTTTCTCCTCTTGTGAGCGAACAAAGTTGAGGGGGCCGTTGCAGTGGGCACCCAAGTAGCTGTCTCTTTCTGTGGGTTGACAGGATGGTCCTCTTCTTGCCGAACCTTCATCTATTTCTGTCGGCGGAGATAGTCTCGATCTACCACAGAGTCCTGGACCTGTCGCCAAACTTTATAAATTTTAGAGGACAGCCGCTGAGGGGGCTGCTCCAGCTTCGCCTTTGTAGTGTTCTCGATTGGTGGAGGAGATCTTTTCAGCACAGCAGTTGGTGAATTCCTTCACACCCTGTTAAGTAGTTCAAAGCTGTTCCCGGTTGGAACAGCAGCATCAACTTCCACCATTGGAGCTGGCGGAGTCAGTTCAGAAGGGGAATTGCCCCCGGCTTTCCTCACTCGGCGCCAGTGGCGACGTCGAGCGTGTCGTGTGGCCAGGATCACCTCCGCTGTTGGATCAGCTTTTCCATGCCCCCTGTCCTGATGAGAGTCTGTTGTTGGCGCCAGCCTGTCAAAGACAGATGCTCGCTGAGAGGGAATGGTCAACCTGTCAAAAGCCGACCTTCGAGTAGGGGGAGCAGCTTAGACGACCTCCACCGTAGCAGGAGTTGGAGTGTCCTTCTTTGGTATTGCGAGCCCACTTGAGCTTTGACCCAGCCTGTCGAAGACTGAGGCATTGATGTTGGACGACCCGCTGAGAGGGGCCGTGGTGGTTGCAAGCCGATCAAAGACCGACTTCTTCTTAACTTCTTGCAATGGTACAGGGGAGTTGAAGCTCATCGGTGGGAGCATGGTCCCGAAGAATATCCCAGTGGGGGTTTTGGGTCACTTGTTCTACAGGCATTGTGAAAAGGGAGGTCGGTTGGGGCCCGTAGGTTACTCCTCCGGATGAGGCGGAACGGGAGTTGTTGTTGCAGCTGGAGCAGTTAGAGACCATTGATGTTATTTTTTCTGCACGGGAGCAAAACCAAATCTTAGTACCTCGAACCCAAGGGCAACCATATTAAACCGCGATTCATTCGCGAACACGACGCACAAAGTGTGGAGTGGAAAGAGGAAAAGGTCCCACCGGGCGTGCCTAAATCAGTTCCCCGCCGAAAGGACGCGACCGGGACGTTGGGACGTCAGGGCCTGAATTCCGAGGGCAGATGCTATTTGATGCTATCCGTCCACCTCTCCGAAGATGCCAAGTTGATTTATGACACCGTGTATCGAAAGTTTAAACGGATGCGGCCGATGTAGCAGACTTCGTCAGATTCCCCCTCGTTGAGGGGTTTTAGATTGTGGGGACGCTCTTCCGTGTAGGCGCAAGACCCTGCAGTTAATTACGCTACCGCATCGCGGTAACCACTTTCTCCTTCTCCAGATGGTCACTTCGTGTCGTGTGTGTTTGTTTTGTTTTTGGTTGCCCGTGGATTGTATACGGAGACTAATTTATGTTGTCGCCCGTAGGGCGTGGATTAGTCCAAATCCGTATATTCTTAGATTTGGGTTTGGGTTGGGTTTAAGGATACATTGGCCTCATTTGAGACTAAGATCAACTAAAATGTCTGTTAAGGACACGTTAGTCTAATTTTAGACTAAGATCAACTTAACGGGATCATTTAGATCCAACAAAAGAGCATTTGGACTCTATTGTTTAGTTTAGGGACATTGCGGTCCATTAGTTTAAGGACATTACGGTCCAAGGTTAAGGACATCATAGTCCATGGGCTTAAGGACCCCCACAATCCGAGGCTAAGGACATCATAGTCCATGGGTTTAAGAACCCCACAGTCCAAGGTTAAGGACATCATAGTCCATGTGTTTAAGGACCCCACAGTCCAAGGTTAAGGGCACCATAGTCCATGGGTTTAAGGACCCCACAGTCCGTAGTTTAAAGACGTCATAGTCTGTAAAGTTTAAGGACATCATAGTCCAAGAGTTTAAGGACCCCACAGTCCATGGAATGTTTGGTTATCGGGACCCGTCGCCTCTCTGAAGACGCTGAAGGATTATAATGACAAATATCATAGGAGTGAAAAGATGTACCCTTGAACCAATGTTGGTTGGGAGATCTGTAGTCCAATTGGGACTAAGATCTGAGATTTATGAGCATATGGGCTCAATTAATCTGAATGAGAGGTTTATGGCCAACTTGGGCTCGGTCCACTCAGTTAAAATGTTAAACATTTGACAATGCTGAGCATTGATTTGAATTCTGACAATATTTTTGTCTTTTATTGAATGCTGAGCATTCATCATAGCTCTGGAGCTTTATTTAAAGAACAATTTATGTTCTATCTGTTAGTTATATGTATGCCCTAGAGGCCATTACTGTACATAGGATGTATATTGTAGTGGATGCTGGGACATATATAGGGAGGACTTTCTTGCTCGACATGATAGTATGCTATCTGGTTACCCTTTACCTTAACGTGTATGTTGATTGTCTCTCTGTTACATGTTGGTAAAGACCTTAGGATCTGTACTTGACTACCTGGACTATGATGCGGATCATACTAGTGGGGACATGGTAGTCCATAAGTACATCCTTCAAAGTCCCTAGTCGTGGGTGTATCGAAACGGGGCATCGATATACCAGTGTAGACTAGCGCATACCTTCTCGACCCATACAGATGGGCGATGGATGATCCCATATCCATTGGTGTTTGACATCAGAGATGATATACGGGGGCTCAGTAGAGACTGGGTACACTGGACGGACTCGCCGAGAACTCCCAGATGGTATTATACCTCACGTTAGATGGCAGTTCTCTGGTGACACTGGTACAGAGTAGTCTGTTGACCCGAGATCGTCATAGAGTCTTGTGTGGTTCCCACTGTGCTTTGATTTCCATCTTACCACGTCCAAGAGGGCGTGCAAAACGGTGGTTTTTGGGTACAGTCCCGAGTCACATGGAGGCAATGAGCGATAGGAGGGGATTCGTCTCTCCCGGTATAGGGGGTTGATGTTGCGCTGTGTTCGATTGGCTATAACAGGAAATCCCTGGCCAGGGTTGCTGAGATTTACTGGTAAGTGTTACCAGTAGTTTCTCGAATTGTTATAGACCTCATATCGACACGACTTATTAAGCTATTGGGGTCTGACGTTTACCACCCCTAGGTGAGATATGCGACATATCAGACGATCAGACCGGACTGTACGGTAGTGTTACTGGTTGGATTCACTGGAGTGTGAGCGGGCTTGCTCGTCGATCTTCAGATCGCTCAATACCCGGGTGGCCGTTACGTTTAGCAGACCGCTTGCGGCTTGTGGATGCTTGATATGATCATCATCTGCTGCCGGCGTATTGACGAGTCTTTAGAGTCCTACACAGAGGTTTCCTGGCTCAAGCGAAACGAAATAGGAGCGCATATGAGATATGTGCGGGACCGAGAATAATGCGTGTATGTGATACCGTATTTCATTCTCGCGATCAATGTGTCGGATGGTTGTATGCGATATAACCTAGTTATCGATTCAAGCGTTGAATCGATAAGCCGATACATTGAATACTAGTCGGTTGTGTGCGACATGACCGGATCATTGAATCAAGTGTTGATTTAATGATTTAATGCATAATTATATATTTGATATATTACTTTGCATTAACTAGTATCGGTTCACTTTAAATGGATTTTCTCACTCGGTTGTGCGCATTGCATATGCGATATGATTTTGTGCACTTGTTTGTATCATATTTGATGATACATGCAAATTAGGGTTTGTGTAAAGAATTAAACCTTGGTTAAAGAAATGGTTAGGGTTTTTATTTGATTATTCATTTATTCATTTGTTTTTATTTTTGGAAAATAAATGGAAAGGAGAAAAGAATGGTGGCTTAATTTGGAGTTTAGTTGAAGCTTCATGAAACTTTGATCAAGTCAACCATTCTTATCTCATCCTTAACCCTAACCATTCCCACTAACCATGATTCATTCTCTACACTTGACTAGAGTTAATATTATGATAAGGATTGTTATTCTTTTCTTTTGGAATTATCTTATCATAATACTAGCTTCTTCTTCTTCATTTCTTCAAGTGAAGAAAGCTTGCCTCCATCAATGGAAAGTGATGAAAAAGAGTGTGAAATCCAAATCTAAAGTCTACCCACTTCCTATTTCTTCATCCTCTACCTCTTGCCAAGTAGTAGAGTGTGTTTACTTCACAAGTTTCTTGACTTGGTGAAGTCGGAGCTTGATTTAGCGATGCCTCGACGTAGATCATCTTCGGCATGGACATCGATGACCTAGCCCGTCCATTCTCCGATGAAGCCGACGCTAGAGCCCGGGACTTGTTATGGACAGCGAGGAGACTTCATTGCGGAGCTATGGAGGTGGAGAACCGGATCTACAAAGGTTGTATTTCCGTATCTCTTAGTTAAGTGTTAACTAGTTTACTTTTCGCCTAGATTTCTAGCAAACGATCCGTACACTAGGGTTTCTCGGCACCATAATTTTTGAAATTGGTATGTTCGATGCCTTGTGACACCTCACTAGGGTGCCTAGGAACCCTACAGTGGTATCAGAGCCTAGCTAGAGCCTTAGGCGAAGCGTAGACGGAGTTTGAAGTCCGATCGAACCGAAATCCAATTTCCAAATTGCTCTCTGTACTTTTTTGTAAACTGTGGTTTTTTCCAAATTAAAAATATGCAGAAAAATCAGCAGGGAAATCTAAGAATTACGGCGCAAAATTTAACTCCTAATTCCATAAAAGTGCGGCGGAACCGCGGCATTAGAGTGCTAATGCGGCTGTTCCGCGGCCCTTTTGTCTTATCTCACATTGAAATTTGCACAGTAACTCCTAATTTTCAGTGCTGGTTTTCCTGGGAATTTTTAATCTGAAATCATGAGTTGAGTATTTTGGGTTGTATTGGGGACTCGGTGTTTCGATCGGATTGTCAGACTTTGTCTATGTGGCTTTCCGGATATTTTAGAATATGTTAAAAAGTTCGACCGGATATAAATACCCAACTTTTCCCCTGCCGGAAAATTTCCAAGTGTTGGATTTTTCCGTGGTTTAAAGACGTTCTAAGTAGTGCAAGTAACGCGATGGTCCCTCTAGAAGACAACAAACCTTAACTCGATTATGTGACCGTCTTGAACTACCCTTTGAACCTTAGGGTTTGGGGCAGTACGGCGTGCCACATGTGAGGCGTTGGCTTGACCCTTCTACGGCTGGACCGTTGGTACTGAGGCACAAACTGAATGTTTTTAGACTTGTTTCATGTGTTGATCTGTATCGGGAAAACTTGGGTGTTTGAATGTTCGATCGGAAAGTTTAACAATTTCTAATTATCTGGAATGTGATACAATAATTGGAATTCACAAGAAGTTATGAGATAATTGAATGAATGTTGTAAATCTAGCGGTTTAGTCTCACTTGATCGGTTGCCACGGAATTTTGATGTGATCAAAAGTCCGTCGCAATCACGTAGCGTACGCGGATACTCGCCGGGTAAACTTAATAGACAGCTACATCCCATAGCCCCGACCAAGTGACTGTAGGAGAACCCCGTCGCCGAAAGCATCCGTTCGGGTGCTCGCGGCAGCGGTGTTCCGCCTTGGTGCACTTTGTCGACGGCGTCGGGGGTGCGGCCGTCTACTGAAGTTTGCGACGAGTATTCGATCAGGATGTCGGAATCTTGTTGAATTGCCCGACTAGATATTGAAAAGTGTTTTCGATTTTGAGACTAAAATGCGGGGTTTATAATTGTTAGGCATGTGATGTCTAAGTAATTCATTTAATTAGGCATGCGATGTCTATGCAGATTGCGGATTCCAACTGTTGTAGTTTTACACTTTCTTTTCTGTGACCGTAAGTGTAATATGTGATATCGCCGGTTTCGTTGCTATATGACAACGACAATTGGGATGGACATATTTACTTACGTTGATGACATGTGATGTTATGTGTTGCTGGATATGTTATATTGGATCGTCGTGTTTGAATAGCCGGGGGTTTTTTTGTGAGATGAGTGTTTTTCATTTTCATTCATGCAAAAACTTGTATGTAATATTCTTTTATTGGGGCACTTCCAGGTTGCGGAAGTTGTCACCCTTTGTATATTATTTACTTTTCCGCACTAGGATAGACCCAAGGAGGGGAGCACAAGTAACCGGGTTCTGGAGTCCAGTGGGAGACCAACTCGAGGAGTCGAGTCCGGGTCTCCTAACTCTAGAATTGGTAGGGTTGCTTGCCGCTCTCGTAGGAGTCTAGGGGTGTGGGTTTGGCTATTCATCGCGACCGTGGAATCCGTGTTTTATACTGGCTCGTATTGAAAACACGGACGTCCTAGTATATCCAATATTTCATATGATTCTTCTGCTGCGATATCTGTGATGTGATCATGTGATGTTCTGTGATAGATACAGTATATAGTATATATGATATATTATATAGACGTTACTTATGTTTTACACCCGCGCTAACCCTGCCCCGCTCTGCCGTTAGTTACCTAACCTAACGGTGCACGAGGGGACATCGAGGCGAATGCGTATGGCATAAGTGTACGTCGTATTTATCTGTGATGTTTAGGTACTTAAATGATGGGACTTCATTAATGTGATTAATGAAATAAAAAGAAACCTAAGATGTTGTAGAATCGAATTTCAAAATAAAACAGGTAGCTACAGTTCTTGCTTTGCACAGAGGTATATGTGATATATCCTGCACCTTATTCGATAAGGAAAGGACCGAGATCCCTTCACCGGGAGTGACTCCTTTAGCTATAACTGGAAGATGCTACACACTCGGTTTGGTTTTTGATTGCTTTTAAGAGTTTTTTCTTTGCACAGTGATATATACGATATATCCCGCACCTCATTCGACGAGGAAAGGACCGACGATCCCTTCACCGGGAGTGACTCCTTTAGCAAAACTAGAAAAGCCTAAAAAACACTCCATTTTAAAATCATTTGATTCTACAACGATATCAAGTTCATTACGCAATAGGTTTTCAGAAAAAGCTGTCGTAGCCCTCCGTCATTTCAGATAAATTGTATATAGTATTCGTGCTGCATTTGTTGGCTTTCGTCAAGGTGCAGTGTGCGGTAGCTATATGCTACTTATCTGCTAGCATACGATGCGATTGGATTAGGGTAGTCGTGCGGCTTTGTTGGCTTTCGTCAAGGGTCGTGCGGGTGGGTTTAATTCAATCAAGAAATGTACGGGCTGAACTTGACTAGCGCGCTATGGTTTGTTAGCTTTCGTCAAGGTCATAGCACGTTAGGGGCAAAATATTATCGGGAATTTCAAGTGTTGAAATTTGCAATGAGATTGCATACCTTCTATGAGATAGTTGGATCCCGACACCCGCTGCGAGTAAGAGTTACTCCTGGGAGAGTTTTACACATTACAATTAGCCGATCAAGTAGATGTCTAGAAAGGTGTTAACGAGGTTACGCCTCTGGGAAAACGAGGTTTACATTAATTAGGTTCGTGCGAAAGCACGGGGGACCTCCCTCAAAGTACCGACACTGGCCTGGCTGAAAGATTGGCGAACTTGTAGTGTGTAATTAATCCCGGCTAGTCTTTCCTTTTAGGGTTTGAAGGAAGATTTGATAAAAAGCAGTGGGAGCCATCCTGATTAGATAAAATAATAACCAATCTATTCTTGCAAGAGCGCACGCTGAGTGTTTTCTTCTCTCTCTCTCCAGGTAGCGACCATATCACGCCTTAATCAAGATAATAATACGGAATATTGACCGAACCCGCTTGTTTTACTGAGCTGGGGAACGTTGGTCCCGCTCCAACTTATAATTGTTATAAGACAGAGCAGGAAATAGGGGATTACCAGAATTCCCGTGCCGCCCAAACGAAGAAAGTGCATGATGATGCATCATCTTCGGGTGTGTTCATTACAGAGAACTGTTTCTCAGTATCCTCTACGTCCTGGGTATGTGATACCAGATCAGGATCCCAGATATGTAATCTGTTACATAGGGCTACAGAAAGGTAGAGAACTGAGAACGGGTGATAAGTTTCATGAGGCAGAAAACGGCGCAAGTGTTGCAGCCAAGTCTGTTGGTCACTGTCACCCTGTATTACCAATACATTGATTCTGAACGAATGTTATTAGATACCGAACCTGATATACAAAATCATATCAGTCTCTTTATTAGTAAAGAAATGATAAAATTTTGTATTGTTGGATAATGTTTTGAACATTTCCTATATCAAAAGTTGATCGGTTCAGGCACGTTATCTAAAAGCATTGAAGTTCTAAATCAAACTACAGTTCCTAGTATACTGAACACATAAAAGAGGAAGAGTTCAGAAATGAACGAATTCTTCTTGAGGTATTGTAGACTAGGTCATATCAATGCGACCCGACTACCTAGAGTTACATATAGATGCATATTTAAATCAGTTTGAATTTACATCTTGTGAAACTCGCCAGTCATGTCACAAAGATAAGATGACCATAGCTCCGTTTACTGGAAACGGAGAAAGAGTTAGTAAACTCTTGGGATGATACATGTTGATGTATGCAGATCCCCAGTCTACATATGCCAAGACCGGTTCTTTGTACTTCATTACATTCTCTGATAATCTCTCGAGATTCAGACATATGTTCCTGTTGAAACACAAGTCCGAACCTTTTGAGATATTCACAGAATATAAGTTAGAAGTAGAGAACCAATACGGGTATAAGTATTATGTCCTATGATGAGATCAAGGAGGAGAATACTTGTGCACGAAAATCCTGGATTATTCTAAAGGAGAATGAGATTCTCTCTCAGCATTACTCCTCCGAATACACCATAGCACGATGGTATATCGGGGCGGAGCAATCACACCCTATATGATAAGGTGTGCTCCATGATGAGTACTACTGAGTTACCTTTTTCCTTAGGGGGTTATGCACTTGAGAAGCTGCATACCTATTGAATAAGGTTCAAATCAAATCAGTTGCCTACCATTTCATATGTGATATGGAAAAGGAAGAGCCCATTTCTTAAGTTAGTTAAGATTTGGGGTTGTCCGGCCTTTGTCTAAAAGCAAAATCCGGACAAGCTCAAGGCAAGGTCTGTTATATAGAACTGGAAATGTTCCAGCTATACAGACTGCAGCTAATGATTTGATAGAACCAAAGGATTCAGTAGATTCCAACGAACCTCAGCCTCTCCGCCGATCTAGTAGGGTTCCTCACCCACCTGAGAGATACTTCGGTTTCTCTATGACAGTAGGAGCGAGGACTGCATCATGAGATGATGACCCAACTAGTTTCGAGCTGGCCATCAGGAGTGAGACTCTGTAAGAATGGCTGGATGCTTAGCGATCTGAGATGGAATCCTTATACACCAACAAAGTATGGACTTTAGTTGCTATATCTGAAGGGTTAAATCCCCATCAGGAGCAAGTATATCTTGAGAAGATTACTTGGTGTAGATGGAAAAGTTGAGACTTTCAAAGCTAGAATTGTTAAAGGTTTTCGTCATCGACCAGGCGTGGATAATGATGAAACCTTTTCCAGTAGCTATGCTTAAGTCCATCCAGATCCTACTTGTCACGGCTACATACCATGACTACGATATCTGGTGGTTGGGTGTCATGACTGCTTTTCTAAATGATGTTTTAGAAGAGTGCGTCTATAAGTACACAGCCAGAGGGCTTCGTAAACAGTGGGAATAGCGGAAACGTGTGCAAGATGTTTTATAGGATAAAGCAGGCATCGCGGAGTTCGAACGTCTGTTTTGATGTGTTAGTCAAATAAGTTGACATCTTCAAAATGGCAGATGAACCTTGTATAAACAAGAAGGTAGTAGGGAGTATGGTGACGATCCTCGTAGAGTATGTGGATGACATACTCTTGATAGGGAAGGAGTTTCCTATGCTGCGCTCGATCAATCTCCGCTTATCACTATGATTCTCCATATAGGATCAAAATGATACCTCCTAAATCCTGAGTTTTGGATCTATGAGATAGATTTAATTGGATGTTAGGATTCTCACTAGTTGTAGTAAGATGGTATCAATCGATCCTGGGGAGAATCACTGGAAGGGTTCCAAGGTGATAAAGACGACTGAATGTCAGTCGCAGGCATTGTTTTTACCCTCAGTAAAGGGACGGTTCCAAGCTAGATACCGTGACATACTAGACGATAAAGGCAGGATACATCGCTACTTAAGATGCTACCAAAGAGGCTGTTTGGGTGTATAATGGTTCATGAGATGAACTATGTTCCTCCCATTGTGTGACAATGGAGTTGTGGCTTATGCCAAGGAACGCCGGTCCCATCAGTGATCCAGACATATTCTAAGGCAGTATCACTTGATCATGGAGATGGATGATCTCCAGGGTGATCTAGGTTTGGAGAGTAGACTCAGAGGACAACACAGCGGATCCACTCACAAAGGCCTGTTCCCAGAGAGAGATCTTTATGGGATGGTTGAGTATGAGATACTGCAACCACTGCTACAGATGGCCCTAGTGCAAGTGGGAGATTGTTAGTTATATGTATGCCCTAGAGGCCATTACTGTACATAGGATGTATATTGTAGTGGATGCTGGGACATATATAGGGAGGACTTTCTTGCTCGACATGATAGTATGCTATCTGGTTACCCTTTACCTTAACGTGTATGTTGATTGTCTCTCTGTTACATGTTGGTAAAGCCCTTAGGATCTGTACTTGACTACCTGGACTATGATGCGGATCATACTAGTGGGGACATGGTAGTCCATAAGTACATCCTTCAAAGTCCCTAGTCGTGGGTGTATCGAAACGGGGCATGGATATACCAGTGTAGACTAGCGCATACCTTCTCGACCCATACAGATGGGCGATGGATGATCCCATATCCATTGGTGTTTGACATCAGAGATGATATACGGGTGCTCAGTAGAGACTGGGTACACTGGACGGACTCGCCGAGAACTCCCAGATGGTATTATACCTCACGTCAGATGGCAGTTCTCTGGTGACACTGGTACAGAGTAGTCTGTTGACCCGAGATCGTCATAGAGTCTTGTGTGGTTCCCACTGTGCTTTGATTTCCATCTTACCACGTCCAAGAGGGCGTGCAAAACGGTGGTTTTTGGGTACAGTCCCGAGTCACATGGAGGCAATGAGCGATAGGAGGGGATTCGTCTCTCCCGGTATAGGGGGTTGATGTTGCGCTGTGTTCGATTGGCTATAACAGGAAATCCCTGGCCAGGGTTGCTGAGATTTACTGGTAAGTGTTACCAGTAGTTTCTCGAATTGTTATAGACCTCATATCGACACGACTTATTGAGCTATTGGGGTCTGACGTTTACCACCCCTAGGCGAGATATGCGACATATCAGACGATCAGACCGGACTGTACGGTAGTGTTACTGGTTGGATTCACTGGAGTGTGAGCGGGCTTGCTCGTCGATCTTCAGATCGCTCAATACCCGGGTGGCCGTTACGTTTAGCAGACCGCTTGCGGCTTGTGGATGCTTGATATGATCATCATCTGCTGCCGGCGTATTGACGAGTCTTTAGAGTCCTACACAGAGGTTTCCTGGCTCAAGCGAAACGAAATAGGAGCGCATATGAGATATGTGCGGGACCGAGAATAATGCGTGTATGTGATACCGTATTTCATTCTCGCGATCAATGTGTCGGATGGTTGTATGCGATATAACCTAGTTATCGATTCAAGCGTTGAATCGATAAGCCGATACATTGAATACTAGTCGGTTGTGTGCGACATGACCGGATCATTGAATCAAGTGTTGATTTAATGATTTAATGCATAATTATATATTTGATATATTACTTTGCATTAACTAGTATCGGTTCACTTTAAATGGATTTTCTCACTCGGTTGTGCGCATTGCATATGCGATATGATTTTGTGCACTTGTTTGTATCATATTTGATGATACATGCAAATTAGGGTTTGTGTAAAGAATTAAACCTTGGTTAAAGAAATGGTTAGGGTTTTTATTTGATTATTCATTTATTCATTTGTTTTTATTTTTGGAAAATAAATAGAAAGGAGAAAAGAATGGTGGCTTAATTTGGAGTTTAGTTGAAGCTTCATGAAACTTTGATCAAGTCAACCATTCTTATCTCATCCTTAACCCTAACCATTCCCACTAACCATGATTCATTCTCTACACTTGACTAGAGTTAATATTATGATAAGGATTGTTATTCTTTTCTTTTGGAATTATCTTATCATAATACTAGCTTCTTCTTCTTCATTTCTTCAAGTGAAGAAAGCTTGCCTCCATCAATGGCAAGTGATGAAAAAGAGTGTGAAATCCAAATCTAAAGTCTACCCACTTCCTATTTCTTCATCCTCTACCTCTTGCCAAGTAGTAGAGTGTGTTTACTTCACAAGTTTCTTGACTTGGTGAAGTCGGAGCTTGATTTAGCGATGCCTCGACGTAGATCATTTTCGGCATGGACATCGATGACCTAGCCCGTCCATTCTCCGATGAAGCCGACGCTAGAGCCCGGGACTTGTTATGGACAGCGAGGAGACTTCATTGCGGAGATATGGAGGTGGAGAACCGGATCTACAAAGGTTGTATTTCCGTATCTCTTAGTTAAGTGTTAACTAGTTTACTTTTCGCCTAGATTTCTAGCAAACGATTCGTACACTAGGGTTTCTCGGCACCATAATTTTTGAAATTGGTATGTTCGATGCCTTGTGACACCTCACTAGGGTGCCTAGGAACCCTACACTATCAGCGCACACATGAGGAACACATGGCGCGCTTGGCGCTAGCGCCAGTTAATGAGCGCATTGCTTTTCTGCTGAGTAGCGCACATGTGAGGTGCATGTGGTGCGCTGGGCGCTGAGCGTCAGTCCAAAGAGCGCAAAGCGCTTCTGTTCAAGTAGCGCACACGTGGGAAGCACGTGGCGCGCTTGGCGCTGAGCGCCAGTCCATGAGCGCAAAGCGCTATTTGATCAGTTTTATGATCTGAGAAATAAATTCTCGTTTATAAGAGACGTTGTCTCAAGATTCTAAGAACAAAGTTCTTACCTTTATAGGAGATGTTTCAATCTCTTATTTTGGTGAAAGTCTTTTCCTTTATGGATCTGTGATCCTAAGAGAATTGACTTATTCTTCCCCCCCCTTTATTTTATAATGAGATGTTCATAATCTGTGTGTAAAAGACCTTAGTCTTATAGATCTATGATCTATAAGAAGAATTATGTTCTTTTTCTTATTTTATGATGAGATCCTTTGATCTCTTTGTGAAAGACCTTGGTCTTGTAGATATATGATCTTAAAGAAAGAAGTGAATTCTTCTTTTTATATGAGACGATTTCGTCTTTCTGTTCTTTTTACCTTGAAGAAAAGTTCTTCTTCTACCAAGAGGGCTCTTCTTTATAAGATTTCTCAAAGTGTATGGGAGGGTTCTTCCTTTTTAGACTTGAAGTCTTGGGGCCTTTTTATAGTGAAGGCTGATTTGTTTAATCAGTTAAGGAGATCTTTTCTCCAATTGATTTGGGGATTTCCCCATCGTTGGATCTTTGATCTAAGGGCTTCTGATTTACAGAAGGCAATTTTCTTGTTTTTAACAAGATTGGAAAATCTTTCCCCATACAGAATTTATTCTGTTATTTTGGTGATTTTTAATCACCTTTGGATCATGGATCCAACGGTGCTCTGATTTACAGAGCACAATCTTTTTGTTTGGAAAGATTTTGAGGAATCTTTCCTCAACGGAATTTTATTCTGGTTAATTGATGATTTTTAATCATGTTCGTTGGATTTTTGATCTGACGGTGTGGAGCTTTTAGTTCCAGCGCTAGCGCACCCGTGCTTTGCACGTGGTGCGCTGCTTAGAGCGCAGCGCACTTAGCGCTAGCGCACACGTGCTTTGCATGTGGTGCGCTGCTTAGAGCGCAGCGCTATTAGCTCTAGTGCATACGTGCTTTGCACGTCGTGCGCTACTTAGAGCGCAGCGCACTTAGCGCTAGCGCATACGTGCTTTGCACGTCGTGTGCTACTTAGAGCGCAGCGCACTAAGCGCTAGCGCACACGTGCTTTGCACGTGATGCGCTGCTTGGGGCGCAGCGCACTTGGCGCTGCTATGAAGCGTTGCTTCATTTCAAAATTTGAAATTTGAACAGAGCTTTTCTCTGATTGGGGGAAACAATCCCCCGCCCGTTATACGTTCTCCCAAAACAAGGAAACCTCGAGATAGAAGCAAGGACATGGTAAAGAACGTAAATGATGTTCTGAGACAACAAAGCGGATTCGAGGCGCCATGCGATCGAGAAAAGGTCGATTGGAACTCATCCTTTATAAAGAAGATGGGTCGGGAGTACTCTTTCCCCAAAGACAAGACAAGAAAAATATTCAACCTTGTTATGAAGCACCAGATGATAATGCTTCCAGAATCTCGGCATCCTGAACAAATAAACGTGGTCTATTATCCGGATTACTGCTCCTACCACCAAGCAGTAAGTCATCCCCTTGAAGACTGCTTCACCTTCAAAGACTGGGTAGAAGACCAGCGTCGACACGGAAAGTTCGCTTTGTCCGATAGTTGGAGGGTAACCCGCCATAAAAGCACGAGCCAAAAAGAACCTATACCGTCAGGATAGGATCAACTTAGCATCAAAAAGGGAAGTGAACTCGTACTTGCCATATGATAACGCCCTCAAAAAAGTGGAGGCACGAAACTATAAATGATCTCTACGGGTTCTTCGCAAATGAAGACGAGGACGAGATGATCTCGGAGTTTCCACCAGCACCAAAAGAGCTGGAAGATGGGATACACACCACGGTGGACAACCTAAGGAAAATTAACTTAGGGACGGAAAATGACCCGAGGCCGACATTCGTCAGTGAGCTACTGTCTGAAAAATAGGTTGCCACGTTAAAAGACATGCTCATCCAATATAAAGACTGCTTCGAATGGGACTACTCTGAAATGCTGGGTCTAGATCCAAAAGTGGCAGTCCATAAACTGGCCATATCGCCGGACATAAAGCCAGTCAAGCAGGCACTGAGAAGAATGCGACTCGAACTTGAAATGAGTATCAACGCTGAAGTCAAGAAACTAATTGACTCCGGCTTCATCCAAGAAGTCCAATATCCTGACTGGATCGCCAACATCATTCCAGTGATGAAGAAAAATGGGACGGTGCGCATCTCCTCATATATGGAGACCCCCAGCTAATCGCTAGCTAAGTAAATGGTGACTATCAGACATGCAAACCAGAGCTGATAAAGTATGGCGAAAGAGTGCAGCAACTGCTAACCCAAATCCCTTCATACATCCTAGAGAGTATACCGCGCGCGGAAAACAGCAACGCGGATGCATTAGCCAAATTGGCTAAGGAACTGGCCGATGAAAACCTCGATGACGTAAGGATCATCGTGAAAATCCGTAGGGTTCTCGCGCCAGCAGACGTGTCTTCGGAAGACATGATAAAGCCATCCGAGGGAAAAGAAATGACTGAGAAAGTAGCCCTTCAAATAGAGGATGAAGGAAAGGTCAAGGATTGGAGGGAAGTCTTCATAGACTACTTCAAATCCCAATAAACGCCCGAAAACGCGTCGTCTAGACATCGGCTCATGAAACGAGCTCTGTCCTTCGCCTTCGTCAATGATACTTTATATAAGAGATCATTCGACTGCCTATGGCTAAGATGCCTTGGGCTAAAGGAAGCAAAGAAAGTCGTTCAGGAAACTCACGACGAACTTTACGGTTCTCATCAAGCTGGACCAAAGATGAAGCTGAAGATAAAAGAATGGGCTACTATTGGCCCACGATGATTTAGGACTGCCTCGACTATGCGAAGCAGTGTCACTCATGCCAAATTCATGGGGACTTCATCCACCAACATCTAAATCCGCTACACCCAACAATGGTTAGCTGGCCGTTCAAAATATAAGGAACCGATATAATTGGCCCCATTAAACCGGCATCGTGCCAAGGACATCGATTCTTATTGGCAACGACCGACTACTTCTCCAAATGGGCAGAAGCAGTACCATTAAGAGAAGTGAAGACGAACAATATTATCCAATTCTTTAAGACACTTGTCATCTATCGGTTCGGCACTCTGCGACGGATAATCTCGGATAATGGGTCAGCCTATAGAAGTCATAAAATCATCCACTTCGCACAGCAGCATAAAATAGATTGGAGATACTCCTAGGTCTATAATCCTCGGGCCAATGGTCTATCTGAAACCTTCAACAAGACCTTGATGAAGATTATAAAGAAAACAGTGTTCAGAAATAAAAAGGACTGGCACGAAGTTTGCATGAAGCCCTCTGGGCATACCGAACAACGTTCAAGACGGCTACGAATACGACAGCGTACGCGTTGGTATTCGGCATGAAAGCAGTGCTCCCACTGGAAATAAAGCTCCCCTCTCTACGAGTAGCAGTTCGATACGAGCCGACAGATGAAGAAAATGCTCATCTTGGGCTTGAGGAGCTCAACGCTCTCGATGAAACTCGCTTTATAGCACAGCAAAATCTGGAGACTTATAAGGCAAGGATGACACGGCCATACGAAAAAATGACCAGGCTGAGAACATTCCGCCAAGGCGAACTCATGTTGGTCGTCAAAAGACCAATGATCCCCAATCGTGCAAAACGGGGGAAGTTCAAGCCGAACAATGAAAGTCCGTATATCATAGACAAAGTCTACCAAGGTGGATCCTACCTGCTCATGGATATGCATCGTGAAAGACCATTCCGGCCAATAAACGGCTAATTCCTCACAAAATACTACGCTTGACAAGTCATAATTTAGGTGAATGATAGATGACGATGTTCCCGCCAAAAATTTCTGTGCAGAAGAGTCCAAGATATCAAATGACAGCGATACGCTTAAGGAAATGGGAACCAGTATCTTCCGGTCTGTTTTTTGACACACTCCCGAATGAGAAACAGATAAATTCTGATGGTATCGAAAGCGGCTCGAAAAACCCTTCGATTTGATATATTATGGGCCTCGTAATTCATTCGGGATCAAAAGTTATGAGGAATTACGTGTCCACACGTGATGGGCCTTTAAGAACCCGCTGGAGGAGTCAAAAGACATAATAAAAACTCAGAAAAGACCCCAATGGGGCATCACGTGCTCACACGTGACCATGGGTCACGTGCAGACACGTGATGGGCTTTTAAAGCCTCTAAAATAATGAATAGAATTTAATTCTAAAAGTCAGAAATTACCTCAACGAGGTATCACGTGTTTACACGTGACCAATGGTCACGTGTTGACACATGATGATTAAAACTGAAACATAAATAAACGGCTAAGAAAGGAACCCAATTGGGGGTCACGTGCTCACACGTGACCAAAGGTCACGTGCCAGCACGTGACTGGCTTTAAAAGCCTTATAATTTAATAGAATTAAATTCTAAAAGTTCTGAATCTTTCCAAATGAAAAAGAATTATAGGAACCGTTGGATTAAAGATCCAAGGGTGATTAAAAATCACCAATTTATGGAAAAATCTTAAATAAGGAAAGATTCCCCCTAAATCTAACCAAGATAACAAATAGAATATCATTTGGATTTAAAATCAATGGTGAATAAAATTCACTTAACAATCTAAAGGCCCAGATTAATGATGAATGCAAATCAAATCTCTCAACATACAAATCAAATCTCTTAATGAGAAATTTGCTAAACAAATTGATTCTCTGCCTTCTCCTATAAATAGGAGCCAAGAAGAGAAGAGAAGGGATCTACCTTGGAAAGGGAAGAAACAGAGAGAGGTGAATTTAATTCTCTGCAAAAGAAAAACCCTAGGTGAGAAAAGGGAAAAGATTAACTTCAAAAAGAGAATTTAATTCTCAAAATTCAAGAGTTTAACTCTTATATAAAAAAAAGAAGAACTTAGTTCTTCTTCTGGTTGAAGATCTGTACAGAGCACATCTCCCCATAGGATGAGAATTTAATTCTCATCGGGTTGAGATCCTGCCATGCAGATCCTAAACTTAGAAGGGGGATTGAGTTTTGAGAATTTAATTCTCCTAAAACAAAACTAGGGTTTAACCCTAATAAAGAATTTAATTCTTTTACATATCTGGGAATTTAATTCCTTTGAAAAGAAATCAGGGTTTTATCCTAAATAAGAATTTAATTCTTTCACGATAGGAATTTAATTCCTCCAAAATCATAATTAGGGTTTAACCCTACAAAGAATTCAATTCTTAAAAGATCTCTGTTCATGAAAAGAACTAGGGTCACGTGCCCCCACGTGACCCTTGAAAAGATCCCCTGCAAAGAATTTTGAAGCATCACCCCACGTGCTCCCACGTGACTCCCAGAACGCAGAAAGAAAAAGCAAAGGGAATGAAAGCTTTAAGCGCTCTCACGTGTTATCACGTGACCCCTCAGCAAATGCTTTAACAATTGGCGCACAGATCCCTATCACGTGCCAACACGTGATGCTCTAAAATAAAAATAAAAGTGTTTAACACTTATTCGCAGATTTGAGGATAAACCAAAAGGAGATCTGGCTCCACATTTAGGGCGCCCTCACATGTCACCACGTGACCCCTAATGAGCATTCTAACAGACCAGAGCGGGGGCCTCCATCACGTGCCCACACGTGATGGCCAGGAAATTAAAAGTGTTAAACACTGATCTGCAGAATAAAATAAGGGAAATCAGGGCGCTCTCACGTGTCCGCACGTGACCCCTCCCTCCTTAGTGTTTAACACTAATTGGAAAACTCTATTTGCAGTGTTTAACACTGATTATCTTTTAGTGTTTAACACTAATTTGCTAATCTTATTCCCAGTGTTCAACACTGTTGGTCTGTAGTGTTTAACACTAGCTTTAGCCCAATTGGCTAAGTTTTTTAGAGGCAAAGCCTCTTCTTCAATGGACCAACAGAGGGCCAATATTTCAAACATAGTTGGACTTAGCCCAAACTAGCCATAAGTCCTCAAATCATCTTGAACTGAGCACACCTGCTCTTTCAACCAACTCATTGGTTCAAGGGTACATCTCTGAACTCCTCTGATATTTGTCGTTGTAATCCTTCAACGTCTTCAGAGAGGTGACGGGTCCCGACAACCACACATCAACACGGACTGTGGGGTCCTTAAACTCATGGACTTATACATCCCTAAACCAAGATACGGACTGTGGGGTCCTTAAACCCGCGGACTTATGCGTCCTTAAACTAACGGACTAATACGTCCTTAAACACACCCATATGGACTGTGGGGTCCTTAAACCCATGGACTTATGCGTCCTTAAACTACCAATGGACCACCATGTCCCTAAACTGGCAATGGACCACTACGTCCCTAAACTGGAAATGGACCACCATGTCCCTAAACTGGAGATGGACCACCATGTCCCTAAACTGGTAATGGACCATCATGTCCCTAAACTGGAACAATAGAGCCCAAACGCTCTTTTGTCGGATCTAAACGATCCCGTTAAGTCGATCTTAGTCCCAAACTGGATTAACGTATCCTTAACAAACGTTTAAGTTGATCTTAGCCTCAAATATGGCTAATGTATCCTTAAATCTTCAAACAGACTGGACTATGAATCCCTCCAATCAACTTTGGTTCAAGGGTACATCTCGGAACTCCTTTGACACCTGTCATTGTAATCCTTCAACACCGTCAGAGAGGTAACGGGTCCCGACGACCATACATGCAATGGACCACTATGTCCCTAAACTGGAACAATAGAGCCCCCAAATGCTCTTTTGTCAGATCTAAACGATCCCGTTAAGTTGATCTTAGTCTCAAGTTAGACTAACGTATCCTTAACAAACGTTTGAGTTGATCTTAGCCTCAAATATGGCTAATGTATCCTCAAACCAAACCCCCAAACCCAAATCTAAATCTAAGATAATACAGATTTGGACTAGTCCACGCCCTACGGGCGACGACATAACTCGGTCTCCGTAAACAATCCACGGGAAACAAAACATAAAATAGACACACACGACACGAAGTGACCATCTGGAGAAGGAGAAAGTTGTTACCGCGATGCGGTGGTGTAATTAACTGCAGGGGCTTGCGCCTGTAGGGAAGAGGGTCCCCACAATCAAAAAAAACCCTCAAACGAGGGGAAATCTGACGAAGTCTGCTACATCGGCCGCATCTGTTTAAACCTTCGATATATGGTGCCATAAATCAACTTGGCATCTTCAGAGAGGTGAACGGATAGCACCAATTAGCATCTGCCCCGAATCTCAGTGCCAAGACATCGCAGTCTTGTGCGCCGTCTTTCGGAGGGGAACAGATTCTGGCACGCCCGGTGGGACCTTTTCCTCTTTCCACTCCACACTTCGTGTTTCGTGTTCGCGAATGAATCGCGGTTTATTGTGGTTGCCTGTGGATTCAAGGTACTAAGATCTGGTGTCTTGCTCCGTGCAGAAAACAGAAGATCAATGGCTTCAAACTGCACTGCCTGCAACTGCAACTCTCGCTCGGTCCTTGCTGGAGGAGTGACTTATGGGCCCCAAGCGGCCTCCATTTTCAAGATGCCAGTGGAGCAGGTAACTCAGGCCACCACTGGATTATTCTTCGGGACCATGCTCCCACCGTTGAGCTTCAATGCCACAATGACGTTGCAAGAAGCCCCAAAGAAGTTGGTCTTTGATCGGCTTACCACTGTCGTGACCCCTCTTAACGGGTCGCCCAACTTCAATACCTCAGTTTTCAACAGACTGGGCCAGAACGTCTGCAAACCCGCGATACCCGAAGCTGCCATCCTAAAGCGGATAGCTATCCCGGCTGAAGCGGACGAAATCATTGGAAAGGCTCCTCCTTCTAAGAAGTCAGTTTTTACAAGGCTGGCCATTCTGGTTGCTGCTCCAGGCGAGGTCCTCAAAGCTGCTTCCCCTGCTCAGAGGGGGCATGAAGAAGCTTATCCAACAACGGAGGTGATCTCATCCGCACGACATGCTCGACGTCGCCACTGGCGCCGAGTGAGGAAGGCTGGGGGCAACTCCCCCTCTGAAATAACTCCGCCAGCTCCAACGGTGGGGGTCGATGATGCTGTTCCAACCGGGAACAGCTTTGAATTGCTGAACACGGTACGCAGAAACTCTCCTACCGCCGTACTAAAAAGATCCCCTCCTCCGGTGGGAAATGTTGCGGAAGCCAAGCCAGAACAGTCCTCTCAGCGGCTGTCCTCTAAAATCCACAAGGTCTGGCGCCAAGTCCAAGACTCGGTGATTGATCGAAATTTCTCCCGCCAGCAGAAGAAGCTGAAGGTCCGGCAGGGAGAAAACCGTCCTGTTAAGCCACAAAAGATGACGACTACTTGGGTGCTCACGACAGCGGCCCCCTCAACATCAACCACTCAGAAAAGAAGGAGGCCAGAGAAAGCCCCAGTAAATGTGGCAGACCACAAAGACGCTAAGCCCAAACGCCCCAAGTCTGGGGGCATGGTGGTGCACACCGTATACATGGCTTCTGGAAAGGAGGAAAGCCGTGCTTTGACGGGTCACCGACCGCTCACTCGAGCTGTGACCAAAGCCCAGGAGCAACAACAGAAACTTCAGGAGATGCTGACTACAATGGCTGCACTTACCGGGCCAAAAGAAAGCCCGGAAACATCATCAGAACAGCGTCACGAACAGGAAACTGACGCTGACTTCCTATGCAGAGTCCTCGAAAAAAAGGACAGAGAGGCAGCAGAACAAGCTGCCAACATAAAACAAATGGCCCTTCTGTTCCAGGACATGGTGGGTATGATGATCCAACAAGATCCTCCTGCTGAAGATCCTCCGATCGTCCTTGAAGATGACAGAGGAGAAACGTCGAATCCTCCACCGGCTCTGTCAACAGCCAAGGAGGAGACAATTTCCAAAGCTGCCCTAGAGGAATATATAGCTCAGCAAATATGAGCTCATCAAGCAAGTGAAGCGGCTGAGCAAATTGTTAGAACCGGACGGCCCTATCCGAGCTGGTATGACCAAATCAGTTACCCGCCGGGATATACGATCCCTAAGTTCCATGTATATAAAGGGACAGGGAATCCCATCAGCACGTCGCTCAATTCAGGGCCTTATGCGGCTGGAGGCGATGACAGACTGTTGCTTCGACAATTTGTCGGCAGCTTAGCAGAAACGGCATTCGAATGGTATTCGGAGCTACCTAACGACTCTGTCAAAACATTTGCGGAGATGGAGTTGCTGTTTACACAAAGATTCGCGAGTGCTAGTGAACGCACCCCGATAACAGCACTGATCAACGCCAGGATAAGGCCAGGCGAAACGTGGGTTCAATACGCAACACGATGGCGGAATCTGTGGTCAAAATGCGAACAGCAGATCGAAGAAGCTCCTGCGGTAGGTATGTTCGTGGGCACTCTTGATCCGCAAGCAACCATCTCGCAATTCATGATGTTCTTCAAACCGACCACGTTCCAGGCTTTAATTGATAAGTTGGCCCAAATGGATCAGATGAGTCACACACCATCTCATTCAAAGATGGATCCTTGGAATGAAAAGGGCAAAGGGAAAGCAACCTTCGTTGCCAACACTCAGCAACGGCCGAGCAACTTAAAGCCGGTTGTTCGCCAAAACAATGTGCGACCACGCCCGTCCCTCGAGGAGAGACTGGGACGTCCTTACTCGTTTCCTCATAATAAAACGAGGAGATTGTTCGAGCTGGCAGTGCGCAACAGACTCATCAATCTACCGAGTCCAAAGCGTCCGTTGCAGTCAGGCAATGTCAACGGTCCCAATTATTGCCCTTACCACCAAACGGTAAGTCACCCGATCGAGGATTGCTTTGTCTTTAAAGGATGGATCGAAGATCGGTACCTACAAGGCAAGTTCGCGCTGTCTGAAAAGTGGAAAGTAAACCCACCACAGCCGCACACTCTAAAGAAGACAGACGCACCGGGGGCAACTTGTCACTGATCTCCCACTCATTTACGGACGATAAAAAAACTCCTTGCACTGAGAAACTGGGGGCATAGCCTGAGCTGGAATTCGTGTGGCCATCAGACGAAATGATTGACGCTTTCCTAGATGAGATTCGTCTAAAAAGTAAAGCTGATCGGGTGCGCGAGATGGCCATGTTTGAAAAGGCCAAACGCCGGCGACTGGACAAAAGGGTCGAAACACTCCCACCATATCAAGGTACATCCGCCGCAAATGAAAGCAGGATTAAGACAAGGAAACGATTCGCCAAAGCCATATCAATGGGGATGAGGCCGCCCTCTTTCAGAGAAAATTCTCCTGATGGTATACATTTTGATGAAACGGACGTACACCCTAACTTCTGCATATATCATCAGAGGATCGCACATCCTACTGAAGACTGCAACTCCTTTAAGTGTTGGTGGCAAGGATATGTCGCTCATAGACAACACGTCAGTAGAATAAAGCGGGAAGCTCGTAGACAGCGAAAAAATACGACAGATGAGCATAAAAGAGTTGCCAGCAATTGTCATAGGGACGAGCCCGGGGGATCACGAGTTCTCACCTTTGGAAGCGATTCTGACGAAGAAGCCGCCCTCGACCCTCTCTTCAAGGAATTCATTTCTAAAACAAAAGAATTAGAGAGTTGCGAGAACGTTCGGCCGTACAATCTCACGCTACCCGGAAAGAATCTCGGACCCGCAAACGACGGAGCAAACGAAATGAGAAAGGAAAAGGAAAAAATGGCCTTTGTTGCCAACACTCAACAACAACCGAGTAACCCGAGACCGTTTTGTCGTCAAAACAACAAGCCGCGATACCTTAATGAGAAGTTGAATCGTCCTTACTCGTTTCCCAAAGATAAAACAAAGAGATTGTTCGAGCTAGCAGTGCGCAGCGGGCTCATCACTCTGCCAGATCCAAAACGTCCATTGCAACCAGGTGACGTTAACAATCCTAACTATTGTCCCTACCACAGAGTAATGGGTCACCCACTCGAAAATTGCTACGTCTTCAAAAACTGGGTTGAAGACCAGTACCAACAGGGCAAGTTCGCGCTGCCCGAAAAGTGGAAAGTAAACCCGCCACAACAACATGCTCCGAAAAAGGTGGATATGCCGGGGGCATCATACTCAGGGAAAGCCCCAGAGACCGAAAAGTCAGTAAACTAGAGATGCGTCTCAAATACGGCGACGGTGGACCGAAACGTCCTTAAACTAACAACGAACCGCAATTTCCTAAAACTTGCAAATGACCGAAACGTCGTTAAACTACTCCCAACCCGCAGCATCTTCAGGCTGACGTGGTACAAAAAAAACGGTACGTCCACAAGCAAAATGGGCACGGATGAAAACCCGAAAGGGCTCCGTGAGTAAAAACAGCAGGGCTACCGGCGAGTGTTCGTGAAAACCCGAAAGGGCGCGACCTCGTTTAAAAAAAAAAGAATAAGAAAAAACGGTATGTCCATAAGCAAAGTGGGCACGGATGAAAACCCGAAACGGCTCCGTGAGTAAAAACAGCAGGGCTACCAGCGAGTGTTTGTGAAAACCCGAAAGGGCGCAACCTCGTTAAAAGACACTTATAGGGTCCTCTCGACCTTGTAAGGAGAAACCACTCGCGTGAGATCCTTACGACTCACAAAGGAGCAACACACTTAGGGATCCCCACGATTCCTAAGGAGAAAATACACTTGCGAGATCCTCACGACTCGTAAGGAGAATTCTCTTATGGGACCCTCACGGCTCATAAGATTTGAAAGTCTTAAGTTACAGAGACCTGAACCTGTTCTTAAGCAACTCCCACAACCTCTATTTATGCCCTACAAGCGGCTCATACTGACCCTTGTATACAATCCACGGGCGCGAATAAACATTTCCCTAACCAAGTCCCACCCGTGACTGGGGATATGTCCATACGGTGAACAACCCTTGTAAGTCCTCTCGACTTATAAGGAGAAAACCCTTTTGTAAGATCCTTACGACTTACAGGGGAACATACACTTAGGAGTCCTCACGATTCCTAAGGAGAAAACGCACCTGCGAGATCCTCACGACTCGTAGGGAGAAATACCTTTGTGAGACCCTTACGACTCATGAAGTCAAAAGCCTTAGTCGACAGGATCCTAACCCTGTTTGCTAAGCCACCTTTGTTCAACATCGACAGAGGCAAATGATGATTCGCTCCTGGCAATATCCCAGTTGTAGCGATACTGATGCCTAAACCGGTATCAAATTCCAAGTCCTGTCATGGCAAATGATGATTCGCTCCTGGCAATATTCCAGTTGTAGCGATGCTGATGCTGAGATTGGCACCAGATTCCAAGTTCCACACTCGCAAAAAAAAAATAGCGAGCCATACGTGCATACGAAATAGTCGAAATGATGGGGCAACTTGCAATAAAAATCAGCAAGTAAAAAAAATGTATGCATGAAAAATAGCCGAAATGATTGGGCAACTCGCAATAAAAAGCAGCGAGTAAAAATAAAAAAATAGCCGAAATGATTCGGTAACTCGCAATAAAAAGCAGCGAGTAAAAATAAAAAAATAGCCGAAATGATTGGGCACCGCGAAAAATAGCCGAAATTATAGGGCAATCGCGACCTTCGTGATATAAAAGCTGAAATGATAGAGCATCGCGGAAAAAGAAATAAAATAAAAATGAAATTTCTGTCCTACAGGTGATGCTACATCAATCCCTGTATACAATCCAGGAGCGCAAACAAAGAAGGAGTCGCACTCCTCCTCCCCAGGTTTCATTAGAAGAAGAAGCCAAATCTCGACGGTTCATAAACAGCCTAGAGACAATCTCGACATTTGTCGCAATATTGCAGACACAATGTCAACAAACAAAGCAAAGGAAGATCCCTAGCTTCAGGGTCTCGACGTCGATATCGACAACTTAGAGATCACCAACGGCGTTTCTCCTCATTCCAACCAGATGCAGACGTGACGTCAACAATCGACCTCAGAGTCGCAACGAAATGGAGCTATGGCAAAGTCCCTAGTCCCAAATCTCAATGGCCACATCTGCAGCCTGGAGACCAACAACGGTGTGCCTCTTCATTCCAGCAGGACACAGATGTTACACCATCAAGCGGAGTAACGGCAAAATCCCATCTCCACCTTAGCATTCGACTCGTTACAGCAGACGCAATGTCAACAACGGCGTTCCTTCGCAGTCCAGCAGGATGTACATGCAAAGTTAACAAAAGACCCCATGGTCGAAACAAAGCGGAGCGATGGAAAAATCCCAGCTCCACCTCAGCATTCGTCTCGATACAGCAGACGCAGTGCGAGCAAATGAAGCAAAGGCCAAATTCCTAGCTTCAGGGTCTTGACGGCAAGTCATATAAAGCCTGAAAGACAATCGGAGATCATCCCACACCAGCGCGGAGTGATCACCACCACGACATTCGTCTCGATACAGCAGACGAAATGTCACTACAGCGTCCTTCCTCCAACAGGATCCGGACACACCAAAGAAAATGAAGCGAAGGCCAAATTCCTAGCTTCAGGGTCTTAACGGTAAGTCATATAAAACCGGAAAGACAATCAGAGATCATCTCACACCAACATGGAGTGATCACCACCTCGATGTTCGTCTCGACACAGCAGACGCAACATCACCGAAAGGAGTCACGGCAAAATCCCTGGTTCCAGAGCTCGACGGTTCACCAGCAACCTAGAGACAATCATGACATTCGTCTTGATACAGAGGACGCGATGCCAGCAAACGAAGCGAAGGCCAAATTCCTAGCTTCAGGGTTTTAACGGCAAGTCATATAAAGCCTGAAAGACAATCGGAGATCATCTCGAACCAACATGGAGTGATCACCACCTCGACGTTCGTCTCGACACAGCAGACGCAACATCACCGAAAGGAGTCACGGCAAAATCCCTGGTTCCAGAGCTCGACGGTTCACCGGCAACCTAGAGACAATCATGACATTCGTCTCGATACAGAGGACGCGATGCCAGCAAACGAAGCGAAGGCCAAATTCCTAGCTTCAGGGTCTTAACGGCAAGTCATATAAAGCCTGAAAGACAATCGGAGATCATCTCGAACCAACATGGAGTGATCACCACCTCGACGTTCGTCTCGACACAGCAGACGCAACATCACCGAAAGGAGTCACGGCAAAATCCCTGGTTCCAGAGCTCGACGGTTCACCAGCAACCTAGAGACAACCATGACATTCGTCTCGATACAGAGGACGCGATGCCAGCAAACAAAGCGAAGGCCAAATTCCTAGCTTCAGGGTCTTAACGGCAAGTCATATAAAGCCTGAAAGACAATCGGAGATCATCTCGAACCAACATGGAGTGATCACCACCTCGACGTTCGTCTCGACACAGCAGACGCAACATCACCGAAAGGAGCCACGGCAAAATCCCTAGTTCCAAACCTCGACGGTTCACCAGCAACCTAGAGACAACCATGACATTCGTCTCGATACAGAGGACGCAATGCCAACAAAACGAAGCAAAGGCCAAATTCCTAGCTTCAGGGTCTTAACGGCAAGTCATATAAAGCCTGAAAGACTATCGGAGATCATCCCACACCAGCGCGGAGTGGTTATGACTCATCGGGGCTCTCCAAAATGAGCCTAACCTCAAGTAAAAAGCGGCATGGCAAATTCCTAGCGCTTGCTCTTCCGACGGTCAAACTGCCAAGGAGGATTGCTTGAAGACGTCTTGTCCAGCCCCCGAAGGGATCAGAGACACGACAGTCGCAGGGCTACTCGAATAGCACGATTGCCTATCGAGGAATACATCAGCTCATGCGACGGTACGACGGCCAAAACCCTAAGTATCACAGACCCTAACGGACTTCTGTCGTAAAGAGCAGAGGTTAACTGTGACGTTAGGATATTCTTGCGAGATCTTCTCGATTCGTTTCGACTCGTAAGGAAATTGATGTCTTTGCGAGAACTTCTCGATTCGTCTCGACTCGTGAGATAAAGCCTTAGGCAGTAGGGATTAAAAAACCTGTTTCCTAAGCACTGGGATCCTGCAAGTCGGCCCAAAATGGCCTCTTGCATACTATCCACGGGTCTCACTCTCCGAAGTCGAATTTCGACAAGGAGGGGAACAACCGCTTACGGGTCCTCTCGACTCGTAAGAGGGAAAAATTCTCTTACAAGATCCTTACGACTTATAAGAGAAACACACTTAGGAATCCTCACGACTCCTAAGGAGAAAATACACCTACGAGATCCTCTCGATCCGTAGGGAGAAAAGTCTTTATGAGACCCTCACGGCTCATAAAGTTGAAAAGTCTTAGGCGGCAGATCCTAACCCTGTCTCCTAAGCCATCACTGCCCTACAAAGAGGTCAAGATGAACCATCTATGAGTCACACTTGCCAAAGCTACATGCCACTGAAATGGAGAAGCTCATGAGCATATAAACTACTTCCCGCCAGAGTAAGACATAAAGAGATAGAAGGGTGCGGCTCATGGAGTTAAGGGTTTGGAACTATATCTCTTAAGAGTCAAGATTTGAGTCAATGATAAATGACGACGCTTGTGTCCGCTCGTTATCTTCTCAGATCAAGATTCTGAAAGTTATATACCAACTCGAAACTGGTCATACGCTATGCGTTACTCTGCACTACTTCACCCACGTACATACTTACGTGGGCAAAGTAGTGGGGGGCATTTGTTCCCGCCAAAAATTTCTGTGCAGAAGAGTCCAAGATATCAAATGACAGCGATACGCTTAAGAAAATGGGAACCAGTATCTTCCGGGCTGTTTTTTGACACACTCCCGAATGAGAAACAGATAAATTCTGATGGTATTGAAAGCGGCTCGAAAAACCCTTCGATTTGATATATTATGGGCCTCGTAATTCATTCGGGATCAAAAGTTATGAGGAATTACGTGTCCACACGTGATGGGCCTTTAAGAACCCGCTGGAGGAGTCAAAAGACATAATAAAAACTCAGAAAAGACCCCAATGGGGCATCACGTGCTCACACGTGACCATGGGTCACGTGCAGACACGTGATGGGCTTTTAAAGCCTCTAAAATAATGAATAGAATTTAATTCTAAAAGTCAGAAATTACCTCAACGAGGTATCACGTGTTTACACGTGACCAATGGTCACGTATTGACACGTGATGGTTAAAACTGAAACATAAATAAGCGGCTGAGAAAGGAACCCAATTGGGGGTCACGTGCTCACACGTGACCAAAGGTCACGTGCCAGCACGTGACTGGCTTTAAAAGCCTTATAATTTAATAGAATTAAATTCTAAAAGTTTTGAATCTTTCCAAATGAAAAAGAATTATAGGAACCGTTGGATTAAAGATCTAAGGGTGATTAAAAATCACCAATTTATGGAAAAATCTTAAATAAGGAAAGATTCCCCCTAAATCTAACCGAGATAACAAATAGAATATCATTTGGATTTAAAATCAATGGTGAATAAAATTCACTTAACAATCTAAAGGCCCAGATTAATGATGAATGCAAATCAAATCTCTCAACATACAAATCAAATCTCTTAATGAGAAATTTGCTAAACAAATTGATTCTCTGCCTTCTCCTATAAATAGGAGCCAAGAAGAGAAGAGAAGGGATCTACCTTGGAAAGGGAAGAAACAGAGAGAGGTGAATTTAATTCTCTGCAAAAGAAAAACCCTAGGTGAGAAAAGGGAAAAGATTAACTTCAAAAAGAGAATTTAATTCTCAAAATTCAAGAGTTTAACTCTTATATAAAAAAAAGAAGAACTTAGTTCTTCTTCTGGTTGAAGATCTGTACAGAGCACATCTCCCCATAGGATGAGAATTTAATTCTCATCGGGTTGAGATCCTGCCATGCAGATCCTAAACTTAGAAGGGGAATTGAGTTTTGAGAATTTAATTCTCCTAAAACAAAACTAGGGTTTAACCCTAATAAAGAATTTAATTCTTTTACATATCTGGGAATTTAATTCCTTTGAAAAGAAATCAGGGTTTTATCCTAAATAAGAATTTAATTCTTTCACGATAGGAATTTAATTCCTCCAAAATCATAATTAGGGTTTAACCCTACAAAGAATTCAATTCTTAAAAGATCTCTGTTCATGAAAAGAACTAGGGTCACGTGCCCCCACGTGACCCTTGAAAAGATCCCCTGCAAAGAATTTTGAAGCATCACCCCACGTGCTCCCACGTGACTCCCAGAACGCAGAAAGAAAAAGCAAAGGGAATGAAAGCTTTGGGCGCCCCTCGGCAAATGCTTTAACAATTGGCGCACAGATCCCTATCACGTGCCAACACGTGATGCTCTAAAATAAAAATAAAAGTGTTTAACACTTATTCGCAGATTTGAGGATAAACCAAAAGGAGATCTGGCTCCACATTTAGGGCGCCCTCACGTGTCACCACGTGACCCCTAATGAGCATTCTAACAGACCAGAGCGGGGGCCTCCATCACGTGCCCACACGTGATGGCCAGGAAATTAAAAGTGTTAAACACTGATCTGCAGAATAAAATAAGGGAAATCAGGGCGCTCTCACGTGTCCGCACGTGACCCCTCCCTCCTTAGTGTTTAACACTAATTGGAAAACTCTATTTGCAGTGTTTAACACTGATTATCTTTTAGTGTTTAACACTAATTTGCTAATCTTATTCCCAGTGTTCAACACCGTTGGTCTGTAGTGTTTAACACTAGCTTTAGCCCAATTGGCTAAGTTTTTTAGAGGCAAAGCCTCTTCTTCAATGGACCAACAGAGGGCCAATATTTCAAACATAGTTGGACTTAGCCCAAACTGGCCATAAGTCCTCAAATCATCTTGAACTGAGTGCATCTGCTCTTTCAACCAACTCATTGGTTCAAGGGTACATCTCTGAACTCCTCTGATATTTGTCGTTGTAATCCTTCAACGTCTTCAGAGAGGTGACGGGTCCCGACAACCACACATCAACACGGACTGTGGGGTCCTTAAACTCATGGACTTATACATCCCTAAACCAAGATACGGACTGTGGGGTCCTTAAACCCGCGGACTTATGCGTCCTTAAACTAACGGACTAATGCGTCCTTAAACACACCCATATGGACTGTGGGGTCCTTAAACCCATGGACTTATGCGTCCTTAAACTACCAATGGACCACCATGTCCCTAAACTGGCAATGGACCACTACGTCCCTAAACTGGAAATGGACCACCATGTCCCTAAACTGGAGATGGACCACCATGTCCCTAAACTGGTAATGGACCATCATGTCCCTAAACTGGAACAATAGAGCCCAAACGCTCTTTTGTCGGATCTAAACGATCCCGTTAAGTCGATCTTAGTCCCAAACTGGATTAACGTATCCTTAACAAACGTTTAAGTTGATCTTAGCCTCAAATATGGCTAACGTATCCTTAAACCTTCAAACAGACTGGACTATGAATCCCTCCAATCAACTTTGGTTCAAGGGTACATCTCGGAACTCCTTTGACACCTGTCGTTGTAATCCTTCAACGCCGTCAGAGAGGTAACGGGTCCCGACGACCATACATGCAATGGACCACTATGTCCCTAAACTGGAACAATAGAGCCCTCAAATGCTCTTTTGTCAGATCTAAACGATCCCGTTAAGTTGATCTTAGTCTCAAGTTAGACTAACGTATCCTTAACAAACGTTTGAGTTGATCTTAGCCTCAAATATGGCTAATGTATCCTCAAACCAAACCCCCAAACCCAAATCTAAGATAATACGGATTTGGACTAGTCCACGCCCTACGGGCGACGACATAACTCGG
Organism: Agapanthus africanus; assembly: GCA_030015575.1. Classification (NCBI taxonomy): domain Eukaryota; kingdom Viridiplantae; phylum Streptophyta; class Magnoliopsida; order Asparagales; family Amaryllidaceae; genus Agapanthus; species Agapanthus africanus. Next base: position 285,305,515 of record JASDDO010000019.1, read on the forward strand.
TCTCCGTAAACAATCCACGGGCAACAAAACATAAAATAGACACACACGACACGAAGTGACCATCTGGAGAAGGAGAAAGTTGTTACCACGATGCGGTAGTGTAATTAACTGCAGGGGCTTGCGCCTGCAGGGAAGAGGGTCCCCATAATCAAAAAAACCCCTCAAGCAAGGGGGAATCTGACGAAGTCTGCTACATCGGCCGCATCTGTTTAAACCTTCGATATATGGTGCCATAAATCAACTTGGTATCTTCGGAGAGGTGAACGGATAGCACCAATTAGCATCTGCCCCGAATCTCAGTGCCAAGACATCGCAGTCTTGTGCGCCGTCTTTCGGAGGGGAACAGACGACGCTTGTGTCAGCTCGCTATCTTCCTGAGTCAGAATTTCGAGAGCGGTATCTAAAAGCCCGGTCGCCCCAAATACGGCGATTTTGGACCGAAATGTCCCTAAACTAAAAATGGACCGAAATGTCCTCAAACTAACATTCGTCCCCAAAACGGGAATGTTGGACCGAAACGTCCCTAAACTAGTTCGTCGTCTCAAACACGGCGCGTCGCCCTAAATACGGCAATATTGGACCGAAATGTCCTTAAACTAACATCCATCCCCAAAATAGGAATGTTGGACCGAAACGTCCTTAAACTAATACTCGCCTCAAAAATGGTGATAACGGACCGAGAAGTCCTTAAACGAATTATTCACCTCAAATATGGCGACAACGGACCGAGAAGTCCTTAAACTAGCAATCCACATAAAAAAAACCAGCGATATTGGACCGAAACGTTCTTAAACTAATTATTCATCTCAAACATGGCGACAACGGACAGAGAAGTCCCTAAACTAGCAAAATCCGCCTCAAACATAGCGACAACGGACCGAGAAGTCCCTAAACTAGCAAAATACGCCTCAAACATGGCGACAACAGACCAAAAAGTCCTTAAACTAAAAATTCGTCTCAAATAAGGCGATAATGGACCGAAACGTCCCTAAACTAACGCATTGCCCCAAATACGGCGATACGCTCCCTTGAGATCTATATGGCAATCAAAATCCTAGCGGCAAAGGTTGCAACTAAAGTCCTACAGGCTGCACGGCTACTCCAGCGATGAAGCTACCCCCAAATCCCATCGGCAAACAGATAGGCCACCTACGACGAAGTTACTTTCGAGTTTCGTTAAAAAAATGGTATGTCCACAAGAAAAATGGGTATGGATGAAAACCCGAAAGGGCGCCATGAGTAAAAACAGCATGACTGCCGGCGAGCTTGTGAAAACCTGAAAAGGGTGCAAACTCGTAAAATAAAAAATTATGAGCACTTGCAAGGCCCTCTCGACCTTGTAAGGAGAAAATACCTGCGTGAGATCCTTACGACTCACAAAAGGATAACAAACTTAGGAGTCCTCATGATTCCTAAGGAGAAATTACACTTACGAGATCCTCACGACTCGTAAGGAAAATTCCTCCTATGAGACCCTCACGGCTCGTAGGATTCAAAAGCCTTAAGCTACAAGGATCTAAACCTGTTCTTAACCCTTCATATCCCCTAACGCTGCTCTACAGGCGGTCCAATATTGACCCTTGTATACAATCCATGGGCATAAATAAACATTCTCTTACCAAGTTCCACCAATGGCAAGAAATGTCCCCACACGGTGAGTAACACTTGTAAGTCCTCTCGACTTGCAAGGAAAAAATACTCCTGTAAGATCCTTACGACTTATAAGAGAAGACACACTTAGGAATCCCCACGATTTCTAAGGAAAAAATACACCTACGAGATCCTCACGACTCGTATGGAGAAATACCTTTATGAGACCCTTACGGCTCGTAAAGTTAAAAAAAAGCCTTAGACGACAGGATCCTAACCCTGTTTACCAAGCCACCTTTGTTCAAATCAACAAAGGCAAATGATGGGTCACTCCTGGAAATATTCCAGTCGTAGTGATGCTGATACCTAAAAAGGTATCAAACTTCAAGTCCTCTCACGGCAAATGATGATTCGCTCCTGGCAATATTCCAGTCGTAGCGGTACTGATGCCAAAATTGGTATCAGGACCCAAGTCCCCGACTCACAACAAAATTAGCGAGCAAAAAAAATACTATGAAATAGCCGAAATGATGGGGCAACTCGCAATAAAAAATCAGCGAGCAAAAAATATATGCATTTGAAACAGCTAAAATGTTTGGGCAATTCGTAATAAAAAATAGCGAGCAAAAAAACGATATAACCGAAATGATTGGGCACCGCGATAAATAGCCGAAATGATTGGGCAATCACGACTTTCGAGACATAAAAGCTGAAAAGATAGAGTATCGCAGAAAGAAGTAAAAAAATGAATGAAAATGGAACTTTTCTGCCCTGCAGGTAGGTCCACACCGACCCCTGTATACAATCCATGGGTACATATGAAAGAAAGGGAACCATATTTTCCCATGAGGCTCCATTAAAGGGAGAGCCAGATCTTAATGGCAACATGTACAGCCTAGAGGTCATCTCGACGTTCCTTCTCGGATGCAGATACGACGTCAACAAAGACCCAAGGGTCGAACGACGGCAAAATCCTAACTCCAGCTCGACATCCCTTCTCGGTGCGGACGCAGCTTCAACAAAGGCTTCAAATAGCCAAATCAAAAAGGAGTGACGGAAAAATCCCAGCTCCAGCTCGACATTCTTCTCGTTACAGCAGACGCAATGTCAACAAAGGCTCCAAATAGCCAATTCAAAGCGGAGTAATGGCAAAATTCCAGATCCAAGTCTTGACGGTACATATACAACCTAGAAACTATTTCGGCATTCTTCTCGTTACAGCAGACGCAATATCAACAAATGCTCCAAATAGCTAAATCAAATTGGAGCGATGGTATATTCCTAGCTCCGGGTTTCAACTGCAATATATAAAGCATAGAGGCCCTACAGATGTCTACCCTATTTCAGCAACAGAATTGGCGCAGCATCGTCAAAACAAAAAATGAAGTGACGGCATATTCCCAGCTTCGGGTCTTGACTGCAACTCATATAAAGCCTAAAAGATTATCGGAGATCATCCCACTCCAGCGCGGAGCGGTTATGACTCATCAGAGCTCAAAATTGAGCCTAACCTCAAGTAAAAAATATTATGGCAAATTCCTAACACTTGCCCTCCCGACGGTAATATGACCTAAGGAGATTACTTGAAGACGTCTTGTCCAGCTCCCGAAGGGATCAGAGACACGACAGTCGCGGGACTACTCGAATAATAGCTTGAAGACTACATATCGAGGAATACATTAGCCAACGCGACGGTACCACGAAATAAAACCCTAGTACCACAAACCTAACGGACCTCTGTCGTAAAGAATGGGGGTTATCTACATATAACGTTAGGACAAGTTTTCCTGTAAACCCAAGGGAGGTAAACTAAATAAACTCCGAAATGATTACATAAACTAGAGACTCCGAAATAAGTGAATAAACTAGAAACTCCGAAATGAGTACATAAACTAGAGACTCCGAAACCAGTAAGTAAGCTAATGGGCGCTAAATTAAGACATCAAGAAATAGAAAGGCGCAACTCATAGACCTCGGGGCTTGGAACTACGTTTCTTAAGGATCGAGATCTGAGAAGACGCTTGTGTCCGCTCTCTATCAAAATTCTAATAAAAGTCGTGTATGCCAGCTCAAAACCGGCCAAATGTTATGCATTACTTCAGTCCAATGTTCACCTATGTCTGGATGCATGCATCAGAAACTTCTAAGTTTAAAATACAAAATATATATATGCAGAGGCAGAATGCTCATATAACTATGCGCTGGGGATGAAATGTTTGGTGATCGACATTATTTTTATTATTATTAATATTTATTACATAGAGAAAATATTGCCAAATATGGGATCAGAGATACAGGGATTAATAAAACAATATACAAGATTCTCTAATTCCCTCTCTGCCTTCTCCACCATTTCGAAGCGGCGATCTTCACGAGAACTCGCTCCCCATCGGTCAGCACTGTGCCTATCAGCAAAGGCGGAATGACGGCTCGCCAAGCCCGCATCTGACTTAGCAACTGAACGAAACGGTCCTTCAGAGGCCGGGTAATCAAACTGTCACGCCCTGCTTCCCGGTGTACGGGCAGGGGACGCGACGGGCCCGCTGCGTATTTACTCTGAAGTAAATACGCTAAGCGTAACTAAGCAATATAAAGAAATATACACAGGAGACAAAAGATATAATTGAACAGCAAGTTTATTTATTAACATTCTTTTTATAATACATGGAAAAGTAAATACATCTGAATGAAAGCAATGCCTTAACAATGGCATAACAGAAATGGAAAGTACTGAAATAAAATGTGTACAAGTATAACTACAGCTCGGGATTTTCAATAAACTGGTCCAAGTCTTCAGTGCTAGGCTCGATCTCTGGAAGGTCCGAAACACCTGACGACATTCAAAGAAGAAGAAAGAGAATGTCGTCAGCGAACAAATCGCTCGGTAAGTCCCAAAGATAAGGGAGAAATAGAATAGACAGAGAGAGAGTGTGTGTGTGTAACTTTTAAAGTTATATTTGATTGTTATAATGTTGTATTTAGTGTTAACGCTGTTGTTTGTAGCTTGGTACAGAAGGATGCCAGTGTATACGAGAGAAGTCTCTATATGCCAGAGACTAGAGCAAATGAAAGCACAAGGTTCCATTAGAAAGCCCGGAACAACGGCGTGGTATTCAGGTTAGGTGTCTTAAATCTTACAGTCTCATGTCACTTCTAACACCTTCCGTACCAATCTACCCCTTAAACCCCGCGAAGTATCGTTTGAATTGTTTGTATTGTATTGCAACTTGTATTGTCTTGTAATATAGGTTGTATAATTGGATGACTTGCAGAAACCATGATATCAGTAAATGGATGTAACTGGAGAATCATGTAAATGGAAGTATATCCATGGTTCGGTTCAGTCAATATAGATTGAATAGATTGAATATATGGATTCATGGAATCATATTGAATTGTAGTTTGTACTTGAATCATATTCAAGTCAGATTAATTATAATGAGACTCGGTCTGAGTCAGAACAATTAGAAAAGAAATTGAAGTCCTGATTGTTTTGATGTTATGGGTAACCGCTGCACATGGGAGACAGGGTTTATGTCTTTTTCAAAGACGATTGCCGTGTTGATAACACCGTTTGTGAAGTTGTCTACCTTAGATAGGCAAGCACCCATATCTCCGGCTCCCTGAGGCTCAAGAGACTGGTCCCGCTTAAACCTATATTTACTAGGGTCCTTAGGGTAATTTATAGAACTTGAGGGGGTTTTATGCAAAAATACTTTTGTATAATTTTCAAAATACACCCCAAGTATTTAATTATCGTCTTTAGAGTTGTCATAAATGTAAATTTTATATTTTTGATATTTCTAGTGAAAATAACATAATTTCGTAATATAGGGTATTTAATTGTAATATTGAACTTGTATGGAATTCATGATATTTTAATGTAAAGTGATTCTTGTGATTTTAGGAAAAGTTGGAATATTTATATTATCACAAAAATAGATATTTTTAATGATACATGTATATATATTTATATAAGAATAATTTTAATATATATTATATTTCTAGAAATCTCATTTTCTTAAGATATTTGTATTTTAAATCTCTCGAGACCGAATGCTCCTTGCAGAGGTCTGCATCTCGCACTACTAAGCTCAGGGATGTGCAATAATCCGCACCATCCCAGTCGGGTTCCCCAAAATGGGTTGTAGCAGCGCTTTGCAAAGATTTATAAAAAAATACGTAATCTTATAGAAAACGATTTTAATAGTAAATGGTATTTATATGTAAAGTTTCGTTTTCCCGTATTCTATGTTCCCGAAAGGTATTGTTTTATGTTGCATATGAGTGTTATGAGGAGGTAGATCATTACCTCGTGATCTACTTAAAGGTATAACCAGATTAATGATATTTTAAAGTAGAAAGTAAACTACATGGTATTTTATTGAAAAAGAGCGGTAAAAGTTATAAAATGAAATATTTTGCTATGAAACTTGTTCAACATATTTTGTTAATGATTAATAGTCAACATGTAAGGGTTTAACATGGTTGTGTTAAGGAAAATTGAACTTTATAAGAAAACCGAATCGGAAGTCGGATTTAACTGCGCTTCCGTCGGGTTTTATTAAAAGAAGTTTTAAGACTAGAGAATAGAAAAGGAAGGTGGGAATTACGGGTTTAGAGGTTAGAGAAGGAGAGGAAGACGTAGGATTTTCCGGTCTCCTAGAGTCATCGTCGGAAGATCGCCGGAGTTTCGCCCTTCGCTAACTCCACTTGTACACAAAAATTCTATAGAGTTTTCTTGAGAGTTTGGACAGAAATGTGAGTGAGGGGGGTGTGTTTAGGGATGGTATTTATAGGAAAATATAGGGTTTAGGGTAGGTGAAAGGTTGTGAAGAAAAATGTATTAAATTGTATTAAAATTATAGTTTAATGGGATTTTAAAGAGCTCTGTTAAATTGCAGGAAATTTAAAGTGTAAAGGGGTTTAGAGAATACCAAAGGACACAACTCCCAAGAAGGAAACTCGGCGATCCAGCTGAGTCAGCCGCGCCGCCGGCCCGATTCGGCCGAGTTGGGCCGAGTCAGGGGGGCCACGTATCCGTCGCCGTCTTGTTAGCACAGTGGGGTAGTTTGTTTTTAGTGTGACTTTTGGTTTTACGGGTTTAGCACATGTAGACTCTTGGGATTCTAAAAATTTTAAAAAAAAACAATATTAAAAAATAATGTGGGTGATGGGATTTGAACTCTGGTGCTTTGGTTCAGCAGTGCAAGGTCTTACCAATGAGCAACAAGCTCCTTCTTGCTATTAAAAAGCAAAACAATCTTATAACTTGTGCTCAGGCAAAAGTACCCCTTTCTGTATTTTTGAAAAAATTGTACAGAAAGTTAGTATAGAAAGTTTAGGGTTGTTACACAAACATGCTTCATAAAAGCACTCGATCTTATCCTCCGCTGCGTCGAGCATCGCCGGAGTCATCTCCGCTGGATGAGGAGGGATGTCAGCAAGTACAGACAAGAAGTTCGTCCGAAGCCAAATGGAGCCGATAGGAAGAAGAGAGCCCCTACGAGCCAGAAGCTCGTGCATCACCATGTTACACTGGTCATCAGTGAGAACGGGATCCGCTAGACGAGCACAAAACGAGGGACGATTCCCTCGATATGTACCTCCTACGGTTGCCGGTGAGCATGCGGACAGTTGCAAGCCATAACTCTTGGTTTGTTAGAAGACAGATACTTCTTGAAAAAATAGGGCTCTCCTTGTAAAAGAAAAGGAGGATAGAGCCTCAGATTATAAAGGAGAACATTCAAGTCCAGGCACAGAAAATGTTGTGCATGGTGGAGCTATTTCCAAGTCCTGAAAAAGGGGGCGTGGGAAAGGAAAGAGTTGACTCGTGGAAATCAGGGCGAGAAGGTGGAACGATCCCTTCAGCAGTGCCTCACGTGCATGACACGTGAGCATCGGCAGCAATCCTTTTCAGGATTAAATCCTGTAGCAGCGTCTCACGTGCATGACACGTGAAGCACTGGCGCTAGTTTTTTTATTACACTACCTCATAAGAGGCACATACAAGTATTGGCATAAAAAGAAAAGGGAATTTTTTCTTTCATACTTTGAAGAAATTTATACATTGGTGATAAAAAAAAACATCATCAAAGTGCTTACAATGGCAAAATACTGAATTCCAAACACGGATACAGGAACTCAGAAGCAAGCCCGAGTAAAGTGCTTCTGGATTCTTTGGCCATTTTCTTATGCATTTTCTCACGAATGCAAGCGTCGGGATCCCCGCTAATGTCGTCCATCCTCTGGTATGCGGATATTATTGCCTTCTGTTGGAAGACGCGATGCAAAATATCGACAAGATCTTCTCTCCACTTCTTTGAGATCAGGCCCATCAGATATACTGAATGCACCTTGTCTTCAGTATCATCAAGCGCCTCGAGCGGCAAAGCCTCATCAAGCTCAGGAATTGCTTCCCAAATCGAGCCAACGATAATTTTCAAAAGAGCAGAACGGCGGGAAAGTAATCGGCCGTTGTAGTAGTCAAAGCGACGCATCACCTCAGCACATTGGGCATCAGTAAATTCTTGGCCTTGACAACGGCCTTGGATGCGAATATCTTTATAAGAGATAATCTCTTCAAGATCGTAAAAACGAGAAGCCATAGTATCTGAAAAGAAAAAAACTAGAAAAGGGTTAGCAATCAAAATATCAAAATTATTACAATCTAGAAAAAAAAACAATGGATCCAAAAGAATTCTCATTTAATGAAAAAATTCATTGAACTATGGAGTTAAACTCCTAATACCCTCGAAAAATGTGCTTCTACAACAGATTTCAAATCTGCTAAAAAGAACCCTAAAAAGAAAATAAAAAGGGGAATAAAATTCCCAAAAGAATTTCTTGAAAAAGAAATTTTCTCAGAGCCAAGCTCTGTAGAACAATCCGGAATTAAATTTCTCTAATAATGGAATGAAATCCCAGAAATCCGCTCGGAAAATGGAATTAAATCCCAAACAACCCTAAAAAAATCACTAATAGGGCAAAACCCTAAAATCTCCAAAACTCGTGGTCTACCCAAACAAAGTTTTTTAGATCTCTAACAGATCGTTATAAGAAAAGAGCAAAGCTCTGTTAATGGTTTAGAAGACCCAAAGTGAGAACAGATTCTTCTAAGAGTTCTTAAGAATTAAATCACAGTCATAATTCTTACCAAATTTTGACAGAGTTTAACTCTGAGAAAGTTCTAGGAACAGAGATCTAAGATCTGAAAAGAGAATTAAATTTTCAAGGAAGAAGAAGACTCAAGAAGATGATGAAACGACAGTCATCTCAATGGCCAAAGGCCCTATTTATAATACATGAAAGGACGGTTCAACTCCCCAGGAGATCGAACGGTAGAAAATGTGACACCACTGCACCCACGTGTTAGCCACGTGAGCAATGGTGGGGGACATTTGTTTCCCCAACAATTAACCTAATAAAAGAGCAAAGCTATGTTCAAAATTAATGAGGCAGCGCCTCACGTGCTCTCCACGAGGGTGCTAGAGCCAATCTTATAGGATTAAATTCTATGGTGGCGCCTCACGTGCTCCTCACGCGAGCGCCAATGTGCAAAGCACAGAAGAGTTCACTACATAAGAGAAACTCTTAAATGGCATCGTACGTGCTACTCAAGCGAGCGCCAATGTGCAAAGCGCAAAAGAGTTCACTACATAAGAGTAAAACTTTTAGATAGTGCTGCACGTGCTCCTCACGTGGGCGCCAATGTGCAAAGCACAGAAATAACAAGCCTAAGAATTAAATTCTTCAGTGGCGTCCACGTGCACAAAACATGAGCGCCGGCGCCTAAATCAAAATCAGTACAATTAAATTCTACCAAGGGATATTTCCCTAAAAATGGGGATACTCTCTGTTAAACAGAGCCATTGGATCAAAAATCTAATGGTGATTATAAATCATCAAATATTAGAATAAAATTCTATCAAGAGAAAATATTCCCCTAAATGAACAGGGAATTGTTGGACCAAAGATCCAATGAAATGTGAAATATTTCCCTGTATCTTTTCAAATAAAAAGATTGCTCTCTATAAAACAGAGAGCTCTTGGATTAAAAATCCAATGGTGATTAAAAATCACCATTTCACAGAATAAAATTCTGCATATGCGAAAATATTTTCCCAATCTTGTTAAAACAAGAAAACATGTTCTGTAAAATAGAAACCCTTGGATCAAAGATCCAATGGTAAGTAAAATTCCCCAAATCAATTGGAATCTCTCAATGAGAGATTTCCTCAAAACTAATTAACAATTTTCCTCTACTATATAAAGGACCCGAGACTTCAAGTCTCAGACAAACAGAAACACAGAGAGGAACCCCCCCCCCCCCATATAAGCTTCTGAAAAAGGACAAAAATCATTCAAAAAAGAATAGAGAATTCAATTCTCAAAGAAGAAGACCTTCCTTCCCGAAACCCTTGGTAAATAAAAGAGACCAAAATATCTCTATCACATTTAAGGGTTTAACCCTCTGAAAAGAACTTAGTTCTTTCTCTGGATCAGAGATCCGCAAGACAAGCTTCCCACAAGTTGAGAATTTAATTCTCATCGGGAAGAACTTATTCTTGAGAATCAAAGATTCAGAAAAGAACTAGAAATTGAATTCCTCAAAACAAAAATACATATATAAAGAGAAACTTAGTTCTTATAAAAGAACTTAGTTCTTAAAAATGAAACTTGATCCTAGATCTTCAAAACAAAGATCTTGGTGATCTTTAAAGCGCAAAAATGCCATTAACAGAGGAGAAAAGAATTCAGCGCCCCACGTACTTCCCACGTGGGCACCCCTAAAAGCACCCAGCGCCTCACGTGCTCCTCACGTGGGTGCCATAATAAAAAGAGTGCTTAGCACTCAATAAATAGCCAAAACGGCTAAAGTGCTGATTGGGCAGCGCCCAGCCCCTCACGTGCTCCTCACGCGGGCTCCACAAACAAAGAAAAGAAAGAGAGTGCTTAGCACTCAATAAATAGCCAAAACTGGTAAGTGCTCAGCACTGATTAAGCAGCACCTCAAGTGCTTCTCACGTGGGCGCCACAAAAAGAGGAGGAAAAGTGCTTAGCACTCCACCAAAAGTCAAAACGGTTGAGTGTTCAACACTTATTGGGCAGCGCCCAGTGCCGCACGTGGAAAGAATGTGGACGCCCTAAAAAGTGCCTAGCGCTCCATATAAAAACAAAATGATTAAAGCGTTCAACACTTATCAGGCAATGCCATTATATATGGGCATCAGAACCCAAATAAGTGCTCAGCACTTTTAAATAAAAAGGGGACTGAATAAACAGAGCTCAAATAAGTGCTTAGCACTTTTCAAAAATAGGGGAAAGACTAAGCAGACCAAGCCCAAATTGGCTAAGTTCTGAAGTTTTCTTACAGCTGAGCCCGAATGCTCTATTGTTGGATCTCAACAAAAAAAATGATGATCCTAAATACCTAGTCTCAAATAAGACTAATTGAGCCCAAATACTCACATGCATTTAAGTCGATCTTAATCTCAAACTAGATTAACGGTCCTTTAATAAAACAAACCCAAATCTAAAATATACGGATTTGGACTAATCCACGCCCTATGGGCGACGACATAAATTAGTCTCCGTATACAATCCACACGCAACCAAAACAAACAAAAACACACACGACACGAAGTGAACTGCTGGAGCAGGAGAAAGTGGTTATCGCAATGCGGTAACGTAATTAACTGCAGGGGCTTGCGCCTGCAGGGAAGAGCGTCCCCACAATCAAAAACCCCTCGTAAAACGAGGGGGAATCTGACAAAATCTACTACAATGGCCGCATCCGTCCAAACCTCCGATATACGGTGCCATAAATCAACTTGGTATTTTCGGAGAGGTGGACAAATAAATCCAAATAGCATCTATCCCCAAATTCAGGCAACGATCCATCCCGGTTCGTCTCTGTTTTCTGACGATAAACAAAGCCGTTTCTGTGTACCAGTCGACCCGGTTCGAGAAGAGTTGATAAAAAAAAAGCTCGCAGCTCTTCGTATTCGATACACCCCAGTGGTACGAAAATGTACAAGGATCTACGGCAACACTATTACCATGGACTTCGCGACTGCTCTACTTCAGCCATTACCAATCCCATAATGGAAATAGCAGCACATTACCATAGACTTAGTGACTGCTCTCCCTCGCAGCACGAAGGGTAACGACACGATTCGGGTTATTGTGGATCGAATCACCAAGTCAGCTCACTTTATTCCATTTAGAGTTGGCCAGTCAACCGAGACGTTAGCAAAGAAGCATATGGAGGTGAGTATAAATCTAAAGTAAGAATTAATCCTTCAAGATGTACCATATTTGATACCCATAAACTCATGCAGGAGATCGTGAGATTACATGGAGTACATGTTTGCATCGTCTCCGATCGTGATACAAGATTCCGATCACAGTTTTGGCAGAGTCTGCAAGCTAGCTTGGAAATGAGTCTAAATTTCAACACGACGTATCATCCACAAACAGATGGACAGTTCGAGCGAACAATTCAGATATTAGAAGATATGCTGAGAGCCTGTATATTGGACTTCGGAGGTTCGTGGGAAGATCACCTATGCCTTGTGGAGTTTTCATACAACAACAGCTATCAGACAAGTATTGGGATGGCACCATTCGCAGCACACTGTGGAGGGAAATGTCATTCCCCGTTGAGTTGGGACGACGTTGGAGATCGTGAACTCCTTGGACCAGAGATGATCGTGGCAGCTGTGGACGTGGTTCGCACAATCAGGAAAAGGATGTGAATAGCCCAAGACTGACAGAAGCATTGGGTAGATGCAAAGCGTCGACATTTGGAGTTCCAACCAGGAGACCATGTGTTCCTGAAGATCTCTCCAAAAATAGGAGTGATACGTTTTGGTAAAAAGGGTAAACTAAGTCCAAGATACATAGAACCGTTCGACATACTCGAATGAATTGGAGAAGTAGCATACCGTTTAGCACTACCACCCTCATTAGAAGGAGTGCACAACGTGTTCCATATATCCCAGCTACGACGATATGTGAGCGACCCCAGCCATATACTTGATCACTCAGAGCTCACAGTACAAACCGACCTAACTTGCGAGCAACAACCAGTTGAGATCCTGGACCGAAAGGTGAAAACATTACGGAACAAGGAGGTAAACTTGGTCCGAGTGATGTGGAGAAAGGATTCGCCAGGAGAATCAACTTGGGAAAGAGAAGAAGATATCCATGTACGATACCCTCAGCTATTCGAAGATTAGTCCTTTATAAAAATTTCGAGGGAGGGTAGAATGTAATGACTCTGAAATCACTGCACAGAAATTTCTTTTTATTTCACAGTAAAAGGTATTACAGTATGTGTAAAAGTTATAAGTTAGATTTGTTTAATAAAAGCAAGAAACAACTTGTAGCTCACTAGTAAAACCTCTACACTGCTGTGACATAGCCTGTGTGTTCGAATCCCATCAGACCCAATTATTTTTAGATTTTTCTTTTTAATTTTTCGGAAGCCCAAGAGTTGCACGTGTAATATATGGAGAAACGAAAAGTTTCAGAAAAATCAAACAGGCGCAATGAGTTGTACACACCCAACTTGACACGTGGCTCAAATCTCGATGTCAGCCTTTAAAATCCGACCGCCCGTTTCCCCTCTTTGGCCACCGTCGACGGTCCCGATGCTTCCAATCGTCTCCATGCTTTGCACACTTGACTCTTCAACTCCCCTCAACTCCCCTGCACCTTTTGATTTTCCTGCAATCAAACAGAGACTCTTCAATTCACCATTTTAATTCTTTTAATCTATATTTTTAATTCCTAAACCATAATTCTTCGCTATAAATAGCACCCCATCTCCTAGCTCCCTTCCATTCTGAAAATCTCTATCAAAATCATCCTAAAAGTTTCTAAGTGCAAGTGGAGTCAAGTGGAGTTAGCAACCAAACTCTTTCCATCAAAGATCGAAGCCGTTTCTGGAGCTTCCGTGACGCCACGGAGCCCCATCTCTCTTCCTTACTCCTTTCTCAAACTTATAAAGCCGTAATTCCCTCTTCTCTCTTCTTCTTTCATCTCAAAACCATCTTCTAAAAACATATCGGAAAAGTGGAGTTAACTCCGATATGTGTAGTTTTAACCTTTGTATTTCCCTTTTTAAAGCCAAATAGGTCAAAATAACTTTCTCACAGTACTTGTAACTTTGTTTACAATCATTTTAGCTTTGAATTTAATCAAAACTTTCATGTGAAACTATTATATAACGAACTTTTCGTTAAAATACCATGAAGTTTAATATAACCCTCATTTCAATAATTGTTAAATACCTTTAGGAAAACTTCACGGGGTAACGACCTACCCCACATGCACACTATGGTTTCATAGCACGGTATTCTAAACACGTGACTAATTTAAAGAATAACTTTTACATTAAAATACCACACATTTTCAAAACGGGTTTCTTTTAATCGATATTTTGAAATCCTTAGCAATTACGCCTCTACAACTCTCGTTAAGGGACCCGCTAATAGATGGTGCGGATTATTGCATATCCTTAGGATAGTAGAGCGAGATGCAGAACTCCTCACGGAGTATTCGATCTCGAAAGGAAATAAAATACGGTTTTTAAGAAATACGACTTCTCTAAATAAAACTAATTTTTGAAAAAAAAATTATATATAAATATGAATGTGTATTTTTAATATAAAAAAAACATATGAACTATATTTTTTTTAAATGAAAGATTAAATTTTTAATAAAACACCATCAAGTTTCCAAAAGATTTAGTTTTCATAAAAATACCATAAACTTTTAAAATCTAAGTTTTTATCATAAAATACCCCAATAATTAAATACATGTCCATGAAAACCCTAAATCTTGTAAATCACCCTCGAGATTATTTTTAAAACAATATTAACATATTTTTTCATAAAAACTCTCTCGAGATATTCAAACAATACTTTAAGAACCATAGAATTAACATAGGCTTAAGCGGTATCATTTCTCTTGAGCCCCAGAGAGCCGGAGAAAGTGAGTGCTTGCCTATTCAGGTTAGACAACTTAACGGAGTTACCAATGGCAATTGTCTTGGAAAAAGACATAAATCCTGCCATTGATGTGCAGCAGTTGCCGATTACTCCCGAACCTAAGAAATTCAAGAGTTAAATATGTTCACAAGTTTCTGACTCCAACAGGAATCCACATTCGACCCAGAATCCAAAATCAAATACGAACTTGTATACTTGATCATGAATCTGAATACTCGAATTCAAATATCAAACTAAAACTGGTATACTTGACTCGACTTGACCGAACCATGGTTATAACTTGATATGAACTTGACATGAATAAATGAACACATGCTTACATCTTGAATATGAACCTGTACATTTTTATATCCATGGATTCGGCCAAGACCTGTAATCTATACAAATACAATACGCGAGGATAAAGGGGTAGATTGGTACAGAACGTATATCGTGGCATGAGAGGTCGCTTTAAAAGACACCTATATGAATTCACGTGCCGTTGTCCCGTGGTTTATGACGGGGCCTTGTACTATATGTTAGCATAGTCCACGGTGTAAGATGGACTCATCTCGTATACATGAATACCTTCTGTATCAAACTACAAATAACCACGTTATTTTAACTATCATATACTTATGAATGATTATATACAATTTTACCTGTCCTCTGTTCATTTGGTTTCTATTCACATTATATACTATCTTCTCTTATTTCTTTTGGAACTTACCGAGCGCTAGTTCGTTGACGGCATTCATTTCTGTTTCTTTCTTTGTCGTCATTAGAACCGGACTCTGAAGATGTAGAGCTGAGCCAGGAAGACTTGGACCAGTTCACAGCACAGCCTGATTACTAGCCCCGTCCAGCCTGCACTTACTTTTAGTATGGCATTGTTTAGGAATTTGCTTTTATTATTGTATCTTTTATTTCAGATAGTTGTATGTAAAGTTGAATATAAATAAAGTTGCTGCTTCATTTTATTACTCTTGCATTCTTGCACATTGTTATATTGCTTAATTATGCTTAACGTATTTTCTTAGTAAATACGTTGCGGGCTTGCCACGTCACCGTTTCTGTCCACTGAGAAGCGGGGCGTGACAATATGTGTTTGTTTGTTTAGAGATTTGATATAGATTTTACTTATTCTCGTATCAATAGCAAATAAAATTAGGCAAAGAAATATATATATATATATATATGCAAACCAAATACTAATAGATTAGTTTAAGGATCTTATTATATTAAGAAGATATAATTGTTGATAAGAAATGAAAAAATATTGTTTTGTTGCCACAAATGATTTAACACATATTACCTAAAAACTGAAGATTTTCTTATCAAAATTGTATACGGCAAAAATTAAAATAAATATACTAGCAACCAACCATAAAGTCAATTCTATAATAATAGGTAAAATTTTATTAATGAAAAATAATATTTCGATAACACTAGAAATACTGTATCCAAATTAGGGTGTTACAATAAGTTATTTGAAAGCGAATTCAGAAATCACAAATGAGCATTTACAACGAAAAAAAAAGAAAATTACAGCAGGTAGTACTAAATCCATCAATTGTGTTATTCCCTAAATCGAGAAATTTAACCATATTCTGAATCTATAATTAATAATTTATAATGCATGCAGAACTAGCAACATCACAACTATCATTCCTTCTTCTTTAAAATCCATAAAAATAACTGTTCACCACCATCACCAAGTACACTGCAAGACCCTTCACCACGTTTTGCTTGAAATTTCTTGTCGGTTTTTAGCACGCTTGATTTTTGGTGTTTTGGAAAATTGAAGTGTTGGCTATTTGTGTGCGGTATTCGATTGTCGTAGGTTTTGTGATGGTTGCGTGTATAATAACGTTTGGTAAAACGTCGTCTAATTGTTATATGTATCATTTAGACGGGGTTACCGAATTGATACTCGCAAGTTTGCATGTTCTGTGATGGATATTACTTAGTAGTTGTGGTTATGTTGGATTTGTCGCGATAGATAGCCCGGTATATATAGTATTAGATATTATTCTCTATGATATAATGTATATTTATATTGCGTGACGAGCATCAGACACGTGGACTGCCGTCATCGTTGGTTGTATTATTCTTTAGGACGCGTTCAGGTTGGGACGTAATCACCGTTGTATATTCAGATTTTCATTACATGCACTAAGATTACCCCGTGGCGGAGTGCTCGAGTACCGGGTTCGAGAGGGCAACGGACCTCCATCTCATGGCGTTGAGACCAGGATACCTTACTCTAGAAATGGCGGGCTATTCGCCGCACTCGTAAGGGGTATAGGATTGACCTGCGGAGGGATGCCCAAGTCACCGGATTTTGGAAGTGCTGGGTGGCCCACGCACTTCGTTGATTGGGGTTGCCTCGCTTCTGGGATTGGCTGGTGACTTGCCGCACTCGTAGGGGTCTAGGATCTGATACTACGGGCTATCCACACGACCGGGAAAATTATATTTCATATTTAGATCCATTGAAATGCACTTTTCCTAGATTATCCGCATTTCCATACTGTGTTTGCTTCTGTGCTTCTGCCGTGATGCTTCTGTAATGCTACTTGATATCATGCGTGAGACGAATGTTCATATTACACACACACACACAAAATAGACGCTATATATATTTTGCATCCGTGCTCGTCATGTCCTCGCCTTGCCGTAAGTTAAGCAACCTTACGGTGAAAACCCGAGACCCTTTGGCGAATGCGGGTGGCATATATGTGCGTGTCTATTTTCATTTCTTTCTGGCATGATATGTTTAATTGATGGGACTGCATTAATTTTGATTAATGCAAGGAAAACAAATCTAAACGATACTGTTGGAGCCAATTTTTGAAAACTATGGGCGTTTCCTTTTGCTTTGCGTCGAGGTATTTAGTTAGAAATATCCTGCACATCATTCGATGAGGAAAGAACGTATATCCCTTCACAGGGAGTGACCTCTTTGGCAAAAGTTTATGTGACTATAAACTACTCGGTTTTCTTCAAAACCACTCGTTTTAAAAATGCGGAGCCTAAAACCACTCCTTTTCAAAACTGTTTGAGTTCAACGATGTCAAGTTCATTACGTTAAAGGTTTTTCACCAAAAACCAGCCGTAGCCCTCCATTATCTCCTACGAGTATTATTAGTATTCATGCTACGTATGTTGGACTTTGTCAAGGCGTAGTGTGCGGTAGCTAAGTAATATCTCATTTGTAGCATATGATACGATTAAGTAGGACAGACGCACAGCTATGTTAGCTTTTGTCAAGGGTTCGTGCGGGTGGGTCTAGGGTAATCATGATGATAACGGGTTGAACTTGACTAGCGACTTATAATATGTTGGCCTTTGTCAAGATTATAAGCCGTCAGGGGTAAAAACCATATCGGGAGTTTCAAATATAAAGGAAACTTGTCATGCAGGCGCATACCTTCTGTAGTGTGGTGACTTGAGTGGCTTCCATCAAGTTATCACGCGATGATAGTTGGATCTCGATTCCCACTGATGAGTATGTGTTACTCCTCGAGTGATTCTCAGATAATCCCGACTAATTCTCTGTTTAGGGTTTGAAGAAGAATTCGAGGAAACAGTGGGAGCCATCCTGATTAGATAAAGTAATTATAACCAATCTAATTTAGGTTAGAGTGCACACTGAGTGTTTCCTCTCTCTCTCTCTCTCTCTCTCTGGCAGCGACCGTGACCTGACCTTAAACTAAAACTCATGAACCGAGTTAACCGAACCTTCTTACACACTCTGGCTTTTGGATTGTCATGATTCATGACAAAATCGCATATATCCTTGCCACTCCTACTTACACTTTGTATTTCTCCATAACACTCCATATCACTACGAAGATCCATGTTGTTTGGGTATGCCATCATATAGTTACATACGAACTCGAAGAAACTTGTTTCAGTTCGAGGATGGATTTCGGTTCAAGAGAAATTGAATAGGATTATTCGGTTGTCTTTTCTCTTTATCTTCTCTCAGGTTGCGAGAGCTCCTAGTATTAGGAGAGCACACCTATTACGCTTATTTGATATTCTTCTTCCAAACATTAGGCAGGTGCTGAATGTAGGGAAGGAAGAAAACCAATTATCCTAAGTGTGGTGTATAAAAGGTAAGAAATAAAGACATATAAAGAGATTGAAGTGAAGGCAAGGAAATTTGCAACTACTATCATGAATCTTGATGGTGGAAGAGGCATTACTAGGAATACCCGGCCACCCCTTCGAAACATTCATGTTTCAGTTTTAATGTGCGGTGTCAATCGAAAACTGCTTTCCCAATTAAATTATGGCTCCAGGATATGTATTTACTGGACATGATTCTCACATCTGTATGGCGTTACAAATGCTGAGTGGGAGTAGAATATTGGGAAATGGATGATTAGATCCTCAATATTAGAATTCTTTGTAATTGGTGATATTTGAGAAAGTCACATGGGATTTGCCTAACGGCAAATTTTTGGCTTTGAATATCCGTTATTATGCACCAATTTCAAACTGATATATCTGTACGTTTATTTTATAAAGTGAGATATAACTTTTTGAAATTATGTTTATGATATTTACCTATATCAGTTGATGATTAGGTAAGGTGCATTCAATAACGGTGTAATTCTTCTTAACTATAACACAGTTTTCAACTTACGACGCACAAGATTTGAGTTATTAAACTCAGAAGACTTATACAAAGAATTGTATGTTATCCGATGTCTATTAGGACAAGGGGTTGGTACTCGTACTATATTCCGTTAACTTATGACTTTTAGTTTTAGACACGTATTTTGTTGAAATACAAGGTCCAGATTTTGAGAAGTTGTAGGTATAAGAATAAAATAGAGAACCATGCGTTGGAGGTATCAGGATTCTTTAAGGTGATCGAAAATTTAAATACTTATACTAGGTATTCCGTCGTAAGAAATATATTTGAGAAAATGCTTCTCTCTCAGGTTATACATCCGTGGGTGCGCTCCTTGATGAATAATGTTGCATGGCCTTCTTCTATTTAGTCGATATGCACTTGAAACAGCTGCATAATTTTTGAATCTGGTTCAAATTAAATTAATGTCTTTGTTTCTATATTGGATATAGAATGGATTCATATCTTAACGATGTTAAGGTATATGGAGTTGTCCGGCTTATACTTAAAAGCAGAATCCGGATAAACTCAAGGCACGTTTCAGTAATGGCAGTTTGTGGGTTATCCCGGCTTTTGACGAGGGATAACATTCTACCATTTACAGGATCAATAGTTATATTGTTCTTGACTCGCCGCCCGTTTTGATAAAATGAATTCTTTTCAGAAAAAATTAGTGAGAGTATGGTAGAACTGGAAGTGATTCTAGAATCACAAACGGTTACTGAAAATTTAGAACCTAAGAATTCAATTGGATTCGACAATCCATTAGCCGCTCCGCAGATTTGGTGGGTAACCTCAGCCACCCGAGAGGTACTTCAGTCTCCTCAAAAACGGTGACTAAGAGGTTTTGATGACCCAAGCTTGCTACTGCAGTTGTCCTAGACTATGAGATCTGGCAAGTAGATGACTATAACATCGTTCTAAATTATCTTTAGAAGTGAACGTGTATATGACTTTGCCAGAGAGTTATTGTAGTCAGTGGGAGCTGCGGAAGCGTGGTGGCCCAGTAGCTTATGTCTATTTATAGACTAAAGCAAGTATAGCGAAGATAGATCATGTATTTTTGATATGACAGTCATAGAATTTGACTTCATCAGAAAAACAGATGGACCTGGTAAGAAGATAGTACGGAGTGATGTCCTGGTATTTGGATGACATGCACTTGATAGGAAGTGATGTTCCTATACTACGATCGGTTATACTGTGGTTGTCACAAGGTGTTTTCTCCATATGGGATCTGGAAAAAATATCAAGGATTCTGATGACTAGATTTATGATTTTAGATCTACATTTGGGAAGTGTTCCAATTTGGGTACTTTGATACTATTCTAAAGTGTTTTAGAATGGACGACTACTGGCGTGATGGTGTACCTACAGGTGATGGAGTCACCCTCTCTAAAGAGATATCTTCTAAACTGATAAGGAGAGAGATTTGCATGATTGACATATCATTTGTTTAGACAATTGAATCAATCATACTTTATCAAGTACCACGCCAGATATTGCTTTTGCAGTAGCTGTAATAAGCAGATATTAATCCAATCCTGGAAAAATATTAGGAAGCGGTTATGAACATAAGAGGATGTTCTTAGTATATGGTAATGGCAGTTTCCTTAATGGAGGCGGTTATTATTTTAGGATTCCAAGATGACCAGGATGACAGACTAACCGTCAGAATTAAAGTTTATCCTTTTCTAAGGGGCGGTATGTTGGACAGGGGGTCCAAGCGGATACTGAGGAAGGAATGACGCAAAATACTGATTAAATTCAGTGGAACAAACAGTCTAAGAAGTTTTGTTGGATTTAGAGTTCATTTATGACTTGGTCCCATCAGATATGCAGGCAAATTCTAAAACAGGTATCACTCATTTCGGAAGATAGTCTTTCTCCGCGAAGTTCAGATATAAAGAGATAAAGATAGAAATATTGGAGCAGATCCACTCACTGAGACTATTTCTCAAACGCGAAAGTCTCGCAAACATGATTTGCAAAACTGATTAGTAGAGAAGTTGGGTGTTCCGTAGAATATACGACACCGCAATAATTAGTCTTAAGCAAGTAGGAGATTGTTGAATATAATGCTCTCAAGTCAATTATTGTAATCGCAGGCAAGCGATTATGATGATTGAGGGAGGACCGATACGGGTAGAACAGTCTTACTCGAGATAATAGTATGCTATCTGGTTTAACTTTATCATCATGTACATGCATTATGTGGAATTACAGATCACTATTACATGTTGATAGAGCTCATAGGATTCTTGCTTGACTGCAAGCATTATGATGGAGATTATATACGTGGGAGCTGGGTGGTCCATACGCACATCCTTGAATGTCCCTAGTCAAGGGAGTATCGAGACTGGGCATCGATACTCCGGAGTAGACTAGTGTATAATTTTCGAGACCCCGACGAGGGGCAGTGGCCAGTCTCACAAGTCATTGGTGTCAATTGGTCACCTAAGGTAGTATACAGGTGCTCACTGGAGGTGAGTACACTGGACAGACTCGCCGGGAACATGCTGGATGATATTATACATATTGTCATATAGCAGTTCTCAGGTGACATACGTACAGATTAGTCTGTCGACCTGAGATCGTCATTTGTCTCATGTGAGTTCCCACTGTGCTTTGATTACTACCCTACCATGGCTCAAAGGAGTCGTGCAAACAGAATTTAGTCGGATACAGTCCCGAGCCATATGGAGGCAGTGAACGGATCGTCGGGGATTCGTCTCTCCCGGTATTGAGGGTAGATGTCACGCTGTGCACGAGTGGCCATCACCAAAAATCATTGGCCGAGATAAACTAGAATTACCGATTTGGATCAGTAGGTTCTCAGTCGGTTCACACCGACACGAAGTATCGCGTTATTAGAGGTCTGATTTTATCCACCCTTAGACCCGATATGCGATACTCTTATACGAACAGACCGGACTGTATGGAGATTGTCACAGACAGGATCAGTAGGGATACGGATGAGTTTGCTCATCGGACTTCGTTTCGCTCAATACCTGGATAGCCGTTACGTACAACTAGTACCGCTGACGTGCTTGTGATTAAACCCACTGTCAGCGTATTGACGAGTCTTTAAAATCCCACACAGAAGATTTTCCCGATTCAGACGATATGATGTAGATGATGTATGTTGGTATATACAGGTGTCCGATTAAATGTGTAAAGAATACACGGACTTTGATCAGACGGTTGATAATACAAACGGCTTACGATTAAGCCGGATTATTAAATCAAGTTTTATCAAAATAGTAATGCCTGGAGCTTAAGCAAATCCATCAAAACACAACTATAATTGGACATTTGCATTTCCCATAACAAAGGAGAAGGAAACTAAGGCCATAGCTGATAACTTCAAGCTATAGCCAAATCAATCAACGCCTCAAAAGATTCGGCTTGTTACAGACAAACTTGCCTGCTGCACAGAAAAAACACCATACTATTATCAAATGCCTTGTGATCTAGAATTGACGGCCTACCGGTGAAAATCATGTAAAGATTCCGGTGCTCTGGAAACGAAGCTGCTCAATTTTATTTTCAATGTTGGTCAGAAAAGATTGGAATTATATCTACTATACAATCAGGCATATATCCAATGCCTACAGCTGCTGGCTTCGAAGCAAAAAACTGAATGGTCATGCCACGAAATAATAGCATTTCATACAGAATTTCCTAATCTAGAGTGTTCATGAATCAATTATAGGATATGATCCTAAATTTGAATGGTATCCACTTCCAGTGGAATCTGCGCTCGAGTGATATGGTGATGGCTGCTCTCCTGAATGAGTTGATTTTCTGTGTCTAGGTTTTGTGGGTGAAGCCATATATGATGGACTAAAGTCATTGTTTGCTGCATAGAAAGATGAAGGGAGCCCATTGATTCTTGGCAATCCGGTTGAATCAGAGCTCATGCTATTATTATAGCCTTTTTCTGCAGTTTCAGCATCGAGTGGTAACTGGTCCAATGTCTAATTCAAACAAAAGAAAAGGAAATTAGAATTACAAAGTAGCAAATATGAAA
Source organism: Agapanthus africanus (assembly GCA_030015575.1). NCBI lineage: Eukaryota > Viridiplantae > Streptophyta > Magnoliopsida > Asparagales > Amaryllidaceae > Agapanthus > Agapanthus africanus. The sequence goes on from JASDDO010000019.1 coordinate 285,328,785, forward strand.
TGTTTGACACTAGAATAAGATCACCAACCTTATTAGCCTGTTGCAATACTTGGAGAGTTTCTCGGATGCGTTTTCTCTTGGCCATTATATCATCAGGTTCCCTCAGCACGTCTTCGAATAGGTTTTCTCTAATAAAACACAATAATTAATCAGGTGCAAGAGTTTTCAATTGAGAACTTGACTCTGATGACAAAAAGGAATTTGAGGATAAATAAATAACTTGACTGGGGCCCACTATCAAAGGAATTTTTTACTATCATACCTGTAAAGTTTTCTGATGAAAACATTGTGCAGTTCCCTTTTTGTATGATTAACCTGGCCAGGATGGAACATGGGGTTAGATGCAAAAAGTAGAAGGGATGGCCATTGTTGCTATCTGTATGGACTAGGCTCAATGGATCAAAGCAAACTGTTAGAAACATATTCAGATGATACAAGTTGAATCCAACAACTTTTGCATTCATTATTTCATAATTGAATACATTAGCCCTTTTTCACTCTTCAGCCGGGACAAGGTCATGCACTTCTCAATTCCATCTTCCTCCACATCTCCAGGCATTTCTTGCCACTCCTAATATCTCACTATGTTAAAACTTAAGACCAACATTCCGGTGAATTCCTTGTTTTCTCTTCAAAATGAAACTCTGCATCTTCTATTAGGCTTTATTAATGATACGCTTCTTAAAACAAAACAAAACAAAAAAAATGTTGTTTATTTTGTATCTGAAGTGTTCTTACTCGCTGGATTGAGTGTCCTTGATGAGTATAAGCCCATTAATAATAATTACAAGAGAAGGATACAGATATATTTAACACCTTGTATTTGCATAACATGAGCTCCAGCATTATAATGTCAACCACCAAAGAGTGCATGTTAGCTTAACTAGGGATGTAAACGGATCCAGATAAATCTGAGCCGACTCCATATTCATATACGAACTTTATCAAATACGGATAGTTATTTTTATTTCCAATGACTAGGATGTATCCGCATCCGTCGATAGTTGGCGGATATGAATATGGTAATATATCCGTTTCGTATCCGCATCCAATGTCAACAATAATTTTTTTATTATTTTATCAGGGCTATTTTTTCAATATTCATTTCATTTCTGTATCCGTATCCAACTTTTACCAAGTATGGATACTAATTTTCATTTCCGACAACTATCCATATTCGTATTTGAATCCGCCTACGAACGCCGAATAGATATGGTAACACTTATATCTAATCCGTTCCATTTACAGCACTAGTCTTAACCCACAACTAATGCTAATTTCAATAAGAGACTCATTGTACTACTTATATTCACATGACGAATTATACCAAAAGTGTAGGGTGCTCAACTAGTGAACAATGTTAGAAGTTCAATATCTGAGAGCTTCTTTGAGTAGGAATCCTTTAGAAAATAACTTTGAAATGTTATCTCTGATGTAAATTGACTCATTAAAGAAACCAGACATGGAGAAGAAAATTAATGATGGAATGATGGAATATAATACTAAAACGGTTTGAAGGTTAAGATTCACTATAGCTACCCAAGAACTCATACATGATTACACATCACTGCAGGTTTGTTCTCCCTATATCAAACTTTTCCTATAGTGATTTTATGACAAAAAACGAATAGTTGAAGCGCCTTTAATGTCTCGAGTTTTTGGAGCAACTTCCTCGCATATAGCAACAAATTTCCAGTAACCCACAGCTCAACCAACCACTATTTGAAAATATGACAAAGAATGGTGTGCAACACAATGACAACGCAGCATTTACCTTCTAATCCAAAGGTAACAGTTTGAATTGTGAGCATCACTATTAGCAGCTTAATTGATCAGCCTAGAGATATGTATTTTTACTATAGCATTTATAACTATCACTTGAACCATTACAAGTAAATGACAAAGCAAAAGCCAGCAAATTTGAGAGCTGGAAACATATCTCATCAATTAATTAATAAAATAATGATTAAACTATAACTTCTAACAGAAGGGAGAAAATAAACTTACCAGAAAATGCATAATTGCCTTGGGTACAGAGTCCTCAATATTTTTTCTCACAATGTCATAATATGATTTCAATAACTGTTTCGTGATGGCTATCTCTACGGCCTCCTGTTCTGTCTGACTATCTGAAGGCTTTAAGACAACCGGCGGCTGAGACAAAAATGATAATAATTAAAAACAATAAATGGCAGAGAAGGAAAATCCAAAGGTCAAATATTTAGATCCTTGTTGAACTAATGTTATATAAGCTTAATTACCTCTCTTAGCCGGATCATAGACAGTGAGTGATCAATGTGGTTAACAGGGGGAGCATAAGAATTGCTTGAAGAACTCTCCCTTACAGATGCACGGTTTTCGTTGCCACCAAAAATTGATGACATCCAACTGGAACCACTTGCGCTTCCTGGCAAAGGTTGTCTAATGCATTAAACTTCTTACATATACAACAAACCTTAAATAATCATTACAATGAAAGCAATATGAAACAACTATCATATTTGCGCACACGCGCTCGCGCACAGAGAGAGAGAGGAAGGGGGGATCAATTCAAGGGAACTTACCCACTGATCCTGGTCTTTCAGGTTCAGCAGGAGGCCGAATACCCTGTTAAACCAGAGATGGAAAAAAAACATTAATGGTATCAAACAATGAAAAGGCAAATTTAGCAATTTGCACCGCTATAATTTTTAGTAGGAGAATCAAATGTGAAAAGTAAAGATCGGAAAGAATAAAATAAATGCATGCAACCTGATCAGCAACTATCCCATTCCCATTTGCAGCAGCTCTACCCAGAATAGGTCGGGATTTTATACTTCTTTCAGATGATTGAAGCTTATCAGAATCTTGTACACCATCCTGGGTCCATAACATGTAGTAAATAATACATCGATTAGCAAAAATCTTCTATGCTAATAAAAAGCTATTAATTAGCAATATTGAGAAACAGATAAATACAGAATCGGAATAGAAAGAGTTAGCATTTAGTAATTGCGAATCTGAAAGAAAAAGGTGCTATATAATGGAAGAATGAACTTAAATAGGAATCAATTTGACTTCTAAAATCATCGTGTCTATTCACAATTCAATGTTGATAAACAATTGCATTTGTAGCAGATGAAGGGTATTTTTTTCCTGCTTCATTTAATTTTCATTTTACTGGGAACGGGACGCCGGTAATTGTTCTGAGAGACTTGAGAAGGAAAGGGTGTCGTTTGCCCGAGATAAAAGAAAGAAGCAAGCAATTTATTAAACATGTATTTCCTGGTCAGCTAAAATTCTGATAACAGGATTTTGTGACGTCACTAATAATTCAATGCATTCATCACGAACCTTTTCTTCTGTTTAATTACAGTTACCACAAGACATAGTCGAAGGACATTTAATGTAAAGTTATTGAAATGGCGAAAAACCTTGGTTCTGTGCATGGCAGCTGCGAGCCTAGAAGATTTAACTTGCTGCTGTGCAACCTCTACAGCCTTACTGCCACCAATAAAGTTTGGATGTGATGTGTTTATGTAGTCCATCTGCAGAATTTAAAAACCCAAATCAAAAGACAATCTTACAGATAATAGAATTTTACTTAATTGTACAAACTTGCCGGTAAGAGAAGATTTTAATAAATGGTTTTAAATAAGCAACAGTAAAACTTATAGTAGGGGAAAACACTAGATGCCTGAAAGTGATATTTTAGTTTGAACTCTAGAGCATGAGTGCCATGACAAACAACAACCGAGACTTTTATCCCAAGCAGTTAGGCTACATGAACCAACATGAGAATCACGCCGGGTCCAGCACATTAATTCTCCGCCTCCACTCACTCCTTTCGAACAATATACTTTCATTGAGGCCTTTGGAAACCACATCTTTTCGTATCACCTCCATCCATATTTTCTTCGGTCTCCCTTTCGCCCTTTTGATATTGCCTATATCGATAGTATCCATTCGTCGTACCGATACTTCCATAGGTCTGCGTCGCAAATGACCAAACCATCTTAACCGGTTTTCCCACATCTTCTCCTCCACAGGTGTTACACCAACTTTTGCACGAATATCCTCATTTCGCACATTATCATCTCTAGTGTTACCACACATCCAACAAAGCGTGTGGCTCTCCGCTACATGCATCTTCTATATATGATGTTTCTTAGGAGATCAGCATTATGTACAATACAAAAAGGCAGGCCGAATAGCGCTCCGATAAAACTTCCCTTTCAACCTTAACGGAAAGTTACGATCGCACAAAATTCTTGTTGCACTCTTCCATTTCAACCAATCAACTTGGATCCTTTGATTAACATCGCTATCGATCTTCCCATCCTTTTGGATGATGGAACCTAGATATCTAAACTGATCACTCGGTAATATCTCGTCCTTCCAGTGTTGTACCAATGTGGTCTCGACTTCTCTGCTTGCTAAATTTGCAATGCATATATGATGTCTTGGACCTGCTCAATCTGAACCCCCGAGATTCAAACTTTTGCCTCCATAACTCCAATTTGGTATTAAACTTTGCTTTCATCTCATTTACTAGAACAATATTATCAGCGAATAGCATACATCAAGGTACCTCTTCTTGGATAGTTCTAGTAAGCCCATCCATCACAATGGTAAACAGGAATGGACTTAATGCAGATCCTTGATGTAAGCCAACTGTAATCGGAAAGTCACTCGTTAGGCCGCTGCAAGTTCTGACATTTGCCACTACTCCATCGTACATATCCTTGATTATATCAATATACTTGACGGGGACCTCCTTCATCATTGTCCCTCATAATACCTCTTTAGGTACCTTAACGTACGCTTTCTCTAATTCAATAAATATCATATGTAAATCTCTTCTCCTCTCTCGAAAATGCTCGACAAGTTGACAAAGCAAATGAATAGTTTCTGTCGTCGATCGTTCAGGTATGAACCCAAACTGGTTCTATGTTATCTTCATATCTTTCCTTAGTCTGCGTTCAATCACTCTCTCAAAACTTCATGGTGTGACGCATAAGTTTTATTCCATAGTAGTTTGAGCAATTTTGAACGTCACCCTTGCTCTTGTAATGGGTATAAAGGTACTTTTCCTCCACTCATTTGGTATCTTTTTGGTCGCCAAATCTTATTAAAGATATCTGTCAGCCATTTAACGTCTATTTTTCCTAAGTATCTTCAAATCTCGATAGAAATCCCGTCTGGACTAACCGCTTTTCTTGATCTCATTCTCTTCAAAGCCTCTTTAACCTCTGGTATTCTTATTTTACGCATGAAATCACGGTTTATATCTTGAGATTGAATGACAAGTCCATCCAAATTCTTAGTAAAGCTCTCATTGAACAATTTGTCAAAATAATCTCTACCATTCCTTGATATACTCATTTCGAACTAAAACTTTCTGATCGTCATCTTTGACACACTTCACTGCACATAAGTCTCTGGTCTTCCTTTCCCGCATCCGAGCAATCCAGTATATATCACTCCTTACTGTCCAACGTCTCGTACATCTCTTTATAGACCTTAGCTTTAGCTTCCCGAACAACTTTCTTAACTTCCTTTTTAGCCATTTTATACTTCTCAAATCTCTCCGCATCTCTGTTTTTCTTCAAATCTTTATAAAAATCTCTCTTGATTTTAATAGCAGGCTTTACTTCTTCGTTCCACCATGATGTGTTCTTGGATGGTAGAGCACCACCTCTCAACTCACCAAGTAGATCTCTAACTACTCTCTTGATACAACTAGCTATCTTGTTCCATATTATGTCTGAATCATTTTCAGACTGCCAATTTGCCTTTTGAACAATACGATCTATAAAAACCTTTTGGTTACCTTCTTTCAGTCGCCACCACTTAATTTTAGGTTCTACATTACGTCTAATCTTCCTAGATTCTCTTCTAAATCGAAAATCTAGAACTAAAAGTCTATGTTGAGTGGTTACACTCTTACCTGGCACTACTTACAGTCGATGCAACAATCTCTATCCTTCTCGTCAGAAAAAAGTCTATTTGGTTTGCACTTGATCCGCTCTTAAAGGTGATAAGGTGATACTCTCTTTTCCTAAACCAAGTGTTTGCTAAGACCAAGTCATAAGACGGGGCAAAATCTAGAATCGAGCAACCTACTTCATTCTTTTGTCCAAAACCAAAACCTCCATGGATAATATCAAACTCACTACGACTAGTACCTACATGTCCATTGAGATTACCACCAATAAATAACTTCTCTTCACTGGGTATCTTTTGCACCATCTCATATAAATCCTCTCAGAATAGACGCTTACTAGCGTCATCAAGACCTATCTGCGGTGCATAAACACTAATAACATTAAGAACCTCCACATTAGAATAAGCTTAACCAGTAAAATTCTATCACCTTTTCTCCTAATCTCAGCTACATCCTCAAACAATCGTTTATCTATGATTACGCCTACCTCATTACGATTTTTATCTCTACCCGTATACCAAACCTCATAACCCCAAGGCTCTATGACTCTATCATTTTCACCTACCGACTTAGTTTCTTGCAAACACATAATACCAACTCTCCTCCTAATTATCACCTCCACTAATTCTGATAGTCTACCCGTAAGGAAACCTATGTTCCAAAAAGCTAGATGGGTCCTATTAAACCCTTACTTATTTGTCACTACACCCGAGGTCCGATGTAGCGCGCCGCTTTCGGACGACGACCTAGAAGGCCTGACATACTTAGCGCTACATAAAACATAGTACAACCAGCATTCATATCTAGGACATTTAAAGACCAAATCCCTATGAGGAACAACCCAATAATGGTTCAATAGCAATTACATTACAAGCATTAGGTCTTACCAAATCTACTACTAACTTCAAGAAACACGTCAAACTGACATTTTAAGATCCGAATTCATACTTTTTCCGGGGGGGGGGGGGGGACTCCAAAACTCTTTAACCGACTGTGATGAATCAGCTTCAACTGCAGCATATACGCCTTTCCCAATCAAAAACAGGACCGGCTAAGAAGCAAAACACTATGAAAGATTTTGACTAAGTTTTACAACCAACGATTGACCTAACTCACTCTTTGGATGACATAAAAAGAAAGGCACCGGTATATCATTGTTGTTTTCCATTTGACATAAGCAATAAATAGTTCCCCGTCACTGTAGTTTTGTCTTAAAATCAGTAAAGAGTTTAGCAATATCATTTCATTCCATCAAGCAGATGAGGAAATATATCCAGCTCACACACAATCCCTGGACCACATGGGTCAGAAAAATATAATATTACTTTAGAAACCACTAGTGCTGGATTCAGTAAAAGCAGAATCGAAACTAACAATGATAGGAATGCTAAAGACCTATGAAGGATATGCCATTTCAGTTATATTTTGTTTTCCCTGTATACGGCTTATATTTCAATTGAAAAGACAAGGGGCGGGTCACGTTATTTGTTAAAAATTATAACGACAGGATACTCAGTAAAAATTTCCTGCCAACAAGAATATAATAGTGAATTATAAAGGCAAGGTTGAAATGCCTGCTAAAAATTATTGATAATTTTATTTAATTTTGGACCCCAAAACACAATTCTCTCAAAGTTCAAATATTATACAGCAACCAACAGATGCAAATATAACAATTACAATGGCACAGAACAATAACAAGCTAAGAGGTAGCTTCATCTTACTATGCCAGTTTATTTGTAAACAAACATTTGAACATTAAACTATTTCTATAATGTAAATTAGTTATTAAAAATAGTTTCTTTCTGGATATCCACGCTGTCTCTTCAGGCCTTGTTTTATCTGTTTTTATGCATTCTAAACTCTATTTTTCCATACATTTATAGCCCCAATCAGCCAACGTTCTACAATATTTTAACCCAAACAAATAGTGTGGTCCCCTCATGCTTGAGTAACTAACCATACATTCACATGCGCATTTGTACTGCTAATCAGGTATGAACTTACAATCTATATGTACTATGTCGACGTCTTCTTCCAGCGAGAAAGATTCGAGATACATGGAAGCTGCATAATCATGCTCACGCATATATTAATTTTGTTTTGTTCGAAAAAACAAAAAAAGTCTACATCATGTACATCTATTATTACAGTACCCTTCGATTTATTCAAAGAATCGTCTTCATGGATCACAGCTCCTTTCTCATGTCAAGAATGATTCTGCAACAGTTTTTCTAGCTTTTACCAGAAAGACTTGATGCAAGTAGCAGCTTAATTGCTCTACATATGTGGTTCTGGTCACAATTTTAACCTTCTCGTTTGAAAGAAAATGAGTACCATTGAGTCAAACCTAACTGTATGTATGCTATGCAGGAAGCGAATAACGCAGCACAAATCTCCTTGGAAAATGGAGTACAAGGTCTTTTAAAGGTTTGTCATGATGTGGGGTTAACCAAAACAAAAAAAAAACATATTTACATCTTGCGGAATATTAGGGAAATAATATAGATTACTAAATACCTCCATTGCAATGATATGAGTTATCATTGACTCTGCAGGTTGAAGGCTGTCCCGTAGGAACTTTCCAACTACCTCATCCATACTCTTCCTGAGAATAGGAAAGCGTTGCAGGTCACTAGCTAAGCAGTGGTGGCTCATCTGCATTGTAGGAAAATAACTTTAAGAGCAGAGAAAAACATTACATTGTGCTATATAAGACACAAGAACATATATACCTTAATTAACTCATCATAAATAAATTTTACACATTGGAGGCTCGGATCTAATAAACGACCTATCTGCCTTCGCACTAGAACTTCAAAAGGCACCTGGAAACCATTGAGCAATCTTACAGCATTTAAATCCTAATAAGAAACTAAGAGAATGGTAGAAGTCGAGCATAGAAGAAACTATATTCTTTCCAGGATATGAAACTCCAATAGAACTCACCTCAGGTACAAACAGTGCGCCTTTAGGACCAGTAGCATTTTGAATAGCCATGCGGATATCTTCATCAGTTACATCTTCGCATGGATCAACTTCCTTCAAAATAGCAATGACTCAAATATATGATATCTATACCGGAAATAAATGAATAATAGACCATACAAGAATAAGAAGACAGTAAGAAAAGATATTAATCACCAAAGTAACATGGAGCCGATAGAAAGTACCCGTTAAAAAGGTAAGTATGAGTATGAACAGAATAACTACAATAACTGTTTTATATGAGTTGTGTAATGCAAACCTCTAAACTTTTCACGAAGATTGACTGAAAGATATAATGAATCCGTGCCCCACCAGATAGCTCAGCCGTTGACATTTCCTCATTTTTCCCTTCCACCATTGAGGTAAAAGCTGCGATAACATGTTATTTGATAAGAAGTAATCAGGCTAGGTCTAAATTAGTCACAAGTTACTGAAGACATCATTAATGGATTGTTCTTCAACTTTGGAGCATTACACCAATTAGACAAAGGAGACATGCCTTAATTAGTCATTAGCAGTTTGTGATGTTAACACCACTTGGAGTATCACTTAAAGTTTATGTATTTTGGAGCAATAGGCTAATTAGACCAAGTGAACTAAATGCCATGCAATATCCAGAAAAGAGAAAGACGATATCAACATTAACTGTAGAATACTATTGAAAGAAACAATACCCAATTGCAGGAGAAAGGTTACAATGCACAAGGTCAAGATGAATGCAACAAACAATGTTTCAAGGTTGCAGCAGTACGTCAAATCCTCTTTAATAAACCATATATCACCCATATAATTACATGCTGCTGCACATCATTTGGTGCTGAACTCCACAAGAAAAGGAAAAAGAACTACCCCAAAGAACTCAAATAACTGATATTGGAAACATGATCCGTTCCATATATTATAAACAAGCCATGTCCCATAGAAGAAAAGTTCACAAAGAATATTGGACCGAGATGATTTTTTAGAAGTTACTAACTTGTAATCCACAGGAAATATTTGAACGAAAAAAATTGCAACGAAAAAATGAGTTATGCCAGATCCAAAACAGTATGTTAGCAAAACTCTATTATAATATTCAAATTGAAGATTACCTTCACAGTATTTTGTGAGAATGTTCAATATTTTCACTCCTTGACCAGCCTGTAATTTGAAAAGCCAGAGAATAAGTCTTCACAATCAAGTATAACGTAAGTATATTGAACATAAAGAGCATGTAACTAGGCCCAAGTTGGTACAGCGGAATATAATAAATCACAAGAGAGTCCAAGGGATAAGACATTTGTAGAAAACTAGGTGAGGCACAATAGTAGAAGCAAATGACGCAGCTTGGCTGGCTGGAAGACTCATACAGTTCAAATATATATGGGTAGGATTGCAGTCCAATTCAGGCCTAATTTAATTAATCTTCAATTTAAGAGTTTGAGTGATGTCATGATTATTGTATTGTGATCAATTTATTTATTTATTTTTCCCTTTAAACAGGAAATTAAGAACCCCATAAAGCCCTTTCTATGATATCAATCAAAGACTGAACTTACAGTGTGAGGTATACACACACATAACTAGAACTAAGGAGTAAAAACTCTAAAGTTGGGAAAGATCAAGTTTTGACAACTTTTGGAATGATTAATTTAATGTAGTATTTTAGATAAGAATTTCATTACCCTGCTTTACAGTAGGACAGCTGCAGTCCCATCAGAAGTAGTAACATAAGTTGTAGGTATATTTCAATATTTTCCTCGGGAGGCATTTCAAGCAATAATTTATGGTGGGAAAATTTAGGCAAGTACATTCAGTCAAGTGAGAAAGGTCACTTAATTGAGGCACGAAACATGCAATAGATCTGTAACTTTCTAACAGGAGGTACAGCAGAAATAATTACAATTAACAGACTAAGTTAACACGAAAGCTTATGACTCCAATTAGATATTATATATAAATCCCTATTGAGAGCAGATTCGTGCTTTTTTTTGGCCTTTTGCGTGGAAAATTATGCTCCGCCCCCGAATTTCAAGGTAATTCACATTTGGCCCTTCCTACTTAGAATACACACCGAAAAGCTCCCTAAAAATTTAAACTCTGTCCCCTGAATCCATGTAAATTTGCATTTGGCCCTTTTTTGGCCTCTATAACTTCTGAGAAAAATTTGCTCAGCCCCCTACATATTAGAAAAATTCTTATTCGGCCCATGCATGTGCGTGGGGCACCTTGCTAGTACAATAAATTATGCTAGCAGGAAGTCAACAACATATGGACGTATGATTAAGAATACCTTTGATTCTGGGACATCTCCATAGGCAGCATCAGCCTTTGCTACAGCCACCAATTGGCTATTTATGCGCGACTTCAGTGCTGGAAGAACCGCCTTGATATGCTGTACTAGAATCTATACATACCAATGCGGGGAAAGTTAATACTGATGTTAGCAATAGATCATATAGGGTTGCTTGTGGGACTGTATTTACATCTTAGAGAGATTTGTAAATCATAAGGACTCCAACAAAATTATCGCAGCTTAATCATAACAGGTAATTGGTTGTTTGATTAAAAGCATTATTAAATCCTAGATTTTGTTATAAATGATGTTTTGCAGCAATGACAAGAAGGGACCGTATTGTTGATTACCTGATTGAGTTTTTTGGCTAGCTGAGGTATTCCACAACAATGGGACAGACCATGATATACCTGTTATCAGAAAAGATTGTGAAGTAAACAATTTCAGGTAATAAGCACAAATGCAGCAATAATGAAGAATTGAAGCGAAAAAAGAAAGATTGCAACTATATACAGGCTGGTTGTGGAAAAACATCTCTTCTCGAGCCAGGGCATCTTTAATACTGAGGTTTTTATTAATATCCTGTTCAACCATAAGAAAACAAGTCAAAACATTATATAAAAAAGGAAATAATAAGATCGAGGATAAATCATAATTGACTAGCATGTCAATCATATCCTAATCTGTGCAGACTGCAAAATCATTAATTGTGCATCAATTTTCATAAACAGAAGAAAAAAGGCTAAATAACTCTGATAACAATAATGTGTTACTCCTACCAAAAAATGACCACACCAGTGACATAGAATTTTAACATGTTTCAAAATTATGATTTTTGAGTGTGATTCTGGGCTTTTAATGAACCTAAAATGCATACAAATATTTCAATTGTCTAAAGGTGAAACTAAATATTGAAATAGAAGGAAAAAGTTAATCCTTGCATTCAAATGACATTAAGTAGGATAATGAACTAGAATATCATATTCAAAATAAAACTGTGGTTAAAATATCAGAATTGGATGAAATACAATTTTTAATATTATTCCCCTCATATGATTAGAGCCAAGTTTGACAACTGATAGGTGCTTGATATCGAATTTGGTTTTTCAATTTAGGATAGGTGACTTAGCCATCAGATGTAATTGGGTGCAAGAGATGTATCCCATGCATCCATATATATACAATATATGTAACTAAACTGTTAGGCCTGAGCTATTTTTTTTAAACCAAAAAAAAATCCAACTCCCTGCCTATCTTTTTGAGGATTGGTACAATTTATCTTGATGTCCTGGCGTTAAACATAGATATATCACAGACTCAAAATTCATCATGTGATTTCCATACATTACCACCCTTGCGTGTTGACTATTAACAAGTAAGATCATGAATAGGTTTGAAGTCATACAATGTTTGAAATTAACAAGTCGAATTATGGTTGGAAAATTACATGGATTTTTATGATTGATAAACAAGTGCAAGAGATGTATCACATACCTCTTGATTACGATTCACAATACCCACGTATCCAAGCCTAAGAGGGATCACATTGCCCAGTAAGAAGTTCCGTGCGTCTGTACCTTTGTCCATGATATCCAACTATAACATACAAAAGAAACTTTCTGGTCAGTAAATAACTACAATCTTGTCAACACACCAAGAATACAAAAATGACAGACCTTTGTGATGACTCCAATCGTACGAGAACCTGTTCACAATATATCATGATTAAAAATTTAGATTGATCGCAGCAAAAATTGACCCAAGTCACAAAGCTGTGGAGTGTTTTTTTTGTATTTTTACCATCTGGATCAGCAATCCTGGCCATCTGAAGTGCATCTGAATTTGCTAAATCTGCATTTGCAGGAGAGACTGCTAAAATAATGCAGGTTTCATGCTTTATATATGATAGGATCATCGTTCGAATCCGTGCTTCTATGTCACTAGGTTGGTCCCCGACTGGCACTTTCGTTATTCCAGGCAAGTCAACCAGAGTGATGTTAAGAACATTAGGAGAAAAGATCTTCAAACGAATTTGCTTATCTGAAACCCCCTTGTTCCATCCAGCTTCCTTATCTGTTTCAGCCTACAGTAAGTAAAATAATTTGATTTCAGGTTGGTAGAAGAGTCTCTGATCTCTGTATCACTAATTGAATATAGAAGTTGATTAAAGCTATGTGGCATGTATATCAAAAGTAGATAGTGTTCAGTTGCAAAAAGAGTGCAACAACCGCTATAACTCAAATACCTGTTTGAAAAGTTCAAGTATTCAACAGAGTTATTTGAAATCAGATAATATGAAACAAAAAGTACAATTTCTACAAACCAAACCGCCTTTTATCAAACTCGATTCCAGTTAAAATTTTAAAGTAACTAGAGAAGTCGACAGGAATTAAGTTTTCAGAGTTGACCTAACATTCAAAATGATTAATCATTTCTGATTAACAAATAAAGAAGAAGAAGAAACCTAATAACCAAGACCTCAATTTCATTACAATTAATCGATTCCAATAAGCTGAGGAAGAAACAAAAGCCTAATAACCAGGATTTATTGCTTGATCTCACTGAAATCATAGAAATTAAACATCAATCATTTCTCTACTAATAGCAATCTTCTAGCATCTCAGTAATTGTCATAAATATTAAAGAACTAAGAAGGGCAAGGAAACAAAATTGTATATTTTAACGAGTCGAAAACTTTTTAAGAATATGACATTACCAATCAGAGCGCACCGTTGGTCAGAGTATATCTCTTCTAAATAAACACAACACAATGCGCTTAAAATTGATCAACTTCAAAGACAAATAATGATCAAAACACTAATCACTGGGATTTCTCATCAGTTATCATTCAAATCATACAGATTAAACCAGAACACCTGTCTCATAATAATAATTCTAATGGAAACTTAATAATTATCATAATATTGAAGGAATAAGGATAAAGCGACTGTCTACTTAGCATAAAATTTACGAAGTAACTATCAATTAGCAAAATTGGCACGAATGCAGGTTCATTAATCAATTCCAATAACAGATTAAGGGAAATAAATAAACCCTAATCACCTGAATCTCCTGCCTGATCTCATTGAAATCATAGAACCTCTTCCTCGGCACGTGCAAGAACTCCCCCCACTCGTCCCCCTCCGGCGCATCCAGCCGCTTAGGGCAATGAACCAACTGAAGAACCAGCGGCCTTCTCGTGCAAATGTCCGACCCCCTCGGCAAGAAATCTCGGCCTACTAATGCCTCGAGCACGCTCGATTTGCCGCTGCTTTGGCTCCCTACAACGGCGACCTGAGGGAGATCGATCGTCGACGAGCTCCCGAGCTGAGCAAAGATGTCCTGGAGCTTGTTCACGGTGGGAATCACCGAGCTCCCAATCGATCCCGGCGCCTGCGGCGGGGACTGGAGCGGATATGAGGCGGCGGGGACTGGATCCTCCGCCATCGAATCGGAACGAAACCCTAGAATGAGAGGGTTGGGGACTAGGGTTTACAGGGATCGAGGGCAGGATGGGGATTTGGGGAAAGATTTTAGAAAGTGAGGGATGGGTTTGAAGTGAGATTGGAGGAGTATAAAGACGGAGTTGGATGCAACTATTTGGGGAAATTACGGGTTTGAAGAAGGGGGATAGAGAGATTGTGGGAGGGTAGATAGGGAATTTCGGTGTCTTGGGATGAAACGGGTACGGGAGTGGAAATTGATCCGCGAGAATGGGGCTGGCCGGCCAATCACGGTGTCAGGGATGGGGTCGGTGGGGTCACGTGACAACGTGTGAGTGTATCTAACAACCAGCAACAAAAAATGATAGGGAAAATGATCTAGCTCCCAAGGGCAAGAAAGCGGATGGGTTAGTTTCCGGTCCTAAAAATCAGACCCAAAGTAATACTGTTTAATTAAATATTTTCCAAAATGATACAAGACTCAAAATATTTCCAAAATTAGACCTCGATACTGCAACGTAGGAATAGATCTCGCGCGGCAGTTGGTTGGAAAAGGAAAAACACTACTGACAGTAGCGCCGACGGTAGTGTTTTCTTACAAGAATATCCAACCAACATGAGAAGTCTCGAGTTGGGGCTGGGGGGAGAGTCTCGGATTGGGGTAAATTATACCAAATAAAAATGCTAATGTCAGCAACATTTTCATTTTGAGGAAAACGCTACTGACAGTAGCGTTTTCATTTGGGCCCACCCACGTCTTTATATACAATCGAAGCCCTAATCTAAGTCCCAACATCATTTCATCCCAGCCTCCTCTCTCTCTCTCTCTTCAAAACCCCAGTTACCCCCCTCAGCGCAGCTCCCCCTCCGTAGCCATCCTCATGCTTCTCGATCCTAACCCCTGTTACCCCCCTCGGTGCCCCTCCTCCGGCGACCTCCTCCGCGCCCGGCCCCCCCTCCCCTCATCTCTCACATTCCCCCTCCGCACCCTCGCCCGTAGCCCCCTAACCGCGGATCCCCTCGTCGCGGATCCCCCTCCGTAGCCGCCCCCTAGCCGCGGATCCCCCACGCTTCTCTCTCTTTGCAGCCATCTTCCTCCCGCGTCTCTCTCCACAGCCCCCGCTCGTCGCTCTCATTCTTGATTCGGCCGTCGATTCAAGGTGCGCTCAACTTAAAATTAGTTGGGGAATGATTTTTTAAAAATCAGGATATTGTGAAAAAATTTATTAGAAAAAATTATAGTAAATTTTAAAATTTGCCAGCAAATTAAAAAAATTATCAATAAATTACAGTAAATACAAGACAAGCCCAAGTTCCATTGTATCTAGAAATGAAGTAATCCAAATTTAAATCAGTGGAGGTTAGATGGTGAAGTAGAGAGGTTTTTTGTGGTTAGACGGTGAAGTAGATGGTAATCCCAATTCAAAGATACCTAACATTATGGTTAGATGGTAAAGTAAAGGGTTTTTTTTTTGCAACATTGTAGGGGTTTTTATGCAATTAATTATCGTTTAGTAATATATTCGTTTGCATTCAAAATGTGTATTGATGAAAATCTGTTTATACTGAAGGATGGTGATATCGTAATTATGGAGGACGACCTTATTCCGGCTTGATTGTATTTCGGCGGGCGGGTTGTGAATAGTAGAACTCATGGTGTTGAATATAAGAACTCTATTATTCTAGAATCAATTTGGCTCCGTCGTCATGGAACATTGGAAGACTTATTTGGGTTGATTTATGAAAAATTAGTACTCGATCCTAGAACATGCCGTTTGATAACTCAGGCACGATATGATATTGGAAGGGGGGATTATCACACTTCAAACTTGTGAACATCGTAGACGATAACTCTCTGCAGTTTATGATCGAGTATGTATCAACATCAAATTCACCGTGGGTGCGTTGGAATTGTATGTTGAAAAACGCCAGCATTCTAAAGTGCAGTTCACGCCACAGCCTGAATTTCTATCAGAGAATGAAGTTCCACTCATTAGGGGAAATCCGCTAAGTGAGAATGTTTTTTATGAAGTCCCGGCAAGTGAGCATGAAGTAAATCCACCAAGTGAGAATGTTTTTTTTTATGAATTCCCAGCAAGTGAGCATGTCGTATCACCAGCGCATGTTGGCAGTGAAGATGGTGGTATCGTAACATTTATGAGTTCGTTGAATGAGGATCCTTCTGAATTATTTGCAAGTACCTACATGAACAATGAATTGATATACAATGATGATAATGAGGACATTCATGACGTAGGTGACGATGATGAGGATGGTCCAGCTGCGCAGAATACGGTGAATATGACTTATTAAAGTGCACCAGAAGCTGCGTTTACTTCCACAGATTAGATTAGAGATGCTGTAGTGAACAATAGCAAAACACATGATGTTACCGGAGGCAGTGGTCTGGAACTGTACAAAGATCAACAGTTTCAATGTAAGGTAGATTTAAAACATGCAATCATGATGTATTTAGCTAGAAAACATCAGCAACATACGGTTATAAAGTCAAACCCATCAGCCTGGAGGGTCGTGTGTAAGATGGGTGGAGGTTGTCCATGGTTACTCCTTACTTCTGGCGGAACATTGACGAGGTATTCATGATCAAGACACTCAAAGAGCCTCGTACATGTGTCAATCCTATTCTAAACAAAGATCATTTGCAGATTGACTCAAATTTTGTTGCAAAAGCAATTATTGATATTGTGAAAGTAAATTTGAATATAACGCCCCAAGTTATCATTCAAATCATTAAAGCCATGTTTGGTTATGTTATAAGTTATGAAAAAAGCTTGGTGGGCTAGGTGTAAAGCCATGGAAATATTGTTCGGGGACTTCACCACGTCTTATTCTGAACTGCCTAAGTTCATAGTAGTATTGCAAGCCGCTAACCCTAATACTGTTGTTCAATGGGCAACTATAAATGTTGAGCAGGGAAAGGAACAGTTTAGAAGGATGTTTTGGGCATTCGGTCCTAGTATCGAGGGTTTTAAATTCTGTCGGTCGGTCTTTATCATCGATGCGACGTTTTTATATAGGAAATATAAAGGCACATTGTGGCCGTAGTCACCGATTGATGTATTATTATTTGTTGGGACACGATCAGGTTGCGATCGTTATTGCCGTTGTATAATACAGGTTTAGGATTACTTCGCGGAGAAGCGCACGAGCAACCGGATTCTAGATTGCAGCAGATGGCCATCTCAAGGAGTTGAGATCGGGTCACTCGAATCTAGGATTGGCGGGTTGCTTGTCGCGTTTGTAGCGGGTATAGGATAGACCCGCGGAGAAGTACTCAAGTCACCGGATTCGATAAAGTGTTGGGTGGCCCCCTCATGATGATGATGTTGGGTTGCCTCATTTCTTGAATTTCCTGGTAGCTTGTCGCACTCGTAGGGGTCTGCTGTTGGCTACGCACGGGCTATTCACGCGACCGGGGAATGTCGCATTTTGTTTGTGACTCGAACGAAACGCAGGATTCCTAGGTGATCCGACCATTCTTATTCTGTGATGTTCATTAATTGCTTGTGATGTGATTACATGCCTGTGATGATGTTTATCGCTTGCTTGTAATGTTGATTATCTGCCTGCGATGATATATATAGTGATATATATGATATGTGTGTGTGTGTGTATGTGTGTGTGTGTGTGATATAAATAAATGTTATATACATTTTGCACTCGCGCTAGCCCTGCCCCCGTCCTGCCGTAAGTTAAGTAACCTTACGGTGAAGACCCGGGCCCCGTGGCGAATGCGGATGTCGTATATGTGCATTCTATTTTCTTTTCATACTTTTCTGTGATTGTATTAGAAGATGCTAGGTAATGTGATTATCTATTTGATAGGATTGCATTGATTCGGATTAATGCAAAGATAATAAACCTAAAACGCGTTGTAGAAACCAAATATCAGATATTGTGGTGTTATAATCGAATCTTTTGCTTTGCATAGAGACATTCAGTTAGGAATATCCTGCACCTCATTTGATGAGGGAAGAGCCTTGATCCCTTCACCGGGAGTTCGCTCTTAAGCAAAAGTTTATGCTACTATAAATTTGCAAGTTGATGCCATAGTCTTTTGCTTTGCATCGAGGTATTCGGTTAGGAATATTCTGCACCTCATTGAATGAGGTAAGAGGTCTGATCCCTTTACGGGGAATCCGCACTTAAGCAATAGTATATGTAACTATAAATTTGCAAAACCACCCGGTTTCTACGATAAGATCAAGTTCATTACGTTAAAGGTTTTCTTCAAAACCAGCCGCAGCTCTCTGTCATTTCAGGAAGTAGAGTACTTAGTATTCGTGCTACGTTTGATGACTATGTTATGACATAGTATACGGTAGCTAAATGATGTCTTCCTGTTAGTATATTAATGCGATTGGTTAGAATGGTCGTACGATTTTGTTGACTTTGTTAAGAGTTGTGCGGGTGGATTTAATTTAATCACGAAATGAAGGGTAAAACTTGACTTGTGAGTTATGATTTGTTGACTATGTTAAGGTCATAAGCAGTTAGGGGTAAAAACCTATATCGGGAGTTTCAAGTGTTGAATCTTGCAATGAGATTGCATATCTTCTATGGTGTGGGGTAACTTGTTGACTATATCAAGGTTACCGCTCCGTGATAGTTTAGATCCCGATTCCTACTGTGAGTAATAGTTACTCTCGGGATATGATCCCGGCTAATTCTCCTTTTAGGGTTTGAAGGAGGATTCGCCGGTACAGTGGGAGCCATCATGATTAGATAAATATACCAATCTAATATTGATAGAGTGCACGACGAGTGCTTCTTCTCTCTCTCTAGCAGCGACCTAAGACTGATCTTAAACCAAAAACTCATAAACCTAGTTAACCGAACCTTTTTACAATCAACGGTTTTGGAATTTCATGATTGCCCTATTTCACGACATAGTCGCATATGTCCTTGTCCCTCCCACTTCCTCTTTTGCTTCCTCCAGAACACTCTGTATCTGATACAAATATCCATATTGCTTGGAAGGCCATCGTATAGTTAGATACGAACTCGAAAAAATTGTTTCAGTCGAGGATGGCCGCTGGTTCTGGAGAAAGTGAGTTGTATATGATACAATCTATTTGTCTCTCCTCTCCATCTTATCTCAAGTTTGAGAGCTCCTTAAGTAAGGAGAATATACCGGTTATATTTGTTGGATAGTCTTCTTCTAATCCGGAAGCTGGAGCTGAAAGGAAGGGTAAGAAGAAAACCAACTAGCATAAGCTAGGTATAGACAAGATAAGAAAGAGAGACAACAATAGGGGACAAAGTGAGCGGAAAGAAAAATGCAACTACTGTTATGACCCGGGACAATGAAAGAGGCATTACTTAGAATACCCGGTCACCTCTTGAAACATTTTGATGCTTCATGTATTCTATGTGATTGTAATCGAAAATTGTTTTCCAAAATTCTGAACCCTGGGTATATAAATACCGGATTGACATCCCATCTCTGTAAGTTGTTATACATACTGAGAAGAATTAGATTATTGGAAAAGGTGATTGATCCTCAATATCGGATATCAGAGCAATTGTTTCTATTGGGGAAATCACCTGATTTTGCCTTTCGGCAAACTTTTGGTTTTGAATATCTGTTATTATGCACCAACTTTTAAAAAACCGATGTATCCGTCTCTTTATTTGATAAAGTGAAATATAAATTTTCAAAAAATTATGTTATGAACATTTTCCTTTATCATTTGATGATTGGGTAAGGTTCATTGAATAACGGGATATACATTCTTAACCAAAATACAATTTTCAAATTATAACACACAGAGTATGAGATAGTGAACTCACATGACTTATACATAATGATGTATGTTGTCTGGTGTCTGCACGGACAAGGGATTGGTACTCATACTTTGTTCTACTGTACTATGAGTTCTCTGTTTTTAGACACGCATTCTTGTTGAAATATAAAGTATAAAGATTTTGAGAAGTTCATAAAATATAAGAATATAGTAGAGCCCCAATTGTTGGAAGTAGCATGATTCTTCGAAATATTCGAAGATGTGGATACTTATGCTAGGTATTCCGTAGTAATATAATTGAGAATTTGATTCTCTCTCAGATTGCTCATCCGTCAGTGCGATCCATGATGAGTAATACTGAATCGCCTTTTTCGATTAAGGAATACACTAGAAATAGATGCATATCCATTGATACTGGTTCCACCTAAATACGTGCCTCAGATTCTATATTTGATATAGAATGGGTCATCATCTTAAAATAGTTAAGATGCTGAGTTGTCCGGCTTATACTTAAAACCATAATCTGGATTAACTTAAGGCACGTTTCAGTAATGGCAGTTTGTGAGTTATCCCAGGCATTGACTGTTAGGAATATGTATGCCGTAGAGGCCATTATTGTTGATATAGTGGATGCTTGGACATATATATAGAGGACTTTCTTGCTCGACATGATAATATGCTATCAGGTTACCTTTATCTTAACATGTAGACTGGTATTTATACTGTCTGTCTTTTACATGTTGATAAAGCCCTTAGGATATATACTTGACTACCGGGATTATGATGAGATCATACTAGTGGGGCCAGGGTAGTCCAAAAGTACATCCTTTAATCAGTTCCTAGTCGAGGGAATATCGAGACCAGGGCATCAATAATCCAGAGTAGACTAGTGTATACGTTTCTTGTCCCTTAGAGGGCGATGGTTGATCCCACAACCATTGGTGTGTGACATCAAAAATTGTACACAGGTGCTCATTGGAGAATGGGTACACCGAACGGACTCGCCAAGGACTCCTAGTTGGTGGTATACCTATCATCAGATAGCAGTCCTCTGGTGACACTGGTACATGTTAGTCTGTAGACCCGAGATCGTCATAGAGTCTTGTGTGGCTCCCACTGTGCTTTGATTTCCTCCCTGCCACGCTCAAGAGGAGTTGTGCAAACAGGTGGATTTTGGGTACAGTCCCGAGTCACATGGAGGCAATGAGCGATAGGAGGGGTTTCGTCTCTACCTGTATTGGGGGTTGATGTTGCGCTATACTCGATTGGCTATAACTGGAAGTCTCTGGCCAGGGCTGCTTATAAGATTTACTGATAAATGTTATCAGTAGTTTCTCGAACCTTTATAGGCCAAACATCGGTATGACTTATCGCGTTACTGGGGTCTAACGTTTACCACCCCTAAACATGATATGCGACATATCAGACGAAGAGACCGGACTGTACGGTAGTGTTACTGATAGGCTTCATGGAAACTATGGACAAGCTTGCTTGTTGATTTTCATATCGCTCAATATGCGGGTAGCCGTTACGTCCAGCTAGTACCGCTGACGGCTTGTAGGTGACTGATGTGATCATCACCTACTGCTAGCGTATTGACGAGTCTTTAGAGTCCCACACAGAAGTTCCCTGGTTCAAGCGAAACGAAGTAGGACGCATATGTGATATGTGTGTGGGCCTGATTAAAAACGTGTATGTGATACCGTATTGTAATCTGGCAGTTATCTGTTATCGAGTTAGGTTATATGTAATATAACCAGATTATCGAATCAAGTGTTGATTTGATAATGCGATACACAGATAAATGATATTAGTAGGTCATATACGATATAACCGGATTATTAAATCAAGTGTTGATTTAATAATGTGATATATATTATATTTGATATAATTATATCTTAACTAATATCATTAGCTCACTAATTATTCTTCATTATAAATATATTAATATATATTATATATATATAATAATAATGAAGCATGGCATAAAATTTCTATTTTATGAAAATAGAAATGAGGTGGAAAATGGGAAGACTTTGGGAGCATGGTTGCAAGCATGGGCATTATTCATAGTTTATTCATCTTGACTCACTATTCAAGCATGGTTGCAATTTTATATTGCAATAATTCCATGCTTGAATGAGTGAGGGGCCAAGAGTTGCCATTGATTCACTTGCTCATTCAACACTTAGCTATTTTCTTGAGTTGCTCCCATATGCTCTCTAGCTTCTTCTTCGTCCTCATTGTCATGGTTCAAGCTTCAACCCTCACATGTGATGTGAACCATGAATCTTGAACACAAACTTGTGAGCAAAATAACATCCCCTACTTCATCATCCTGTGACTAGCGATCGAGTGTAGTGTGTTTACTACGCTAAAGAGTTTAGTGTAGAGGTAGCTTGAGTTGGAGGGACTTCGCGTGGATCATCTTCGGCACGAAGGTCATCGGAGGAAGCTCGTCCAAACCCTCAAGTGGAGCCTAGCGGAGTCGCGGGACTACTACACGGAGCATGTGAAGTGAAGGACTCGATCTACGAAGGGTATAGCCATCTTTCACTTCTTCTATTTTCTTGATATCAAATTTTAAACCATAATCAACTAGCTAAAGATCTTAGATAGTCTAGCTTAGCACCTATAAAAATTTAAATTTGGCATGCTTGATGCCACTTGGACCTCATGGTGGTGCTAGGGTAGACTTTCATTGACGAGGGTTTAACTTTCTACCATTTTCGGAATCAAAAATTGTTTTGTTCTCGACACGCCACCTTTTTAAAAAAGGAATTTCTTGCAGAAGAAATTAGTGGGAGTATGGTTGAACTGGAAGTGATTCCAGAACCTCAAACGGTTACTGAAGATTCAATTGACCCTGACAGATCTTAGCCTAATCCGCAGATTTGGTAGGTGGCCTCAGCCACCTAAGAGGCACTACGATTTCCTACTAACGGTGAAAAGAAGGCTTGCATCATGTGATGATGACCGTACTATATCAGTAAGCCATGGGAAGTGGTGACTTCCGATTGATAGCTGGATGCCGAGTTATCATAGTTGGACTCCATGTACTGCAACAAAGTGTTGACTTTGTTGGGTGCTCCTGAAGGGTTAAAACCCATAAGGAGTAAATAGATCTTTCGAGATCAGTGTAAATAGAAAGGTACTGACCTAATAAGGCTAGACTTGTAGTAAAAAGTTTTTATCAAATACCCATTGTGGATTGTGATGAAACTATTATTTCAGTATCTGTGCTGAAATCCATACGGATATAACTTACCACTGTTGTTTTTCATGACTGTGATATCTGGCAGATGGATAAGTATAACGTCTTTCTAAATTGGATTTAGAAGTGTACGTGTATATGCCTCTGCAAGAGGGTTATCTTAGTCTGTAATGACCCTAAACTTTCTGTACAAAATTTTTGTAAAGTACAGAAAGGAATACCTAAGCCTGAGCACAAGTTATAAATTTAATTTTCTTTAGAACAACAAGAAATAACTTGTAGCTCATTGGTAAGGCCTTGCACTGTTGTGACGTAGTCACTGTGTTCGAATCCCATCAGCGACATATTATTTTTGTTGATTTTTCTTTTAAACTTTTAGAAGCCCAAAGGTTTATACATGCACTGCACGTAAAACGAAAAGTCATACAGAAATTAAACATGTGCATTATGCTAGTTGAAACGACACCAACACGTGGCAAGAATCCAAGCTCCCCACCCTCGGATTTGGCCAGTGAGATTTAGTAAAGGGGCCGGCACCGCCGATTTTATCCGTAGGGGATGCTCCAAGATTTTAACCCTAGCACCCCTTGGCCTACCCTATTAACCCTACTCTATTTGGTTTTTCTGCACATTTCCAGAGGATTAAAAATCACCTTTAAACCAAATTTTAATGTATTTTAATTCTCTATTTTATTACCCCAAACCCTAATTCTCTCCAATAAATACCACACTACACCATAACCCTCCTCATTCAGAATTCCATTGCCCAAACTCTCTAAATTTTCTAAGTCCAAAAGTTGTACAAGTGGAGTTAACCAAGGTCAAAGTTCCGGCGACAATTCGGGACAAATCCGGCGACGACGTGACTCTACGACACTTTCAGAATCTTCTTCTACCTCCCCCCTCTATTCTCAAACGGTAAGTCCCATCTTCCCTCTCCTCTCTCTATTAAAAAGAATCCTAATTTCAAAACTCGTTGGAAACGGAGTTAATCCGACTTTTGATTCTCATTTCTTTAAAAACTCGATTTTTATTAAACAACAAATTAATCTTTTAATTATATATTGTTTAGTAATCATTAAAAAACAATTGGACGAAATTTCAATTCAAAATATTATGTTAAACAAATTCTATTTCACTTTTACAGTAAAATACTCTTAAGTTTGCATACGACATTACCTTCTAATTTTGCTCATATTATCTTTAGAAAACTCACAAAGTAATGACCTACCTCTTCACAACACTCGTTCTTGACATAGCACGATGGCTTTTGGAACTTGCGGGATAAAATGCGAAATAACATTTAAATACCATAAACTTTCAAAAAACGTTTTCTTTAAAAGTGTATTAAATAATTACTTGCAAATAAAGCTCTACAACCCATTTTGGGGACCCCGATCGGAATGGTGCGGGTTATCGCACTTCCCCAGGCCTAATAGAGCGAGATGCAGACCTCCTCACGGAGCATCCGATCTCGATGGAATTGTTAATGCAATTTTTAAGAAAATTGTGATTTCTATTTAATAAATAAGTTCTATTTTTATAAATATATATATATATATATATATAAATATTATCAAAATATCTACTTTAAATATACAATATATATATATATATATATATATATATATATATATATATATTCCATGTGTTCTAAATCAAAGAAATCGCAAATTTCATGAAACTACCAATATAAATCAATACAATTCCAATATTACACTATAATACCATATACTATTCAAGTTAGATTTATATCCACTAGAATATTTCATTTTTATAAAAATTACATCTATGAAAACCCTAAAAACGATAATTAAATACTTGAGGTATATTTTGAAAATATATCAAAACTATTTTTCATAAAACCCCTTCAAGTTATATTAATTTATAATAAGGACCCTAGTAAATGTAGGTTTAAGCGGGACTAGTTCTCTTGAGCCTCAGGGAGCCGGAGAATATGGGTGCTTGCCTATCTAAGGTAGACAACCTAAAAACAATGTTATTAATACGATAATTGTCTTGGAAAAAGATACAAATCCTGCCGTCCATATGTAGTAATTACCGATAACATCAAAATTAATTCAGAACTTCAATTCATTTTAATGTGTCCGACTCAGACAGAATCTCAGTCTAATCTGAATTCAATCTGAAACAATCCGTCTTTGAATACAATTCATATATAACTCTAATGCAACATGAATCCATTTATACCAGATGCAACCTATATCAACATGACTTGACCGAACTATGGATATACATTGATTTGTTCACATGAATATCCGTTTACATTCTTTCCGTTTATATGAATTACCGATATCATAGTTTCGGCAAGTCTTACATCTAACAAACAAAACAGTACAAAATACATTACGGGGTTTCAAAGGGGTAGACTGGTACGGAATGTGTTAAAAGTGGCACGAAATGGTCATTAAAAGACGTAACTATACATCCATTGCCGTTGTTCCGTGGTTTTATTGACGGAGTCTTGTACTACGGGTTACCTTAGTCCACGGTGTAAATTGGACTCCTCTCGTATACACTGGCATATTCAGTAACAAGTTATAAACAACTGCGTTAACATAACAATCAAGCATTATACAGTTACATTCTCTCTTATCTGTCTATTCTATTCTATCTTTCTTTTGGGACTTATCGAGCGATTGTTCGCTGACGACATTCATTTTCTATTCTTTCTTTGGAATGTTGTTAGGAGGACCCGACTCTGAGGAGTTCGAGACCAGCTAGGAGCGTTTGAAGCAGACCACTGAGCAGTAGGACCACAGTCTTCACTTGTACTCACTTTACTTTCATGTTCATGCTATTGTTTAGGCATTGCTTTCATCGTTGTATTTACTTTTCAGTTGTATTGTAAAGAAATGTTTAATCAATAAAAGTTGTTGTTCATTTACATTTCATGTCTTTTCTTGTGTATATTTATTATATTGCTTACTTACGCTTAACGTGTTTACTTCTGAGTAAATACGTAGCGGGTCTCGTCGCGTCCCCTTGTCCGTACACTGGAAAGCGGGGCGTGACAGGTTTTTTTGGTGGCCCATGTAGGTCAGTTCTGCGTGGAAACCTACATAACCATGTAGCGCTAGTTCTGCATGGAAACCTAAGCAATATATCACAAGAATCAGCAGCTAAACATTCTTTATATTTCATATTCTTTGAATCTATCCTAACCCTATTTTTCTTTCAAGGCTATGGATTCTCCGAACAATACCAGCACAAACGTGAATGGCAACACACCACCTCCTTCTCTACCACCACCGCCTACTGTTGTAGCTTTGATCAATGAGCAGATGGTATTGCTTGAGGCAATCCGAAGCCTCCTGGAAAGACAGCAGCAGCAGACTGCTATATTATTGAACCGTCCAGAAGTGGAAGCACTCGAAGTGAAGAAATTCCGGGCATTGCATCCGAAGCAATTTACAGGAAAAGAGAGCCCTTTGGAAGCTGAAGAATGGGCTCAGAGTATCGAAGACGATTTGGCAGCAGCACAAGTGCCAGACATTGCCTGGGTTAGAGTTGCGAAGCTGCAACTTACTGATAACGCCCGAGTTTGGTGGAAGGCGGAAGAAAGCCGTCTTGACCAGCCGATCGAATGGAGGACTTTTCGCGAAATGTTCGATGCGAAATATTTCCCCGAGACTGCTCGATTTGACATGGAGCAGAAATTCATCCACCTGCTGCAAGGTTCGATGTGGACCAAATCTGTGGATGAGTATGATGCCGAGTTCACCATGTTGAGCAGGTTCGCGGCACACCTCATTCCGACTGCTGAGATCAGGTCCAGACGATTTCAGCAAGGGTTGGATCCGGAGATCCAAGCTGCCTTAACTACAGGGGATTTCCCAACCCTTGACCTAGCTCTGAAAGCTGCTCGAAGATATGAGTCAGTAGTAAAGAAGAAGGGAAGTCTCCAATCTGCCGGAGTTAAGCGCCCTGCCACTCAGATGGCAGGAGGAGCCTCTTCAAGGCCACCTTTTGAACCCAGGTGACCGGAAGAAACATTTAACCCGCCCAGTCCAGATTTTTGCTTTTACTGTAAGAGGAATGGACATCTATGGAAGGACTGCAAGCGCGCAAAAGGCATGTACTTAATTTGTGGCGCATCCTCTCATGGAATTGGAACATGTCCTCATAGACGCAACCCAGTTCCAACTCACAACACTTATCCGCAGGGCCAGCTATCCAAGCTCCTGCATCTCGTCTTGCCCTCCCAGCTCCACCTCCACGTGGACCTCCTGCACAGCCTAATCGCCAATTCCATCAGGCACTGAGGAACATGCCTCGAGGGCAGAGGAACATGCCCCAAGGACAGATGAATGTGCCTCCAGCTAGGAGGAACGTGCCCAGGTGTCAGGCTTACACATTAGCAGCTGTAGAAGCCGAAGCTTTAGACCAAGGTAAAACTGGTAATTCCCTTCGACCTTTTCAAACCTTTGCATCTTTTCGTTCTTTCAAACGTTTCCCTTGCACTTTTAATAGTTCCTTCACCACCATTATCACCAAAAATTTTCTGAATCTGTTACACTTTTCTTTTAAAAATTTCAAGGACGAAATTTTTATAAGGAGGGTAGAATGTAATGGCCCTAAACTTTCTGTACAAAATTTTTGTAAAGTACAGAAAGGAACACCTAAGCCTGAGCATAAGTTATAAATTTAATTTGCTTTAGAATAGCAAGAAATAACTTGTAGCTCATTGGTAAAGACTTGCACTGCTGTGACGTAGCCCATGTGTTCGAATCTCATCGGCCATATATTATTTTTGTTGATTTTTCTTTTAAAATTTTAGAAGCCCAAAGGTTTACACGTGCACTGCACGTAAAATGAAAAGTCATACAGAAATCAAACATGTACATTAGGCTAATTGAAACAACACTAACACGTGGTAAGAATCCAAGCTCCCCACCCTCTGATTTGGCCGGCGAGATTTAGTAAAGGGTCCAGCACCGCCGATTTTATCCGTACGGGATGCTCCAAGATTTTAACCCTAACACCCCTTGCCCTACCCTACTAACCCTACTCTGTTTGATTTTTCTACACATTTCCTGAGGATTAAAAATCACCATTAAACCAAATTTTAATGCATTTTAATTCTCTATTTTATTACCCCAAACCCTAATTCTCTCCTCTAAATACCACACTACACCATAGCCTTTCTCATTTAGAATTTCATTATCAAAACTCTCTAAATTTTCTAAGTCCAAAAGTTGTACAAGTGGAGTTAACCAAGGTCAAAATTCTGACGACATTTCGGGACAAATCCGGCGACGACGTGACTCCACGACGGTTTCGGAATCTTCCTCTACCTCCCCCCTCTATTCTCAAACGGTAAGTCCCCTCTTCCCTCTCCTCTCTCTATTAAAAAGAATCCTTGTTCTCCGCCGAAAACCGGGAAGACAAACGTCTTGCCTGAATTTTGGGGCAGATGCTATTTGGTGCTATCCGTCCATCTCTCCGAAGATGCCAAGTTGATTTATGACACCATATATCGAAGGTTTAAACGGATGCGACCGATGTAGCAGACTTCGTCAGATTCCCCCTCATTGTGAGGGATTTTTGATTGTGGGGACGCTCTTCCCTGTAGGCGCAAGCCCCTGCAGTTAATTACGCTACCGCATCGCGGTAACCACTTTCTCCTTCTCCAGATGGTCACTTCGTATCGTGTATGTTTGTTTTATTTTTGGTTGCCCGTGGATTGTATACGGAGACTAATTTATGTTGTCGCCCGTAGGGCGTGGATTAGTCCAAATCCGTACTTTCTTAGATTTGGGTTTGGGGTTGGGTTTAAGGACACGTTAGTCTCATTTGAGACTAAGATCAACTTAAACGTTTGTTAAAGATACGTTAGTCTAATTTTAGACTAAGATCAACTTAACAGTTTGTTAAGGACATGTTAGTCTAATTTTAAACTAAGGTCAACTTAACCATTTGTTAAGGATACGTTAGTCTAATTTTAGACTAAGATCTACTTAACGGGATCATTTAGATCCAACAAAAGAGCATTTGGGGTCTATTGTTCTAGTTTAGGGACTTTGCGGTCAATTGCCAGTTTAAGGACATGGTGGTCCAAGGTTAAGGACATCATAGTCCATGGGTTTAAAGGGAGCCCACAGTCCGAGATTAAGGACATCATAGTCCATGAGTTTAAGAACCCCACAGTCTATAGAATGATTGGTTATCGGGACCCGTCACCTCTCTGAAGACGTTAAAGGATTACAACGACAAATATCAGAGCAGTTCAGAGATGTACCCTCGAACCAAAGTTGATTGGGAGATCTGTAGTCCAATTTGGAACTAAGATCGATTAATTAGGTTATGAGCACATTGGCTCAGTTAAATCTGAATTGAGGACTTATGACCAATTTGGGCTAAGTCCAATTAAGTTTGAAATGTTGGCCCTTTGTTGGCCTGTTGAGCATTTGTCTGGGTTCAGCCCCTCATTATTTAGAAATGCCAAACAAGAGTTTGAGGGCTCTGAGAACATTTTGTCTTTGGCTGAGCATTAAACATTATAGCTCTGGATTTTAAGGCTTATTTAAAGAGGAGATTTGCCTCTGAGAAAACTTAGCCAATTTAGGCTAGGCCGGTTTTAAAGTAGTGTTAAACACTAGAGGACATCTGGTGGTCACGTGTCCTCACGTGATGTATTTGAAACAGTGTTAAACACTGGAGACGAAATGCTTAAAATAGTGTTAAACACTAGGAAGGAAGGGGTCACGTGGGGGCACGTAAGGGCACCCAAAGGTGGGACCAGACCTCCTTTATTTTGTTCTCAGAACTGCCAATAAGTGTTAAACACTTTTGATCTTGAGGCCATCACGTGTTGGCACGTGATGGGTAACTATGTATTACTTATTAAAGTGTTTATTAAGGGGTCACGTGAGGGCGCCCAAAAATAGTTCCGCCTTTGGCTTTGTTCCCTCTATTCTGAAAGTCACGTGGGAGCTCGTGAGGCATTGCCTCCAAGTTTTTCTTTCTCATTTTAAGGGATCTTTCTTAGGGGTCACGTGGGGGCACGTGACCTAGTTTTATTCTTTCTTTTCTGGTCATGGAGGATAGGGGGTCACGTGTCACCACGTGACCAAGTTTTGTTTTTTCTTTTCTGCTCATTGAGAATGGGGGTCACGTGTTACCACGTGATCAAGTTCTTTACGTGCATGGAGAGCTTTCAAGTTTCTTTGTTTTTTAAGAATTAAATTCTCTGTAGGGTTAAACCCTAATTTTATGTTTTAGAGGAATTAAATTCCTATGTATGTGGAAGAATTAAATTCTTATGTAGGGTTAAACCCTAGTTATGTTTTAAAGGAATTAAATTCCTATGAATTTGGGAGAATTAAATTCTCATATTTGGAGGAATTAAATTCCTATGAATTTGGGAGAATTAAATTCTCGTATAGGGTTAAACCCTGGTTCTGTTTGGAGGAATTAAATTCCTATGAATTTGGGAGAATTAAATTCTCATATAGGGTTAAACCCTAGTTCTATTTTGGAGGAATTAAATTCCTATGAATTTGGGGGAATTAAATTCCTTAAACTCAATTCTCCCTCTAAGTTTTGGATCTGCATGGCAGAATCTCCCCGATGAGAATTAAATTCTCAACTTGTGGGGAGATCTGCTTCTGCAGATCTTCAACCAAAGGAAGAACTAAGTTCTTATTCAGAAGAGTTAAACTCTTAAATTGAGAATTAAATTCTCCTCTCTTTTTTCTCTCTGTTTTTGTATATTTCCCAAAAAAAGTAGATCCCTTCTCTTCTCTTCTTGGCTTCTATTTATAGGAGAAAGAAAAGAATCAATTTGTTTTGTCAATCTTTCATTGAAAGATTTTAATTGATTTTATAACCAACATGATCTTTTAGATCACTCAATAAATTTTATTCACCATTAGATTTTTAATCCAAAAGATCTTTTATCTGTTATTCCTGGCAAATTTCAGGGAAATCTTTCCTTGTATAAAATCTTTCCATAAATTGGTGATTTTTAATCACCATTGGATTTTTAATCCAACGGTGGTCCATTTTACAGAGCACCATCTTTTTTGTTTGGAAAGATTTAGAGAAATATTTTTCCAGTTAGGGTTTTTGATTCCCTCTTAATTAGAATTTAATTCTATTAATTCATAGATCTTTAGGAACCCATCACGTGTTGGCACGTGACCTCCTGATTAAACATTTGACCAGAATTTAATTCCGTTGTTTTAAAAAACTCAGGAATTATCACGTGTCAGCACGTGACCCTTGGTCACGTGTTGGCACGTGACCCTTGGTCACGTGTTGGCACATGATGCCCATTGGGGTTTTTCCTTATTATTTTATTATACTTTTAATTCTTTTCAGTGGGTTTAAAGGCCCATCACGTGTTGGCATGTAACCCCACAGATTAATTATTTTCAATTATTTATTTTATTCAGTGCCTACAGGCTTTGCCTGTAAATGGTCACGTGTCTGCACGTGATGCCCGGTCACGTGTGAGTACGTGATACCTCATAACTTTTGATCCCGGATGAATTATGAAGTCCATAATATATCAAATTGAAGAATTTTTTGAGACGCTTTCGATACCATCAGAATTTAGCTGTTTATCATTTGGGAGTTTGTCAAAATGCAGCCTGGAAAATACTGGTTCGCATTTTCTTCCTTAGATTACACGTGCATAGCATATTTGCTTATAACTTTTGATCCCGGATGAATTATGAAGACCATAGTATATCAAATCGAAGGAGTTTTCGAGACGCTTTCGATACCATCAGAATTTAGCTGTTTCTCATTCGGGAGTTTGTCAAAATACAGCCTGGAAAATACTGGTTCACATTTTCTTAAACGTATCGTTGCCATTTGATACCTTGGGCTCTTTTGCGCAAAAATTTTTTTGGTGGGAACAAATGCCCCCACTACTTTGCCCACGTAAGTATATACGTGGGTGAAGTAGTGCAGAGTAATTCATAGCGTATGACCAGTTTTGGGTTGGTATATAATTTTCAGAATCTTGGTCTGAGAAGATAACGAGCGGACACAAGCGTCGTCATTTATCATTGACTCAAATCTTGACTTTTAAGGGATATAGTTCCAAACCCTCAGCTCCATGAGCCGCACCCTTCTATTTCTTTATGTTTTACTCTAGCGTGAAGTAGTTTATATGCTCATGAGTAACTTCTCCATTTCAGTGGCATGTAGCTTTGGCAAGTGTGACCCATAGATGGTAGATGACAGTTCATCTTAAACTCTTTATATGGTAGCGATGGCTTAGGAAACAGGGTTAGGATCTGTTTCCTAAGACTTTCCAACTTTATGAGCCGTGAGGGTCTCACAAAGGCTTTTCTCCCTACGAGTCGTGAGGATCTCGTAGGTGTCTTTTCTCCTTAGGAGTCGTGAGGACTCCTAAGTGCGTTTTCTTTTGAGAATCGTAAGGATCCTACAAGAGAATTTTCTTTATGCGTAGGGACACTAATTTCCCCGCAAGTTGAGACGAATCGAGAGATTCTCGCAAAGACACTAATTCCTTGCGGGTCGTAACGAATCGAGAGGTTCTCGCCAAGTATGCTGATTTCCCTGAATCAAGATAAGAAGCGATGGCTTAGGAAACAGGTTCAGATCTGCTGCCTAAGACTTTTCAACTTTATGAGCCGTGAGGGTCTCATAAATATTTTTTCTCCCTACGAGTTGAGAGGATCTCGTAGGTGTATTTTCTTCTTAGGAATCGTGAGGATTCCTAAGTGTGTTTTCTCTTGAGAGTCGTAAGGATCTCATAAGAGAATTTTCTTCCTTACAAGTCGAGAGGACTCGTAAGTGATTGATGAGTTGACCTACTCCCGAGTCAAAGCATTGCTTCAACAGGGAGGTCGAGGGTTGACTTTGGGTTGTCTGTGCACCGCCGAGTCATGGAACTGGGAACTTTGCCGCGGCTCCGCTTTGCTGACGTTGTATATTCCTGCAGAGACATTGATTTCTCTGCGGGTCGGCGCGAATCGAGATGTTCTCATCAAGGACGCTGATTTCCCTGAATCGAGGTATTTGCCAAGGACACTGATTTCCTTGGAGTTGAGACGAATCGAGGTATTCCTGCAAAGACACTGATTTCCTTGCGGGTCGACGCGAATCGAGATGCTTTCGCTAAGGACGCTGATTTCCCTGAATCGAGGTTTTGGCCAAGGGCATTGATTTCCTCGGAGTTGAAATGAATCGAGGTATTCCTGCAAAGACACTGATTTTCTTGCGGGTCGACGCGAATCGAGATACTCTCGTCAAGGACGCTGATTTCCCTGAGTCGAGGTTTTTGCCAAGGACGCTGATTTCCTCGGAGTTGAGACGAATCGAGGTATTCCTGCAAAGACGCTGATTTCTCTGCGGGTCGACGCGAATCGAGATGCTCTCGTCAAGGACGCTGATTTCCCTGAATCGAGGAGGTTGCCAAGGACACTGATTTCCCTGGGGTTGAGATGAATCGAGGTATTCCTGCAAAGACGCTGATTTCTTTACGGGTCGACGCGAATCGAGATGCTCTCGTCAAGGACGCTGATTTCCCTGAATCGAGGAGGATGCCAAGGACGCTGATTTCCTTGGGGTTGAACGAATCGAGGTATTCCTGCAAAGACGTTGATTTCTCTGCGGGTCAACGCGAATCGAGATGCTCTCGTCAAGGACTCTGATTTTCCTGAATCGAGGAGGTTGCCAAGGACACTAATTTCCCTGGGGTTGAGACGAATCAAGGTATTCCTATAAAGACGCTGATTTCTCTGCGGGTCGACGCGAATCGAGATGCTCTCGTCAAGGACGCTGATTTCCCTGAATCGAGGAGGTTGCCAAGGACACTGATTTCCCTGGGGTTGAGACGAATCGAGGTATTCCTGCAAAGACGTTGATTTCTTTGTGGGTCGACGCGAATCGAGATGCTCTCGTCAAGGACACTGATTTTCCTGAATCAAGGTATTGCCAAGGACACTGATTTCCCTGGGGTTGAGACGAATCGAAAGATTCCTGCAACGACACTGATTTCTCTACGGGTCGACGCGAATCGAGGTGCTCTCGTCAAGGATGATGATTTCCCTGAATCGAGGTTTTTGCCAAGGACACTGATTTCCTCGGTGTTGAGACGAATCGAGGTATTCCTGCAAAGACGCTGATTTCTCTGTGGGTCGACGCGAATCGAGGTGCTCTCGTCAAGAACGCTGATTTCTTTGAATCGAGGAGGTTGCCAAGGACACTAATTTCCCTGGGGTTGAGACGAATCGAGGTATTCCTGCAAAGACACTGATTTCCTTGCGGGTCGATGAGAATCGAGATGCTCTCGTCAAGAACGCTGATTTCCCTGAATCGAGGAGGTTGCCAAGGACACTAATTTCCTTGGGGTTGAGACGAATCGAGGTATTCCTGCAAAGACACTGATTTCCTTGCGGTTCGATGCGAATCGAGATGCTCTCGTCAAGGACGCTGATTTCCCTGAATCGAGGTTTTTGCCAAGGACACTGATTTCCTCGGAGTTGAGACGAATCGAGGTATTCCTGCAAAGACACTGATTTCTCTGTGGGTCGATGCGAATTGAGATGCTCTCGTCAAGGACACTGATTTCCCTAAATCGAGGAGGTTTCCAAGGACACTGATTTCCCTGGGGTTTGATCCAGCAGGGAGGTCATTGGTTGACTCCGGGTTGTCTGTAAACCGTAGAGTCTTGGAACTGGAGACTTTATCGTGGCTCCGATTGATGGTGTAGCATCTGTGTCCTGCTGGAATGAGGAGGCACACCGTTGTTGGTCTTCGGGCTGTAGATGTGGCCATTGAGATTTGGAACTAGGGACTTTGCCATGGCTCCGCTTCGTTGCGACTCTAAGGTCGGTTGTTGACGTCACGTCTGTATCTGGTTGAAGTGAGGAGAAACGCCGTTGGTGATCTCTAGGCTATCTGTGAACCGTCGAGATTTGGAACTAGGGGACTTTTCCATGGTTCCGTTGTTTTGACCCTGGGGTCGTTTGTTGACATCGCATCTGCATCCTGTTGGAGTAAGGAGAAACGCCGTTGGTGATCTCTAGGCTGTCTGTGAACCGTTGAGATTTGGAACTAGGGGACTTTGCCATGGTTCCGGGGTAGTCTCTAGGTTGTCTGTGAACCGTCGAGATTTGGAACTAGGGGACTTTGCCATGGCTCCGTTTGTTGGTGTAACATCTGCATCCGATTAGAGGGAGGAAGAATGCCGGTGTTGATCTCTAAGTTGTCGATGTTGACGTTGAGACCCTGAAGCTAGGGATCTTCCTTCGCTTCATTTGTTGACATTGTGTCTGCAATATTGCGACGAATGTCGAGATTGTCTTTAGGTTGTCTATGAACCGTCGAGATTTGGCTTCGCTTCGACGAAGCCTGGTGGGACGATATGGTTCCTTTCTTGTTTGTGCCCATGGATTGTATACAGGGGTCAATGTGACCTCACCTGTAGGGCAAAAAGTTTTATTCTTTCATTTTTTTAATTCTTTCTGCGATTCTCTATCATTTCAGCTTTTTATATCACGAAAATCGCGATTGCCTAATCATTTCGGCTGTTTTTATATGCATATATTTTTACTTGCTGATTTCGTTGCAAGTTGCCCCATCATTTCGGCTATTTCATATGCATTTTTGGCTCGCTGATTTTTTATCGCGAGTGTGGAACTTGGAATCTTGTGCCAATCTCAGCATCAGCATCGTTGCGACTGGAATATTGCCAGTAGCGAATCATCATTTTCCATGAAAGGACTTGGAATTTGATACCGATTTAGGCATCAATATCGCTACAACTGGATATTTCCAGGAGCGAATCATCATTTACCTCTGTCGATATCGAACAAAGGTGGCTTAGCAAATAGGGTTAGGATCCCGTCGACTAAGGCTTTTGACTTCATGAGCCGTAAGGGTCTCATAAAGGTGTTTCTCCCTACGAGTCGTGAGGATCTCGTAAGTGCGTTTTCTCCTTAGGAATCGTGAGGATTCCTAAGTGTGTGTTCTCTTATAAGTCGTAAGGATCTTACAAGAGTGTTTTCTCCTTATAAGTCGAGAGGACCTACAAGTGTTTGTTCATCGTGTGAGCATATCCCTAGTCGCTGGTGGGACTCCGTTAGGGAAATGTTTATTCGTGCCCGTGGATTGTATACAAGGGTTAGCATTGAACCGCTTGTAGGGCAGTTTAGGAAATGTGATGGCTTAAGAACAGGTTCAGATCCCTGTAGCTTAAGGCTTTTGAATACTATGAGCCGTGAGGGTCTCAAAGGGTAATTCTCTTTACGAGTCGTGAGGATCTCGTAAGTGTAATTTCTCCTTAGGAATCGTGGGGATCCCTAAGTGTGTTGCTCCCTTGTGAGTCGTAAGGATCTCACGCAGGTGGTTTCTCCTTACAGGGTCGAGAGGACCTAGTAAGTGTATTTTAACGAGATTATGCCCTTTCGGGTTTTCACAAAACTCGCCGGTAGTCCTATTGTTTTTAGTCACGGAGCCCTTTCGGGTTTTCATCCGTGCCCATTTTGCTTACGGACGTACCGTTCTTTCCTTTTTTTTTACGAGTATGCGCCCTTTTGGATTTTCACAAATATCGCCGGTAGTCCTGCTGTTTTTACTCACGGCGCCCTTTCGGTTTTTCATCCGTGCCCATTTTGCTTGTGGGCATACCCTTTTTTTGGGTTTCAAGTGGGATATTCCACTTGACTGCAGGACTCATTTGTAAGCCCCTTGATATCCTTTCTATTCTTTGAGAAGAAAGGACCATCTTACGTAGAGATTGTTGGAGATAGTGCCCCCAGAGTCAATTATTGGATCACAGGCAGGTGATTGCAATGATTGATGGAGGACCTATCCCGATAGGACAGTCTTACTCAAGATGATAGTATGCTATCTGGTTTATCTTTATCATTGTGTATTGCTTTAGGTGACCTTACAG
The DNA here is from genome assembly GCA_030015575.1 of Agapanthus africanus. Classification (NCBI taxonomy): domain Eukaryota; kingdom Viridiplantae; phylum Streptophyta; class Magnoliopsida; order Asparagales; family Amaryllidaceae; genus Agapanthus; species Agapanthus africanus. The sequence goes on from JASDDO010000019.1 coordinate 285,366,302, forward strand.
GTCACTATTGCACGTTGATAGAGCCCCTAGGATTCTTGCTTGACTGCCAGCAGTATGATGGCGATCATATACGTGGGAGCTGGGGTCTATAAGCACATCCTTAAAAGGTCCCTAGTCGTGGGAGTTTCGAGACAGGGCATCGATACTCCAAAGTAGACTAGTGTATACAGTCGAGACCCCGACGAAGGGTGGTGGCCGGTATCACAAGCCACTGGTGTCAGTTGGTTCACCTAAGATGTATACAGGTGTTCATTAGGTTATGAGTACACCGGACAGGACTCGCCGGGAACATGCTAGTTGGTCTTATACCTAACGTCAGATAGCAGTTCCCTGGTGACATGTGTACAGGTTAGTTTATCGACCTGGGATCGTCATTTGTCTCGTGTGACTTCCCACTGTACTTTGATTACTACCCTACCACGACTCAAAGGAGTCGTGCAAACAGGTTTTAGTTGGGTACAGTCCCGAGCCACATGGAGGCAGTGAGCGGATCTGCAGGGGTTCGTCTCTCCCGGTATTGGGGGTGAGGTCGCGCTGTGTCTAGGAGAGCCATTACACAAAGCCCTCAGCCGAGGCAGGAGATTTACTGGTAGGTATTCCAGTAGTATCTCAGGGTGTTCTGGGCTACACTCCGACACGACTTGAACCGCTTTTGGGGGTCTGACTTTTACCAACCCCCTAGACCCGCCATGCGATACTCATAGACGAACGGACCGGACTGTACGGATATTGTCACTGACAGGCTCAGTAGGGTGTCAGGATGAGTTCGCTCATCGACGTCCCTTTTGGTCAATACCTGGTAGCCCGTTACGTATGGCTAATACCTCTAACGTGCTAGTGGTTAAATCCACAACCAAAGTATTGACGAGTCTTTAGAGTCCCCCACAGACCATTTCTCAAGTTTCGGGCGAAACGCTGTAGAGGCCGTATGGAGATATGGCAGGGTTCGATCAGATACGTATGGTATTGCACGGATCATGATCGGACGGATAATACTAGCGGGCTTTGGTTTAAGCCGGATCCTAGTATTGTACAGTGTAGATTTTGTCTCATTGTATTTGTATTCGGTCGGAATACAAATGCGGGTATATATATACAGTAGCGGGGTTTCCTGTAATTTATTACGGGATCCGTTTTTTGAAGTTGCCAGTTTGCATTCCGTTTCGGCCATTTTCCTTTGTATCTTTCCTTGGCTGAAAATTGGTGGAGGAGGGCTTATTTGCAATTGTGCAAATTTGCATTGTGGAGGGTGGTCTTTGTATTTTGTTACATCATGATGGTTTCATGATGGTTCCACCATCCCTTGACTTTCTTTGGAGTTATGATGGCTTGACCTTTGGAGTTATGATGGATGATGGAGTGTTGGATTTGGTTGGTGATCATTTCTTCTCATCATTCTCTCTTGCATTATTGATCCACCCCCTTGGATTTTTTCCCTCTCCAATTTTCTTTACATGGCCGGCCACTAAGAGAAGGGGGGCTGTCCAATTTTTAGGGGTGAAAAATGAGTCTCATTTCCATGCTAAAAAATCCCTTAGTTCATCCAAAAAGTTGATAGTTGATTTCCTCTATCAAAAGGCAACTTCTTACAACCCCATGAGACATAGAGTTCCACACTATTCTACAGCAATTCTTGGGCACGTCGACTCGCCAACTTCGTGCCCGAGTTGCCTCGGTCCAGAGGTGGGAGCCCGTAAAAGAACCCGGCGATGTGGTGTCCTTCCAACGAGTAGATGAAAACCGGAGATTCCGCGGGGAGATCGGGACGACGACGAGAAGACCGAAGGACACGGATCGCTCGGTATATCTCTCTACCCCTTCTCTAGTTTGCTAGGAGTAGGTTAATGGCCCGATCCGGGTTTATGGTCTGCGGTGGCGCCGGTTTATAAAGTTAAGAAAATTTTTGTTTCCGCATTTTGGCCTCGGAAAGATGGCCGGGGCGCCGCCGTGCACCAACATGGTATCAGAGCCACGCCATTAACCTAGTCTAGTTTGCTCTAACGTGTTTACAAGTTCGATCGAACGAATTTCCAAAAACCACAATTTCTATTGCATCAGTTTCTGTCGAATTTTTTTTAGCTCAAATTTTTTTTCAGTACATTGCAGAAACTTGTGCAGGGTGTTATGAGAATACTGTTGAAATTTGGTTGCCTGAACTCACTGTGTAGCCGCGGAACCGCGGCCGTAACCCCCTTTTGGCCGCGGTTCCGCCGCAGAACAGTGAAGTCACTGCACCAAATTTCATGCAGTGATTCCTGAGTTGAAAATGGGGTTTTTGGAATATTCTTTTTGGGCCCAGATTTTCTTTGAGTGCTACAGTAGTGCTTGGGGCCCACTTCGGTAAATTTGATCGATCAAAAATTTTAAAACATGTTAGTTCACAGTATTTACATTATATCTGCGACCGTGAATGTCATTTGATCGGTAAATCCAGTCTAACTGCTATAGCCCTTTTAGACGGATTTGCGAACGTGACATTCACGTTGATGTTCTGTGTTGTGCTGTGATGTTGCGGATTGGTCGTGGGGGATAGCCTGGATGCAATGGTAGTACAGTTTCGTTTTATATGTACATTTGATATTGTGGGGCGAGCGTCCGACATGTAGACTGCCGTCACTGCCTGTTTGTATATTATTCTTTTGGGGCACGACCGGGGTGAGGTCGATGTACCCGTTGTATGTATATTTTACTTTCTATATTAGGATTACCCCGCCGAGGGATGCACGGATAGCCGGGTTCTAGAGGGCAACGGGCCCGCATCTCATGGCGTTGAGACGGAGGGGGCTTCACTCTAGAATTGGCAGGCTTTTCGCCGCACTCGTAGGGGGTACAGGTTGACCCAAGGAGGGGTGCCCGGGTTACTGGATTCCATGAAGTGCTGCATGGTCTATTCACGTTGTTGAAGGGGGCTGCCTCGCTTCAGGTTTTGGCGGGTAACTTGCCGCGCCCGTAGGGGTCTAGGATTTCATTGCACAGGCTATCCACACGACCAGGGGAACATCGGGTTTCAGTAGCGGCTCTATGAAACCCGGGGATCCCAGATATCTGTATTGTTCTGTGATGCTTATTACATTTATGTGATGTTGCATTTTATCACGCCTTGAGCGAATATTATATATTGATATATATACTAGTAGATGTTGTATATGTTTTGCATCCGTGCTAGTCCAGTCCCCGCTCTGTCGTTAGTTAAGTAACCTAACGGGTAATGACGGGACCCAGTGGCGAATGCGGATGACATATACGTACATTATTATTTTCGTTCTTTATTGGTGTGATCAATTGATGGGACCGCGTTGATTCGGATCAATGCAAGATAAACAAACCTGTTTGATGTTGTTGGAACATTTTTCAAAAAGCTGTTATTGCAAGGACGTTCTCTTTTGTTTTGTACAGTGGTATTCGGTTATGAATATCCAGCACCTCAGTCGACGAGGCAAGGGCCGAAATCCCTTCACCGGGAGTGACCCCTTGGACAGAAGTTTGCGTCAGGGCAATAACTTCACTATAGTCAATTACTTTTGCTTTGCATCGTGGTATTAAGTTGGAATATCCTGCACCTCATTTTACGGGGAAAGAGCCGAGATCCCTTCACCGGGAGTGATCTCTTTAGCAAAGGTTTTCGCCACTATATTTTTATAAAAAGCTATGCAGTTCCTTCAACGATATTAAGTTCATTACGTTAAAAGTTTTTCGCCAAAAACTAGACGTAGCCCTCCGTTATTTCTTACAAATATTACTTAGTATTCGTGCTGCGTTTGTTGACTGTGTCAAGGCGTAGTGTATGGTAGCTAAGTAGTGTTCGTTTGTGGCATATTAATGGGATTGGTTAGGACAGTCGTGCGACCTTGTTGACTGTGTCAAGGGCTTGTACGGGTGGGTTTAATGCAATCCAGAATAATGACGGGTTGAACTTGACTAGGACTCTTTGATTTGTTGACTGTGTCAAGGTCACTTGGGTCCTAGGGGTAAAAATCACATCGGGAGTTTCTAAAGAAACTGAAACTTGCCAGACACGCGCATACCTTTTGGAGTGTGATAACGTGAGTGGATTCCGTCACGTTATCATACGATGATAGTTGGATCCCGATTCCCACTGATGAGTTGGTTTACTCCTCGGGTGTTCCCGACTAATTCTTCTTTCAGGTTTGGAGGAGAATTTAAGGATACAGTGGGAGGTTTCCTGATTTGATAAATTGGTAACCATTCTAATCTAGGTTAGAGTGCACGCTGAGTGTTTCTTTTCTCTCTCTCTTTGGCAGCGACCATGACCCGACCCTAAGACTATGACTCAGTGACCAAAATTAACCGAACCTTCTTAAACACTGGCTTATGGATTGTCAGAGTTGCATACCTCATTGCCACTCCTACTTTTACCCTTTTCTCCAAAACACCCCGTATTATTACGAACGTCCACTTCCATTGGATTAAACCATCGTATGGTTATATACGAACTCGAAGGAATTTATTCGAGGATGGTTTCCGATTCTGGAGAAAATGGATAGGACTATTCAGTTGTCTTTTCCTTTTACATTCTCTCAGGTTGCGAGTACTCCTTGGATTAGGAGATAGTACACCTATTACGCAAATTGGATAGTCTTCTTCCAAACCATAGGCAGGTGCCGACCGGTAGGGAATGAAGAGAACTAATTAGCCTAACGATGGTGTACAGAAGGTATTATGTAAAGACAAATAAAGGGATTAGTAAGAGGGCAAAGTAAATTGCGACTGCTATTCACGACCAAACCAAGTATTTCTTCGCCAATCCTAAATCACCTTTGTATTTCTCCAGGACACTCCGTATCACTACGAAGATCCACAGTTGTTTGGATACTCCATCGTATGGTTATATACGAACTCGAAAGGAACTTGTTCCAGTTCAGGGATGGATTCTGGTTCAGGAGAAATAGGAATAAGGTTTTATTCGGTTGCCTTTTATCTTTACCTTCTCTCGGGTTGCGAGTGCTCCTAGGATTAGGACAGTACACCCATTATGCTTATTGGATAGTCTTCTTCCAAACCATAGGCTGGTGCCGAACGGTAGGGAAGGAAGAAAACCATTTGGCGTAAAGGGGTGTGCAGAAGGTAACGACTAAAGACATATAAAGGGATTTAGAGAGGTGGCAAAGAAATATATGGTTGCAGTTGTGAATCTGGATAATGGAAGAGGCATTACTAGGAATACCCGGATACCCCATCGAAACATTTCAATGTTTCAGTTTCACTGTGTATTGTTAAAAGAAAACTGATTTCCCAATTAGCCCTTGCTCCAGGGTATGTATTTACCAGGTTTGATTCTCACATCTGTATGGTTTTACAGATGACGAGTGGGAGTAAGTTATTGGGAATTGGGTGATAATCCTCATTATATCGGGATTCGTTGTAATCGGTGATATTTGAGGAAGTCACCTGGGTTGTTTGCCGGACGGCGAATATTTGGTTTTGAATATCCGTTGTTATGCACCAATTTCAAATTGATATATCTGTACGTCTATTTTTATAGAGTGAGATATACCTTTTTGAAATTATGTCGATGACATTTACCTATATCAGTTGATGGTTAGGTAAGGAGCATTAAAACAGCGGTGTAATTCTTCTTAACCATAAGTACAGTTTTCAACCTACGACATACAGAGAGTGAGTTATTAGACTCAAGGGACTTATACAGAGTATTGTATGTTGTCCAGTGTCCATTAGGACAGAGGGGTTGGTACTCGTACTAGATTCTGTTTACTTGTGACTTCTCTGGGTCTTAGACATGTGTTTCGTAGAAACACAAGGTCTAAGTTTTGAGAAGTTATAGGTATAAGAATAGAGTAGAGAACCAGGTGTTGCAAGTATCGGAATTCTTCAAGGTGATCGAAGATATAAATACTTGTGCATGGTATTCAGTTGATAGTAATGATTAAGAGAACTTGCTTCTCCTTCAGGTTATTCATAATTGGAAGCACTCCTAAGTTCAGTAATGCTGATCGGCATCTCTCCATTTAGTTGACATGCACTGGAGACAGCTGCATGATTTGAATCTGGTTCAATTAAATCAGTGCCTCTGTTTCTGTATTGGATATAGAACAGTTCATATCTTGACACTGTTAAGGTACGGGGAGTTGTCCAGCTTATGCTTAAAACCAGACTCTGGATAACTCAAGGCACGTTTCTGTAATGGCTGTTTGTGGGTTGACCCGGGCTATGACGAGGGTTAACTTTCTACCACCTGGAAGATCAATAGTGATATTGTTCTAGACTCGCCACAGTTTTAATAAAAATGGATTTTTTTCAGAAAACAGTAGTGGGAGTATGGTAGAACTGGAAGTGATTCCAGAACCGCAAACGATTATTGAAAATTTGATAAGAACCTAAAAATTCAATCTGATTTGACATTCCATTGGCCACTCCGCAGATACGGTGGGTAACCTCAGGCACCCGAGAGGTACTCCGGTAGCCTCAAGGACGATGACAGGGAGGTTCTTGTTTATCCAAACTTGCCATTGCTGTTGTTCCAGGCTGCGAGACCTGGCAGGAGGATGAGTATAGCGTCGTTCTAAACTAGCTTTAGAAGTGCACGTGTATATGATTCTGCCAGAGGGTTGTCGTAGTCAGTGGGAGTAGCGGAAGCATAGTGGACAGGTGGCTTATGTCTATTTATAGACTAAAGCAGATATAGCGGAGATAGATCATCTATTTCTGATGTGACAGTCATAGGTTTGACTTCATCAGAATAGGGGATGGATCTGTTAAGAAGGTAGTAGGGTGTGATGTCCTGGTATTTGGATGACATACACAGAGTAGGAAGTGAAATTCCTATACTACGATCGGTTATACTTTGGTTGTCTCCCAATAGTTTCTCTACATGGGACTTGGATATAATATCTGACATTCTGGTTACTGGATCTATGGTTTTAGATCTAGATTTGGGAAGTGTCCCAATCAGGATACTAAGATAGCATTCTAAAGGTATTTAGAATGAACGACTCCTGGCACGGTAGTGTACCTGCAGGTGATGGAGTCACCCTCTCTAAAGGTGTCTTACAGACTAAAGGGGAGAGGGATGTGCATGATTGGCAGATCACTTGCTTAGGCAATTGAGTTGATCATGAGATGTCAAGTACCACACCAGATGTTGTTTTTGCATTGGATGCAATAAGTTGATATTAATCCTATCCTGGAGAGATATTCGGAAGCAGTTTTAGAACATAAGTGGGTGTTCTAGAGATATGATAACGACAGCCTCATTCGGGAGACGGTTATCATTCCAGGCTTCCCAGGTGACCTGAATGACAGGGTGGCTGTCAGAGTTATAGTTTTCCCTCTGACAAGGGGCAGTGTTTTGGACAGGTGATCTAAGTGGACACTGAGGGAGGCATGACGCAGGATACTGATTAAGTTCAGTTGACGATACAGTCTAAGAAGTTTGGATTTGGAGTTCATTTATGAACTAGGTCCCATCAGAAATCCAGACATATTCTAAGACAGGTATTGCTCTTTTCGGGAGATGGCTTTCTCCGCGATCTTGAGATATAGAGAGACATAGAAAGAAACATCAAGGCGGATCCACTCACTGAGGCTATTCCTCGAACGCAATAGTTTCGCAAACGGGTTTTATGAGACTGATTAGTAGAGGAGTTGGGTGTTCGGTATCACACGGGCTGTGAGTATGCGACATCACAATAATTAGCCTTGAGTGCAAGTGGGAGATTGTTGGAGATAGTGCTCTCAGAGTCAATTATTGGATCACAGGCACGTGATTGCAATGATTGATGGAGGACCTATCCCGATAGGACAGTCTTACTCAAGATGATAGTATGCTATCTGGTTTATCTTTATCATCGTGTACTGCTTTAGGTGACCTTACAGGTCACTATTGCACGTTGATAGAGCCCCTAGGATTCTTGCTTGACTGCCAGCAGTATGATGGCGATCATATACGTGGGAGCTGGGGTCTATAAGCACATCATTAAAAGGTCCCTAGTCGTGGGAGTTTTGAGACAGGGCATCGATACTCCAGAGTAGACTAGTGTATACAGTCGAGACCCCGACGAGGGGCGGTGGCCGGTCTCACAAGCCACTGGTGTCAGTTGGTTCACCTAAGATGTATACAGATGCTCATTAGGTTATGAGTACACCGGACATGACTCGCCGGGAACATGCTAGTTGGTCTTATACCTGACGTCAGATAGCAGTTCCCTGGTGACATGTATACAGGTTAGTTCATCGACCTGGGATCGTCATTTGTCTCGTGTGAGTTCCTACTGTACTTTGATTACTACCCTACCACGGCTCAAAGGAGTCGTGCAAATAGATTTTAGTTGGGTACAGTCCCGAGCCACATGGAGGCAGTGAGCGGATCTGCAGGGGTTCGTCTCTCCCGGTATTGGGGGTGAGGTCGCGCTGTGTCTAGGAGAGCCATTACATAAAGCCCTCGGCCGAGGCAGGAGATTTACTGGTTGGTATTCCAGTAGTATCTCAGGGTGTTCTGGGCTACACTCTGACACGACTTGTACCGCTTTTGGGGGTCTGACTTTTACCAACCCCCTAGGCCCGCCATGCGATACTCATAGACGAACAGATCGGACTGTACGGATATTGTCACTGACAGGCTCAGTAGGGTGTCAGGATGAGTTCGCTCATCGACGTCCCTTTTGGTCAATACCTGGTAGCCCGTTACGTATGGCTAATACCTCTGATGTGCTAGTGGTTAAATCCACAACCAAAGTATTGACGAGTCTTCAGAGTCCCCCACAGACCGTTTCTCAAGTTTCGGGCGAAACGCTGTAGAGGCAGTATGGAGATATGGCAGGGTTCGATCAGATACGTGCGGTATTGCACGGATCATGATCGGACGGATAATACTAGCAGGCTTTGGTTTAAGCCGGATCCTAGTATTGTACAGTATAGATTTTGTCTCATTGTATTTGTATTCGGTCGGAATACAAATGCGGGTATGTATATACAGTAGCGGGGTTTCCTGTAATTTATTACGGGATCTGTTTTTTGAAGTAGCCGGTTTGCATTCCGTTTCGGCCATTTTCCTTTGTATCTTTCCTTGGCTGAAAATTGGTGGAGGAGGGCTTATTTGCAATTGTGCAAATTTGCATTGTGGAGGGTGGTCTTTGTATTTTGTTACATCATGATGGTTTCATGATGGTTCCACCATCCCTTGACTTTCTTTGGAGTTATGATGGCTTAACTTTTGGAGTTATGATGGATGATGGAGTGTTGGATTTGGTTGGTGATCATTTCTTCTCATCATTCTCTCTTGCATTATTGATCCACCCCCTTGGATTTTTTCCCTCTCCAATTTTCTTTACATGGCCGGCCACTAAGAGAAGGGGGGCTGTCCAATTTTTAGGGGTGAAAAATGAGTCTCATTTCCATGCTAAAAAATCCCTTAGTTCATCCAAAAAGTTGATAGTTGATTTCCTCCACCAAAAGGCAACTTCTTACAACCCCATGAGACATAGAGTTCTACACTATTCTACAACAATTCTTGGGTACGTCGACTCGCCAACTTCGTGCCCGAGTTGCCTCGGTCCAGAGATGGGAGCCCGTAAAAGAACCCGGCGATGTGATGCCCTTCCGACGAGGAGATGAAGACCGGAGATTCCGCGGGGAGATCGGGACGATGACGAGAAGACCGAAGGACACGTATCGCTCGGTATATCTCTCTACCCCTTCTCTAGTTTGCTAGGAGTAGGTTAATGGCCCAATCCGGGTTTATGGTCTGCGGTGGCGCCGGTTTATAAAGTTAAGAAAATTTTTGTTTCCGCATTTTGGCCTCGGAAAGACGGCCGTGGTGCCGCCGTGCACCAACAGAGATTCTTTCTCCAGCGAGAAATATGCCCCCTATGTATACCTCGGGGGGAGCGAATACCCATGCCGTCGGTATTTTGGTGACAGGTTGTTTCAAAGTCGCTCATTTTTTTTGTTGAGCGTCGGCGACAAATACCTCCTTACCTCCGCTTTTCATTCATCTTCATCAGATGATGAAGGGTCTTGACTCAGCTTATCGAATCGAGTCATTTTATCCATGAGCCCTTGGAAGGCTGTCGGCTTGAAGAGGGCCATATACGAGGACGCCTTTGAATTTGGGTCAAGGGTGGCTATGAGCATTCCCATGGCTGCAACTCATCGATGCGTTGCTTGTATTTAACCAGAGATTTCGCCATCGGGTAACACATTGAACCCAAGTCTCATTCGGTCTAACCCTTTCGTTGACCAGTGTCGTCACGGTAGTGCGTTTATTCACACTTAGCAAATCTCTTACAGGAGGGCATCTCCATTTCGTCGAGGGTATTCATGGAGTCATTCGAGAGTTCCGCATACCATTTGAAGGCAATGCCCGCCGGACAGCCGATGAATTGTGAGAGGAGAAGTATATCATTATTTCCGCACATGGGTTCAAATCGCGCAATGTGCCGGCGAGAATTCTCAGTTCCTTTGTACATGTGGCACGTTGGAAGTATGTACTCTGGCGGGTACTGTATTTGATTGTGCCATGTCGGATACGGTCGACCAGTCTTGATTGATCTATTTGCGGATTCACTGGTGTAGTGAGGCTTGGTTTGCTGAGCGGCATATTCGTTCAGCTTTGCTTTTGAGAACATTTCCTCTTCGGCTGTTGATGAGACTCGTAGATGATTTAAAATGTCACCATTGTCTTTAAGAGTGACTACCGGCAGTTCATCTGCCAGTGGTTCCGATTGAACCATCATTCCAGCCATATTCTGAATTAGAAGGGTCATCTGGTTCATCTTAGTAGACATTTCTGCCGCTTCTGCATCTCCCTTTTTTTAGAGCGCGATTTAGGAAATCAATATCCGACTCCTTCTCTATTATTTCTCTAGGTGCGTCTTCGGGATTTGCCTTAGATGATGGATTAGCGAGTGGTGCCGCCTGAGCAAGCATCTCCTGCAGATTTTCATGTTGCAGTTGAACTTTTGTCACGGACCAAGTTTGAGGTCGGTGACTAATAGAAGCTCGAACTTCGTCTTTGGAATTCACCACATAGACTATGTGAACTATCATGTCCGCAGGCTTGGGGCGTTTGGAGTTTTGGCCTTTGGAGTTTGCTTCGGGCACTTGAGCTTTATTGGGCCTCTCTTTTTTGTGAAAAGCAGCTTTGGTTTTGGGAGGAACCGCTGTATCGGGATCCGTTTTAGGATGAGTCCCCTTGTATTTGAAAGAGGATTTGTCAGAATTTGGCTGACGTTTAGGGGAAGAGCCGCGGTTGACAACAGAGACCTTCACTCGCTTTCGTACTTTATATATAGATGAGGAAAGTTGCTTCAGGGAGCGAACTGGTTTCTGCTCTCATGGGATCTCCATGGGCTGCAGAGATTTCTTAAATATTGCGGTAGGAAAATTTTATCTGACCCTTCGCACCAATTTGAAGCTGTTCTTGGTTGGAACAACATTCACCACTGAGGTTGAAACAGAACCATACGGAGAACTGCCCCCAGCTCATTTTGTATGATGCCAATATCGACGTCGACTATTTCTTACGGCCGGGATTTGATTAGCTTCAGGATTTTGCCGAGCCTGCCCCCTGTTTCTTTTGAGAGCATGAATATTCTGCCCCCTGCGTCGACCTTGGTCCTTGGCATGTGCCAGTTGTTTAAGGACTGATTCCGTCGGCAAAGCTGCTGCTTAGGGAGCCCGCCTGTGGACGACAGACACCCTCTGGGCTTCCTCCATCGGCGTTAAGACACCGAGGTTGGGAGGTGGGAGCATCGACCCAAATAGAAGCCCATTGATTTCTTGAAGAGCCGGATTGCAGAGATTTGAGCCTGCAAGTGGCCCGTACTTGACTCCACCAGATATGACAGAGCCTGTGTTGCTAAGGTGGAAACAAATGTCATTCTTCATAGAGACGAAATGCCGGCTTCAGTATCCACTCCCCTAATGGCAACCAAAAACATACACACCGCGATTATCTGATCGCGGGAAAAACACGACACACGAAGTGTGGAGTGGAAAGAGGAAAAGGTCCCACCGGGCGTGCCAGAATCTGTTCTCCACCGAAAACCGGGAAGACAAACGTCTTGCCTGAATTTGGGGGCAGATACTATTTGGTGCTATCCGTCCACCTCTCCGAAGATACCAAGTTGATTTATGACACCATATATCGAAGGTTTAAACGGATGCGACCGATGTAGCAGACTTCGTCAGATTCCCCCTCATTGTGAGGTTTTTTTTTATTGTGGGGACGCTCTTCCCTGCAGGCGCAAGTCCCTACAGTTAATTACGCTACCGCATTGCGGTTACCACTTTCTCCTTCTCCAGATGGTCACTTCGTGTCGTGTATGTTTGTTTTATTTTTGGTTGCCCGTGGATTGTATACGGAGATTAATTTATGTTGTCGCCCGTAAGGCGTGGATTAGTCCAAATCCGTACTTTCTTAGATTTGGGTTTGGGGGTTGGGTTTAAGGATACGTTAGTCTCATTTGAGACTAAGATCAACTTAAACGTTTGTTAAGGATACGTTAGTCTAATTTTAGACTAATATCAACTTAACAGTTTGTTAAGGGCACGTTAGTCTAATTTTAAACTAAGGTCAACTTAACCATTTGTTAAGGATACGTTAGTCTAATTTTAGACTAAGATCTACTTAACGGGATCATTTAGATCCAACAAAAGAGCATTTGGGCTCTATTGTTCTAGTTTAGGGACTTTGCGGTCAATTGCCAGTTTAAGGACATGGTGGTCCAAGGTTAAGGACATCATAGTCCGTGGGTTTAAAGGGAGCCCACAGTCCGAGGTTAAGAACATCATAGTCCATGAGTTTAAGGACCCTACAGTCCATGGAATGATTGGTTATCGGGACCCGTCACCTCTCTGAAGACGTTGAAGGATTACAACGACAAATATCAGAGGAGTTCAGAGATGTACCCTTGAACCAAAGTTGATTGGGAGATCTGTAGTCTAATTTGGAACTAAGATCGATCAATTAGGTTATGAGCACATTGGCTCAGTTAAATCTGAATTGAGGACTTATGACCAATTTGGGCTAAGTCCAATTAAGTTTGAAATGTTGGCCCTTTGTTGGCCTGTTGAGCATTTGTCTGGGTTCAGCCCCTCATTATTTAGCAATGCCAAACAAGAGTTTGAGGGCTCTGAGAACATTTTGTCTTTGGCCGAGCATTAAACATTATAGCTCTGGATTTTAAGGCTTATTTAAAGAGGAGATTTGCCTCTGAGAAAACTTAGCCAATTTAGGCTACGTCGGTTTTAAAGTAGTGTTAAACAATAGAGAATATCTGGTGGTCACGTGTCCTCACGTGATGTATTTGAAACAGTGTTAAACACTGGAGACGAAATGCTTAAAATAGTGTTAAACACTAGAAAGGAAAGGATCACGTGGGGCACGTGAGGGCACCCAAAGGTGGGACTAGACCTCCTTTATTTTGTTCTCAGAACTGCCAATAAGTGTTAAACACTTTTGATCTTGAGGCCATCACGTGTTGGCACGTGATGGCTAACCATGTATTACTTATTAAAGTGTTTATTAAGGGGTCACGTGAGGACACGTGAGGGCGCCCAAAAATAGTTCCGCCTTTGGCTTTGTTTTCTCTATTCTGAAGGTCACGTGGGAGCCCGTGAGGCATTGCCTCCAAGTTTTTCTTTATCATTTTAAAGGATCTTTCTTAGGGGTCACGTGGGGTCACATGATCTAGTTTTATTCTTTCTTTTCTGATTATGGAGGATAGGGGGTCACGTGTCACCACGTGACCAAGTTCTGTTTTTTCTTTTCTGCTCATTGAGAATGGGGGTCACATATTACCACGTGATCAAGTTCTTTACGTGCATGGAGAGCTTTCAAGTCTCTTTGTTTTTTAAGAATTAAATTCTCTGTAGGGTTAAGCCCTAATTTTATGTTTAGAGAAATTAAATTCCTATGTATATGGAAGAATTAAATTCTTATGTAGGGTTAAACCCTAGTTATGTTTTAGAGGAATTAAATTCCTATGAATTTGGGAGAATTAAATTCTCATATTTGGAGGAATTAAATTCCTATGAATTTGGGAGAATTAAATTGTCATATGGGGTTAAACCCTGGTTCTGTTTGGAGGAATTAAATTCCTATGAATTTGGGAGAATTAAATTCTCATATAGGGTTAAACCCTAGTTCTGTTTTGGAGGAATTAAATTCCTATGAATTTGGGGGAATTAAATTCCTTAAACTCAATTCACCCTCTAAGTTTTGGATCTGCATGGCAGAATCTCTCCGATGAGAATTAAATTCTCAACTTGTGGGGAGATCTGCTTCTGCAGAACTTCAACCAAAGGAAGAACTAAGTTCTTATTCAGAAGAGTTAAACTCTTAAATTGAGAATTAAATTCTCCTCTCTTTTTTCTCTCTGTTTTTGTATATTTCCCAAAAATTAGTAGATCCATTCTCTTCTCTTCTTAGCTCCTATTTATAGGAGAAAGAAAAGAATCAATTTGTTTTGTCAATCTTTCATTGAAAGATTTTAATTGATTTTGTAACCAACATGATATTTTAGATCACTCAATGAATTTTATTCACCATTGAATTTTTAATCCAAAAGATCTTTTATCTGTTATTCCTGGCAAATTTCAGGGAAATCTTTCCTTGTATAAAATCTTTCCATAAATTGGTGATTTTTAATCACCATTGGATTTTTAATCCAACGGTGGTCCATTTTACAGAGCACCATCTTTTTTGTTTGGAAAAATTTAGAGAAATATTTTTCCAGTTAGGGTTTTTGATTCCCTCTTAATTAGAATTTAATTCTATTAATTCATAGATCTTTAGGAACCCATCACGTGTTGGCACGTGACCCCTTGATTAAACATTTGACCAGAATTTAATTCTGTCGTTTTAAAGAACTCAGGAATTATCACGTGTCAGCACGTGACCCTTGGTTACGTGTTGGCACGTGATGCCCCATTGGGGTTTTTCTTTATTATTTTATTATACTTTTAATTCTTTTCAGTGGGTTTAAAGGCCCATCACGTGTTGGCACGTGACCCCACTGATTAATTATTTCCAATTATTTATTTTATTCAGTGCCTATAGGCTTTGCCTGTAAATGGTCACGTGTCTGCATGTGATGCCCGGTCACGTGTGAGCACGTGATGCCTCATAACTTTTGATCCCGCATGAATTATGAGGTCCATAATATATCAAATTGAAGGATTTTTCGAGACACTTTCGATACCATCAGAATTTAGCTGTTTCTCATTCGGGAGTTTGTCAAAATGCAGCCCGGAAAATACTGGTTCGCATTTTCTTCCTTAGATTACACGTGCATAGCATATTTGCTCATAACTTTTGATCCCGGATGAATTATGAAGCCCTTAATATATCAAATCGAAGGATTTTTCGAGACGGTTTCGATACCATCAGAATTTAGTTGTTTCTCATTCGGTAGTTAATCAAAAGGCAGCCCGGAAAATACTGGTTCGCATTTTCTTTCTTAGATTACACGTGCATAGCATATTTGCTCATAAGTTTTGATCCTGGATGAATTATGAAGCCCTTAATATATCAAATCGAAGGATTTTTCGAGACGCTTTCGGTACCATCAGAATTTAGCTGTTTCTCATTTGAGAGTTTGTCAAAATAAAGCCTGGAAAATACTGGTTCACATTTCTTAAACGTATCGCTGCCATTTGATACCTTGGGCTCTTTTGCGCAAATTTTTTTTTGGCGGGAACAATCCTATTTTCAAAATTCGTCGGAAGCGGAGTTAATTCGACTTCCGATTCTCATTTCTTTAAAAACTTAAATTTTATTAAACAACAAATTAATCTTTTAATTATATATTGTTTAGTAATCATTAAAAAACAATTGGACAAAGTTTTAATTCAAAATATTATGTTAAACAAATTCTATTTCACTTTTACAGTAAATTACTCTTAAATTTGCATACGACATTATCTTCTAGTTTTGCTCATATTACCTTTTGAAAACTCACGAGGTAATGACTTACGTCTTCACAACACTCATTCTTGACATAGCACGATAGCTTTTGGAACTTGTGGGATAAAATACGAAATTATATTTAACTACCATAAACTTTCAAAAAACGTTTTCTTTAAAAGTGTATTAAATAATTCCTTACAAATAAGCCTCTACAACCCATTTTGGGGACCCCAATTGGGATGGTGCGGGTTATCGCCTATCCTCGGGCCTAGTAGAGCGAGATGCAAACCTCCTCAAGGAGTATCCGATCTCGATGGAATTGTTAATGCAATTTTTAAGAAAAATGTGATTTCTATTTAATAAATAAGTTCTATTTTTATAAATAAATAAATATATATATATTATCAAAATATCTACTTTAAATATACAATATATATATATATATATATATATATTTCATGTGTTCTAAATCAAAGGAATCGCAAATTTCATGAAACTACCAATACAAATCAGAACAATTCCAATATTACACTATAATACCATATACTATTCAAGTTAGATTTATATCCACTAGAATATTTCATTTTTTATAAAAATTACATATATGAAAACCCTAAAAACGATAATTAAATACTTGAGGTATGTTTTGAAAATATATCAAAACTATTTTTCATAAAACCCCCTCAAGTTATATTAATTTACAATAAGGACCCTAGTAAACATAGGTTTAAGAGGGACCGGTTCTCTTGAGCCTCAGGGAGCCGGAGAATATGGGTGATTGCCTTTCTAAGGTAGAAAACCTAAAAACAGTGTTATCAATACGACAATTGTCTTGGAAAAAGACATAAATCCTGCCGTCCATGTGTAGTAATTACCGGTAACATCAAAATTAATTCAGAACTTCAATTCGTTTTAAAGTGTCCGACTCAGACAGAATCTCAGTCTAATCTGAATTCAATCTGAAACAATCCATCTTTGAATACAATTCATATATAACTCTAATGCAACATGAATCTATTTATACCAGATGCAACCTATATCAACATGAACATGACTTGACCGAACCATGGATATACATTGATTTGTTCACATGAATATCCGTTTACATCCTTTCCGTTTACATGAATTACCGATATCATAGTTTCGGCAAGTCTTACATCTAACAAACAAAACAGTACAAAATACATTTCGGGGTTTCAAAGGGGTAGACATGTACGGAATGTGTTAAAAGTGGCACGAAATGGTTATTAAAGACGTAACTATACATCCATTGCCGTTGTTCCGTGGTTTTATCGACGGAGCCTTGTACTACGGGTTAATTTAGTCCACGGTGTAAGTTGGACTCCTCTCGTATACACTGGCATATTCAGTGACAAGCTATAAACAACTGTGTTAACATAACAATCAAGCATTATACAGTTATATTTTCTCTTATCTGTCTATTCTATTCTTTCTTTTGGGACTTACCGAGCGATTGTTCGCTGACGACATTCATTTTCTATTCTTTCTTTGGAATGTTGTTAGGAGGACTCGACTCTGAGGAGTTCGAGACCGGCTAGGAGCACTTGGAGCAGGCCACTGAGCAGAACGACCACAGTCTTCACTTGTACTCACTTTACTTTCATGTTCATGCCATTGTTTAGGCATTGCTTTCATCATTGTATTTACTTTTCAGTTGTATTGTAAAGAAATGTTTAATCAATAAAAGTTGCTGTTCATTTACATTTCATGTCTTTTCTTGTGTATATTTATTATATTGCTTACTTACGCTTAGCGTGTTTACTTCTGAGTAAATACGTAGCGGACGTCGTCGCGTCCTCTTGCCCATACACCGGGAAGCGGGGCGTGACATAGTCAGTGGGAGCAGCGGTAAGTGTGCAAATTGCTTAAGTCTATGTTAGACTAAAACAGGCATAGCGGAGAAAGATCATGTGTTTTGATGATACGGTCAAAGTGTTTGACTTCATCAAAATAAGAGATGAATATGGTATTTATAAGAAGGTAGCAAGGAGTGTTGTCAGTTTCGTCATATAGTATGCGGATGACATACTTATGAAGAAAATAATGTTCATATGCTGCAAATCGCTAAAACAATGGTGGTCACATGTGTTTCTCCATATAGGATATGGATATTAGTCCAATCCTGGAGAAATATGGGGTGACAATGAAGAGCATTTGATGTTATGAAAATATGGTAATGGCGGCTTCTTGAAGGAGGTGGTTACCGATTCAAGTTTTCCAGGAAACATGGGAGACAGAGCGCCTGTCGCGAGTTATAAGTTTACCCTCGTTTGAGGAGCAGTATATTGGAAAAAGTTCCAAGTATGATACTGAGGTAGTCATGGCGCTAGATACTGATTGTGAATCAGGAAAAGTATACCACTTGAGAATTCGCTGGATTAAAAATTTTCATTTATGGACATGATCCCATCGTCAGCCCAGGCAAATACTAAGGTGGGTATTGTTCAGTTCAGGAGATATTTGATCTCCGTGAAGTTAAGATTCAAGGAGAAACAGAGAGAAGCGCTGTGTTGCGTCCACTCATTAAGGCTAGTTCTCGAACACAGTCTACGAAACTGTTAGTACATAAGTTGGGTATAAGGTACCGCAATAATTGGCCTTAAGTGCAAGTGGGAGATTGTTGGATATAGGTGCCCTCAAAGCAATTATTGTAATTGAAGGAGGACCTATATGAGAGAACAATCTTACTCGAGATGATAGTATGCTATCTGGTTTGTCTTTATCTTTCTTGTGATGCGTTTTATTTACTATCACGTATCGTTTATACATTAGATTAAAGCCATAGGATTTTGCTTGACTATCAGGACGATGATGGAAATCATACTAGTAGGGCCTGAGTAGTCGATAAGCACATCCTTAAATATCCCTAGTTGTAGGAGTATCGAGATTGGGCATCGGTACTCCAGTTTAGACTAGTGTGTATGTTTCTTGTCCCGGTTGGAGGGCGATAGCTGATTCTATAGCTATTGGTGTTCGACATCGAGAATTATATATAGGTGCTCATTAGATGGGTTACACTGGACGGACTCACCGAGAACTCCTAGTTGGTAATATACCAATGTCAGGTAGCAGTTCTCTTGTGACATATGTACAGGGTAGTTCCTGAGATCTGAGATCGCCATAGTGTCTCATGTGTATTCCCACTATACTTTGACTTCTACCCTACCACGGCTCAAAGGAGTCGTGCAAATAGCTTTTTGTTAGGCATAGTCCCGAAGCACGTGGAGGCAGTGAGCGGTCGAGGGGATTCGTCTCTCTCGGTATAGAGAATTGATGTCGCGCTATGCATGACATGACTACAATCATAAGTCGATGGCCATTGCAATGGAGATAAACTGATAAGTGTTATCGGTTGTATTTTCAGTTGGTTATGAGTCCTCTGTCGTATGACTTATCGAGTTATTGGGGTCTGACAGATTCCAAACTCTAGATCTGATATGCGATACTCTTAGACGAAAAGACTGGACTGTACAGTAATATCACTGATAGACTTTGCAAGGTTCAGATGAGCTTGCTCGTTGACTTTCTTTCATTCAATACCTGGGTAGCTGTTACGTGCAGTTAGTATCGCTGATGTGCTTGTGGGCTATGGATATGATCCTAATCTACTGCCAGCGTATTGTCGAGTCTTTAGAGTCCCACACAGAGGTTTCCCAGTACATGCGAAATGATGTAGGGCACGTATAGAGATACATACAGGAGTTCGATTAAACACGCGTATTTTAATCGGGTATTTGTTGATATTAGCCGGTATATATATGATATAGCCGGATTATTAAATCAAGTGTTGATTTAATAATTAAACGTATATTTATATATTGATATATTTATATATTAACTAATATTATGCTCACTTAATTATTTTCTTCTCTTTAATTAATATTTATATTTGATATAAATAACGAGACATGTATGTTGATACATGTATGATGGGTGTATAAGAATTATATGAAAGAAATGAGAATGAGTCATGGTTGTAGAAGTCATGAGATGATTCTTTTTATGACTCATTTGTGTGAGTCATTATTTGTAATGACTCATTTTTGTTTCTAGTTGATATGGTTTTTGAACCTTATCTTCTTCTCATTCTTTTCTCCTCCATGCTTCTTCTTCCTCCTCTTAATTTTTTTTCAAGTGAGGAATGTAAAAGAAAAGAGAAAAATTAAGTGAACTAATTATTCTACATCTCCTACTAATAATTCTTAGAAAGTTTAATTAGTGAGTTGCTTCATTTTGATGAGATCAATTTGAAGCTAAAGCTTGTGTTGGAGTTATCTCAAGGTGGATCATCTTCGGTGAGGACATTATCTAGCAAGCTTATTCCGGGTTTCGTGGAGACTAGCCGGAGTCCAAGAAGAGGTGGCTAACGTGCTACAAAAGTTGTAGTCAGCTAAACTCTTATATTTACTTTACTAGTTTAGTGACAAGTTTAGTAGTTTAGTTTGATTCTTGGTTTGAGTTTGCTATAACTCTCTAGATTTTTAAAATTACCGCTTCCACTGTGCTTTAAACCATACTAGAGGTGCCTAGCAACCCAACAAGAGCAATATTAAGAGTAAGTAAGAAATTGCGAACATAATCAATTGCAAACACTCAAGATTTAAAGAGGTTTAGGAGATCCCCTAGTCCTCTATCTTTAGGCGTATGAGCCCGTTCCACTAAAACACGTCTCCACCAAGACAACACATTGCACATCCGTAATTTCTTACACCACGTCTTTACTGAGACCAACAAGTTATCCTTGCACTCAAGGATCCTCATACAAAGTAAGAAAAACTTCTTTCACTTCTCTCTTACAAAGGACTCTCTTGCACTCATGATATCCTCACACAAAAATAAGAAGAAGGTTACAATTCAGCACAATACTCTCAAAAGAGTTTCTCTTAAACCTCACAACTAATACTCAATGAGTATGGAATAATTAAATTAAGCTCTTTGATCTTTTGGGTGTGCGAGAGAAAGGATGATCAAAATCAAGTTTTTGCTCTCACAAGAGATGAGAAAAGGCTTTGGAATATTTCAAAATAATTTTTCAAGTGTTGGCTGTTGAAAACCTAAAGAAAATCTCAATAAATACCATTCAAGAAAAATTAACCGTTATAAATCAAATCATCAAAAGAGTCGTTATCAAACGTCTGAAGTTCAACTAGACAGACGTCTGAAGAAGGATCAACAACGGCTATAAAATAGCTTCAGACGTTTGTTTGAAAAAGCTTCAGACGTTTGCCGAAAGTTTTTTCAAGAAGGCAAGAAAGCATAGAAGGCAAATAGACGTCTGAAGAAAGAGACACCAACGTCTGCAGAAGAAATATTTCAAAATAATTTTGAGCTTTAGACGTTTGTTTAAAATAACTTCAGACGTTCACCGTGGTTTTCAAAACATGGCTAATAAAATTACAGAGAACAAATAGACGTTTGAAGAACAAGTGACACACATTTGAAGAAGAAAATATTTTCAAAGTTTTAAACTTTCAGACGTTTATGCTAAATAGGTTCAGACGTTTGTTCTCACAAAAAGATTTTAATGCCATGAAAATATAGAGAACAACCAGACGTCTGAAGAAGTTTTTACAGACGTGTGTTCTGTAAAAAGTTTTACTCCAATGAAAATCCAGAGAACAAACAGACATATGAAGAAACATCGACAGACGTTTGTTCTGTCAAATTTTTTTAAACAATTAAAGCAGAGAACATCTAGACGTTTGTTCTGGTAACCTTCAGACGTTTATTCTGAAGCAAGAAACTAATATTTTAAAACTTGTGCATGTTTTGGAAAACATGACCGACGTCTGAAGTACAATTGTACACACGTCTGAAGAAGGATTTTTTAAGACAAATTTGAACTTGGATTTTTGAAAAAGTTTTTAAATGAAAACTAACGCAAGTTTTTCACAGATAATACGAAGAGTGTATACAAGAGCTTAATGTGATGTTTTCCATAGTCATGAGTACTCACATTGATTTCTTATGTCGATATCGTTGTTTTGCCAAATTAATCTTGAATCTTCCGATATCTCGACACGAACTCTTAAATCTTCGATTTCTTGAATTCTTTTGAACTTGGACTTTGGCTTCTTAACTTTATGAAGCTTGAATGCGATCATTGAGGAGCTCTAGTTCATTATCCTCCAACCTCCAATAGATTTTCCATTTTAGCTCAATTTTCTCCATCCTCCATCATAGGCTTGTGTTAGTTGATATCCTGAAATCTTTCTCAAACACGACCAAGCTCATATACGGTGTTATAAAGCATGCAATATGAAACACATGTATAGATTTATTAATATTGTATAATATCATCAAAACTAAATAGTAGCATTATGAAAACCCATAAGCCATCAAGAAATGCATAGTTAGACTCGATATATGCCCGGCAATACACCCCATAGTTGTTGTCCAGAAATCAGAATTTCTATTTTAAATCCTGATATTAAGATGACCATAACTAGAGTTTCAGGAATCCAAATCGTGCGGAACTTAATTGTTTGGACAAATAGATTGAAAAACCTACAAATTTCTAATAATTTTCGAAGCCTAAAAACTGATAGAAAATAATGCAAACTGTGTTTTAAAAATATGTGTCGGGGCTGGATAGATTCTGATCTGTTCTGCGCAACGATACGAAAATGAGCATATCTCTTAAACTATTAGCCGTATTTTTGTGAGACTTGAACTTATGTTTGTATAACACTTATGACTATATTTTTCGTTTGTATTCTGAATTCGTTTGACTCGAGTAATTAGTCGTACATAATACTTCTTTATAGCATTGTTATTGGTCACTACTTGAACATTATACTTGTCTCATCTTAGCTATGCGACTACTTATTTATTGTATCTACATGAATTATGTGATGAAACCTATTGCATGCCTGACTCAACTTGACCCGAACCATGAATACGTAATAACTTGACATGAATACTTGAACTCGATTTGAAACTTGAGCTAGTACTCTTCTTATATATTTATGGATTCGGGCAAGACTTGTGTTATTATCTATAATTTAAAATACGGGGGATAAGGGGTAGTTTGGTAATGATTGTATGTCGTGGCATGAGAGTCCACTAAAAATAACCTAACCTGAATCTCGTGTGCCGTTGTCCCGTGGGGTTTGACGGGGCCTTGTACTCAACGTGCTGTTGGTCTGCAGGGTTTGACAGACTAATCTCGTATACATGCATACCTTCACTATCACACTACAACAAACACGTTATAATAGAATTGTCATGTTTATATACATTGCCATGATTATATACATTGCCATGCTTATGTAGTTTGCCATGTTTATATAGAACTGCCATGCGATCATAATTGCCATGTTTAACTGTCATATATTATGAGTCCATTGCTTCTTGATTTTCTTTTCTATTGATATTTCTAGTCATTATACACTTTATGCTTGTAATTCCACCTTATTGGGGACTTACCGAGCGCAAATTCACTGACGGGATTCCTCACCGTTTCTTTCTTTCTTTGAAATGTTCGTTAGGTGATTTAGGAACAGAAGAGGTAGAACCGACGGAAGAGGAGTACAACCAGCTATCGTCACAGGCCGACTTCTAGCTTCTCATTCATCTTTTCTTTTCAATATGCCTCTTGTTAAGGCTTCTTATATTATTTCACTTTGTATTTCAGATATCTTGTCAATTGTTAAACTCTGTGGATTTAAATGTAATAAGTAGTTGTTGGAATTTTCATTATCATGTTTATTCTTATCATATTTTATGTTGTTTATAAACGTTTAGTGTATTTGTTGTGAGAAAAAACCTTCTCGAAATAAATACGTCGCGGGTCTCGTTGTGTACCCGTTACTGTACTTTTGGAAAGCGGGACGTGACAGCTTATTTCTTAATAAGTCCCCAAACCAGGAACAATAAATTAGGGGTGAAATCCATTTCCTTTTCTCGCTTCATGTTCAAAATCCTCCCACCAAAAAAAAACTTCTTTAATCTTCTTAATCATTAATATTGGTCCTCAACCTTTTTTTCCTCATTAGACGGATTTCTACAAAGCAATCACTTTTTTTTAAAGGAAAAAGATGATAAGGTCTGATATAGAGCATTGGCCTCATCTCGGGGAAACTTCATTCATTTTGTTTCAGTTTATTTATAGAGAATGTTACATGAATTTTCATGTCCGACTAAGGACATTTTCTAATATTATTTTATCTCCTTGAATTGGTAAGCTGACAATTCCCTATAATTGTCATTTTGTGCCCTTTTCGTTCATGTATATTATAAGCCATCTGGTTAAACTTGTATGAAGTCCCTTACATTAATTTTTGCCTTTTTAAAATAAAACTTCACTTGTTAGCCATCTCTTACTCCACACTTCGCTCTTGCAAGTTGCCACAACGATGCTAAGTACAATCGCAAAGCTTCATTTTTTTGTACGTGTGTAACTGTAGCATCCTTGAGTGTTTGGTTTGTTTATTTTATACTTTTCTCCTTTTATGTAGTAATTCAAGGAAAATATATTAAGACTTCTAATTACCACTGTTTCTTAATTGAAAATGAGAAATTAGAAAGATAAAAATTGTATTTTGAATTTATGCTGTCTAATTTGCATATTCTTCAACTTCAAATGTTTTCTATTTTCCCACACGAGCACAATGTGCTGCAATCATAGAGTAACAAGATATTATAAACTATGAATATCAGCATAAGAACATTAAATTTACAATGCGGCTCAAGATCAATAACAAGATGTTTGGTAATGTAGAGCGAAGAGATACAGTCCAGATAAATACACAGATTATAGACGCGTTTCATACTTTAATGATACATCGAAACATAAGATTGTTTACAACAACTTAATTATACACCCTTTTCAGAACTGGACACCCCCGCCGCCCCAAAATAAAATAAAATATGTCAACGACAATCCTTGGCTGTTGATGGTGATGATGCCGCCATGTGGGTTTTGTTTGCGATGGATTATCTGAGGCTGGGGAACTTGTTGCTTGTGGTGAAGAGGTAGCCGACAGTTCACATTTGTAGTTTCATGGTTCCTTTAACTGTTTTTTCATATTTTATTGTTCACTATAAAGGCAATATTATTACATGCGACTCTAGAATATCTACACATTTAGCATTGCAATCAAAATAATGATTTCGCTCAATACTTAGAGCTTGCACTCAGAAAAGGAAGGGATCCTTGTGTGGGGATGGATTTTTGCTCAGAGCTATGAATTCGGAAATATCATATAATAATCTATATATACTATTAACATTAACCATTGTTTCAAATATATTTCGTTTATAAATCGAGGTAGCTGTAAGTATAGTTTTGGTTTGTAAGCATATTTTGATGCAAGCATGACAACCTAAATAGAAGCTGTATAAATGTGAAATTCTAGACAATGTAGCAATTTGACAAAGAAATACGTTCATGAATTATCATCTTAATTACATGTCATTGAATAAGGAATGAATGTAATACCGACAATTGAAAATTTCCTACTAAAGTAGCAAGAGATAGAAGAAGAAGAAGAAATTGAAGGAAGAAGAAGCCTTAGAATTTCTTCTTTTTGTGGCTTTCTTTTATATATTATTTCATATATAATATTTGTTACAACCAAATCAATCTCTCAAATATTCTGTTACAATTAAATCCCACGATCTAATCTCTCAAAATCTTTCCAAACAATCACAAAGAAATCTTTCTAAACTAACATGATCGCGCAGGGACAAACGTCTGCACCGCACAAGCACATACGTCTGGCTACGCTCTGTGAGAGCGCAAGCTAAATCCAGACGTCTTTCCCTTACAGGTGTAGATTTCTGACTGCGTAATGTCGCACTAACCAATTCCAGATGTTTGACCTTGAAGGGACAGACGTCTGTTGTCTTGGTCAAACGTCTGACCTCAGACGTCTATTTGCCTGAGAGCTTCGATTCATTATTACGCCCCCTCAAGCTGATCGGCGGTTGGACGACGTTGAGCTTGAAACACAGTTCGATAAAGCGTTGTCTCGAGCGTGGTTTGGTGAGAGCGTTGGCACGTTGATCACGTGTGGAGACGTAGCGCACAAAAGGTTGGTTGTCAACGTCACATTCGAGAACAAAATGAAAGTCAATTTCAAGGTGTTTGGTGCGAGCGTGGAAAACAAGATTAGTAGTAAGGTACGTGGCGCCAATGTTATCACACCACAACACAGGTGGAAAATGAGTGAATCTTAGCTCGTGAAGTAAGAATTGAAGCCAAATGAGCTCGGCCGTGGCATTTGCTAGCGTCTTGTATTCAGCCTCTGTGCTTGAGCGAGTGACCGTTGCTTGTTTCTTGGAACTCCATTAAATGAGATTACGACCCAAGAAGATAGTATAGCCACTGGTGGAAGACGATCCACAGTATTCCCAGCCTAATTAGCATCATTGAAAGCATGCAGATGTCGTGGCGAATCTCGATAGAGAAGAAGGCCATGAGAGTGCGTATCTTGAAGATAGCGGAAAATGCGCTTAACTAGTGACCAATGGTGCTCAGTAGCGTTATGCATATGCTGACAGGTCCTGTAACACCCTAGCACCATCGTACGTTATTTAATGATATTAAATAGTGCATTGGATTTTCTTTTAATTATTATTGTTTTGGTTATGATTGGTATTTGGATAGTATGCGTAACTACCATATTGTACCCGACCCGCTTGCATAGAAAACTATTATTAATTCGCAGTTTAATATTTTAGATAGAACATTTTATGGTTATCTAGTTTGTTAAGTAAATGATAATTAAGTTTTGTTGCTTATTTATATGGATACGATATTTTTTTTATCTAACCTAAGTTGTAACTACATCTATATTTTAGAATTATAGTTCAACATGGGATATATTTTGTTTGATGGTTTAAACAAGATATATGGTAGTTTAAATTTTGATAAAATAATTGTGAAATCCTTTTTAAACTCATATTAAGGGGATTTGTGCATGTAACTTTAATATTATATATATATATATATATATATATATATATATATATATATATAAACCCAATTCATCTCTCTAATATATTTATCTCTTTTTTCAGTGATTCTATCCTTTCTCACTCTCCCGAATATATCTTTCTCTCTCCTCTATAATCCAATTCTCTCTCACCTCTAAACCAAACTAACCAAATCATCTCTCTCCCTCTCTTTCAACAATAATATTTTTGTCTTTATCTTCTTTAACAACCTTAAACCTATTGTAGGGTGTTTTTCGTCACCCTATTGAGATGGGAATACGCGTGCGCTTGCTAGGCATACTGCAGATTCCCCTTGTCTAGGGTAGGCCGGGGTTTAATGATTGTGGGGATCCGAATCTCCGGCAGCCACGGACTAAGCTGCCGTTAATTACCCCTCGCCTTTGGAGCGAGGGAACCTCCGATTGACAGGTTAAATTGGTCATGCGAACTCAATATGCAGTGTGCGTGTGATGTGTTTTGAAAGGGTTTTTTTGGATATGTCGAGAGCCACACAGAGTTTTTACGGGGTCCCGCTACCCGGATAGCGGGCTGGGGGTCAAGGGGGCTAGCAGCCCTCTTGCGGGGTGCGGGGCAGCGCCCTGTTAGAAATTTTTTCTAACAGGGACAGTGTCGTGGTGTATGTGTGTGTGCACATATGTATACATATGTATATGTATATATATATATATAAAAGGGAAGAAAAGGCATCCAAAGGATGCGTGGAGGCAGCACCTTGGGCGCTGTGCGCTCAGGCGCTAGAGTGCCACGTGTCGGCACGTAGGCGCTCTGCGCTTGAGCACTGGGCGCTTGAGCGCAAGCGCGCCACGTGGGCGCTCTGCGCTTCAGCGCCTGACGCTCGAGCGCAAGTGCGCCACGTGTCGGCACGGGGGCAACTTGCGTCTGAGCGCTTGCGCTTGAGCGCAAGCACGCCACGTGTCGGCACGGGGGCGACTTGCGCGTGAG
This sequence comes from Agapanthus africanus, assembly GCA_030015575.1. Classification (NCBI taxonomy): domain Eukaryota; kingdom Viridiplantae; phylum Streptophyta; class Magnoliopsida; order Asparagales; family Amaryllidaceae; genus Agapanthus; species Agapanthus africanus. The sequence continues at coordinate 285,394,116 of JASDDO010000019.1, forward strand.
CGCTTGCGCGCCACGTGTCGGCACCGGGGCGACTTGCGCTGGAGCGCTTGCGCTGGAGCGCAAGCGCGCCACGTGTCGGCACGGGGGCGACTTGCGCTCGAGCGCTTGCGCTGAGCGCAAGCGCGCCACGTGTCGGCACGTGGGCACTTTGCGCTCGAGCGCTGAGCGCTTGAGCGCAAGCGCCATGTGTCGGCACACGGGCGCTCTGCGCTTGAGCGCCGGCGAGAAAAAGAGGCTTTTAGCCAAAAAAATTTCTCGGAAGAGAAATCAGAGAGGAGTTGGACTCCTGAGTGTGTTTTTTTGGGTTTAGTGAAAGGGGTTCTTCTTCTTCCTCCTCTGTTAGCTGGATCTTGAAGATCAAGAGATGTGAGATCTCAAAATCTCTCCTTTTTGGGATCTAAAGACAGATCCAAGTTCCCCTTTGTGGGTTTCATGGTGAAAAACTATTTTGTTTTGGAAAAGAAAGAGTAAAACTCTTGATTTAATTCAGAAGAAAGAAGAAGGTTTGAGACCTTCAGAAAAGGGAAAGAGATACAAACCCTAGGTTTTTTTTGAGAGAATGAAAGAGTTGTTTTTTTTTATTCATCATCATTTTGTCTTATATAGGCTTACATATTTACATATAGCCCCTTGGGTTTTACAAAAATGGCGTTTTGCTCATCCCATGGCTCATGTGCCATTTCATTTTTGCACATAAGCCATGGGCTTACAAGAATTTGGCTTTATACCCATTTTGTTTACATTCATGCATAAAAAATTTGCATAAAAAATTACATAAAAATTATTTATGACATGATTTCGTTGTTGGCATGGGGAGGCTGGCCGCGGGCTCGACTTGGGCATGGGCTCGCTTGACCTGGGCTTGGGCCCACTTAGCTTGGGGGTTGACCTTGACTTTGACTCGGTCAACCGGGGTGTAAATTTTTAACCCAACAAATTGCCCCCCATCAATAAATGCACACAGTATATGTGGGTCGTGTGCATGAAATTGATGGATCTTCTTTTGCGTAGAGGCGACTTGCTTTGGTTCCCACTTTTCGGGATGCACTGCCTTTTTTACGACACGGATGGTTGACGCTCTGATCCGGAGCGATTTGGTTCCCGATTTGTGGGAAGCCTGCACTGCCCTTTTTATGACGTGGACGGTCGACGCTCTGATCCGGAGCGATTTGGTAGACGTGTCCCCATCACGGAGTGTCGCTGGTCGACGTTTCCCCGATGCGGAGTGCCGCTGGTTGACGTGTCCCCGGCACGGAGTGTCTGCTTGACGTTTCCCCGGCACGGAGTGTCGCTGTCGGACGTTTCCCTGATGCGGAGTGTCTGTGTTGGACGTTTCCCCGATGCAGAGTGTCGCTGGTTGACGTGTCCCCGGCACGGAGTGTCGCTGTTGGACGTTTCCCTGATGCGGAGTGTCTGTGTTGGACGTTTCCCCGATGCAGAGTGTCGCTGGTTGACGTGTCCCCGGCACGGAGTGTCTGCTTGACGTTTCCCCGGCACGGAGTGTCGCTGTTGGACGTTTCCCTGATGCGGAGTGTCCGTGTTGGATGTTTCCCCAATGCAGAGTGTCGCTGGTTGACGTTTCCCTGATGCGGAGTGTCCGTGTTGGACATTTCCCCGATGCAGAGTGTCGCTGGTTGACGTGTCCCCGGCACGGAGTGTCGCTGATCGACTTTTCCCCGGCACGGAGTGTCGGGTTGACTTTCCCCGGCACGGAGTGTCGCTGATCGACTTTTCCCCGGCGCGGAGTGTCGCGGGTTGACTTTTCCCCGGCACGGAGTGTCGCTGATCGACTTTTCCCCGGCGCGGAGTGTCGGGTTGACTTTTTCCCGGCACGGAGTGTCGCTGATCGACTTTTCCCCAGCACGGAGTATCGGGTTGATTTGATTCCGAGGCGGAGCATAATTCCGGCAGGGAAGGTAGATATCCCGAGGCAAAGCATGATTTCGACACGGGGTAAATTCTGGGACGGAGCATGATTCCGCCATAGAGGTTGTTGGTTTGATTTGCTTTGGGTTGACATCAGCATCGCTACACTGGAATATGGTACCAGGAGCGAATCATCATCTGTCTTGAGAGGATTTGGGAACTGGTTTTCTGTCGGCATCTGCATTGCTGCACTGGAATAATGCCAGGAGCAACTCATCGTGTTCCCCGGGAGGATTTGGATTTGGTTTTTTGTTTGGCATCTGCATTGCTGCACTGGAATGATGCCAGGAGCAACTCATCATGTGGCCCGGGAGGATTTGGGAATTGGTTTTGTTTTGGCATCTGCATTGCTGCACTGGAATGATGCCAGGAGCAACTCATCATGTGCCCCGGGAGGATTTGGGAATTGGTTTTGTTTTGGCATCTGCATTGCTGCACTGGAATGATGCCAGGAGCAACTCATCATGTGCCCTGGGAGGATTTGGGAATTGGTTTTGTTTTGGCATCTGCATTGCTACACTGGAATGATACCAGGAGCAACTCATCATGTGCCCCTGGAGGATTTGGATTTGATTTTTGTTTTGGCATCTGCATTGCTGCACTGGAATAGTACCAGGAGCAACTCATCATGTGCCCCGAGAGGATTTGGGAATTAGTGGCTTAGGAGACAGGTTTAGATCCCTGTCACCTTAGGCTTTTCCATTTTGTGAGCCGTAAGGGTCTCACAAAGCATTTTCTCCCTACGGGTCGTAAGGATCCCGTAGGTGTATTTTCTCCTTAGGAGTCGTGGGGACTCCTTAGTGTGTTGCTCCTTTGTGAGTCGTAAGGATCTCACGCGGGAATTTTCTCCTCACAAAGTCGAGAGGACTTTGCGAGTGCATTTCATTTCTTTCTTTTTAACGAGTTTGCGCCCTTTCGGGTTTTCACAAACTTGCCGGCAGTCCTGCTGTTTTTACTCACGGAGCCCTTTCGGGTTTTCATCCGTGCCCATTTTGCTTGTGGACATACCATTTTTTTTGGAGAGATCGGGATTGTTTTACGCCCATGGATTGTATACGGTTTTACAGGATGTATGATCCAGACCGTAGGGCCGGAAAAATTTCAGGACCTTGTTGGCGTCTGCATCGCTGCACTGGAATATGGCACCAGGAGCGACTCATCATTCGCCATTGGGGTATGGGATTTGGAATTTGGTTGGCGTCTGCATCGCTGCACTGGAATATGGCACCAGGAGCGACTCATCATTCGCCATCAGGGTATGGGATTTGGAATTTGGTTGGCGTCTGCATCGCTGCACTGGAATATGGCACCAGGAGCGACTCATCATTCGCCATCAGGGTATGGGATTTGGAATTTGGTTGGCGTCTGCATCGCTGCACTGGAATATGGTACCAGGAGCGACTCATCATTCGCCGCTTGGGGGTTGGGGAGCGATGGCTTAAGAGACAGGTTTAGATCCCTGTCACCTAAGACTTTTCAATTTTATGGGCCGTGAGGGTCCCATAAAAGCATTTTCTCCCTACGAGTCGTAAGGATCTCGCAGGTGTATGTTCTCCTTAGGAGTCGTGAGGACTCCCAAGTGTGTTTTTCCTTCGTGAGTCGTAAGGATCCCACGAAGGTTTGTTCTTCCTCATGTATTGTGAAGACACATGAGTGGATTTCCCTCGTTCCCAGTTTAATGACTTAGAGGTCGACTGTTTCCAGTTTAACGACTTAGAGGTCATCTATTTCCAGTTTAACGACGTGGTGGTCATCTGTTTCTAGTTTAACGACTTAGAGGTCTGCTGTTTCCAGTTTAACGACTTAGAGGTCTGCTGTTTCCAGTTTAACGACGTAGAGGTCTGCTGTTTCCAGTTGCTGTTTCCAGTTTAACGACGTAGAGTTCATCTGTTTCCAGTTTAACGACTTGGAGGTCATCTGTTTCCAGTTTAACGACTTGGAGGTCATCTGTTTCCAGTTTAACGACATAGCGGTCATCTGTTTCCAGTTTAACGACATAGCGGTCATCTGTTTCCAGTTTAAAGACTTAGAGGTCTGCTGTTTCCAGTTTAACGACTTAGAGGTCATCTGTTTCCGGTTTTAAAGACGTGGAGGTCTATTGGATTGATTTGGAATTTTGGGATAGGGGCCGGCATCGGCGTTGTTAACACTGAAGCACATGTGCCAGGACACATGAGTGGGTCTTCCCAATGGAGCATAATCTCAAAGGCGGAGGCCAGCCGCGTAACTAGTGGTTGCGGTAGGGCATGGGTATGCCGAGGATTATTTGATCCCGTGGATTGTATACGGCAGTCAATTTGGGGACTAGCCGTAGGGCCGAGGGAATTTTGAAAAATTGGATTTTTGTTTGTGTTTTTTTTTTTGTTTTACCGCGATTGCTCTATCCTTTCAGCTTTTCTTATCGCGAAGATCGCGATTGCCCTATCATTTCGGCTTTTATTCGCGGTTGCCCCATCATTTCGGCTTTTCTCTATTTTTCTTTTATTTACACTTTTTTTTTGTTTATTTACATATATATATGTATATTTTTACATTCCCAGTTTAACGACTTAGAGGTCGACTGTTCCCAGTTTAATGACGTGGTGGTCGACTGTTCCCAGTTTAACGACGTGGTGGTCCTTTTTGCTTATCCCAGCTCCTTGAACTTTGATCTTGGCGGAGCTGTGTTGATGACCCAGCTCTGTGGCTTGTCGATACATCCGAGGATTGTGAGGTTTTTCCAAGATTATATTGGTCCTCTACCCAATCTTTGAAAATATAGCAGTCTTCGATGGAATGACCCACCACTCTATGATATAGGCAGTATATGGATTGCCGGTCATGTTCATTTCCTGTGGCCTCTTTGGAACAGGCAGTTGCAGACCGCTATTCAGGGCGTCCATGAATATTTTGCGGACTTCATCCCTCCTGAAGGAGTATACCTTCTTCTTTCTCTCCATTGGAGTAGGTGCCTTTACTGATGTTGGTCCTCAAGGCACATGTCTGGGAGGATTAGGTTCCCGAAAGGTTTCAGTCTCCATTTGCATGAAATCGGCGATCATAGCTTGACTGTTTGCTAACACGCCTTTAGACAGTTCTATCTCTCCCATCTTGTATTGCCTTTCGACTCAATCTTTGAAAACGAAGCAGTCCTCAATGGCATGACCTATCACCCTGTGATAGGGGCAATATTTTGGGTCGTCGGTCATATTCTCTTCTTGCGGTCTCTTTGATTCTGGCAGTTGTAGACCGTTTCTTAGGGCGTCCCTGAATATCTTGTGGACCTTTTCCCTCTTGAAGGAATAGACCTTTTCCAGCTTCTTTTTCAGAGGCGACTCCCCCCCGGTGTATGTATCGAAGGGACTGGAGACTGATTGCGGCCGTTTTTCACGAAGGCGCTCCGCTTTTAGGTTGAAAGGGATATCAGTTGGCTGCCCCCGGGTATCAATCCCTGGCTCATGAGCCAAAATTTAATTCTGCTGTAATTGCAATCGGGCGACTTGGGTCGCGAGATCTGTCACGACGTTTGCCAGCTCGTCGACTTTGGAATAGACCTCGGCAATCTTCTTATCCCTGTCCTGAAATTGCCTTTGAAGCCATTGGAATAATGCTTGTTCTGTAGTTCCGGCTATGACAACCGAGTAATCTTTATTGCCTGAGCTTAATTCCGTAGGAACCACGGGCTCCTCTGGCTTATCGGCCTGAGCGGGCTCTTCATCATTTAGATCGAGCCGATGCTGGGTAGTGTCAACCATATCATCACCATGGCTGTGAAGAAGAGGAGGGTTCGTTTCTTCATGTCCGGCCATGTAGACAGTGTGAATAACACATTCAGCCATTCTTTCATCACTGGCAGCTGGTTTCGCGGAGCGGTCCGGGCTTTGGAAATTCATAAATTTTAACATGGCCAGAGCTCTAGCCCTTTTGTTGGCTCTATATATGAGCCGCTTCTGCCTCAGCTTCTCTGCCTTAAGCGCTTGGCAGGCTTCTGCTTCCTGGGAAGCTACCGTGAGTCGATTAGCGGGGAGCTTAGGGAAGACACCCGATCGAGCAGTGGTCAAGGGCACTGCTGGAGCTTGCTCGGGATGCGTTGTTTCTTTGCTGGTGTTGATGGCCTTGCCCCCAGCTGGGGCCGAGGAAAGTTGTTCAAACACCGACTTGCGTTTGTGTTGGGGCGCCCTCGCGACCACGACATTCGGCCTTTTCCCCTTTGAGACCGGTTTGTCTGTTATCGGAGCTTGAGGAGCTGGGATGACGTTAGCTGACACGAACATAATAGAGCCAAATGGTTGCGGCTCCTCCTCCCATTGTCGCCCAAGACTGTCCGGAAGGACCGTCCTGGAGTCTATCTTCATTGTGTAGGAGACAGGAGCTGTCCTGAGAGCCGAGTTCATCATCGGAGACATTGTTGGAAAGTGATTGCTTGAAAACCTGCATGAAAAAGCATTATTTTAGTATAAATATAGACATGTATATAGATTGAGTTCGCACGAACGCTTAACCCGAAATATGGGAGGAGAGATTGGTCCCACCGGGCGTGCCAGAATCTGTAGGGTGTTTTTCGTCACCCCATTGAGATGGGAATACGCGCGCGCTTGCTAGGCGTACTACAGATTCCTCTTGCCAAGGGTAGGCCGGGGTTTAGTGATTGTGGGGATCCGAATCTCCGGCAGCCGTGGACTAAGCTGCCGTTAATTACCCTCGTCTTTGGAGCGAGGGAACCTCCGATTGACAGGTTAAATTGGTCATGCGAACTCAATATGCAGTGTGCGTGTGATGTGTTTTGAAAGGGGTTTTTTGGATATGTCGGGAGCCACGCAGAGTTTTTACGGGGGTCCCGCTACCCGGATAGCGGGCTGGGGGTCAGGGGGCCAGCAGCCCCCTTGCGGGGTGCAGGGCAGCGCCCCGTTAGAAATTTTTTCTAGCAGGGATAGTGTCGTGGTGTATGTGTGTGTGCACATATGTATACATATGTATATATATATGTATATATATATATAAAAGGGAAGAAAAAGCATCCAAAGGATGCGTGGGGGCAGCACCTTGGGCGCTGTGCGCTCAGGCGCTAGAGTGCCACGTGTCGGCACGTAGGCGCTCTGCGCTTGAGCGCTGGGCGCTTGAGCACAAGCGCGCCACGTGGGCGATCTGCGCTTCAGCGCCTGACGCTCGAGCGCAAGTGCGCCACGTGTCGGCACGGGGGCGACTTGCGCCTGAGCGCTTGCGCTGGAGCGCAAGCATTCCACGTGTCGGCACCGGGGCGACTTGCGCTCGAGCGCAAGCGCGCCATGTGTCGGCACGTGGGCGCTTTGCGCTTGAGGGCAGGGCGCTGTAGTGCAAGGGCGCCACGTGTCGGCACGTGGGCACTTTGCGCTTGAGCGCAAGCGCTCCACCTGTCGGCACGCGGGCACTCTACGCTTGAGCGCCGGCGAGAAAAAGAGGCTTTTAGCCAAAAAAATTTCTCGGAAGAGAAATCAGAGAGGAGTTGGACTCCTGAGTATGTTTTTTTGGGTTTAGTGAAAGGGGTTCTTCTTCTTCCTCCTCTGTTAGCTGGATCTTGAAGATCAAGAGATGTGAGATCTCAAAATCTCTCCTTTTTGGGATCTAAAGACAGATCCAAGTTCCCCTTTGTGGGTTTCGTGGTGAAAAACTATTTTGTTTTGGAATAGAAAGAGTAAAACTCTTGATTTAATTCAGAAGAAAGAAGAAGGTTTGAGACCTTCAGAAAAGGGAAAGAGATACAAACCCTAGGTTTTTTTTGAGAGAATGAAAGAGTTGTTTTTTTTATTCATCATCATTTTGCCTTATATAGGCTTACATATTTACATATAGCCCCTAGGGTTTTACAAAAATGGCGTTTTGCCCATCCCATGGCTCATGTGCCATTTCATTTTTGCACATAAGCCATGGGCTTACAAGAATTTGGCTTTATACCCATTTTGTTTACATTCATGCATAAAAAATTACATAAAAATTATTTATGACATGATTTCGTTGTTGGCATGGGGAGGCTGGCCGCGGGCTCGACTTGGGCATGGGCCCGCTTGACCTGGGCTTGGGCCCACCTAGCTTGGGGGTTGATCTTGACTTTGACTCGGTCAACCGGGGTGTAAATTTTTACCCCAACACCTATATATTAATAATCATCATTCATTTTCCTCCTCAAAAATTCGCCTCATCCGAACCCTAGCCTTCAACTCGAGACCCATCTCCTCACCACCGGTGCATCTTTCCCCTCATCTAGACATCGCCATTTCCGTCGATTTGATCATCGCCATTTCCGTCGATTTGATCATCGCCGTCGTCATTTCCATCGTCATTCGTTATCGCGAATTCATCAAATCGAGGCAAGTATCGTATACTTGCTCTACATGCTATATGGAAGATTCAAGTATTAATAGTAATGTGAATCGTTCCAAGTTTATTTTCCTTAAACAATATATTTTGAATTCTAGGTATAAATTTCTAAAGGCACAGGTACTAATATCTTCATGTGATTTAGGGTCTTTAACATTCAAGTCTTGTTTATTCTTTTGTTTTTCATTTATATACCTGATTGATTGTTTTATCATTAATAAGGAAAAAAACTGATTAATGCCAATTATTATCAACTGCAATAATAAGAGAGAAAAATTGGTTTATTTTAATCAATTACAAATTTGTTTATTTAATTATAATTGTTATTGTAATCTAATGTCTATACGCTTGATTGATCGTGCGAAAAGTGTTTTGTAAATATCCGTAATCAAAACGGTATCGCTAATAGCTAGTCATGATGAGTACGGGTCGTTCGCAAGGAAACGTGAACTTCTTTTCTTATTTTAGACGAGTTGATAAAAGAGAGGAGAGATTGTTGTCGTTTTATTTTAATATGGATATAAAATTTATAATAGAAAGGCTTATAGGGTTTATAGGACTTAGTAGTTAATGGATGAATGTTTAGATATGTCTCTTTTTATCTTTTAATAGTTTAAAACTAAAGAGATAGCGATGAATGTGGATTAAGGTTCTTGGAGGGAATTAGGGTTTCCCACTACTAACCCTTATCCTTCCATTGATCTCTATTTATCTCAAGCCCTTAACAAAACAAGTGCTTAACTAATCTCAAATCATGGTCGTGACTATCAATGATTTGATAGCGCACCCGATAAGAAGCATAACATTTCTTTTGCTAAAATTTATAAACATTAAAATGTCTAAAGAAGTTAAAAGATATTTCATCCAATATTCTACCCTATCCTACAAACCCTAGCAAATAAGAAATTACTCGCTCATGGTTAGTAACGATTTAGAAGAAATGTTGAAGATGAATGAAACCATAATTAAAGGTGCGGAAAAGTAATGCGTAAAGTAAATGCGGAAAAGTAAATGCGGAAAAGTAAATGCATAAAGAATTAAAACAAAAATAACATTTATTAATCAACTATTGCATTGCAACTTTTCTCCTTTAGAAAGTAGATTACAAGAACCCTAGTTTTGCTCTAGATCTCTCTCTATATGGAGGTAGATGATGAGATGTGGAATGATCCTCAGATGCACAGCTCTCGGTCCTTTATATAGTCTCCAAAACTAGAAACCCTAGATTCCATATAATCATACCCACAAAATCCCAGATCCAACGACTCAGATATGACCGCGTTCTGCCACCCTTGCCCCCTGTTGACCGCGGATCCGCCGCCCTTTAGTGGGATTGGGTGTTGAGATTTTTTCTGGCTTTTCTTCTCGATATTTGGAGATCCTATTGATATATAGATTCTGAAGATATTGCTCTGAGTCTCTGCCGTTGCTAGATTCTTCGATTTGCTTCTAAAATTTGGCAGATTCGGTTTCGATATCCCGATTTGACTTGGATCTCCTACATAGATTTCAGGCCTGAGCTAATACCTGCATAATATCTCAAATTAAAATGTTAGTAGCAATTGGTATTTTTGAGATATTATTCCAACCATTTATATGATATAATATCTTAAGAATATTGATTAGGAATATTTGATATGCCATGCATATTTTAATTACTAATATTTTATTTAAATATTATATGCATATATTTTCCCTAATTATATTAATTAAAATGAAGAAACATATGATAATAATATTTTTACAAATAAACCCACATATGTTCTTTATTTACAATTAACATCTTTTAGCAGTTAATAATAGTAGGGAAAATGTTCATACAAATGTGCACTATTTTTGACTAATCAAATACCCCCAAACTTATCTTTGATCATCCCGAGCAAACTATTTATTAAAGAGAAAGAAAAAACCAATCACACTTTCGTAAGCAACACGATTGCACTTAGCACGTGCAACAAGACTTTAAACCTCTAGGTGTCCCTAGTAGGAGAAGTGTTGTCTCTAGAGGGTTTTCAGCGGATTACACCCACAAAATCCCATAATAAAAGAAAGAAGATGAAAATTACATGTAAAGATAAAGAATATATAAAAGAAAGAACTTGAAAATAAGAGTTTCAAACTACACTAGCTTTTTAGTTGTCATGAGCATCTTAATGGTCTTGAAAAAATGTCAGAAATGACATCATCCCTCAATAAAATATCGTCTTTAGTCTTCCTTCCTACCTTTCTTCCAAATAACTATCATATACTCCTACATGTGTCTAAAGGACACCCCTACACTTAGAGAATTTAATTCAAGCTATCATATCCTTATCCATCTTTCTTAGTACTTTTTAGTCGGTGATGCTTTAGATGGATTTGCTTACACATTCTTCATGCGTCTGTTAATACTTCTTGAGGTACTAACCAACCGATTACCAAACGTGCTCACTTATTAAGGCGTAATTAGTAATATCCTAGTCTTGCAACACCTAAAACTTAGCAATGAATACCAAACCAGTTGGTCTAAGGTACTAGGTGATAAGGCACCCTCGCTATATTTTTTTATGCTGCCTTAAGTAATTACAAAACCAGTGTTCATTTTTCTTCACCATTTATTTTTTTATGTTTCATTTATATTTTTGTTTATATATTTTTTTCCTTCATACTAAAGCTTTTAGACAAGAGCATTTTAAGGTATCCTCTACTATCCTAAGTTTCAAGATGTGTACAAGTGCGTATAGTAGGGTATCAATATTCAGATGTTCGGACTCAAGAATAGGGACTATTTTTCAGACTTATTTCTATCCGCAAATTAGTAATTTCCTTCATCTTACTAACCCTTGGGACAACAGCTCATGACTATCTATTATTAGCTTTGTTTTAAAACATCTAATTTTCTTGCTTTTCTTAAATCTCTTCCCCTCTTTCATATGTATTTTTCACTTCCTAACTTTTATTTACAAAAAAATTCCATTCATTCAACGCTATATTTTTTTTTCCATATATAGTAGCCTAGTGCCAAATGATATTTCAGTAAATACAAACCTCCCCCTAAGCTGTTTGCAGCAGTATCCTCACCGATGTTGTTTTTCAGCGCATAAACCTATAGACTTGGGTGGAGAATAATAGGGACAAAAGATAGTTAAATGAAAAACCACCCCCAAACTTGTTCTTTGGCATGCACAGATACTTAGTTATATATTTTTTCTACACACCTCCATTCTTAGATGAAACAGTGTTTCCGAAATATGGAGGTGAGGCGGAGGAAAATTAATTGTGATAAAGTGGCTCCTGTAGGAACAAGAGCTCCTCCGATTTGTCAGCAGAAAAGTACGCTTTTAATCTATACCCATTTACTTTAAAAATAGAACCATTTTTAACATTTTCTATATTCACTGCACCGCGCGGGTACACATACCGCACCACAAAACGTCATTTCCAACGAGATTGTAGATTATCTGGATAAAGATGGAGACGGGAATCATAAAGAAGGACTTGTTGTCCCGGTGTGAAAGTTTTTCTCAAAAGGTTTTTATCGTGGAACACTTTTTTCCGGTTCTTTACTATAACCGCATTATCGTAAGCTTCATCGCGAAGTTCGCTTAGCTCATTTAATTGCAGCTTCCAATAGCTGCTCGCTTGATCGAAATCACAGTTAAGTTCTTTAATAACCCACATTTCTTTGTGTTCGATCTCGACAGGAAGGTGGCAAGCCTTCCCAAACACTAGTCGGTATGGAGACATACCAAGATCGGTCTTATAAGCGGTACAAAGTGCCCAAAGAGAATTCGTCAATTTGGTGGACCAATCTGTACGGTTCTTAGAAACCGTTTTCTCCAAAATTTGTTTGATCTGTCTATTGGAGATCTCAACTTGCCCGCTCGTTTGGGGATGATAGGGTATAGAAAGCTTGTGGTTGATTGAATATTTCCGCATCAAAGTCTCGAAAGACTGATTACAAAAATGTGTCCCATTGACGCTAATGATAGCACGCGGGTGCCCGAACCGAGAAAAGATATTTTTTTTAAGAAACTTAACAACAACCTTATTGTCATTATTACGGCACGGTATTGTTTCCACCCATTTAGAGACGTAATCAACCGCTAATAAAATGCATAAATTTCCAAAAGAGTTGGAAAAAGGGCCCATAAAATCAATTCCCCAAACATAAAATATCTCCACAACCAAGATAGGTTGGAGCGACATCTCATTTCTTCGTGAAATTCGACCTATGTGTTGATACCGAGAACATGTTTTGCAATAATCATATGCATCTTTGAATAACGTTGGCAATAAAAGCCACTTTGCAAAACTTTCTCCGCCGTTTTTCTTGGACCAAAGTGACTGCCACATGCTTGATCATGACAGAAAGATAATACACTCTTGAATTCATTATTAGGGACACATCGACGAATAATTTGATCGGGACAATACTTAAACAAATAAGGTTCATCTCAGTAAAAGTGTTTTACTTGGGAAAGAAATTAGTGATTGTCTTGTTTTGACCATTCGCTGGGTAGAAATCACGTTGCTAAATAATTCACAATATCCACGAATCAAGGTTCGCAAGATATGGTCAAGAGTTGTTCGTCTGGAAAAGAATCGTTTATTGGTAAGCTCAACGTTGGTGAAAAAAAAGTTGTGAAAGATGGTCGACTACAATGTTTTCACATCCACTCTTATCTCGCATGACAAGATCAAATTCTTGTAACAACAGGATCCAACGTATTAGCCTGGATTTAGCATCCTTATTTGATAAAAGATGTCTTAGGGCGGAATGATCGGTGTAAATTATAACTGGAGAGCCAATTAAATAGGGCCTGAATTTTTCTAATGCAAATACAACCGCCAAGAGTTTTTTTTTCAGTAGTTGTATAATTCATTTGGGCGTTTAAGGTCCTACTTGCATAGTAAATTACATGTGGCATCTTATCAATGTGCTGTCCTAAGACTGCACCAATAACAAAATCGGATGCATCACACATAAGCTCAAAATGGTGATTCCAATCCGGAGATAATAGAACGGGGGCTGTACTGAGGGAATGTTTAAGTGATTCAAAAGCAGCCACGCAATCCGAGTCGAAGTGAAATGTTGTATCCTTGGCCAAGAGAAGAGTTAAAGGTCTAACAATCTTGCTAAAGAAAGGATTGTATATTTTTGACACATTTGGGAGGAGGAAGGTTGTAAATGACATATATTTTAGCTTTGTCTACCTTAGTGCCTTTTCGTGAAATGATATGCCCTAGGACAATACCTTCTTCAACCATGAAATGACATTTTTACCAATTCAAAGTTAAATTCTTATCCTTACAGCGGGTAAGAACAGTGTCAAGATGACGTAAGCATTCTTCAAAAGAGTCCCCAAATATGGAGAAATCATCCATAAATATCTCCAGAAAACTCTCGACCATATCCGAGAATATCCCAATCATACACCGCTGAAATGCAGCGGGAGTATTGCATAACCCAAAGGGTATGCGTCTATAAGCAAAAGTATCAAAACGACAAGTAAAAGTTGTCTTATCTTGATCCTTTTCGGCGATGGGAATCTGGTTATAGCCTGAGTATCCATCCAAAAAACAGTAGTACTCATGCCCGGCTAAACGTTCCAACATCTGGTCAATGAAAGGTAGAGGGAAATGATCTTTCCTCGTCGCGGCATTGAGTTTTCTATAATCAATACATACCCGCCACCCAGTTTGGGTGCGTGTTTGAATCAACTCACTAGCCTCATTAGTTATGACCATGATGCCAGATTTTTTGGGGACCACATGAATATGACTTACTCATTGGCTATCAGATATTAGGTAAATTATACCATTATCTAGGTATTTGACGATTTCTTTCTTTACCGCCTCCTTCATGACAGGATTCAACCGTCTTTGTCGGTCTCGGGCTGGTTTGGCTTCATCCATCAAATCATATGATGTTCAACAATCAAGGGACTAATCCCTTTGATATCTGCCATTGTCCAATCAAAAACTTGCCGATTCGATCTTAAGATAGACAAAATAGCTCTCTCTTGCTCTAAAGCCAAAGAAGCTGATATGATAACGGGCAAAGATTCATTCTCACTTAAATATGCATATTTAAGATGAGAAGGTAGTGGCTTGAGATCTAGAGTCGGCGGAGAGACGATAGAAGATAGGCTAAGGGAATGATACTCGGACTCCATAAGAAGTTTATAGCTAGCGTAAGAGATTGACTTGGATAGCTCAGCTAACTTATGTGGCAAGTCGAAGGATTCGAACTCGGGGGTGGACTTGTCAAAAGGGTCCTCACTAGTATGATAATTTGCTGGATTAAATAATAACACACTATTGGCGTCGAGATCATTATCGTAAAGTTCTTCAACTTCGCAACTATCGGAAGCTATCTTGTTGACAGAATATATATCAATTAGATGAGCAGAAGGTTCAGAGGGTAGACTTCCTATTCTGAAAATGTTAAGCTCAATTGTCATCTTTCCAAAGGATAGGTTCATAGAACCGTTATGACAATTGATTACAGCATTGGAAGTTGCTAGAAAAGGGCGACCAAGAATCACCGGGATTTGATCCGTGGGTTCGCCACAGGCTGTGTATCTAAAACTATAAAATCCATAGGGAATATAAATTCCCCAACTTTGATTAACACGTCCTCTACCTCACCCTTAGGATGGGTGATAGATCGATCGGCCATCTGGAGAGTGCAGTGCGCAGGTTTCAACTCTCCTATACCTAATTGCACATAAACAGAATACAGGAGCAGGTTAACACCAGCACCTAGATTGAGTAGAGCGTGATTGATATTTTTACCCCCAATAGTTATAGATATTGTAGGATGACCGGGGTCCTTACGTTTCTTGGGAAAATGTTGGGTAAAAGCAGTGCTCCCATTGCTCGCTAAGAAAACCATTTTAGGCACTTGAATTTTTCTCTTCCTAGTGCATAAGTCCTTTAAAATTTTCGCGTAGGATGGAACTTGTTGGATAGCATCTAAGAGAGGAATATTTATGTTAACTTTCTTAAATATTTCCACAATCTTCTCCATTTATGCTTTTGGTTTACTGGGCCCAACCTGTTTGGAAAAAGAGCTTTATCAATAGGAGTTGGGTCCAACATTTGAGGAGAAGTTTGTGGGGATGGAATGGATCCCAAAATTGGATTTGTGATGGTCTTAGATGGTAGTTCATTCAAGAAAGTGGGGTGAGGGTTCGAGCCTAGTGAAGAACGGAGAATAGGCACAGAAGAAGATATTGGACTAGACGAAGTAGGAGTAGAAATAGTAGCCGGGGTTTCATCTGACTCATCAACATCAACTTGTTCACCAACATGATTGTTCAGCATTCTTCCCGATCTCAACGTAGTTATGGCACTCACGTTATGATTTTGTTGGTTAAGGTTGATGTTTGCGCTTTGTGAGTGGCCGGGATTTGGTAAAGGTTAAGATGGAAGTCTCCCTTTCTCTCACTCACTCATCGCGGCATTTAACTGTGCAATTTGTGCTTCGATTGATTTTATGCTTTCACCGTGGGAAGCAGTATCTTGCACTAACGTTTGGATTGAAGACGTTAAATTAGTCGTCGTTTGTATGGATTGTTTAATAAATGTTTCTAAATTTCTTTCGAGTGCAGAGATTTTATCGGTACCGGTCGTTTGAATGGTTGGAAAGAATTATTATAAGGGAAAAAGTTGTTGGCCGGATTTTGGAAAGATTGTGATTGAAAGGGTTGCTGAATTTGTTGTGGTGGCTGTTGTTGCTGTGGGGGGCCTTTGATAATTATTTTGGCTTGGGAACTGATTTTGAGTTTGAGTTTGGTTTTGGTTCCAAGCAAAATTAGGATGATTCTTCCATCCCTGATTATATATGGAGAAATAAGGATCGTTTCTAGGTTGTTGCTGAAAAGCAGCATTAGTTTGTTCTTGACCTTGAGACGGAGGATTTAAAGGACATTCTTCTGTTAAATGTGATGGGTCAAAACAGCAACCATACACGGTTTTGGGGAGCGTAACTTGGTTTAGAGAGGCTGAAGAGAATTTGCTTTCCATAGCTTCGAGTTTCTTTTGCATCGCAGCCATTTCGGCTTTCACTGCGATGGAAATATCGAGCTGATGGATACCTGCCCTAGATGATGATAATGTTGGTCTAGTGCTCTCCCACTGTAATGTTTGTTCGGCAAGATCTTCTGGATTGCCATACTTCGCCGTCGTCTTTTGATATGAAATGACATTGACAAATGGTTTCTAGTATTTGTTTTGTTGCTGGATTAATACCCTCATACATAATTCGGTAAAGTTGCCATCTGTCAATTCCGTGATGAGGGCATTGGACAAGAAGATCTTTAAACCGTTCAAAACATTTCCAAAAGGGTTCGTTGGGAAGTTGGGCAAACTGGTTAATTTCACTCCGAATACGGACAGTCTTATGATGAGGATAAAATTTCTTCAGGAATGATTTGACGAATTCATCCCATTTAGCGATAGAATGTGCGGCGATACTATAAAGCCACTTTTTTGCGAGATTGCACAAGATAAAAGGGAGAAGACGTAATCGCATAGCATCCCCTGAAAGTTGGGTTGTGCTCATCATTGCACATACGTTTTCGAATTTGGTTATGAGAACGTATGCGTCTTCAGATTCAAGCTCATGAAATTTGGGCAACAAGTTGATGAAATGGGGTTTAATTTCAAAATTATCCCTATTAGCTGGTGGAAGAGACAGACACGTAGGAAGGGGTCCGCTTACCGGATAATAGCTGTCTTGTAGAGTGATGCGTGGTGGATTTTGTGCACCTACGGGTGGTGGCAAGGTGTTGTTGTTAAACCCCGATGGAGATCCATCCATTTTGGGAGATGTGGTAGGTGGAGGAGAAATAGAAGATGAAGAAGTATCGACTTCGGAGTCGATAGC
This sequence comes from Agapanthus africanus, assembly GCA_030015575.1. NCBI lineage: Eukaryota > Viridiplantae > Streptophyta > Magnoliopsida > Asparagales > Amaryllidaceae > Agapanthus > Agapanthus africanus. The sequence goes on from JASDDO010000019.1 coordinate 285,411,250, forward strand.
AAAAACACGGACTAGACGGGCACTAGAATCCCGTGTCCAGCTGATCATGCACTAAGCGGGTTTAGTGCGCGTGGCAGTGTGTAATATGTGTGAGAATGATTTTAAGGAGGCTTGTTTTGAAAAAGATGTCGGACGTAAGGCTTGACTCAACAAATCACAAAATGCACAATCAATCTTTAGAGCTAGGGTCACCTAGGTCAAGTCACTAGATCGCTCCTAGACTTCCAAAGGACAAGTCGTAGGATCAATCCTTTACTACCTCCTTATCAATCTTACGGCCAGGTAAGTGGGAGGTATCCGCTATACTAATCACCGAAATAGCGGGCCTAATTAAGTAACCACTTTCCTTAGTCAACACTTGCCTAGACACCATAAGAGAAATGTGTTTAAGCAATAGATTACCCATGACCCTCCTCTATCCTAATTGAGCGCGACAGTCCTTAGAGGCTTGGTCTAGATATTTTTTATTAATGTAGGGTGATAGTATGCTCGTTTGTGAATTATGGGGGCCTAGGAAGGGTGATGAAATCTCCACCTAATCTGAATTTGGGTTTTTGCCCCTTAAAGTCCGGTTTAAGTATACAAAACAAAGCGAAATCAAAACACGCAAAAAGATTTTTGAGTGGCGATGTTTGCAAAGACTCCTACAGGTAAAAATAATTTATTGGAGATTTAGAAGAGAGAGAAAGATAATAGGAGAGTACCAGAGGATTTTGGGGGCCTGACTCTTCCAAGGGACGACGGTTCCGCCTCTGAATGTACCCAAAAACCGCGGTTCCGCCACCGTTTTGAAAGATCTTCTGCTAAATTTTTTTAAGGGCACACTACTGCTCCTTTGGTCCAAGTTTAAAGTCTCTGAATCTCTGTTGGTTTGCTCCAATTACTCCAGATTTCCTTGCAAAACTCGCACAATAATCGTTAAAAACACAAGATGCGGTTTTGGTTCTCTTTTATGTTTATGTTTCTCTGGTTTTTTTTATAAGAAATCAAGCCGAATAACAAGAAAATTAATTACGACCGTTTCCCTGGCAACGGCGCCATTTGATTGTTCGTGCAAAAAGTATTTTGTAAATAACCGCAATCAAAACGGTGTCGCTAATAGCTAGCCGTGATGAGTACGGGTCGTTCGCAAGAAAACGTGAGCTTCTTTTCTTGATTTAGACGAGTTGATAAAAGAGAGAAGGGATTGTTGTCATTTTATTTTAATATGGATATAAAATTTATAATAGAAGGGCTTGTAGGGTTTATAGGACTTAGTAGTTAATGGATGAATATTTAGATATGTCTCTTTTTATCTTTTAATAGTTTAAAACCAGAGAGATAGTGATGAATGTGGATTATGGTTCTTGGAGGAAATTAGGGTTTCCCACTACTAACCCTTGTCCTCCCATTGATCTCTATTTATTTCAAGCCCTTAACAAAACAAGTGTTTAACTAATCTCAAATTGTGGTCGTGACTATCAATGATTTGATAGAGCGCCCGATAAGAAGGTTAACATTTATTTTGCTAGAATTTATAAACATTAAAATGTCAAAAAAGTTAAAAGATATTTCATCCATTATTCTACCCTATTCTACAAACCCTATAGCAAGCAAGAAATTACCCGCTCATGGTTAGTAGCGATTTAGAAAAAAAGTTGAAGATGAATGAAACCATAATTAAAGGTGCAGAAAAGTAATGCGGAAAGGTAATACATAAAGTAAATATGGAAAAGTAAATGCAAAAAGAATTAAAACAAAAACTACCTTTATTAATCAACTATTGCATTATAATGTTCTCCGCCGAAAGACGCGATCGGGACGTTAGGACGTCTGACCTGAATTTTGGGGGCAGATGCTATGTGGATTTATCCGTCCACCTCTCCGAAGATGCCATGTTGATTTATGGCACCGTATATTGGAGGTTTGGACGGATGCGGCAGTTGTAGCAGACTTCGTCAGATTCCCCCTCGTTTGTGAGGGGTTTTTGATTGTGGGGACGCTTTTCCCTGCAGGCGCAAGTCCCTGCAGTTAATTACGTTACCACATCGCGATAACCACTTTCTCCTGCTCCAGAAGTTCACTTCATGTCGTGTGTGTTTGTTTTATTTTTTTTGGTTGCCCGTAGATTGTATACGGAGACGAATTTATGTCGTCGCCCGTAGGACATGGATTATTCCAAATCCGTATATTTTAGATTTGGGTTTGGGTTGATTTAATGATCGTTGATCCATTCTGAGATCAAGATCGATTTAAATGTATGTGAGCAGTTAGGGCTCGGTTGGTTTTTTGTTAAGGATACGTTAGTCCAATTTGAGACTAAGATCCACTTAACAAGGTTTTATGATCATTTTATTTCAGATCCAACAAAAGAGCATTTGGGTTCTATTGTTTTAGTTTAAGGACGTTTCGGTCCGTTATCGCCATTTTGGAGGCGAAGTTCTAGCTTGAGGACATCTCGGTCCGTTGATCACCATTTTGTAGGTGAGATTTTAGTTTAAGGACGTCACGGTCCGTTGATCACCATTTTGGGGGTGAGATTTTAGTTTAAGGACGTTACGGTCCGTTGTTGCCATTTTAGAGGCAACGGTTGGTTTAAGGACGTTCCGGTCCATTGATCACCATTTTGGAGGTGAGATTTTAGTTTGAGGACGTCTCGGTCCGTTGATCACCATTTTGGAGGTGAGATTTTAGTTTAAGGACGTTACGGTCCGTTATTTCCATTTTGGAGGCAACGGTTAGTTTAAGGACGTTCCGGTCCGTTGATTACCATTTTGGGGGTGAGATTTTAGTTTAAGAACGTTACGGTCCGTTGTTGCCATTTTGGAGGCAACGGTTAGTTTAAGAACGTTCCGGTCCGTTGTCACCATTTTGGGGGTGAGATTTTAGTTTAAGGACGTTACTGTCCGTTGTTGCCATTTTGGAGGCAACGGTTAGTTTAAGGACACTCCGGTCCATTGATCACCATTTTGGAGATGAGATTTTAGTTTGAGGACATCTCGGTCCATTGATCACCATTTTGAAGGTGAGATTTTAGTTTAAAGACGTTACGGTCTGTTGTTGCCATTTTGGAGGCAACGGTTAGTTTAAGGACGTTCCGGTCCGTTGATCACCATTTTTGGGATGCGATTTTAGTTTAAGAACGTTCCGGTCCGTTGTTGCCATTTTGGAGGCAACGGTTAGTTTAGGACGTTCCGGTCCGTTGATCATCTTGCGCGCACGTGTATTTGTTATGTGACGGGATGAACAACGATGATTTGGGATGCACTCAGTTTGGGGTGCGGTCTGATTTGAGGTGTGCACATCAGTTTGGAAGTGCATCAAGAGAAGTTGTTGGTTGTCGGGACCCGCCGCCTCTCTGAAGACGTTGAGGAATTACAACGACATATATCAGAGGTGTGAAGAGATGTACCCTTAAACCGAATCCTGTATTTGAGGGGAAAAGGTGTCAGTGGTAAACCCAAAAATTATTAGTCATATTTTGAGACTAAGATTTCTTCGATAGGATGTGGGGGGAATACCGTTTTGGATATCATCAGTTGAAAAATCATTAGTTATGTTTGGGACTAAGATCAATTTGGGGAGTCATGAGCACATGGGCTCGGATGGTCTAAATCAGGGAAGTTTTATCCTCAGGAGACCTAGCCAATTTGGGCTTGGTCCATTCAGTTTTTTTTTATTGAAAAGTGCCAAGCACTTGTTTGGGCTCTGTATAATCAGTCCCCTTTTTGTACAACACTTATGTAAGTTCTGACGCTCACATATAATCATATGGGCTTTTAGTCATGGGGATTGCCCAATAAGTGTTAAACACTTTACCCCTTTTTGTCTGTGTATGGCATACTAGGCATTATGTATGGCGCTCACGTGAGGGACACGTGAGGCGTTAGGCGCCGCTCATTGAGTGCTAAGCACTCTCTCATTCTGTAATGTCCACGTGAGAAACACGTGAAGCGCTGGGCGCCGAGCACTCTCTTTTTTTTGTGGTGCCCACGTGAGGGACACGTGAGGCGCTGCCCAATGAATGCTAAGCACTCTTTTCTTCTGTAGCGCCCACGTGAGGAACACATGGGGTGCTGGGCGCTGAGCGCCGCTCATTGAGTGCGAGGTACTCTTTCTTCTGTGGCGTCCACATGAGGGGCACGTGAGGTGATGGGCGCTGAGCGTCGCTCATTGAGTGCTAAGCACTCTTTATTTTTCTGAGACGCCCACATGATGGGTAAGTGAAGCACTGGGCGCTGAGCACCGCTCATTGAGTGCTAAGCACTCCTTTTTTCTGAGGCACCCACGTGAAGGGCACGTGAGGCGCTAGGCGCTGAGCGCCGCTAATTGAGTGCAAAGCACTCCTTTTTTCTGAGGTGCCCACGTGAAGGGCACGTGAGGTGCTGGGCGCTGAACGCCATTCATTGAGTGCTAAGCACTTCTTATTTTTCTGAGGCGCCCACGTGAAGGGCATGTGAGGCGCTGGGCACTGAATTTTTCTTTATATGCTTTGTTTTTGAGGAATTCGATTTCCTAGTTCTTTTCTGAATCTTTGATCCTCAAGAACAAGTTCTTCTCGATGAGAATTAAATTCTCAACTTATGGGAGACTTGTCTTGTGGATTTCAGATCCAGAAAAAGAACTAAGTTCTTTTTAAAAGGGTTAAACCCTTCAATGCTTTGATCTCTCTTCTTTTTATTTACCTAGAGTGTTTTTTTATGAGAAGGGAGATCTTCTTCTTTGTTCCTTTTTGAAGCTTGGGGGGGGGGTTCCTCCTCTTCAGACTTGAAGTCTTGGGTCCTTTATATAGTAGAGACAAGTTTGTTGATTAGTTGAAGAAATCTCTCATTAAGAGATCCAAATTGATTTGGGGATTTTTACTCACCATTGGATTTTTGATCCAAGGGTTTATGTTTTACAGAATAAGATTGGGGAAATATTTTCCCTCGCACAGAATTTATTTTGTAAAACAGTGATTTTTTAATCACCAATGGATTTTTAATCTACCGGTTCTCTGTTTTACAGAGGGCAATCTTTCTTGTTTAGAAAGATCGAGGGAGTATATCCCGAAAATAGAATTTTATTCTATAATTTAATTTGGGGAATGTTTTCTCCTGACAGAATTTAATTCTGTATTTCTGATGATTTATCATCTCCGTTGGATCTTTGATCTAATGGCTCTGTTTAACAGAGAGTAGAATTTAATTCTACCTGGGCATTGGCGCTCACGTGGGCGCTAATTAAGGTTTTAATTCCTTTATGTGCTTTGCACATTGGCGCCCACGTGAGGAGTACGTGCGGCGTCGATATAAGAGTTTTTAACTCTGGTGCTGGCGTCCTCGTGGAAGGCACGTGAGGTGCTGCCTCTTAAATTTTGAACAGAGCTTTGCTCTTCTTATTGGGGGAAACATACAACTTTTCTCCTTTAGAAAGTAGATTAAAAGAACCCTAGTTTTGCTCTAGATCTCTCTCTATATGGAGGTAGATGATGAGATGTGGAATGATCCTCAAATGCACAGCTCTCGGTCCTTTATATAGTCTCCAAAACTAAAAACCCTAGATTCCATATAAGAGCAGATGTAGTTACAATCATACCTACAAAATACCAGATCCAACGGCCCAGATATGACCGCGGTTCCGCCTTGCCCCCTGTTGACCACGGATCCGCCGCCTTTTAGTGGGATTGGGTGTTGAGTTTTTTCTGGCTTTTCTTCTCGATATTTGGAGATCCTATTGATATATAGATTCTGAAAATATTGCTCCGAGTCTCTGCCGTTGCTAGATTCTTCGATTTGCTTCTAAAATTTGGTAGATTCGGTTTCGATATCCCGATTTGACTTAGATCTCCTACATAGATTTCATGCCTGAGCTAATACCTGTACAATATCTCAAATCAAAGTGTTAGTAGCATTTGGTATTTTTGAGATATTATTCCAACCATTTATATGATATAATATTTTAAGAATATTGATTAGGAATATTTGATATGACATGCATATTTTAATTACTAATATTTCATTTAAATATTATATGCATATATTTTCCCTAATTATATTAATTAAAATGAAGAAACATATGATAATAATCTTTTTACAAATAAATCCACATATGTTCTTTATTTACAATTAACACCTTTTAGCAGTTAATAATAGTTGGGAAAATGTTCATACAAATGTGCACTATTTTTGACTAATCAACGCTCAACGAGCTGCATTCATGTTAATTAGGTTCAATAGTAATGATGTATTAATAATGGTAACTTAGACTCATATTCTAGTAATGGTGTATTTATATTATTATATTGGACACATTTGTTTGATCATGATTAAATTAGCTTGGTTTATACTCATATCTTATAATGCTATAGTTCATGTAAGCTTTAGACCTGTACTACTCTCATAATGCTCTACTTTACATTTGATTATATATAGGCTCATCGTATGCTATAATTACTATATACTATATATATTGTCGTAATACCATTCTATCATTTTATGCGATTATCTTGTTTATCATGTCATGTCGTTAACTATTTAATAACTAAGACTTAAATTTAATAAGTAAAATATAATCAAGATATTTAATTAATATTATTTAATGATAATCGTGACAAGATACTATTTTAAATATGGTTATACTAAATCCATGAACACGTAATAGTGGATACAATTATATCAGTTAACGCTTATCCTGATACTGTTATGACTATTATTGGATTCTATACCTCATGACTTGCTGTTTTAAGTGAATGAGATATACCCACTTATATGACTGATACATCACTCTTGACATGCCTGTACACTTATTCATGACTTGTACCATGCCATCCTGTTATTGTTACCATTATCATGCAAGAACCTACTTTGAAGTAATATTTACCAATACCAACTACCCTAACTTGTTGTCCTGATGGATGAATATACGTTGTCTTGATAGACAAACTTATGCCTGCTTGCTCCTGTGTTAGCATTACGTAGATATTATTTCTATACCCGACATGAACATAAAACCTGGAGGGAATCAAAAGTGTAACTGAAGTGTAACTTAAAAGGATATTACTTGATCCGTGGTTCCAGGGAGTAACAGAACAAAATTATTCGTGATTCTTACTACTTGATACGTGGTTCCGGGGGGCAACGGAACATAATCATTCCTGATTCATACATCTTGATCCGTGGTCCCGGGGGGTAACGGGATATATACTTTTGAGTTATATGGAGGAATACATCATTGGTTTTAAATACATGTAGGATAGTTAACCTAAAGATACAGACTTTAGGACATACATGACATGTTTGAATACCTATAGCCTGCTGTTATAACACCCCTGATTATTTGTTTATACTCATACCTTATTCTGCATGTGACATCCGGTATAGCACATTGTTCAGTTATTATTATTATTATGATATTTATGATGCACTGACGTCTGGGTTTTGCATGGCCCATATACTTCACTTTAGCACATGAGAATTGTGAGTATTTCGACAGGATCGCCGATCAGTGATGACCATCTTACTGATATAGCTCTTATTGATGGTTAGTTATACTCTGGATCTTTATTGCTTCCGCTACTATTTCCTATTATCGTTTGTGGCTATTGGACATGTTTAGAGATAGATAGTTATATTATTATTCTTGATTACTGATTGACAGCCGTACCGTGACTATGAAAGGATATTTCCTTATCGTAGGTAGTATGGCTGGCCAAGTTACGTCATGAAATTTTGGTATCTTTGGAAGCGGGGCGTGACAAGGTTTTGTTGGTATCTGAGCATAGGTTTTAGGTTAGCTGGGGATTAGTTCTTTTGTAGTTGGGTATGGTACCCAATTCATTGTCCTTAAGACCCAGAATTTTAGGAACATGTCCTGCCATATTATTGTCTTATCATTCAAATTCTTGAATCTTACCTTTCCCATAACTCTTTTATCTTGACGATATGAAAATGACATTGCATCTCAGCTTGGAATCCTTTTAGTTCCTTATTGTTTCTCTCATCGTATTCCCTCGATTCTAATAGTAGGATTTGGATGACTTGGATGGAATTATGTGGTTGTAACTATGTACCGCGGCAAGATTACAATACGGTACTCTATTTAGGTAACCTGGAGTCCTATTTTGATTCATTTTCTTGACTTATAGTCATTGTATTACTTTGTTTTCTCTCGGTATCATTGCTTACGAGTTTTTTCTTATCATGAACTTGAATCCAACAACCGTGTTATATCATTCCCCTTGTCCCGTAGGGATCAATCCGTCTGCGTTTCGAAGAATAAGGAGAAACACAGGAAAGCATATGATGATTTCAATAGTTCGACATCGACCCCAACGAGAGCTGGTACAGACCGCTTCACGGCCGATCATGTGTAAGATATTTCATTGAAGAGGTTCTAACAGACCTGCCTAAATATATCAGAGTAGCTCAGCGGAAGATTCTGGGCTGACAACGACAAGTGTTAGAACAGACTTGTAAATTCATGACGAAAGGAACTGGTTGTGTGTGTGACGATAGGTGAGATTCGTGAACAGGTTGCAGATGAAGCGTTGATAGTAGTTCGGGATTTCATGGATGTGTTCGAGAACATCTCGGGTTTACTGCCAAAATGAGATGTGGAGTTCGCGATTGATCTTATTATTATAGCAGCGCCAATTCGAAGGCTTTTTATTCGATGTCACTGGTAGAATTGGAAGAGGTAAAGAGACAAGTTTCTGAGTTATTAGAGATGGGTTAGATTCGCAGCAACGGTTTACTATGGGGAACTCCATTTCTTTTGGTCAAGAAGACAGATGGCACGCAAAGAATGTGCATCGACTAGCGAAAGTTAAATCGGATGACCATCAAGAATAAGTACCCAATTCCTCGCATAAGCGAATTATTCGATCAACTCAGTGGCGCGAGAGTATTTTCGATGTTGGATTTATTATCGGGTTATCACCAAGTTTAGGTGAACACAGAAGACATCTGCAAGATGGCGTTCTGAACTCGATATGGGCATTAAGAGTATTTAGTTATGCCTTTTGGAGTTACTAACGCACCGACGATATTTATGGATTTGATGAACCTGACCTTTTCACTATTTCTAGATCAGTTCGTGTCACGCCCCGCTTCCCGGTGTATGGCGAAGGGACGCGACGAGGTCCGCTACGTATTTACTGTGAAGTAAATACGCTAAGCGTATCTAAGCAATATAAAGGTAAATCACAAGAGACAAGAGATATAAAAATAACAGCAACTTTATTAATAACATTCTTTTGTACAATGCATGAAAAGTAAATACATCTGAAATAAAAGCGATGCCTAAACAATGGCATAACAGAAAATGAAAAATACTGAATAGAACAAGGTACAATTTCTAGAACTCGGGGTCTTCGTGGAACTGATCCAAGTCTTCACCAGTGGGCTCGATCTCTGACGTGTCAGAAACACCTGACGACATTCAAAGAAGAAAGAAATAGAATGTCGTTAGCGAACAGGTCGCTCGGTAAGTCTCAAAGATAAGGAAGAATTAGAAAAGACAGAATAAGAGGTATCTTCTAAAGTTGTATAATATTGTAGAATATTGTGTTCGCGCTGTTGTTTGTAGCTTGGTACGGAAGGATGCCAGTGTATACGAGAGGGATCTCAGTATGCTAGAGACCAGGGCAAACGGAATGTACAAGGAACCGTTAAGCCACGGTACAACAGCAACGGAATATAGGTTAGGTGTCTTAATCTTACCGTCTCGTGCCACTTCTAACACCTTCCGCACCAATCTACCCCTTAAACCCTGTAGTGTTTTGATTGTATTATTGTATTGTATTGTATAAGTTGGATGACTGACCAAAATCAGGATATCAGTAAACAGGTTGTAACTGCATAATCAGGTAAATGGAATAACGGGATAATGGATGTATATCCATGGTTTGATTCAGTCAAGTTGTATAGATTGATAACTGGATTCTGGGATTCATGTGTTCATATTGAATTGGAATATTATAGATTTATATAGTACTTGAATCATATTCAAGTCGGATTATGATCAGACTCAAACCCGAGTCAGACAAAAGAAATGTAAATCGAAGTTCTATAATTGCTAGGGTCCTTAGGGTAATTTATAAAACTTGAGGGGGTTTTATGTAAAAATACTTTTGTATAGTTTTCAAGATACACCCCAATTATTTATTATTCGTCTTTATAATTATAATGAGTGTAATTTTATTTTGTGATATTTCTAGTGAAAATATCCTAGTTTCATAAATAAGGGTATTTATCTGTAATATTGATTTATTTGAAATTCATGGTATTTTAATGTAAAACTTAGTCTTGTGAATTTTAGAAAAAAAGGAATATTTATATTATAATAAAATAGATCTTTTAATGATAATATACATATATTTATACAAAAATAATTTCAATAAATATTTTATATTTTAAAAGTCTCATTTTCTTAAGATGTCGTATTTTAAACCTTTCGAGACCGAATGCTCCTTGCAGAGGTCTGAATCTCTCACTACTAAGCCGAGGGTGCACGATAAACCGTACTATCCCTAACGAGTTCCCCAAAGGTGGGTTGTAGTGGCGCTTTGCAAAGGTTTATAAATACTAAACCTTTAGAATATGGTTTTATTAAAGTAAAAGGTATTTATTTGCAAAAGTTGATTTTCCGTATTTTAGGTTTTAGGGTTTCCATTTCAACTAGACTATTTCTAAATGATCTAAACAACAAGTTGTTAGAAGTCTCAAATCGCCTCTTCACCGCCAATTGTGGCCAGGTAAGTACTGTTAGTGTATATGCCCTAGAGGCCATTACTGTATCATACTAGTTTGTATATTACTTGATAGAAGCTTGGGATATTCACAGTTGTATATACAATCTTGCTCGAAATGGTAGTATGCTACTTGGTTTGTCTATGCTTTAATATGTGCATGTGTTTCTTTTAGCATATCGCTGTTATACATATTAGTAGAGCCCTTAGGATTTTTGCTTGATTACCAACGTTGTGATGGCGCTCACACTCGTGGGAGCTGGGTGATCTATAAGCACATCCTTATACAGGTCCTTAGTCGTTGGACTATCGAGACAGGGCATCGATACTCCGGAGTAGACTAGCGTATGCGCTTCTCATCCCAGCGTGGGAGACGGTCTGTCCCACAGCCGTCAGTACGTCGTACTTGAGATAGTATGCGGGTGCTCGTTAGGTTACGAGTACACCGGACAGGACTCGTCGGGAACTGTTGGTTGGTATTATACCTATCGTCAGTTATCAGTTCCCAGGTGACATGAGTACAGCTTAGTCCGCTGACTTGACACTGTCACTTCGCCTCGAGTGTGTTCCCACTGCACTTTGATTACTACCTTACCACGGCTCAAAGGAGTCGTGCAAACAGGTAGTTTTTGGGTGCAGTCCCGAAGTACTTGGAGGCAGTGACGGTTAGACAGGATTCGTCTCTCCCGGTATTGGGGGTTGACATCGCGCTGTGTCCAGGAGAGCCATTACACGAGTAGTCCCTGGCCAGGGCAAGCGAGATATACTGGTAGGTTTCCAGTGTTATCTCAGGGTGTTCTGGGCTACACTCCGACATGACTTGTACCGCTATTAGGGGACTGACGTTCACCGCCCCCTAGGCCCGCCATGCGATGTATCAGACGAACACACCGGACTGTACGGAGATTGTCACATACAGGCTCAGTAGGAGTTCAGATGGGGTTCACCTCGTCAGTCTTCTTATCGACATCTACCTGGGGACCGTTACGTACAGCTAGTGCCGCTTGCGGTCTGTGGTTAAATCCACTGCCAGCGTAGTGTCGAGTCTTTAGAGTCCCACACAGAGAGCTATTTTCCTTTAGGCAAAATGAGTAGAGGTCGCATGGTTTTGCGACAGAGTTCGTTCACATCCGCGCACTTGTGCACGTTTGCTGTCCGGACAGCTTATACTAGCGGGCTTTGGTTTAAGCCAGATCCTAGTATAGATTTAGGATTGGTTTTTTCTCTTTGTATTCGTGTTCCTCGGATCACGAATACGGGTGCGTATGCACAGTTTCTTGAGACAGAGGGAGAGGACTTTGATTAGGGTTAATGACTATTGTCATTTTATTAACCCTAATGCTTATGTGTGTATTATTATTAATTGATATTAGTTTAATAATTGTGCATGGTTATGGTTGTTGACCATTTGACCCATCTTGACTTGTTGACCTTGTTGACACTTTGACCATCATCATTTCATTTGGAAGATGCTCTTTGATCCTTGCAATTTGCATTAAAAATGAAATGATAATGGTCATGTCTTGATTAACCATGACAATTATCTAGCTAATTATCAATTTAAAGTAATTCACACATATATGTGAGAATGGTTATTATTCTCTCATTCTATCATTTACTTTCTCTCTCTTGTTCTTCCTCTCCCTCAAGCTCTCCCCTCTCATGTGTTGAGAAACACTTGAGCTTGAGAAAAACCCTCTCTTGATAATCTCTACTCTCATCTAGGGTTCAAGGATTAGCACTTCTTGCACCCTAGTTACTTCTAGCTTGGAGTTGAAGCCAAAGGTTGAGGCTTTCGGGTGGATCTTTCTTTGACGGGAGAAGACGACTAAGGTGACCTCCTTCCACCACTCCAAGGAACAAGGAGAGAAGGACATAAAGCCCAAGGTATAACCTTTCTAGCACTTAGCTAGTTTCTAGTTAGCTTTAGCTTGTTTTTGTTTAGCAAAGATCCTTCATAGTGTAGTCCATGTTGCCTAAGCTCATAAAAATCCGATTTTTATTCCGTTTTCCGCCTCCCCGGAAGTACCGGGGTGGGCAACGTGGACTTACAGTGGTATCAGAGCCTAACTAAACATAAACTAGCTAGGTAGTAGAGTGTATCGAAGTTCAAATCGGAAAAATCGAAAAACCGAGTTTTAAAAAACCCTAAGTTTCTGTTAAAATTCTTTCTGTTCGAAATAAAATTTGTCATACTCCAAAAATCATCTCAGGGTTTTCTTAAGAAGCACAGCAAACCCGGTCCAGTGAGTCGTCTAAACCGCCGCGGTTCAGCGGCAATAGCAAGCTATTGCCGCGGAACCGCCGCCGTTTTGACTCCTTACTGAGTCGAGTTTGGTGCAGTTTTCTTATGGCTTGGTTTTGGGATTTTTAAGATGGTTTACATGTGCCCAGATTTTCCAGAATAGAAATTTATTTTTGGGGGCCTATAAATCCGTATTTTTTTTCCGAACTTCAATACACTTTGACTAAAAGGTTATATCTGTGATGTTTACATGTATTGAACGTCGGCTAATCGCTATATGTCGATTAGTCGGGGTTATACATATCTGTGATCTGTGATTAGATGATGGTATGTTTATATGAATGGGTTGGATTGTCGCGGATGAATAGCCGGGGTGGATGTGAGATGAGTGTTGCTTTTTCTTTCATTCATTGTAATATGTAAATTGATGTAATATTATTATTTGTTTGGCCGCACAACCGGGTCGGGGTTGTAGCCGTCATTATATAATTCATTTTACTGTTTTTGCTCCTAGGATAGACCCATGGAGGGGGTGCACAAACTACCGGGTATCTCGAAGTGCCGAGTGGCCTACTCACGGTGGTGAGGGAGGTTGCTTCACTTTGGGTACTTGGCGGGTAGTTTGCCGCACCCGTAGGGGTCTTGGGTGGGGTATTGGCTATTCACCGCGACCGTGTAATCCGCTTTTCGTTGCAGGCTCGAACGGATTGCGGATTCCTAGTATATCCAATGTATTCATCTGTGATCTGTAATGTCTATCATTGCTATATATTTATATATGATAACTATTTAGGCGTTGCTTATGTTTTACAGCCGCGCTAGCCCAGCCCCCGCTCTGTCGTTAGTTAAGTAACCTAACGGGTGATGATGGGGCCCCGTGGCGAATGCGAATGGCATATGCGTACGTCATATTTTGGTTGTTTTCTGCAATGGTAGGATTAAATGATGGGACGCATTAAAAGAACTAATGCAAGAAAATAAACCAAGTAAAAGTCGATTGGAACACTTTGAAAACCACTCGGTTCTTTTCAAAACTAAACTTTTAAACGCGGAGCTTGAACCACTCCTTTTAAAAGCTATCTCGTTCCATCGATTATATCAAGTTCACTACGTTCACGGTTTCGCCAAAACCATTCGTAGCCCTCAGTCATTCCACATGAATGGTCAAAAAGTATTCAAGCTATGTATTTTGGCCAAAGTCAAGGCATAGTGATTGGTAGCTATTGGGTATTCATGTGCAGCATAGATAGATGCGTTGGTTTGGGACAGTCGTGCTGCCATTTTGGCCAAAGTCAAGGGTAGGTACGGGTGGGTCCAAATTAACCAGGAGAATGACGGGTAGAACTTGACATGTGACTTATGATATTTTGGCCAAAGTCAAGGTCATAAGAGCATGGGGCAAAAATCCACATCGGGAGTTTCATAAGTACTGAAACTTGCTAGCGCTGCATACCATTTGGAGTGTGATAATTCTGGTAGGATTCCTTCGGTTTTATCACGCGATGATATTTGGATCCCGATCCTACTGTGAGTATATGCTACTCCTCGGGAAAACTCTCACTTAACGATCAATGCTATAAACTTAGTAGGTGTCTAGAAAGGTGTTAGCGGGGCTACGCTCACAGGGAAAAGAGGTTACTTAATTAAGGAACTTCGCGAAAGCGTTGGAAAACCTCCCTCGAAGTACCGACACTGGCCTGGCTGAACGGTTAAGCAAGTATTGTACGGTGAGATTGATCCTGACTAATCCTTTCTTTACGGTTTGAGAAGGGATTCGAGAGACAGTGGGAGCCATCCAGTTTAGACAAACTAAAAACCACTCTAAACTTGCAAGAGCATCATGCTAAAGTGTTTCTTTTCTCTCTCCTAATTGCAGCGACCATTCAACATGAGCGGACTTAAGTTATTACTAGATAAAAACATATTGACAGGGCCAAACTACAAAGATTGGTTCAGGAATGTCAAGATGGCAATCACTTACGACAAGTTGGGGTATGTCCTTACCACCAAAGCTCCCCCTGTCCCAGGTCCCAAAACCAGTGTCGTAGATAGGGAAATCTACAAGACCTGGGAAATAGATTGCGCGAAGGCCAGATGCCTCGTACTTGCCTCGATGGACAATGAACATCAGAAGAGGCATGAGAATATGGACCTTGAGTCCATATTTCTTCATACAAAAGAACTGTATGGAGAGCAGTCTCGTATCGCCAGATACGAAGTGTCGAAAAAGTTATTTTCGGCAAGGTTGGCCGTCGGATCATCGGTAGCGGAACACGTGCTTAAGATGATTGGCTACATAGAGGAGCTCGCGGACCTTGGGACCACGTTGGAGAATGAACTCTATACTGATTTGATTCTCCAGTCCCTTCCTTCCACTTACGCCCAGTTTATTCTTAACTTCAACATGCAAGGAAAGGAGGTTGAACTTTCCGAACTTCTGAACATGTTGAGGAGTGCTGAGGGCACCCTACAGAAGGGTAGGGAGACATCCACTTTGTTTGTAGGAGGATCTTCCTCTTCTAGATCCAGGGCGAAAGCCAAGGGTAAGAAGAAGAAAGCCCCCGCCAAACCAAGAGGCGGTGTCGGTAAAGTGGATACGAAGGGAAAAGGAAAAGCAACAAAGATAGCAGGAAAGCTGGTGGGGAAGGAAGAATGCTTCTATTGTCACAAAAGTGGTCACTGGAAACAGGATTGCAAGGCTTGGAAGGCCAGAACACAGGATTTGAAGCGAGTTGCAGCTTCAGCTTCAGGTGTGTATGTTATTGAAAACTGTCTATCAATAAACTCTACATCCTGGGTATTGGATACCGGATCAGGATCTCATATCTGTAATTCTTTGCAGGCGTTAAGAAAGCGTAGAGTTTTGAAGGCAGGTGACATGACCCTCAGAGTTGCAAACGGTGCTAGCATGGATGCTGAGGCCGTGGGGGACTATCACCTGGGATTGTCAGATGGACACTTTTTGGTTTTACGTAGTTGTTATTATGTACCAAATGCAACCTGTAATATCATTTCTGTATCTTTATTATCTAAAGAATGTTATGAATTTGCATTTGTAAGTAATGTAGTGAACATTCACCTTAATCAAGTTTTGATTGGGTCAGGTACATTGAACAACGGTATATACGTATTAAACCAGCCACAGATTTTCAATGTCCAGAATACACACAAAAGAAAGTCTCCAGAAATCGATAAAACTTTCTTATGGCATTGTAGACTGGGTCACATCAATGAGAGAAGGTTGACTAAGTTACATGCAGAAAGATATTTGGATTCGTTCGAATATCAATCGTATGCAACTTGTCAATCCTGTCTCAAAGGAAAGATGACAAAGACTCCGTTCACTGGACACGGAGTAAGAGCAAGCGAGCTCTTGGGACTCGTACACAGCGACGTGTGCGGTCCAATGTCTACACATGCGCGAAGCGGTTATTCTTACTTCATTACTTTTACGGATGACTTTTCAAGGTACGGTTATGTCTTCTTAATGAAACATAAATCCGAGGCTTTTGAAAAATTCCAGGAATATAAGAATGAAGTAGAAAAACAAACAGGCAAAAGTATCAAGGCACTGAGATCTGATCGAGGTGGTGAATACTTGAGTGCCGAGTTCCTGGGTTACTTAAAAGAGAATGGAATTCTCTCTCAGCTTACTCCTCCATACACTCCGCAACATAACGGTGTATCGGAGAGACGGAACCGAACCCTATTGGATATGGTACGGTCCATGATGAGTAACGCTGAGTTGCCGCGATCGTTCTGGGGATATGCGCTAGAATCAGCTGCATACCTTTTGAACCGAGTTCCAACTAAGACTGTGCCTACTACATCATATCAGATGTGGTGTGGGAAGAGACCCTATCTTAATCACATTAAGACATGGGGATGTCCAGCTTTTGTAAAAAAGCAGCATGCGGACAAGCTCGAGGCACGCTCAGTACAGTGCAAGTTTGTGGGATATCCAAAGAACTCCAAGGGATATTACTTCTATTGCGAAGAGGAACAAAAAGTCCTTGTTTCTCGCTATGCCCACTTTCTAGAACACCAGTTCATAGAAAAAGAATTAAGTGGGAGCGCAATAGAACTGGAAGAAATTCTAGAACCACGAGCTATTACTGAAAGCTTGGTTGAACCAGAGGGTTCGAAAGATCAGGACATTCCCACGCCACCCCGCAGGAGTAGTAGGCAGTCTCATCCTCCCGAGAGATACTACGGTTTTCTCATTGATGGGGATAGAGAGGACTGCATCATAGACTTTGATGAGCCTACTAGCTTCCAGCAAGCCATTCAGAGCGTCGACTCGGTAAAATGGCTGGATGCAATGCGGACCGAAATGGAGTCCATGTACACCAACAAAGTATGGACGTTGGACATTGCTCCAGATGGGGTAAAACCCGTAGGATGCAAGTGGATCTTCAAAAGGAAGATTGGTGTAGATGGACAGATTGAGACCTATAAAGCTAGACTGGTAGCAAAGGGTTTTCGTCAGCGACCTGGTTTGGACTATGACGAAACCTTTTCTCCAGTAGCTATGCTGAAATCCATTCGGATCCTTCTTGCCATTGCTGCCTTCCACGATTATGAGATTTGGCAGATGGACGTAAAGACAGCTTTTCTAAATGGACATTTAGAGGAGTGTGTCTATATGGATCAGCCAGAGGGTTTTCATTCAGAGTGGGAGCAGCGGAAAGGTGTGCAAGTTGCTTAAGTCCATTTATGGACTAAAGCAGGCATCGCGGAGTTGGAACATCTGTTTTGATGAGACGGTCAAGGAATTTGGCTTTATCAAAAATCCAGATGAACCATGCATCTATTGTAGATTTGTAGCGAGAACTGTAGTATTCCTCGTTTTATACGTGGATGACATTCTCTTAATAGGAAATGACATTCCTATGCTACAATCTGTCAAGGGGTTCTTGTCACACAGGTTCTCCATGAAAGACCTGGGTGATGCCTCATACATTCTGGGTATCCGGATCTACCGTGACAGATCCAAGAGGATATTAGGACTTTCACAGTCCAGGTACATCGACACCATACTGAAGAGATTCAGTATGGAAGATTCCAAGCGCGGTAATCTACCGGCTTGTCACGGGATCACCCTCTCCAAAGAGATGTCTCCCAAGACTGATTTGGAGAGGGATCGCATGTCTATTATACCCTACGCTTCTGCGGTAGGCTCTATAATGTATGCGATGTTGTGTACCAGACCGGATGTGGCTTATGCACTGAGTATGGTAAGCAGGTATCAGTCAAACCCTGGGGAGAAACATTGGATAGCAGTAAAGAACATTCTCAAGTACCTGAGAAGGACTAAGGAGATGTTCTTGGTGTATGGCGGAAAAGACCTGCAGGTTGAGGCCTTTGCTGACTCCAGCTTCCAGAGTGACAAGGATGATTCCAAGTCCATGTCGGGTTTTGTCTTTACCCTCAATGGAGGGGCGGTGTGTTGGAAGAGCTCCAAACAGGAAACCGTTGCTGACTCGACTATGGAAGCGGAATACATCGCTGCATCTGATGCCGCAAAAGAAGCTGTCTGGATGAGGAAGTTCTTGAGAGAACTTCAGGTGGTTCCGTCCATTGTTGACCCAATACCTCTGTATTGCGACAACAACGGGGCTATAGCTTTAGCGAAGGAACCCAGGTCCTATCAGAAATCCAGACACATCTTGAGGCGGTATCACCTGATCAGGGAGATCGTAGATCGCCAGGAGATCGAGGTTCGGAGGGTTGCTTCAGAAGATAACACAGCAGATCCATTCACCAAGGCCTTGCCCCAGACTCAGTTCGAGCGGCTGATCGAGATGATAGGTCTTCGATACGCCAGTACATGGCCTTAGTGCAAGTGGGAGATTGTTAGTGTATATGCCCTAGAGGCCATTACTGTATCATACTAGTTTGTATATTACTTGATGGAAGCTTGGGATATTCACAGTTGTATATACAATCTTTCTCGAAATGGTAGTATGCTACTTGGTTTGTCTCTGCTTTAATATGTGCATGTGTTTCTTTTAGCATATCGCTGTTATACATATTAGTAGAGCCCATAGGATTTTTGCTTGATTACCAGCGTTGTGATGGCGCTCACACTCGTGGGAGCTGGGTGATCTATAAGCACATCCTTATACAGGTCCCTAGTCGTTGGACTATCGAGACAGGGCATCGATACTCCGGAGTAGACTAGCGTATACGCTTCTCATCCCAGCATGGGAGACGGTCTGTCCCACAGCCGTCAGTACGTCGTACTTGAGATAGTATGCGGGTGCTCGTTAGGTTACGAGTACACCGAACAGGACTCGTCGGGAACTGTTGGTTGGTATTATACCTATCGTCAGTTATCAGTTCCCAGGTGACATGAGTACAGCTTAGTCCGCTGACTTGACACTGTCACTTCGCCTCGAGTGTGTTCCCACTGCACTTTGATTACTACCCTACCACGGCTCAAAGGAGTCGTGCAAACAGGTAGTTTTTGGGTGCAGTCCCGAAGCACTTGGAGGCAGTGACGGTTAGACAGGATTCGTCTCTCCCGGTATTGGGGGTTGACATCGCGCTGTATCCAGGAGAGCCATTACACGAGTAGTCCCTGGCCAGGGCAAGCGAGATATACTGGTAGGTTTCCAGTGTTATCTCAGGGTGTTCTGGGCTACACTCCGACACGACTTGTACCGCTATTAGGGGACTGACGTTCACCGCTCCTTAGGCCCGCCATGCGATGTATCAGACGAACAAACCGGACTGTACGGAGATTGTCACATACAGGCTCAGTAGGAGTTCAGATGGGGTTCACCTCGTCAGTCTTCTTATCGACATCTACCTGGGGACCGTTACATACAGCTAGTGCCGCTTGCGGTCTGTGGTTAAACCCACTGCCAGCGTAGTGTCGAGTTTTTAGAGTCCCACACAGAGAGCTATTTGCCTTTAGGCAAAATGAGTAGAGGTCGCATGGTTTTGCGACAGGGTTCGTTCACATCCGCGCACTTGTGCACGTTTGCTGTCCGGACAGCTTATATTAGCGGGCTTTGGTTTAAGCCAGATCCTAGTATAGATTTGGGATTGGTTTTTTCTCTTTGTATTCGTGTTCCTCGGATCACGAATACGGGTGCGTATGCACAGTTGCTGGAGATAGAGGGAGAGGACTTTAATTAGGGTTAATGACTATTGTCATTTTATTAACCCTAATTCTTATGTGTGTATTATTGTTAATTGATATTAGTTTAATAATTGTGCATGGTTATGGTTGTTGACCATTTGACCCATCTTGACTTGTTGACCTTGTTGACACTTTGACCATCATCATTTCATTTGGAAGATACTCTTTGATCCTTGCAATTTGCATTAAAAATGAAATGATAATGGTCATGTCTTGATTAACCATGACAATTATCTAGCTAATTATCAATTTAAAGTAATTCACACATATATGTGAGAATGGTTATTATTCTCTCATTCTATCATTTACTTTCTCTCTCTTGTTCTTCCTCTCCCTCAAGCTCTCCCCTCTCATGTGTTGAGAAACACTTGAGCTTGAGAAAAACCCTCTCTTGATAATCTCTACTCTCATCTAGGGTTCAAGGATTAGCACTTCTTGCACCCTAGTTACTTCTAGCTTGGAGTTGAAGCCAAAGGTTGAGGCTTTCGGGTGGATCTTTCTTTGACGGGAGAAGACGACTAAGGTGACCTCCTTCCACCACTCCAAGGAGCAAGGAGAGAAGGACATAAAGCCTAAGGTATAACCTTTCTAGCACTTAGCTAGTTTCTAGTTAGCTTTAGCTTGTTTTTGTTTAGCAAAGATCCTTCATAGTGTAGTCCATGTTGCCTAAGCTCATAAAAATCTGATTTTTATTCCGTTTTCCGCCTCCCCGGAAGTACCGGGGTGGGCAACGTGGACTTACAAGTACAAGTGAGGAAGGAGGGATCCGCTCACGAATCGTGAGACGGGCCTTTTAAAGTTACCTTTGCTCACTTGCCTAGCCTAGACACCACAAAGTCAGGTTTAGAAAAATGATCGATGTCCACAACTTATCGTATTTTCCTATTAAAAGATATTTGTTTTAAAAGTGTAGCAACCTAAAACTTTTAGAAAAGGTTTTATTAAGAAAATGGTATATAAATGTAAAATCTTGTATTATCGTATTCTAAGTGTTGATGATATCATTTAGGGTTGTATTTGTGTGTGTGTGGAGGTAGGTCATTACCTCGTGATCTACTTTAAGGTACAGCATTGTTAAAGGGTTAAATGTGAAAACTAAACATTGTGGTATTTAAGTGAAAAAATACGATAAATGGAAACGTTATCATTTCATGTGAGAAAACATGTTCAAATTAGTTGTTAAGTGATTAATAGTCAACATAAAGATGTTTAAGTATGATAGAATTGGTGATAAGTGAGATTTTATAGAAAACCGAATCGGAAATCGGTTTTGTACCGATTCCGTCGGGTTTGTAAATTCGTATTTTTATGAGAGAAAAGGAAGATAGAAATGTAGGGTTGCTAGGCACGCTCACAAGGTTCTACGAGGCATCAACCATTCCCGATTAAAATTTTAGCCGTGCCGAACAACCCAAAGCCGGATCTTTAAACTAGAGTTTATACGAAAACAAGCAGGTTAAACACTTTAACACTAAGTGAGAGGGATTACAACCTTTGTAGATCACTTCTTAAGCTCCGTGTTGAAGTCCCTTCGCTACGATCATCGTGTTCTGGACTCTCGAGAGGTTCCACGAAGAGAAAGATACAAGCTTGCTTCCGATCTTCGATACAAAGATGATCTACCTTGAAGTTTCATTAACACAAGCTAACACTCACCAAATGAAGTGAACACTCTCATCTAAAGGGCAAAGATAGATGAGAATGATGAAGTAGGATTTTTGCTCTCTTTTATTTTCTTATTCTCACTCATTTTCATCACTTAGAAAAAAGCTAGAAAGCTTTTTCCATGAAAGAAAGAAGAAGGAAGAAGAAGAAGAATATCATAATGAATATCAAACCTTTTGTGATGAATAATGAAAGGATAAATATGATCAATAATGCAACCATGGTTGACCAAACCTTTGTAGAGAATTAACCAAGGCTAGGGTTTGGGTTAGGTTAAGAATGAGTCACTTGAAAATATCTTTGCAAAAACAAAAGAAAACCTTCTAGAAACATCTAGAAAGCATTAACCCAAATCAAACCCTAATCTTGTTTAATCTCTACTAAACATATTGCATTAGTTATCATATCATGTTACAATATTATATATCACATATACAATATTTATTGTAACAAAAGAAAATAATACAATTAACATATATCGCATATATATCAATGTATTACCCGAGTGAGAAAAAGAATCTTTTAGTGAGCTAATATTAGTTAATGTAATTTAATATATCATATATATTATTATACATTAAATTATCGAATCAACACTTGATCCGACAATCCGGCTATATCTCATATAACCGACTAATATGATGCCCCAGCTATATCACATATACCCGGCCGATATCTCATATCGCGAGAATCCAATACGGTATCACATACCGCATTATCCTCGGTCCCTCACATATCACATATGTGCTCCTACTCCGTTTTGCCTGAGTCAAGAAACCTCTGTGTAGGACTCTAAAGAATCGTCAATACGCCGGCAGTAGGTGATGATCATATCAAACACCCACAAGCTACAAGCTGTCAGCTAAACGTAACAGCCACCCAGGTATTGAGCGCTCAGAAGATCAACAAGCAAGCCTATACATTCTCCTGTGAATCCAAACAGTAACACTCCCGTACAGTCCGGTCTCGTCGTCTGATATGTCGCATATCTCGCCTAGGGGTGGTAAACGTCAGACCCCAGTAGCTCGATAAGTCGTGTCGATTTGAGGTCTATAACAGTTCGAGAAACTACTGATAACTCTTACCAGTAAATCTTTGCAACCCTGGCCAGGGATTCCGGTTATAGCCAATCGAACATAGCACAACATCAACTCCCTATACCGGGAGAGACAAATCCCCTCCTATCGCTCATTGCCTCCATGTGATTCGGGACTGTACCCAAAAGCCACCTTTTTGCACGCCCTCTTAGACGTGGTATGATGGAAATCAAAGCACAGTGGGAATCACACAAGACTCTATGACGATCTCGGGTCAACAGACTACTCTGTACCAGTGTCACCGGAGAACTGCCATCTGACGTGAGGTATAATACCATCTGGGAGTTCTCGGCGAGTCCGTCCAGTGTACCCAGTCTCTACTGAGCACCCGTACACCATCCTTGATGTCAAACACCGATGGATATAGGATCATCCATCGCCCATCATATGGGTCAAGATGCGTATACGCTAGTCTGCTCTGGTGTATCGATGCCCTGTCTCGATACACCCTCGACTAGGAACAGTTATAGGATGTACTCGTCGACTACCGTGGCCCCACTAGTATGATCTCATCATAGTCCCAGTAGTCGAGTACATATCCTAAGGGCTTTATCAACATGTAATATAGAGACAATCAGATTACATGTTAAAATAAAGTACAACCAGATAGCATACTATCATGTCTAGCAAGAAAGTCCTCCCTATATATGTCCAAGCATCCATTACAATATACATCATATGTACAGTAATGGCCTCTAGGGCATACATATAACTAACAATCTCCCCCTTGCACTAGGGCCATCTGTTGTGGTATCACATACCCAACAATTAGCTGTGGTTGAAGTATCTCATACTCAACCATCCCATAAAAGTCTCTACTGGGAAAAAGGCCTTTGTGAGTGGATCCGTGCTGTCGTCCTCTGTGTCTACTCTCCTAACCTCGATCTTCCTGGAGATCAACCATATCCATGATCAGGTGATACTGCCTAAGAATTATATCTGGATTTCTGTTGGGACGGGGGGTTCCTTGGCAAAAGCCACAACTCCATTGTTACACAATGGTAGGAACGAAGTTCATCTCATGAACTTATATATATCCAGACTGCTTCTTTGGTAGCATCTTTGGTAACGATGTATCTTGCCTTTAATTGTCTAGTATGTCACGGTATCTAGCTTGGAACTCTTCCAACATACCGTCCCTCCACTGAGGGTAAAGACAATGTCTGCGACTGACATTCAGTCATCCTTATCACCCTGGAACCTTTCCAGTGATTCTTTCCAGGATCGATTGATACTATCTCACTACATCTAGTGAGAATCCTAACATCCAATTAGATCTATCTCATAGATCCAAAACCCAGGATTTAGGAGGTATCACTTTGATCCTATATGGAGAATCCTTGTGATAAGCGGAGATTGACCGGGCGTAGCATAGGAAACTCCTTCCCTATCAAGAATATGTCATCCACGTACTCTGTGAGGATCACCACCATACTCCCTACTACCTTTTTGTATATACAAGGTTCATCTACCATTTTGATGAAGTCAAACTCTTTGACTACCACATCAAAACAGATGTTCCAACTCCGCGATGCCTGTTTTATCACATAAAACATCTTGTACACGTTTCCGCTGCTCCCACTGTCTACGAAGCCCTCTGGCTGTGTACTTATAGACGCTCTTTTCTAAAACATCATTTAGAAAAGCAGTCATGACACCCAACCGTCAGATATCGTAGTCATGGTATGTAGCCGTGGAAAGTAGGATCTGGATGGACTTAAGCATAGCTTTGAAAGTCTCCACTTTTCCACGTACACCAAGTAATCTTCTCAAGATATACTTGCTCCTGATGGGGATTTAACCCTTCAGATAAAGCAACCAAAGTCCATACTTTGTTAGTGTATAAGGATTCCATCTCAGATCGATAAGCATCCAGCCATTCTTACAGAGTCCCACTCCTGATGGCCTGCTCGAAACTAGTTGGGTCATCATCTCATGATGCAATCCTCGCTCCCACTGTCATAGAGAAACCGAAGTATCTCTCAGGTGGGTGAGGAACCGTACTAGATCGGTGGAGAGGCTGAGGTTCGTTGGTTACTATTGAATCTTTCGGTTCTACCAAATCATCTGTTGTAGTTTGTATAGCTGGAACTCTTTCCAGTTCTACCTCATGACCACTAATTTTTCCACAAGAAATTCCCTTTCACAAAGGTGGCATGTTGAGAAATAAAACACTTTTGTTTCTCGGTTTGGTAGAAGATATTCCCTTGCGAATGCTTGGGATATCCAACAAACTTCCACAGATCTGACTTTACCTCGAGCTTGTCCGATTTTGCTTTTCAGACATAGGCCGGACAACCCCAAATCTTAACATACTTAAGATATGGGCTCTTTCCATTCCATATCACATATGAAGTGGTAGGCAATTGATTTGATTTGAACCCTATTCAATAGGTATGCAACTTCTCAAGTGCATAACTCCCAAAAGGAAATAGGAAACTCAGTAGTACTCATCATAGAGCACACCATATCATATAGGGTGCTATTGCTCCGCCCCGATATACCGACGTGCTGTGGTGTATACGGAGGAGTAATGCTGAGAGAGAATCTTATTCTCCTTTAGAATATTCCAGGAATTCCGTGCTCAAGTATTCTCCTCCTTGATCTCATCAAAGGATATAATACTTATACCCTTATTTTGGTTCTCTACTTCTAACTTACATTCTGTGAATATCTCAAAAGGTTCGGACTTGTGTTTCAACAGGAACATATGTCTGAATCTTGAGAGATCATCAGAGAATGTAATGAAGTACAAAGAACCGGTCTTGACATGTGTAGACAGGAGACTTTCATACATCAGCATGTATCAATCCCAAAAGTTCACTAACTCTTTCTCTGTTTCCAATAAACAGAGCTATGGTCATCTTATCTTTATGACATGACCGGCAAGTTTCACAAGATGTAAATTCAAACAGATTTAAATATGCATCTAAATGTAACTTAGCTAGTCGGGTCGCATTGATACGACCTAGTCTACAATGCCTCAAGAAGGATTCGTTCATTTCTGAACTCTTCCTCTCGTGTGTGTTCTGTATACTAAGAACTGTAGTTTGATTTAGAACGTCAATGCTTTTAGATAACGTGTCTGAACCGATCAACTCTTGATATAGGAAATGTTCAAAACATTATCCAACAATACAAAATTATATCCTTTCTTTACTAATAAAGAGACTGATATGATGTTGTATATCAAGTTCGGTATCTAATAATATTCGTTCAGAATCAATGTATTCTGGTAATACAGGATGATAGTGACCAACAGACTTGGTTGTAACTCTTGCACCGTTTCTATCTCATAAAACTTATCACTCGTTCTCAGTTTTCTACCTATCTGTAGCCCATGTAACAGATTACATATGCGGGATCCTGATCCGGTATCTCATACCCAGGATGTAAAGGATACTGAGAAACAGTTCTATGTAATGAACACACCCGAAGATGATGCATCAGGATGCACTTTCTTCGTTTGGGCGGCACGGGAATTCTGGTAATCCCCAATTTCCTGCTCTGTCTTATAACAATTATAAGTTGGAGCGGGACCAACGTTCTCCAGCTCAGTATAACAAGCGAGTTCGGTCAATATATCCGTTTTATTATCTTGATTAAGGCATGATATGGTCGCTACCTGGAGAGAGAGAGAAGAAAACACTCAGCGTATGCTCTTGCAAGATTAGATTGGTTATCTAATATATCTAATCAGGATATCTCCCACTGTTTTAGTCAAATCTTCCTTCAAATCCTAAAAGGAAAGACTAGCTGGGATTAATTACACCCTACGAGTTCGCCAATCTTTCAGCCAGGCCATTGTCGGTACTTTGAGGGAGGTTCCCCGTGCTTTCGCACGGACCTAATTAAAGTAAACCTCGTTTTCCTAGAGGCATAACCCCGTTAACACTTTTCTAGACACCTACTTGATCGGCTAATTGTAATGTGTAAAACTCTCCCAGGAGTAACTCTTACTCGTAGCGGGTATCGGGATCCAACTATCTAATAGAAGGTATGCAATCTCATTGCAAATTTCAACACTTGAAATTCCCAATAATATTTTACCCCTAGCATCTTATGACCTTGACGAAAGCCAACAAACCATAGGCTACTAGTCAAGTCCAACCCGTCATTTCCCGATTGAATTAAACCCACCCGCACGGCCCTTGACGGAAGCTAACAAAGTCGCACGACCACTCTAACTCAATCTGCATCATATGCATAAACAGATAAGCATAAATAGCTACCGCACACTACGCCTTGACGAAAGCCAACAAACGTAGCACGAATACTATGAAGTACTTATCTGAAATGACGGAGGGCTACGACAGGTTTTTAAGAAAACCCTTTGCGTAATGAACTTGATATCGTTGTAGAATCGAGTGATTTTAAATGGAGTGTTTTTTAGGCTTTTCTAGTTTTTCTAAAGGGGTCACTCCCAGTGAAGGGATCGTCGGCCCTTTCCTCATCGAATAAGGTGCAGGATATTTCACAAATATCACTTTCCAAAGTAAGAACTATAGAAGCAATCAAAAGACAGACTGAGTTTGTAGCATCTGCTAGTTTCACTAAAGAGGTCACTCCCGGTGAAGGGATTTCGGCTCTTTTCTTATCGAATAAGGTGCTGGATGTTCTACAAGGAACACCGCTATGCAAAGCAAGAACTAGAGCTACCAGTTTTTAAACAAGTTTCTACAACATCTTTAGGTTTCTTTTATTTCATTAATCTCATTAATGAAGCCCCATTTTATTATGCTTCACAAGCATCTCTTTTTGAAACGAAATCTGCAATATAACATATATCTCATATATATAATATAAACATTCGTCTCAGGCAGTAATATGATCTCATCACAGAACATTGCAGCAGAAGAAACATATATGAAATATTGGATATACTAGGACATCCGTGTTTTAATACGAGCCTGTATAAAACACGGATTCCACGGTCGCGATGAATAGCCAAACCCACATCGCTAGACCCCTACGAGAGCGGCAAGCAACACTGCCAATTCTAGGGTTAGGAGACCCGGTCTCGACTCCTCGAGATGGTCTCCCACTGGACCCTAGAACCCGGTTACTTGTGCTCCCCGCCTTGGGTCTACCTAATGCGGAAAAGGAAATAATATACAATGGTGACATCATCCTCAGCCCGGAAGTGGCCCAATAAAAGAATATTACATACAAATGAATTTTGCATGAATGAAAAAGAAAAACTCTCATCTCACATAAAACCCCCGGCTATTCAGAACGCGACGATCCAATATAACATATCACAGCAATACATAATATCTCATATCATCAACGTAAGCAAGTATGCGTATCCCGATTGTCGTTGATGTATAGCAACGAAGCCGGCGATACACCACATACTATGCTTACGGTCACAGAAAAGAAAGTGTAAAACTACAACAGTTGGAATCCACAACCTTCTTAGACATCGCATGCCTAACAAAATGAATTCCTTAGACATCGCATGCCTAACAATTATAAACCCCGCATTTTAGTCTCAATCATCGAAAACACTTTTCAATATCAAGTCGGGCAATTCAACAAGATTCCCGACAACCTGATCGAATGTTCGTCGCAAACTTTAGTAGATGGCCGCACCCCCGGATGCCGTCGACGAAGTGCACTAAGGCAGAACACCGCTGCCGCGAGCACCCGAACGGATGCTTTTGGCGACGGGGTTCTCCTACAGTCACTTGGTCGGGGTTATGGGGCGTGGCTATCTATTAAGTTTACCCGGCGAGTATCCACGTACGCTACGTGATTGCGACGGACTTTTGATCACATCAAAATTCCGTGGCAACCGATCAACTGAGACTAAACTGCTAGATTTATAACATTCAAATTAGTTATCTCATAACTACTTGTGGATTCCAAATATTGTATCACATTCCAGATAAATAGACAGTGTTAAACTTTCCGATCGAATAATCAAACACCCAAGATTTCCCAAATAGTTCTCAACACTTGAAATTAGTTTAAAAACATCCACCACATGCCACAGTACCAATGGTCCAGCCGTAGAAGGGTCAAGCCAACGCCTCACATGTGGCACGCCGTACTGCGCCAAACCCTAAGGTTCAGAGGCAGTTCAAGACGGTCACATAATCGAGTTAAGGTTTGTTGTCTTCTAGAGGGTCCACCGCGTTACTTGCATGACTTAGAACGTTCTTAAACTACGGAAAAAATCTAATGCTTGGAAATTTTCCGGTAGGGGAAAAAGTGAGTTATTGATATCCGTTCGAACTTTTAACACGTTCTAAAAAATTACCCGGACAAACCAAACGAAGTTAAATTATCCGATCGAATCAATGAGTCCCCAATACACCCCAGAAAACTCAACACTTGAGTAAGAATTAAAAATTCCCAGAAGACTCAGGAAACAGCTACGGACGTTACTGTAGCAAAACGAGTCCCTAGTCCCCACATACGACCGCGGAACCGCCGCCACAAGCAGGGTATTGCGGTGGATCCGCGGCGCTACAGTGGACTTAGGCAGTCGTTTTCTACAGTTATCCTTAGATTTCCCTGCTCAATTTTCTGAGAATTTTTAATACAAAAAAATCAACAGTTTGAAAAAATATCCAGAGAAGGGTATAAACGGTTGTTTCGGAGTTCGATCGGACTTTAAACTTCGCCTAAAACTTTAGCTTGGCTCTGATACCACTGTAGGGTTGCTAGGCACGCTCACAAGGTTCTAAGAGGCATCAACCATACCCGATTAAAAATTTAGCCGTGCCGAACAACCCAAAGCCGGATCTTTAAACTAGAGTTTAGGCGAAAACAAGCATGTTAAACACTTTAACACTAAGTGAGAGGGATTACAACCTTTGTAAATCCGGTCCTTCACTTCTTAAGCTCCGAGTTGAAGTCCCTTCGCTACGATCATCGTGTTTTGGACTCTCGAGAGGTTCCACGAAGAGAAAGATGCAAGCTTGCTTCCGATCTTCGATACAAAGATGATCTACCTTGAAGTTTCATTAACACAAGTTAACACTCACCAAATGAAGTGAACACTCTCATCTAAAGGGCAAGGATTGATGAGAATGATGAAGTAGGATTTTTGCTCTCTTTTATTTTCTTATTCTCACTCATTTTCATCACTTGGAAAAAAGCTAGAAAGCTTTTTCCATGAAAGAAAGAAGAAGGAAGAAGAAGAAGAATATCATAATGAATATCAAACCTTTTGTGATGAATAATGAAAGGATAAAGATGATCAATAATGCAACCATGGTTGACCAAACCTTTGTAGAGAATTAACCAAGGCTAGGGTTTGGGTTAGGTTAAGAATGAGTCACTTGAAAATATCTTTGCAAAAACAAAAGAAAACCTTCTAGAAACATCTAGAAAGCATTAACCCAAATCAAACCCTAATCTTGTTTAATCTCTACTAAACATGTTGCATTAGTTATCATATCATGTTACAATATTATATATCACATATACAATATTTATTGTAACAAAAGAAAATAATACAATTAACATATATCGCATATATATCAATGTATTACCCGAGTGAGAAAAGAATCTTTTAGTGAGCTAATATTAGTTAATGTAATTTAATATATCATATATATTATTATACATTAAATTATCGAATCAACACTTGATCCGACAATCCGGCTATATCTCATATAACCGACTAATATGATGCCCCGGCTATATCACATATACCCGGCCGATATCTCATATCGCGAGAATCCAATACGGTATCACATACCGCATTATCCTCGGTCCCTTACATATCACATATGTGCTCCTACTCCGTTTTGCCTGAGTCAAGAAACCTCTGTGTAGGACTCTAAAGAATGGTCAATACGCCGGCAGTAGGTGATGATCATATCAAATACCCACAAGCTGCAAGCGGTCAGCTAAACGTAACAGCCACCCAGGTATTGAGCGCTCAGAAGATCAACAAGCAAGCCTGTACATTCTCCTGTGAATCCAAACAGTAACACTCCCGTACAGTCCGGTCTCGTCGTCTGATATGTCGCATATCTCGCCTAGGGGTGGTAAACGTCAGACCCCAGTAGCTCGATAAGTCGTGTCGATTTGAGGTCTATAACAGTTTGAGAAACTACTGATAATTCTTACCAGTAAATCTATGCAACCCTGACAAGGGATTTCCGGTTATAGCCAATCGAACATAGCATAACATCAACTCCCTATACCGGGAGAGACGAATCCCCTTCTATCGCTCATTGCCTCCATGTGATTCGGGACTGTACCCAAAAGCCACCTTTTTGCATGCCCTCTTGGACGTAGTATGATGGAAATCAAAGCACAGTGGGAATCACACAAGACTCTATGACGATCTCGGGTCAACAGACTACTCTGTACCAGTGTCACCGGAGAACTGCCATCTGACGTGAGGTATAATACCATCTGGGAGTTCTCGGCGAGTCCGTCCAGTGTACCCAGTCTCTACTGAGCACCCGTACACCATCCTTGATATCAAACACCGATGGATATGGGATCATCCATCGCCCATCATATGGGTCAAGATGCGTATACGCTAGTCTACTCTGGTGTATCGATGCCCTGTCTCGATACACCCTAGACTAGGAACAGTTATAGGATGTACTCGTCGACTACCGTGGTCCCACTAGTATGATCTCATCATAGTCCCAGTAGTCGAGTACATATCCTAAGGGCTTTATCAACATGTAATATAGAGACAATCAGATTACATGTTAAGATAAAGTACAACCAGATAGCATACTATCATATCGAGCAAGAAAGTCCTCCCTATATATGTCCAAGCATCCATTACAATATACATCATATGTACAGTAATGGCCTCTAGGGCATACATATAACTAACAAGAAAAATGGGACTTACGGGTTTGGACAACACTAGAGAGTGAGAGGGAAGTAGAGGGTTTGCCGGTGCGTCGAATCATCGTTGAGCTCCTAGCACGATCACCGGAATTCCGCCGTCGATTTCGTCAGCGCTTCGCCTTTCGCTCGTTTCCAACGTACCAAAGTTCTCTTGGGATTTTGAGAGAGTGGACTCAGAAATTTAGGATGAGAGGGTGAGAGTAGGGGGTGTATTTTTAGGCTAGGGTTAGGGTTTTTAATTAAAAAAATATAAAAATTAAATAAAAATCATTAAAATTTGGAGTAAAAGAGGTTTAATGTGCTCTCTGTAACCGATCTAGAAATTTAGTGTGTGCAGGGGGGTGGATCAAGTCAAGATGCTCACTTTCGATGTTGACGATTCGGCCGTCCGGCCAAGTCCAGCCGGCGGCGCCGGACCGAGTCGAAGCGTCGATGGGTGGGGGGTCTCCTGGGGGGATTTATGGTACATCTAACTTTTTATGTGCAGAAGGAAATTTGTGAGAAACGCACGTGTAACTGTTGGTATTCTAAAAAATCAAAAACAAAATAATATTAAAAATAATGTGGGGCAGGGGATTTGAACTCTGGTGGCTTGGTTCAGCAGTGCAAGGTATTACCAATGAGCTACAAACTCCTTCTTGTAATTGGAGTGAAATAAATACTTAAAGAGATATCGGCAACAATAAATACTCCAAGTATACATTGAATTTAAATCAATTCTTTGTACATTAAAAATGGAGTTGTTATAGTCTACCCTCCTTACAAAAATTTCGTCCTCGAAATTTACTACTTTTATTTGATGACTAGTTTACAAAGAGGTGTGGATATCTAGTACGCATTTCATCCTCCCTTTCCCAAGTGGACTCTCCTGGAGTGTCTTTCCTCCACATCACTCGAACCAAGTTAACTTCCTTGTTCCGAAGTGTCTTCACTTTTCTGTCCAGGATCTCCACAGGCTGTTGTTCACAAGACAAATCGGGCTGTATCGTGAGCTCGAAATGATCGAGAACATGACTGGGGTCACTCACATACCTTCTGAGTTGGGATATGTGGAACACATTATGCACTCCTTCCAATGAAGATGGAAGCGCTAAGCGGTATGCCACTTCACCGACTCGTTCGAGCATGTCGAATGGTCCAATATATCTCGGACTTAGCTTACCCCGTCTTCTAAATCGGATCACTCCGCGGTTCGGAGATATCTTCAAGAACACATGATCTCCTGGCTGGAACTCCAAATGTCGTCTCTTCGCATCAGCCCAGTGCTTCTGTCGATTTTGGGCTATGCGCATTCTTTCCCTGATAGTATGAACCACATCAACAGTTGCTACTATCATCTCTGGTCCAAGAAGTTCCCTATCTCCGATATCGTCCTAACTTAATGGCGATCGACACTTCCTTCCATACAGTGCTGCAAAAGGTGCCATTCCTATGCTTGCTTGGTAGCTGTTATTGTACGAAAATTCCACAAGATGTAGGTGATCTTCCCATGATCCTTTGAAGTCTAACATACACGCTCTGAGCATATCCTCCAAGATCTGAATAGTTCGTTCTGACTGACCATCTGTTTGTGGATGATAAGCCGTGCTGAAGTTCAGACTTGTTCCCAAGCTTACTTGCAGACTTTGCCAAAATTGCGATCGGAACCTGGTGTCACGATCGGAGACAATGCAGACCGGTACTCCATGAAGTCTTACAATTTCCTGTATGAGTTCATGGGTATCAGGGGTAATACATTATGAAGAGTTTAAATCTTAATTAGATTATTACCTCCATGTACTTCTTTGCTAATGTCTCAGTTGATTGGCCAACTCGAAATGGGATGAAGTGAGCCGACTTTGTGAGTCGATCCACAATGACCCATACAACATCGTTACCCTTTGTGCTGCGAGGAAGAGCAGTCATAAAATCCATCGTGATGTGTTGCCACTTCCATTCTGGGATTGGTAACGGTTGAAGTAATCCAACAGTCCTGTGATATTCAGCCTTTACTTGCTGACACACCAAGCATTTTGCGACGCTTCTGGCTACTTCACGTTTCATTCCATGCCACCAATAATTCTGACATAGATCTTTGTACATTTTGGTACCTCCAGGGTGTACTGAGTAGGGAGAGCTGTGAGCTTCTTTCATTAACTCTTCCCGAACAGGACCTTTTGGTACACACAATCTGCTGCCGTATCTCAAAGATCCGTCTTCATGGACGATGAAGTCTGTTCTGAGTCCATTCTCCACTTGTTCTCTGATCTTTTGCAACTTAGCATCACTTGCCTAGGCTGCTTTGATCTGATTGACAATGGTTGATTGAACTTGTAAATTCATCAAACTTGAAGCATTACCTGGCATGACTACTTCAATCTCCATCTGATGTAAGTCTTGTTGAAGCTTCCACTGAGCGGTGAGATTCATCGATAATGGTTGGCGACTAAGAGCATCAGGTACTACATTCACCTTCCCTGGGTGATATTGCAAGTTGATGTCAAAGTCCGCCATGAGTTCTAACCATCTTCTCTGCCGCATATTCAACTCCTTCTGAGTAAACACGTACTTCAGGCTCTTATGATTTGTGTAGATGTTCACTCGTTCACCAAGTAGATAATGACGCCAAATCTTGAGAGCAAAAATGACGGCTGCCAACTCCAGATCATGCGTCAGATAATTGCGCTCGTGAATCTTCAGCTGTCTTGAAGCATAAGCCACAACCTTACCGTGCTGATGTAGAACACATCCTAATCCCTTACCGGATGCATCGCAATGTACTTCGAATCCTCCAGATTGATCCGGTATGACGAGAATAGGTGCTGATGTCAACCTTGACTTGAGTTCTACGAAAGATTGTTCGCATGCTTCTGACCACACAAATTCTTCATCTTTACGTGTGAGTTTGGTCAGGGGCGTTGCTATCTTTGAAAAGCCTTCAATAAACCTTCTGTAATATCCAGCTAAACCCAAGAAACTTCGAATATCCTTCACTGACTTTGGTGTAGGCCATTCGCTAACTGCTGAAACTTTCGCTGGATCCATAGAGATTCCTTCTCCTGATACGATATGTCCAAGAAAACCAACTTGCATTAACCAAAACTCGCACTTGCTGTACTTGGCATAAAGCTGATGTTGTCGAAGAGTTTCTAGGACAATTCGTAAGTGCTCCGCATGTTCTTTCCGACTCTTAGAATACACCAGGATGTCGTCGATGAAGATGACAACAAACCTGTCTAAGTACTCCCGGAAAACTTGATTCATTAGGTTCATGAATATTGCGGGTGCGTTGGTCACTCCAAATGGCATCACTAAAAATTCGTAATGTCCATAGCGAGTTCTGAAAGCTGTTTTGTGAATATCAGCTTCCTTGACCTTCACTTGATGATAACCTGAACGAAGATCCAATTTAGAGAAAACACAAGATCCACTTAGCTGATCGAATAAATCATCGATGCGCGGGAGTGGATACTTGTTCTTTATAGTGACTTCGTTCAAGGCTCTGTAATCGATGCACATTCTGTATGAACCTTCCTCCTTCTTCATAAGTAGTACATGTGATCTCCAACTTGAAGTGCTGGGACGAATCCATCCTTTCGCCAGTAATTCGTCCAACTGTGTTCGGACTTCCTTCAAACCTTCCGAACTTAAACGATAGGGTGCTTTGATCACCGGTTGTGCTCCTGGTACTAAATCAATACTGAATTCAAGAGCTCGATCGGGAGGCAAACCTGATATATCGTCAGGAAATACATCGTCGAACTCTCGAACCACATCTGGCCTTGATTCTTCCTCTGCTTGAGCTGCTGCAACTACTGCTTCTCTTGGCTTCGCTTTGTAGGTACTTGGCTCCAGTGTACGGTCTCTGCTTTTGAAATAGAAGACCGGATGGTCTGGAATCTCAAATACTACCCTCCTTTGACGACAGTCGATGGTAGCATAAAAAGTTCCAAGCCAATCCATTCCTAGAACTACATCGAAGTTCGGTATGTCCAGCACTTTGAAGTCAGCATAAAACTCTCTGCTGCAGACGATGACTGGACACAAACGGTATCCCATAGTTGCTTTTAGAACGCCATTTCCTGAACTGACATTCCAGCTGGATACAAGCGGTGAGACTGGAATCGCATGGGTTCGAACAAACCATTGCGACATAAAACAGTGAG
Organism: Agapanthus africanus; assembly: GCA_030015575.1. Lineage (NCBI taxonomy): Eukaryota > Viridiplantae > Streptophyta > Magnoliopsida > Asparagales > Amaryllidaceae > Agapanthus > Agapanthus africanus. The sequence continues at coordinate 285,447,095 of JASDDO010000019.1, forward strand.
ATGCTCCAGTATCAAACAGTGCTAGTATAGGGATTGAAGATACTAAGATTGTACCTAAGGTATGTGGGATATGTTTTAGGTATAGGGAAAGTGTGTAGATAAACAAGACTAAAAGAAAAGTTTGAGAAGGAAAGTTTACCAGTGATGAGAAAAATTTGGGTCAGGACAGATCCAAGTACATGAAATGATAAGATTCAAGGAATAGAAAATTGTAAGATTCAAGAAACATGAATTGTAAAGAATGTTTTAGTTGCTGGTTCTTGTGTTATATTGCTTAGGTTGTTCACGCAGAACAGAACTGCATAGTATAGTTCTATACAGCTCTGACCTGCATGGGCCACCAACAAAACCTGTCACGCCCCGCTTCCCGGTGTACGGCGAAGGGACGCGACGAGGTCCGCTATGTATTTACTGTGAAGTAAAAAAGCTAAGCGTATCTAAGCAATATAAGGGTAAATCACAAGAGACAAGAGATATAAAAATAACAACAACTTTATTAATAACATTCTTTTGTACAATGCATGAAAAGTAAATACATCTGAAATAAAAGCGATGCCTAAACAATGGCATAACAGGAAATGAAAAATACTGAATAGAACAAGGTACAATTTCTAGAGCTCGGGGTCTTCGTGGAACTGATCCAAGTCTTCACCAGTGGGCTCGATCTCTGACGGGTCCAAAACACCTGACGACATTCAAAGAAGAAAGAAATAGAATGTCGTCAGCGAACAGGTCGCTCGGTAAGTCCCAAAGATAAGGAAGAATTAGAAAAGACAGAATAAGAGGTATCATCCAAAGTTGTATAATATTGTAGAATATTGTGTTCACGCTGTTGTTTGTAGCTTGGTACAGAAGGATGCCAGTGTATATGAGAGGGGTCTCAGTATGCTAGAGACCAGGGCAAATGGAATGTACAAGGAACCGTTAAGCCAGGGTACAACAGCAACGGAATATAGGTTAGGTGTCTTAATCTTACCGTCTCGTGCCACTTCTAACACCTTCCGCACCAATCTACCCCTTAAACCCCGTAGTGTTTTGATTGTATTATTGTATTGTATTGTATAAGTTGGATGACTGACCAAAACCAGGATATCAGTAAACAGGTTGTAACTGCATAATCAGGTAAATGGAATAACGGGATAATGGATGTATATCCATGGTTTGATTCAGTCAAGTTGTATAGATTGATAACTGGATTCTGGGATTCATGTGTTCATATTGAATTGGAATATTATAGATTTATATAGTACTTGAATCATATTCAAGTCGGATTATGATCAGACTCAAACCCGAGTCAGACAAAAGAAATGTAAATCGAAGTTTTATAATTGCTAGGGTCCTTAGGGTAATTTATAAAACTTGAGGGGTTTTTATGTAAAAGTACTTTTGAATAGTTTTCAAGATACACCCCAAGTATTTATTATTCGTCTTTATAGTTATAATGAGTGTAATTTTATTTTGTGATATTTCTAGTGAAAATATCCTAGTTTCATAAATAAGAGTATTTATCTGTAATATTGATTTATTTGAAATTCATGGAATTTTTATGTAAAACTTAGTCTTGTGATTTTTAGAAAAAAGGAATATTTATATTATAACAAAATAGATCTTTTAATGATAATATACATATATTTATACAAAAATAATTTCAATAAATATTTTATATTTTAAAAGTCTCATTTTCTTAAGATGTCGTATTTTAAACATTTCGAGACCGAATGCTCCTTGCGGAGGTCTGAATCTCGCACTACTAAGCTGAGGGTGCACGATAAACCGTACTATCCCTAACGGGTTCCCCAAAGGTGGGTTGTAGTGGCGCTTTGTAAATGTTTATAAATACTAAACCTTTAGAATACGGTTTTATTAAAGTAAAAGGTATTTATTTGCAAAAGTCGATTTTCCATATTTTAGGTTTTAGGGTTTCCATTTCAACTAGACTATTTCTAAATGATCTAAACAACAAGTTGTTAGAAGCCTCAAATCGCCTCTTCACCGCCAATTGTGGCCAGGTAAGTACAAGTGAGGAAGGAGTGATCCGCTCACGAATCGTGAGACGGGCCTTTTAAAGTTACCTTTGCTCACTTGCCTAACCTAGACACCACAAAGTCAGGTTTAGATAAACGATCGATGTCCACAACTTATCGTATTTTCCTATTAAAAGATATTTGTTTTAAAAGTATAGCAACCTAAAACTTTTAGAAAAGGTTTTATTAAGAAAATGGTATATAAATGTAAAATCTTGTATTATCGTATTCTAAGTGTTGATGATATCATTTAGGGTTGTATTTGCGTGTGTGTGGAGGTAGGTCATTACCTCGTGATCTACTTTAAGGTATAGCATTGTTAAAGGGTTAAATGTGAAAACTAAACATTGTGGTATTTAAGTGAAAAAAATACGATAAATGGAAACGTTATCATTTCATATGAGAAAACTTGTTCAAATTAGTTGTTAAGTGATTAATAGTCAACATAAAGATGTTAAGCATGATGGAATTGGTGATAAGTGAGATTTTATAAAAAACCGAATCGAAAATCGGTTTTGTACCGATTCCGTCGGGTTTGTAAATTCGTATTTTTATGAGAGAAAAGGAAGATAGAAAAAGGGGACTTACGGGTTTGGACAACACTAGAGAGTGAGAGGGAAGTAGAGGGTTTGCCGGTGCGTCGAATCGTCGTTGAGAGCTCCTAGCACGATCACCGGAATTCTGCCGTCGATTTCGTCAGCGCTTCGTCTTTCGCTCGTTTCCAACGTACCAAAGTTCTCTTAGGATTTTGAGAGAGTGGACTCAGAAATTTAGGATGAGAGGGTAGAGGGTAGGGGGTGTCTTTATAGGGTTAGGCTAGGGTTAGGGTTTTTAATTAAAAAAATGTAAAAATTAAATAAAAATCATTAAAATTTGGAGTAAAAGAGGTTTAATGTGCTCTCTGTAACCGATCTAGAAATTTAGTGTGTGTAGGGGGGTGGACTAAGTCAAGATGCTCACTTTCGATGTTGACGACTCGGCCGTCCGGCCAAGTCTGGCCGGCGGCGCCGATCCGAGTCGGGCCGAGTCGAAGCGTCGATGGGTGGGGGGTCTTCTGGGAGGATTTATGGTGCATCTAACTTTTTATGTGCAGAAGGAAATTTGTGAGAAACGCACGTGTAACTGTTGGTATTCTAAAAAATCAAAAACAAAATAATATTAAAAATAATGTGGGGCAGGGGATTTGAACTGTGGTGGCTTGGTTCAGCAGTGCAAGGTATTACCAATGAGCTACAAACTCCTTCTTATAATTATGGAGTGAAATAAATACTTAAAGAGATATCAGCAACAATAAATACTCCAAGTATACATTGAATTTAAATCAATTCTTTGTACATTAAAAATGGATTTGTTACAGTTCGTGCTGGTATTCATCAATGATATTTTGGTTTTCTTGAGGATCAAAGAAGAGCATGAAGAACACTCAAGGATCGCACTATAGACGTTGAGACAAGAAAAAATGTACGCTAAGGTGAGAAAGGGCAAGTTTTGGCTTGATGAAGTGATGTTCTAGCTCATGTTGTTATTGGTTAGTTGTGCTCATTCTATATCGAAAGTAGAGAGGCGGAATGCACATAAATTAAATTTTAAGTAAACACAACCAACTAAACCCCTAGTGATCAAACCATAAGCCTAACCTAGCAACTACTAGGAGTTAATCTACTTGGTTAGAATTTTATACCGAAATGATTCGTGTCCTTCGGTCTTCAAATCCTCTTCTTTAGCTCCTTAGGGTCTCCTCGATTGAACTTTGCTTGGCGGCCTTCTTGATCTTAGACGATCCACCCGAAGGAATATGGCTCAAGCTTGCACTTCAAAAAGAAGCAACTAAATAAACTAGTTTGCTAAGCTAGTTCATTTAGGAGATGTAGTGAGTTGTTCTAGTATTTTTATCTCACTTCAACTCTTGATTCTCAACTCATAAGAGTGTAGGATTGAAGATGAAGGAGGAGCTTAAGAAAAGAGCTAGTGAGGAGAGAGAACAAAAAAATGAGAGTGAAAAAACTCATGAGAGAAAAAAATATCAACCATAGTTTTGGATAGATCATTTTCAAATATAATATCACAATCATGCTTGAATAGTTTGTACAAATGAATATACAATTCATTTATCAATACTATTCAAGTATGGTTCTCACCATTCTGATCTCATTTTCTCTTTTACACATTGTTTCCATTTTACAAAAATATGGAAAATACATGATAATGTGTCCTCCTTATAGAATGTCTTTCCGTATAAATATGGAATACACTCCACCGTATATACATACCCGTATTCATATCAAAATACGAACACCCAAAGAGATAGAATAAAACAAAGAACATAATACTAGAATATATATATATATATATATATATATATATATATATATATATATATATATATGTAAATTATTAAATCAATACCTGATTTAATAATCTTGCTTAATCCTAAGCCGGCTAGTATTACCAACCATCCGATTAAAAGTCCATGTAGCCAGTACCCTCATTTGATCGGAACTCTGCACGTATCAAAATACGGCTACTACATCATTTCGCCTGAACTAGGGAAACCTTCTGTATGGGACTCTAAATACTCAACAATACGCTGGCAGTGGGTTTAACCACAAGCACGTCAGCGGCACTAGTTCTACGTAACGGCTACTTAGGTACCTGTTGCTGGGTTCCTTAGCACCCTCACCATGTTTTCTAAGGCATCTAGCATGCAATTTTAAAAAACCTAGAGTGCTAAGCAACCCGGAATGAGGATCTAACTAGAGGATTATAGTTAAAACTAACATGTAAACAACTTTACACTAAGTGAAATAGGAATACAATCTTTGTAGACCGGTCCTTCACTTCTAAAGCTCCGTGTAGTAGTCCCTTTACTCCAAGTAGTGGTGTCCTGGACTCTCGTTATGCTCCACTAGGTGAAATGATCGAGCTTGCTCAAGGATCTTCGAGGCCGAAAATGATCTACGTCGAGGAATTTCCAACTCAAGCTACATCTTCACTAATTGAGAATTAGTGAAGCAAACAACCTATACTAAATGGCTAGTCTAGTGTAGATTGGTGAAGTAGGAATTTTGCTCACTTTAGAATAATTTTTCTTACTGTTTTTCTTTACCTCACTTGAAGCTAGAGAGCAAGAATGGAGGAGATGAAGAAAATGATCAAGTGTTCAACTCATGAACCATGGGTGAGAAAATATCATATATAACTCATGTAGAGACTAAACCATGGCTAAACATAATGGTTAGGTTAATAAATATCTAAAGTAAAACAAAATTAGTGGACTAAGTCAATGGTTTCCACAAGCTTCTCCAAGCTTCAAGCCATGACTAGTTTCCACCTAATTTTGATTTTCCCTTAATAATTAAAACCCCACATTATCTTAAGTATGGTATGAGTCTCATACTCCCAAGTCCAATGTATCATCTAGCATGACGCAAAATAAATACATTAACATATACACATATATATTAAATGTATAATGAGAAAAACATTTTTCTTAAGCAAGCTAATATTAGTTAATGTATATTAATATATCATATATATAATTATACATTAAATTATTAAATCAACACTTGATTTAATAACCCGGTTGTACCACATACAACCGACTAATATCATTTATATGCATATCACATATACATATAACATATCATTGAATCAACACTTGATTCAACAATCCGGTTATATCACATATAACTTATATCGTGAGATTGGAAAACGGTATCAAATACACGTATTAATCTCGGTCCCGCACATATCACATATGTGCCCTACTTCATTTCGCATGAGCTAGGAAACCTCTGTGTAGGACTCTAATGACTCGTCAATAAGCCGGCAGTAGGTGATGATCATATCAGTCACCCACAAGCCGTCAGCGGTACTTGCTGGATGTAATGGCTACCCGGGTATTGAGCGATCAGAAAATCAACAAGCAAGCTTGTCCACACTCCTGTGAATCCAACAACAACACTACAGTATAGTCCGGTCTCTTCATCTGATATGTCCCATATCTAGTCTGGGGGTGGTAAACATCAGACCCCAGTAACTTGATAAGTTGTTCCGATGTGAGGTTCATAACGGATCGAGAAACTACTGATAACATTTACCAGTAAATCTCCGTATCAGCCCTGGCCAGGGACTTCCTGTTATGGCCAATCGAGCACAGCGCAACATCAACCCCCAATACCGGGAGAGATGAATCCCCTCCTATCTCTCATTGCCTCCATATGACTCGGGATTGTACCCAAAAACCACTGTTTTGCACGCTCTCTTGAACGTGGTAAGGTGGAAATCAAAGCACAGTGGGAATCACACAAGTCTCTATGACGATCTCAGGTCTGCAGACTAACCTGTACCAGTGTCACCAGAGAACTGCTATCTGACGTTAGGTATAATACCATCTAGGAGTTCTCGGCGAGTCCTGTTCAGTGTACCCAGTCTCCACTGAGCACCCGTATACCATCTTTGATATCAAACACCAATGGATACGGGATCATCCATCGCCCATCAAATGGGTCAAGAAGCATATACGCTAGTCTACTCTGAAATATCGATGCCCCGTCTCGATACACTCTCAACTAGGAACAATTAAAGGATGAACTTGTGGACTACCTGGCCCCACTAGTATGATCTGCATCATAGTCCTGGTAATCAAGTATACATCCTAATGGCTTTATCAACATGTGAGAGCAAGACAATATCACAATACTAGTCTACATGTTAAGATAAAGAGTAACCAGATAGCATACTATTATGTCGAGCAAGAAAGTCCTCCCTATATATGTCCAAGCATCCATTGTAATATACAATCATATACAACAATGGCCTCTAGGGTATATATACAACTAACAATCTCCCACTTGCACTAAGGCCAGTTGTTGTAGAATCTCATACCTAACGTCCCAAAAACTCTCAAACTGTATCTATGGTTTTGGCCTCTGTGAGTGGATCCGTCATGTCATTCTTCATATCAACTCTTCTGACCTCGATCGCCCGAAGATCAACCATTTCCCCGATCAGGTGATACTACCTAAGAATATGTCTGGATCACTGATGGGATCGGGATTCTTAGGCCAAAGCCGCAATTCCATTTTCACCACAATGGTAGGAACCAAGTTCATCTCATGAACATCTATACCCAGACAACCACTTTGGTAGCATCGTTGGCAGCGATGTAATCACCCTTTATCGTCGAGTCTGCCACGGTATCTAGCTTGGAACTCTTCCAATATACCGTCCTTCTACCGAGGGTAAAGACAAAACCCGCGACTGTCTTACAGTCGACCTTATCACTCTGGAAGCTCGAATCGGTAAAGGACTCTACATGGAGTTTCACTGTTACCAAACACTAAGAACATTTCTTTAGTCCTTCTCAAATACTTAAGAATGTTCTTCACAGCTATCCAACGTTTCTCCCCAGGATCTGATTGACACCTACTCACTACACCTAGTGAGTATGATACATCCTTTTAGATCTATCTCTATAGATCTTAATCACTGGATGTAGGAGGCATCACCCAGATCCTTCATGGAGAAACATTGTGATAAGAGGAGCTTGACCGAGTGTAGCATAGGAACACCATTTCCTATCAAGAGTATGTCATCCACGTACGATACGAGGAAGATAACCTTACTCTCTACTACTTTCTTGTATATACAAGGTTCATCTACTATTTTGATGAAGTCAAACTCTTTGACTGCCACATCAAAACAGATGTTCCAACTCCGCGATGCCTGCTTTAATCTGTAAATTGATTTAAGCAACTTGCACACCTTTCCGCTGCTCCCACTATCTACGAAGCCCTCTGGCAGTGTCATGTACACGCTTCCTTCTAAATCACCTTTTAGAAAAGCGGTCTTGATGTCTATCTTCCAGATTTCATAGTCATGGTTAGCAGTGATAGAAAGTAGAATCCGGATGGACTTAAGTATAGCCACTGGCGAAAAGGTTTCATCAAAATCCACACCTGGTTATTGACGACAACCTTTTGCAACAAGTCTAGCCTTGAAAGTCTCAAGTTTTCCATCAACACCAAGAATCTTCTCAAGATCCACTTGCTCTCGATGGGTTTTACCCCTTCATGTGCAACTACTAAAGTCCATACTTTGTTGGTGTATATGGATTCCATCTCAGATCGCATAGTATCCAACCATTTCATAGAGTCCCCACTTGTGATGGCCTGCTTGAAACTAGTTGGGTCATCATCTTCCATGATGCAATCCTCGCTCCCACTGTCATTGAGAAAACCGTAGTATCTCTCAGGCAGATGATGAACCCTACTAGATCTGCGGAGAGGCCGAGGTTCGTCGGAAACTATTGAATCCTCCAGTTCTACCAAATCATCAGCTGTTAGTTTGTCTAGCTGGAACTCCTTCCAGTTCTACCTCATGACCACTAATTTCTTCCATAAGAAATTCCTTTTCTAAAAAGGTGGTATGCTGAGAAACAAAACACCTTTTGCTCCTCAGTGTGGTAGAAGATATACCCTCGCGAATATTCGGGATATCCAACAAACTTATACAACACTGACCTTGCCTCGAGCTTGTCCGGATTTTTCTTTTCAACATAGGCCGGACAACCCCATGTCTTAACTCGTTTAAGAGATGGTCTCTTCCCATTCCATATCTCATATGGAGTGGTAGGCACTGATTTGGATGGAATTCTATTCAATAGGCATGCGGCTTCTCAAGCGCATAACCCCAAAAGGAAACAGGTAACTCAGCAGTACTCATCATAGAGCGCACCATATCTAATAGGGTGCGGTTCCTCCGCCCTGATACACCGTTGTTCTGTGGTGTATACGGAGGAGTTAGCTGAGAGAGAATCCTATTCTCTTTTAAATAATCCAGGAACTCCGTGCTCAAGTATTCTCCTCCCCGATCACATCGAAGGACTTTCATACTTCTACCCGTCTGGTTCTCTACTTTGCACTTATATTCCTTGAATATCTCAAAAGCTTCAGACTTGTGTTTCAACAAGAACACATGTCTGAATCTTGAGAGATCATCGGTGAATATAATGAAGTACGAGGAACCAACCCTGGCATGTGTAGACATAAGACTGCGTACATCACTATGTATCATTCCCAAGAGTTCAGTAACTCTTTCTCCGTGTCTAGTAAACGGAGTTTTTGGTCATTTTGCCTTTGAGACATGACTGGCAAGTTTCATAAGATGTAAGTTCGAACAGATTCAAATCTCCATCCTTATGTAACTTAGCTGTTCGTGTCACATTGATATGACCTAGTCTATAATGCCACAAGAAGGATTTGTTCATTTCTGAACTCTTCCTTTTGTGTGTGTTTTGTACGTTAAGAACTGTAGTTTGATTTAGAACGTATACGCCATTATATAACGTGCCTGACCCAATCAACTTTTAATTCAGGAAAATGTTCATAATATTATCCTGCAATACAAATTTATATCCTTCTTTACTCAATAAAGAAACTGATATAATATTGCATATCAGGTTCGGTATGTAATAACATTCGTTCAGAATCAATGTATCACCAGTTGGTAATACAAGGTGATATTTGCAATTGCTTTGGCTACAACATTTGCACCATTCCCTACTTCTAGAGAATGATCACCCTTTCTCAGTTGTCTACCTTTCTTTAGCCCATGTAACATATTACATATGTGGGATCCTGATCCGGTATCTAATACCTAGGACGTAGAGTGTACTGAGAAACAGTTCTTGGTAACGAACACATCCGAAGAAGATGCATCAACATGCTCATTTCTCGTTTGGGTGGCACGGGAATCTTGGTAATCCCCTATTTCCTGCTCGGACTTATAACAATTATAAGTTAGAGCGGAACCAACGTTCCCCAGCTAAGTATAACAAGCGGGTTCGGTCAATACATCCATATTATTATCTTGATCAAGGCGTGATATGGTCGCTACCTGGAGAGAGAGAGAGAAGAAAACACTTAGCGTATACTCTTGCAAGATTAGATTGGTTATTATTTTATCTAATCAGGATGGCTCCCACTGTTTTTATCAAATCTTCCTTCAAACCCTAAAAGGTAAGACTAGCCGGGATTAATTATACCCTATAAGTTCACCAATCTTTCAGCTAGGCCAGTGTCGGTACTTTGAGGGAGGTTCTCCGTGCTTTGGCACGGACCTAATTAAAATAAACCTCGTTTTTCCAAAAGCATAACCCTATTGACACCTTTCTAGTCACCTACTTGATCGGCTAATTGTAAAGTGCAAAACTCTCCCAGGAGTAACTCTTACTCGCAGTGGGTATCGGGATCCAACTATCTCATAGAAGGTATGCAATCTCATTGCAAATTTCAACACTTGAAATTCCCGATAATATTTTGCCCCTAGCGTCCTATGACCTTGACGCAGGCCAACAAACCATAGTCCGCTAGTCAAGTTCAACCTGTACATTTCCTGATTGAAATAAAACCCACTCGCATGACCCTTGACGCATGCCAATAAAGTCGCACGACTACCCTAATCCAATCGCATCATATGTAGCAGATAAGCACTAAATAGCTACCGCACACTACGCCTTGACGCAGGCTAACAAACGTAGCAGGAATACTAAGTAGTACTTATCTGAAATGATGGAGGGCTACGACAGGTTTTTAAGAAAACCTTTTGCGTAATGAACTTGATATCGTTATAGAATCGAGTGATTTTGAAAAGGAGTGTTTTTGAGGCTTTTACTAGTTTTGCTAAAGAGGTCACTCCCGGTGAAGGGATCTTGTCTCTTTCCTCATCGAATGAGGTGCTGGATATTCAGGAATACCACTATGCAAAGCTAGAACTAGAGAAGTAGTCAAAAACAAAACCGAGTGGGTTATAGCATCTGCTAGTTTCGCTAAAGAGGTCACTCCCGGTGAAGAAATCTCAGCTCTTTCCTCATTGAATGAGGTGCTGGATATTCATCAAGGAATACCACTATGCAAAGCAAAAACTAGAGCAACCCTTTTTTTTGAAACATGATTCTACAACATTTTTAGGTTTCTTTCTTTATCATTAATCTCATTAATGAAGTCCTATCATTTATGTTTCCTAAGCATCAGAGAAGAAGAAACGAAAATACTTATATAACGTACGCTTCTGCCATCCGCATTCGCCACGGGGTCCCGTCATGCACCGTTAAGTTAGATAACTAACGGCAGAGCGGGGGCAGGACTAACGCGGATGCAAAACATAAGCAACGTTTATTATATATCATATATATAATATAAAGCATTCGTCTCATCATATAAAGTGATCACATCACAAAACATTGCAGCAGAAGTCAACATATGAAATATTGGATATATTAGGAGGTCCGTGTTTTAAATTCAGCCAGTAAAAACACGGATTCCACGGTCGTGATGAATAGCCAAACCCACATCCCTAGACCCCTACGAGAGCGGCAGGCAACCCTACCAATTCTAGAGTTAAGAGACCCGGTCTCGACTCCTCGAGATGGTCTCCCACTGGACTCTAGAACCCGGTTACTTGTGCTCCCCGCCTTGGGTCTATCCTAATGCGGAAAAGTTAATAATATACAACAATGGTGACATCATCCTCAACTCGGAAGTGCCCCAATAAAAGAATATTACATACAAGTTTTTACATGAATGAAAATGAAAAACTCTTATCTCACGCAAAACCCCCGGCTATTCAAACAAGGCGATCCAATATAACATATCACAGCAACACATAACATCACATGTCATCAACGTATGTAAATATGCATATCCCAATTGTCGTTGACGTATAGCAACAAAACCGGCGATACACCACATATTACACTTACGGTCGCAGAAAAGAAAGTGAAAACTACAACAATTGGAATCTGCAACTACCTTAGACATCATAAACCTGAAATATCACATACTTCGGATTTCATGCCTAACCATATGAATTCCTTAGACATCATAAACCCAGAATATCTCATATTTCGAATTTCATGTCCAACCTTATGAACCCCGCATTTTAGTCTCAATATTGAAAACATTTTTCAATAACCAGTCGAGTAATACAACAAGATTCCCGACAACCTGATCGAATGCTCATCGGAAACTTTAATAGACGGTTGCACCCCCAATGCCGTCGACGAAGTGCACTTAGGCAGAACACCGCAGCCGTGAGCACCTGGGGGGATGCTTTTGGCAACGGGGTTCTCCTACAGTCACTTGGTCGGGGCTATCCAGTAATGTTACCCGGCGAGTATCCGCGTACACTACGTGATTGCGACAGAGTTTTGATCCATATCAAAACCCCGTGGCAACCGATCAAATGAGACTAAATTTCTAGGTTTACAAAATTCAAACAAGTTTTCATAAAACTAATTATCGTGGATTCCAAATATTGTATCAAATATATAAACCCGAAACGATGTTAAAATTACGAATACGAAACACTCTGAATTGCCACTAGAGAAAGATAACATCACATGTAATCTTGGCAAAAACAAACAATACCCAAAACACCAAACTCCAGAGACTGGAACACCAAAGAAAAACGATTCCCAAACTCCTCAAAAAAACCGGTGATGCCGGTTTTTTACTACATTTCGCCGGCCAAAATCCGGTGGAATGGGCTCCTTTTCCTCTGGTGTTCATATTACATCACATGTAACATTCTGCACTTGTTTAAAAATTTTTCGGAGAACTTTTTAAAAACGACAGAAACTAAGGATTTTGTTTCGAGGTTTCGGTTTTTTAATTCTACTAAGTTCTTCTAATTCTCTAGCTTGTCTCTGATAACACTGTTGGGTTCCTTAGCATCGTCACCATGTTTTCTAAGGCATCTAGCAAGCAATTTTAAAAAACCTAGAGTGCTAAGCAACCCGGAATGAGGATCTGACTAGAGGATTAGGATTAAAACTAACATGTAAACAACTTTACACTAAGTGAAATGGGAATACAACCTTTGTAGACCGGTCCTTCACTTCTAAAGCTCCGTGTAGTAGTCCCTTTGCTCCAAGTAGTGGTGTCCCGGACTCTCGTTAGGCTCCATTAGGTGAAAGGAACGAGCTTTCTCAAGGATCTTCGAGGCCGAAGATGATCTACGTCGAGGAATCTCCAACTCAAGCTACATCTTCACTAATTGAGAATTAGTGAAGCAAACAACCTATACTAAATGGCTAGCCTAGTGTAGATTGGTGAAGTAGGAATTTTGCTCACTTTAGAATAATTTTTCTCACTCTTTTTCTTCACCTCACTTGAAGCTAGAGAGCAAGAATGGAGGAGATGAAGAAAATGATCAAGTGTTCAACTCATGAACCATGGGTGAAAAAATATCATATATAACTCATGTAGAGACTAAACCATGGCTAAAGATAATGGTTAGGTTAATAAATATCTAAAGTAAAACAAAATTAGTGGACTAAGTCAATGGTTTCCACAAGCTTCTCCAAGCTTCAAGCCATGACTAATTTCTACCTAATTTTGATTTTCTCTTAATAATTAAAACCCCGCATTATCTTAAGTATGCTATGAGTCTCATACACCCAAGTCCAATGTATCATCTAGCATGACACAAAATAAATACATTAACATATATCACATATATATTAAATGTATAATGAGAAAAACATTTTTCTTAAGTGAGCTAATATTACTTAATGTATATTAATATATCATATATATAATTATACATTAAATTATTAAATCAACACTTGATTTAATAACCCGGTTGTATCTCATACAACCGACTAATATCATTTATATGCATATCACATATACATATAACATATTATTGAATCAACGCTTGATTCAGCAATCCAGTTATATCACATATAACCTATATCGTGAGATTGGAATACGGTATCAAATACACATATTAATCTCGGTCCAGCACATATCACATATGTGCCCTACTTCGTTTCATATGAGCTAGGAAACCTCTGTGTAGGACTCTGATGACTCGTTAATACGCTGGCAGTAGGTGATGATCATATCGGTCACCCACAAGCCGTCAGTGGTACTAGCTGGACGTAACGGCTACCCGGGTATTGAGCGATCAGAAGTTCAACAAGCAAGCTTGTCCACACTCCTGTGAATCCAACACAACAGTACCATACAGTTCGGTCTCTTCGTATGATATGTCGCATATCTAGTCCAGGGGTGGTAAACGTCAGACCCCAGTAACTTGATAAGTCATGCCGATGTGAGCTTCATAACGGGTCGAGAAACTACTGATAACATTTACCAGTAAATCTCCGTATCAGCCCTGGCCAGGGACTTCCTGTTATGGCCAATCGAGCACACCGCAACATCAACCCCCAATACAGGGAGAGACGAAACCACTCCTATCGCTCATTGCCTCCATGTGACTCGGGACTGTACCCAAAAACCACCGTTTTGCACGCTCTCTTGAATGTGGTAAGGTGGAAATCAAAGCACAGTGGGAATCACACAAGACTCTATGACGATCTCGGGTCTACAGACTAACCTGTACCAGTGTCACCAGAGAACTGTTATCTAACGTTAGGTATAATACCATCTAGGAGTTTTCGGCGAGTCCTGTTCAGTGTACCCAGTCTCCACTGAGCACCCGTATACCATCTTTGATGTCAAACACCAATGGATATGGAATCATCTATCGCCCATCAAATGGGTCATGAAGCATATACGCTAGTCTACTCTGGAATATCGATGCCCCGTCTCGATACACCCTCGACTAGGAACAATTAAAGGATGAACTTGTGGACTACCCTGGCCCCACTAGTATGATCTGCATCATAGTCCTGGTAGTCAAGTATACATCCTAAGGGATTTATCAACATGTGAGAGCAAGACAGTATCACAATACTAGTCTACATGTTATGATAAAGAGTAACCAGATAGCATACTATCATGTCGAGCAAGAAAGTCCTCCCTATATATGTCCAAGCATCCATTGTAATATACAATCATGTACAACAATGGCCTCTAGGGCATACATACAACTTACACCTGTCGAAAAGAAGACTGATGAGTAAGCTCATCTGAACCCCTACCGAGTCTATCCAGGACAATCTCCGTACAGTCCGATCTCTTCGTCTAAGAGTATCGCATACCGGGTCTAGGGGATGGTAAACGTCAGACCCCTACTGACCCGATAAGTCGTGTCGATGTGGCTCAAGACCGATCCGAGAAACTACTCATCTAACCATCAGTAAATCTCAACTGCCTTGGCCAAGGTTTTATAGTTCTGGCCAACCAGACACAGTGCAATATCGACTCCCAATACCGGAAGAGATGAATCCCTGACAATCACTCACCGCATCTATATGGCTCGGGACTGTACCCAACCAAAACCTATTTGCATGACTCAGTAGAGCCATGGTAGGGTAGTGATCTAAGTACAGTAGAAACTCATACGAGACAAATGACGATCTCAGGTTTAAAGACTAACCTGTACTCATGTCACCTGAGAATCGCTATCTAACGATAGGTATAATACCATCTAGAGGTTCTCGGCGAGTCCGTCCAGTGTACTCACGCCTGGTGAGCACCTATATACAATCTTAGGTGATCACACTAATAGCTGTGGGACTAACCACTGCCCCTCTCGGGGTCTAGAAATGAATACACAGTTCTACTCTGGAATATCGATGCCCGATCTCGATACTCCTACGACTTGGGATATTTAAGGATGTGCTTATGGACTACCCATCCCCCACAAGTATGATCGTCATCATAACGCTGGTAGTCAAGTAAAATCCTACGGGCTTTATCAACATATATCAGCCATATGCGATATCGAGTAAAACATATGCACATGTTAAGATATAGACAAACCAAAATAGTATACTATTGTAACGAGTCTTTATCAATGTGTATAAGCAATATAAACCAGCAAGAAAAACAAATACATATGTTCAGATAAAAACAACTCAAATAGTATACTATTCAACCGAGCAAAATTGTCCTGTACATACATATCCCTAGCATCCTATACAATACAGGCCTCTAGGGTATACATATCCAACAATCTTTCACTTGCACTAAGGCCTGTAATTGGCGTACCGTATACCCAACGTTTGCTCTAAGGCCAGTTCAAAAAGTCGTTCGAACTGCGCTTGAGGGAGGGCTTTGGTAAATGGATCTGCCGTGTTGTCTTTCGTATCTACTCTCCGGATCTCGATCTCCAGGCAATCTATGATCTCCCGGCGATCTACGATCTCCCTGATCAGGTGATACCGCCTCAAGATGTGTCTGGATTTCTGATGGGACCGTTGTTCTTTCGCTAAAGCTATTTCCCCATTGTTATTGCAATACAAAGGTATTAGATTAATAATGGGCGGAACTACCTCAAGTTCAGTAATGAACTTCTTCATCCAGACCGCTTCTTTTGCGGCATCGTTGGCAGCAATTTATTCAGCCCCCATCGTCGAGTCTGCGATGGTGTCTTGTTTGGAGCTCTTCCAACAGACCGCCCCTCCGTTGAGGGTAAACACAAAACCCGAGACAGAGTTGCTGTCATCCTTGTCACTTTGGAAGCTTGAGTCGGTAAAGGACTCGACCCAGAGGTCTATATTACCGTAAACCAAGAAATTCTCTTTAGTCCTTCTCAGGTACTTGAGAATGTTCTTAACAGCTATCCAATGATTCTCACCTGGGTTCAACTGATACCGGCTCACCATGCTAAGCGCGTATGCTATATCTAGTTTGGTATATAGCATCGCATACATTATAGATCCTATCTCCGAAGCCTAGGGTATAATGCTCAAGCGAGCCCTCTCTTCATCGAGACATCTCTTTGGAGAGGGTAACTCCGTGCAAAGCGGGTATATTACCGCGCTTGGAATCTTTCATACTCAATCTCTTCAGTATGGTCTCTATATATCTGGACTGTGAAAGTCCTAACAATCTTTTAGATCCATCTCTGTAGATCTTAATCCCCAGAATGTACGATGCATCACCCAGGTCTTTCATGGAGAAGCTTTGTGCAAAAAATATCTTGACCGATTGCAGCATAGGAATGTTATTTCCTATCAAGAGAATGTCGTCCACGTACAAGATTAGAAATACGACAGTTCTCCCTACAATCTTCTTGTAGATACATGGTTCATCTTCGTTTTTGATGAAGTTGAATTCTTTGACTGTCTCATCAAAACAGATGTTCCAGCTATGTGACGCCTGCTTTAATCCATATATGGATTTAAGCAACTTGCACACCTTTCTGCTGCTCCCACTGCCTATGAATCCCTCCGGATAATCCATATAAACGCACTCTTCTAAACTTCCATTTAGAAAAGTTGTTTTTACGTCCATCTGCCAGATATCATAGTCATGGAAGGCAGCAATAGCAAGTAGGATTCGAATAGATTTCAGCATAGCCACTGGAGAAAAGGTTTCGTTATAGTCCACTCCTAATCTTTGACGAAAACCTTTTGCAACAAGTCTAGCCTTATAGGTTTCCATCTGTCCATCTACACCAATTTTCTTTTTGAAGATCCACTTGCATCCAACGGGTTTTACCCCAGGAGGAGCAACATCCAAAGTCTAAACTTTGTTAGTATACATAGACTCCATTTCGGATCGCATAGCATTTAGCAATTTTACAGAGTCTCTACTGCTAATGGCCTCCTCAAAACTTGTAGGATCATCTTCTTCCAACATGCAATCCTCTCGATCCCCATCTATGAGAAAATCGTAGTATCTCTCGGGCGGACGAGAAATCCTACTAGATCTGTGAAGTGGCTGAAGTTCGTCAGGTTCTATTGAATTCTCTGGTTCTACCAAATCTTCAGTTGTAGTTTGTGCTTCTGGAACTTCATCCAGTTCTATCGCGCTCCCACTGGTTTCTTTTGCAAGAAATTGCTATTCTAAAAATTTGGCATACTAAGAAACAAAAACCTTTTGTTTCTCGGTATGGTAGAATAGATATCCATATGAATTCTTGGGATATCCCACAAACTTATATAAAACTGACCGTGTCTCAAGTTTGTCCGGATTTTGTACTTTAACAAAGGCCGGACAACCCCATATCTTAACACGTTTAAGATATGGTTTATTTCCACATTATATTTCATATGAAGTCTTAGGCACTGATTTGGATAGAACTTGATTCAATAGGAATGCCGCTGTTTGAAGCACATGCCCCCAAAACGAAAGAGGTAACTCCGCATTACTTATCATGGAGCGAATCATATCCAATAGGGTATGGTTGCTCCGCTCCAATACACCGTTGTGCTATGGTGTATACGGAGGAGTAAGCTAAGAGAGAATACCATTCTCTTTTAAAAAATCAAGGAATTCTGTGCTCAAGTACTCTCCTCCTCGATCAGATCAAAAGATCTTGATACTTTTTCCAGTTTGGTTCTCTACTTCGATTTTATATTCTTTGAAATTCTCAAAAGTTTCAGATTTGTGTTTCATGATAAATACATATCCGAACCTAGAGAGATCATCAGTGAATGTAATGAAGTAGGAGAACCTACCCCTTGCATGTATAGACATTGGACCACATACATCACTGTGTATGAGTCCCAAGAGCTCTGTAGCCTTCTCTCCATGCCCGGTGAACGGAGTTTTAGTCATCTTTCCTTTGAGACAAGACCAACAAGTTTCATAAGATGAAAATTCGAACGTATTCAAATATCCATCTTTATGTAACTTAGATAGTCTTTTCTCATTGATATGACCAAGTCTACAATGCTACAAGTATACTTCGTTCATATCTGAACTCTTTCTCTTGCGTGTGTTTTGTACATTGAAAACCGTGTTGTGATTGAGAACGTAGATACCATTACACAGTGTATCTTCTACAACCAATATTTGATTAAGATAAATGTTCATGATATTTTTATCTAGAACAATGTTATATCCATCTTTATCAAGAAAAGAAACTGATATAATGTTGCAAAGCATGAAAAGTACATAGTAACAGTTGTTCAAAATCATAGTATTGCCGCTTGGCAATACTAGGTGATATTCACCGACGGCAGCAACATCAACTTGTGCTCCGTTCCCTACTCTTAGGGACATATCATCCGGTCTAACCATTCTACTTTTTTTCAGTCCTTGTAATAAATTACAGATATGAGATCCTGATCCGGTATCTAGTACCCAAGAGGTAGGGTTGACCGAAAAACAATTTTCAATAACAAATACATCCGAAGAAGATGCATTAGAATGTTTCTCTTTCATTATGGTCATATGTAATTCCTTATAGTCCTCTTTCCCTAGCTTATACTCGTGAAAGTTGTCATAAGTTAGAGCCAAATCGACGTTCCCCAGCCTAGTGTAACAAGCTGGTTCGGTCAAGTCAAATATTTTATTATCTTGATTAGGGCGTGACATAGTTGCTACCTGGAGAGAGAGAAAAGAAACACTCAGCGTGCGCTCTTGCAAGATTAGATTGGTTATTAATTTATCTAATCAGGATGACTCCCACTGTTTCCTCGAATTTTCCTTCAAACCTTAAAAGGAAAACTAGTTGGGATTATTCGTACCTTGCAAGTTCGCTAACCGTTCAGCCAGGTAGGTGTTGGTACTCTGACGGAGGTTCCCCGCGCTCTCGCACGGACCTAATTAAAATAAACCTCATTTTTGCAGAGGTGTAGCCCCGTTAACACCTTTCTAGACACCTAATAGGTTAGATAATTGTGAAATGAAAAATATCTTCCAAGAGTAATCCTATTCATCAGTGGGATCGGGACCCAACTAACATTGCGTGATAACCTAGATGGAAGTCACTCTAGTCACCACACTCCAGAAGGTATGCAACACTAGTAAGTTTCCCGTATATTTGAAACTCCCGATATGGTTTTTGCCTCTAACGGCCTATGACCTTAACAAGATTAAAATGTCATAAGCCGCTAGTCAAGTTCAACCCGTCATTATCCTGAATTAATCTAAAGACACTTGCACGAGCCCTTGACAAGATCAAAATGACCGTGCGGCTGTTCTAGATAATCGCATTATAATACAACAGAAAAGCATTACATAGCTACCGAACACTACACCTTAACAAGGTCAAAACACGTAGCATGAGTACTAAGCAACACTAATCTGAAATGACGGAGGGCTACGGCTGGTTTTTGGCGAAAAACCTTTAACATAATGAACTTGATATCGTTGAAGGAACCGAGCATCTTTTGAAAAGGAGTGGTTTAGGTTTCGCTTTCGAAAACTAGTGGTTTTGAAGAAAACCGAGAAATCTATAGTAACATAAACTTTTGCTCAAGAGATCACTTCCCGTGAAGGGATCTAGGCTCTTGCCCCCTCGAATGAGGTGCGGGATATTCATGACTGAATACCACTATGCAAAGCAAAAGAGTATGACTATAGTTTTTCGAAATTTGTTCCAACAATATCTTATTATGTTTATTTTCTTGCACTAATCAAAATTAATGCGGTCTCATCAATTAATCCCTATCACACCAGAAAAAAAGAAAATGCAATGTACGTATATGCCATCCGCATTCACCATGAGGCCCCGTTATGCACCTTTAGGTTACTTAACTAACAACAGAGCGGGGGCATGACTAGCGCGGATGTAAACCATATACAACTTCTACTAGTATATTTATGTAGATATATAACCATTCGTCACAGACATGATATAAGCAACATCACAGAGAAACGATCAGAAAAATGGAATAGAGGACAATCTAGGAGCCCCGGGTTTCATTTGAGTTGCAAATGAAACTCAACGTTCCCCGGTTGTGTGGATAGCTAGTGCAATATAAAAGCAAGACCCCTACGAGTGCGGCAAGTTACCCACCAATCTCGGAAGTGAGGCAACACCAATCAACGAAGTGAATGGGCCACCCAGCACTTCACAGAATCCGGTAACTTGAGCACCCCACCTTGGGTCATCCTATACCCCCTAAGAGTGCGGCGAATAGCCTACCAATTCTAGAGTAAGGCCCCCCAGTCTCAACGCCATGAGATGGAGGCCCGTTGCATTATAGAACTCGGCTATTCGAGCACTCCTCCGTAGGTAATCCTAGTACAGAAAAGAAAAATATATACAATGGTGACATCGACCTCAACCCTGCCGTTCCCCAATAAAAGAATATACAAACTGGCAGAAACGATAGTCCACATGTCGGATGCTCGCTCCGCAATAATGAATATACAAATGAATCAAAATTGTACATCAAACATTGCACAAAAGGTTATTCATCACGACAATCCATCCAAAACATCATAGAGATAAATATCGCAACAACCAGATGCGTGTAACCCCTTCTAATCGACGTATAGCGATTAGAAGACGTTCATAACACATATACGCATCACATAACCAAGTAACGAAGGCTACGACAAAAGAATTCAGTGCACAAATAGCAAACAAAGCAAGTTTTCCCAAAGCCGGAAAAAACAATTCACTAAGTCTAAAAAATCCATCGTTTTAAGCCAATCCGAGAGTCGGAACGAACTCGAAACTCGCCCGAACCTTCACAAAGTGGTAGTAACCAAAATTAACTATCACTCGGGGGGTTAAGGGGTCCCCACCCCCCGAGGCCACCTCGTGGTGGTCTCGGGGGTGGGGGGTGGGCCCGGCCTTTGTCCCCCCAAGCGACCCCGGGGTATCCACGCAACTCCTTGCAGCTTCTCGGTCCAAACTGTGAGCTTGCGGTGAGTGCAAACATGCAAAAAGTTGGATTTTTAAGACTGTTTTCGTCGGCAGTTTTTGCGTGATGAAAACAGCGAAATTAAAGCATCGTAACAAGCTAGTTAAGGCTTATGGAGTGGCTCTGATACCATGTTGGTTAGTTGTGTTCCCTCTACATCGAAAGTAGAGATGCAGAAAACACAAAAATTAAATTTTGAGCAAGCACAACCAACTAAACCCCTAGTGATCAAACTATAAGCCTAACCTAGCAACTACTAGGAGTTAATCTGCTCGGTTAGAATTTTATACCCAAACGATTCGTGTCCTTAAGTCTTCAAATCCTCTTCCTTAGCTCCTTGGGGTCTTCTTGATCGAACTTTTCTTGACGGCCTTCTTGATCTTAGACGATCCACCCGAAAGAATATGACTCAAGCTTGCACTTTAAAAAGAAGCAACTAAACAAACTTGTTTACTAAGTTAGTTCATTTAGGAGATGTAGTGAGTTGTTTTAGTATTTCTATCTAACTTCAACCCTTGATTCTCAACTCATGAAAGTGTAGAATTGAAGATGAAAAAGAAGCTCAAGAAAAGAGCCAGTGAGGAGGGAGGACAAAAAAATGAGAGTGAAAAAACTTATGAGAGAAAAAAATATCAACAATGCATGGTTTTGGATAAATCATTTTTTAAATATAATATCACAACCATACTTGAATAGTTTGCACAAATGAATATACAATTCATTTGTTAATCTATTCAAGTATGGTTCTCACCTTTCTCACATCATTTTCTCTTTTACACCTCATTTCCATTTTTAAAAAATATGGAAAATACAAAATGAGGTGTCCTCCTTCTAGAATGTCTTTCCATATAAATACGGAATACATTCTACCGTATATATATACCGTATTCGTATCAAAATATAAACACCCAAAGAGATAGAATAATACAAAGAACATAATACTCGAATATATATCGAAATATATATATGTAAATTATTAAATCAATACCAGATTTAATAATCCGGCTTAATACTAAGCCGGCTAGTATTACCAACCGTCCAATCAAAAGTCTGGATAGTTAGTACCCTCATTTGATCGGAACCCTGCATGTATCAAAATACGGCTACTACATCATTTTGCCTGAACCAGGGAAAACCTCTATGTGGGACTCTAAAGACTCGACAGTATGCTCACAATAGGTTTAACCATAAGCACGTCAGCGACACTAGCTGTACGTAGCGGCTACTCAGGTACCTGTCGAAAAGAATGCCAGCAAGCAAGCTCATCTGAACCCTACTAAGCCTATCTGTGACAATCTCCATACAGTACGGTCTCTTCGTCTAAGAGCATCGCATACCGGGTCTAGGGGATGGTAAATGTCAGACCCCTACTGACCCGATAAGTCGTGTCGATATGGCTTAGGACCGATCTGAGAAACTACTAATCTAACCATCAGTAAATCTCAACTGCCTTTGCCAAGGTCTTGTGGTTCTGGCCAACCGGATACAGTGCGATATCGAATCCCAATACCGAGAGAGACGGATCCCTGACAATCGCTCACTGCCTCCATATGGCTCGGGACTGTATCCAACCCCTCCCGAGCTTTTCTTTATGTCTAGCTTCGAAACATGTTTGCACGACTCAGTAGAGCCATGGTAGGGTAGTGATCTAAGTACAATAAGAACACACACGAGAAAAATGACAATCTCAGGTCTAAAGACTAACCTGTACTCATGTCACCTGAGAACTGCTATCTGACGATAGGTATAATACCATCTAGAGGTTCTCGGCGAGTCCGTTTAGTATACTCACGCCCAGTGAGCACATGTATACAATCTTAGGTGATCACACCAATGGCTGTGGGACTAACCACCGCCCCTCGTCGGGATCTAAAAACGTAAACACAAGTTTACTCTGGAATATAGATACCTGGTCTCGATACTCCTACGACTTGGGACATTTAAGGATGTGCTTATGGACTACCCATCCTCCACAAGTATGATCGCCATCATAACGCTGGTAGTCAAGCAAAATCCTACGGGCTTTATCAACATGTATCAGCCATATGCGATATAGAGTAAAACATATGCACATGTTAAGATAAAGACAAACCAAAATAGTATACTATTGTAACGGGTCTTTATCAATGTGTATAAGCAATATAAACTAGCAAGAAAAATAAATACACATATTCAGATAAAGACAACTCAAATAGTATTCTATACAACCGAGCAAGATTGTCCTGTATATACATATCCCTAGCATCCGATACAATACATGCCTCTGGGGCATACATATCTAATAGTTGTATCCGTAGATAGAATTGCAGTTGACCCTGAAAAGATTGCAGCTGTTCACGACTGGCCGACTCCAAAGAATGTGGGGGAGATCAGAAGTATCCATGGGCTTGCTGGATACTATAGAAAGTTTGTGGAGAACTTCGCTCGGATAGCAGAACCCTTAACCAAGCTAACATGAAAGGAGGTACTGTTTGTTTGGTCCGAGAACTGTGCGTTAGCTTTTGAGGCGCTGAAGCAAAAGGTTGACAACCGCTCCTATTTTAACAGTGCCAGATGGTTCTGGAGGATTAGATATTCACATCGACGCATCTGGGAAAGGCTTGGGATGTGTTTTGATACAGCATGGAAATGTTGTAGCTTATGCGTCGAGGCAGTTGAAAACTTATGAGAAGAACTACCCAATTTACGACTTGGAACTAGCAGCAATTATCTTTGCGCTAAAGATCTATAGGCACTACTTATTGGGCGAAAAGGGTAGAGGTGTTTACTGATCATAAGAGCCTAAAGTATGTGTTCATACAGAAAGAACTAAACATAAGGTAGCATAGATGGTTGGAGCTGATGGCCGACTATGATCTTGATCTAAAATACCATCTGGGGAAAGTTAATGTAGTGCCGGATGCTTTATGTCGGTTGCCAGCAATACGGATGTTCACTTCGCAGAAGGCGATTATAATAGATTTTCAAAGATTCGAGTTGGACTCATACTATCAGCTTCTTTGGGACAGTTGATACAGTTGCAAGTACAGTCATCTTTGATTGATAGCATTAAGGCAGCGCAGTTGTGTTCATATCAGATTTTTGCATTTTCATACCGCCCAATTTTTATCACATTGCATATCCGTAGATACTCTTGAGCCGTGTTTGCTAGTCAATTGCAGGATACAGGTTCTCGGTTCCAAAACGATGAAATTCATGGAAAAGACGAAAAAAAAATCCGGGTTCTTTCCGACCACAGATAAAACACGGTCTCCGTCCCTCATCCGTATGTTACCAGATACCAGTAGGAAGACAAAATGTCAAATCTATGCACAAGGCTCAATGGTGGCACAAGATCCAAGAGATCTACGCGGAGCTCGAGGCAATCATGACAAAATCTTGACAAAAAGTCCACCTTTCCCTCAACAGAAATTCTGGAAAATTCGTGAAGAAATTATGAGAAAATACATATACCAGAATGCAGTACACACCAAACCAGGCCAGCACCAAAAAGATATGGGCCCAACTCCTCTAAACGGCCGCGGAAGCGCGGCCAAAGGGGGGTTTTGGCCGCCCTTCCGCGGCCATCTTGGCGCCAAACGGTTAGGGTTTTCAGGGGCTCTTTGGTCTTTTCATGAGGGCCCGTATTATTGCCCTAGTTTCTCATCTTTCAGCCTATAAATACCCCAGAATTCTGTGAAGGAAGGGGTCCATAATCTTGTATTTCTTTTGCTAGGTTTTAGTTACATGTTCTTCTTCCTCTTCTCACCTCTTCTCCATTAAACTTGTAAGTGAGCTTTTGAGTGAAGAGTGATGAATAAAGAAGACCATTTTTATTATCATGCTTGTCTCTTTCTTTACTTGTTATAATTGTTGTAATTTTAATTGTTAAGTAGTTGTTGTTATTTCCTTGTTGTTTGTTTCTTCTCTCTTTTTCTTTATCCTTACATACGACAATGATACTTACGCTTGATCCTCGCCAAGGTGAGGTCGCAAACAGTTAGTCGTATTCTTCTAATCTCCTTCTTCCTATCTTCCTCTTTTGTGTTGTTTTATTTTTCCGTATTATGATGTGTGAGTAGTTCATTCTTGTTAGGGTAGGATAAGGGAAGTTTGAGAGAAGGAAATCTCTCTCACTCTTTCCTTGCCCAACAGCTTAAATCGACTCCCGTTAATCCATCCACAATCCGCTCCTTACGGCACCCTATCCTACATGATAGCGGTGATTCCGTAGTGAGACCGGTTGTGGTTGGATTAACCGGAGGTTATGGCTAAGAGCCAAGAACGGACGGACAAGCACCAAAAAGAAGACTTATGCGTTGGAAAGCCTAGCTTATACTCGCAAAGTTCTTCCTAGTCGTGCTAATCCCCGTTGTTGCCGATTACCGTAACACGATATTAAGAAGGGCAACGAAAGATGTGGAGACTCCTAACTCAAACTAACCTAATCCTAACCCTAACATGCTCTCTTTAAATATCAACTCAACACTTAGATAACTACAAACAAAATCTGAACAACCGGACTTAACTCGTCGAAAAACACATAGAAAAAGATTCCCATCTCCCTGCGGACGACCCGTACTCAACCGGCTAGCTACATGCGAAACCGTCTTGATTGCGGTATTTAAACTAGAACTTGAACACGCTCGTATCCTATCAATCAAATGGCGCCGTTGCCGGGGAGACGGTAGTCTATTTCTAAGTGAAATTTCGGGTTAATTTGTGAATATAAAAACAACCAAAAACCAAAAAAAAATATACTTTGTAAAAATCATCTTGTTATTCTTGATTAGTTTTTGTGCAAGTGTGCAGGAAATACGAAGCTCAAGATCGACGCCTAAAACGTTGGAAATACGGAGTTCAAGTACAGTGCCAAAGACGTGGGAAGATAGACCCACATTTCGCGGCTACACCGCGACGGACAAAAACAAAGCATACGGTCTACTGTACAAATCTGGAGCTGTTTCAGTGAGCAAATCCAAATTCAGAACATCCAGACAACCAGAGGAGACACAGACCAGAATCTCCACAAAATTACAAAGCCCAAGCCTACCATCTTGCCGCGGAACCGTGGCCTTAGCACCTGTTTGGCCGCTCTTCCGCGGCCATTTAGTGGCTTCAGGGGTGCATCTTTTCTCTGTAAGTCCCTCTTTCCCTCTTCTCTCCTCTGGACTCCACTGAACTGTGTTTTCTGCAGGCTTCTTTGCGCAAATTCTTCTCCCCCTTCCAATAAACTGTTCTTGTGCAGGATTCTTTGCGCTGCAAAATAAAAATTGTTTGCAGTTGATTTGTTACTGTTTTGCATTCTTTAATACGGACTTAAGGGGCTTGAAACCAATCCAGATTGGGTGGGGTTTCATCACCCTTCCCAGGACCCCAAAAATCACTAAAGCATATGCATTGTCCATTGTAATTAAAAAAATACTAGACTTCAGCCCTAAGGACTTCGCGCTCATTAGGAGAAGATAAACCTTGTTTAGAACCTCGCTTAACCGTATATTGTTTACGGGGTGTCTAGGAAAGTGTTAAAGGCGCAACCGCCGAAAGAGAAAGGGTTATTTAATTAAGGAACTTCGCGAAAGCGTTGGACAACCTCCCCTTATCTCTGCACTTACCTGGCCTCGTGATCAGTGTATTTTTAAGCCCGTTTCTCGACATTGTTTAACTTCGACAATCAAGTTCAGGAGCAGGTCTAGTAGACCTACGTTACCCTAGATCTAGGTGTGATTGTGCATATCTTGTTTGTGATTGCTTAAGCCGTATTTCCGTACATACTTCTGTAAATCTCTTTCTAAAAAAAAAAAAAAAGAAAAAATAAAAAAAAAAACATTTATAAAAACTTGCCCTCTTGTCGCCAAATCCATTTTCACCCAACACCCATCGCCTTTCTTCATTGACGTTTTCTTACCCTCACCTTCTCCGCTTTGACTATACTAAACTCGTTTAGTGTATGTCCGCTTGGACTCGGGACACTAGCGCCCGTCTAGTCCGCGTTAGGTTAGTCGCGACCGACTACGCGATCGACTCCGAAGTCGATACTCCGTCCACTCCTCTTTCACCCCTTCCTTTGCCGGCCAACTCCGACGTTGACCGGAATTCTGTTCATACATCTTCACCTTCACCTTCACCTTCACCAACCTCTTCCTCCGCGATGTCGGGATTTAATCCGAACATCTCTTTGACCACCCCTGGATTGGCTCCACCTCCTACGGAGACCAATCTTCCACCACCTCCGCCTGTTGTAGCGCCGCAGTGAATCGCGCTCCAGGATCGTTTCTACCCTACCCGTTCTGCACTTCCAACCTGCCTTTCTCTTCCTCCGGCCAATGGGGACAACTTTGAAATTAAGCCCCATTTCATCAACATGCTTCCACGTTTTCATGGGCTTGAATCTGAAGATGCCTATATCTTCATCAACAAATTTCAAAATGTCTGTGCCATGATGAAAACAACCTAGCTGTCGGACGATGCTATACGTCTACGGGTCATTCCGTTCACTTTATGCGATCTCGCTGAAAAATGGCTGTATAGCACCGCTTCCCACTCAATCACCAGCTGGGACGAGTTTGTTAAAGCGTTTCTGAAAAAATTCTATCCAAATCATAAGACCGCAAGAATTCGCAATGAGATCAACCAATTCTCCCAGCTTCCTTCTGAACCCTTCTGGAAGTGCTTTGACCGATACAAAGACCTTCTTGTTCAGTGTCCTCACCACGGTATAGAGAAATGGCAACTCTGCCAAACCTTATACGAGGGGCTGAACCCAGCAACGAAGCAGTTGCTGGAAACCATCTGTCAGGGCCACTTCCTATCCAAATCTGACGAGGAAGCGTGGCGGTTCTTTGATGATCTTGCGGAGCAAACGCTACAGTGGGAGAGCACTAGACCGACTTCTTCTTCTTCTACCTCCACTTCTACCGGTCAGTCTAGGGTAGGAATCCACCAACTCGATGTCTCTATTGCGATGAAAGCTGAAATGGCTGCTATAACACGAAAGCTTGAAGCGATAGAGAGCAAATTTTCTGCTCCTGCCCCCACACCTGTTCTCCCCCTTCGTACCATCTGCGCTTGTTGTTCCGATCCGTCCCACTTGACTGAAGAGTGTCCTTACAATCCACCCTCGCAAGGACAGGATCAGGTTAATGCATTCCAGCAAAGACCGAGGAATGATCCATACTCTTCCACCTACAATCCCGGTTGGAGGAACCACCCCAATTTCGCCTGGAATCAGAATCAGAATCAATTCCAGGGCAACAATTTCCAAAGGGCCCCTCCACCGCAACAACAAGCGCAACAACAAACTCAGTATCAGCAGCCCTTCCAACCCCAACCTTACCAAAACCAGACGAACAACTTTGCACCGAACAATTCCTTTCCACCAAACAACTTTGTTCCGTCGAACAAAGATAAGGTTTCCTCGCTCGAGCGAAGTCTGGATGCGTTTGTTAAACAATCGACTCAATCCACCGCCAACATCCAGTCTTCGATTCAATCTTTAGTGCAACACACTGCCGCACACGGGCAAAGCATCAAGACCATCGAGGCCCAGATTGCACAGCTGAACGCGGCCTTGAGCGAGCGAGAGAAGGGGAAGCTCCCATCCCAGCCACTTCCAAATCCCGGCCACCCACATAATGCACATGTTGCTCTTGAACAACAAAATCATAATGTGAGTGCCGTGACCACACTGAGATCAGGGAGGGTGCTGCAAAACGACATTGGCAAGCGAGTCAACGATGACACCCCGGCCGCTTCTTCTTCTTCTTCTTCTTCTCCTTCTTCTTCTTCGTCTTCCGAGCCTATTCTCCGTTCTTCACAAGGTTCTCCCTCTTCTTCTTCTGCTCTAAACGGACCCGCTTCTCACTCCACGAAAACACCTATTCTGGGATCCGTTCCAATTCCAAAATCTCCTCCTCCAGCATTAGACTCAACCAATTTTCAAAATGTTCCATTTCCAAACCGGTTGAGGTCTAACAAACAAAATCCACAAATGGAGAAGATTTTGGAGTTATTCAAGCAAGTTAACATTAACATTCCTCTTTTAGATGTTGTCCAACAAGTCCCGTCTTACGCGAAAATCTTAAAAGACTTGTGCACGAAAAAGAGGAAGTCTCAGGTACCCAAGAAAGTTTTCTTGGCTAGTGCTGTGAGTGATGCCCTTACCCAATCTTTACCACAAAAACGGAAGGACCCTGGCTGTCCTACGATTTCAATTACTATTGGGGATAAGAACATCAACCGCGCACTATTAGATCTTGGTGCCAGTGTTAACTTGCTTCCGTATTCAGTATACGAGCAATTAGGCGTCGGAGAGCTGAAACCCACACACTGCACTCTCCAGATGGCTG
Source organism: Agapanthus africanus (assembly GCA_030015575.1). Classification (NCBI taxonomy): domain Eukaryota; kingdom Viridiplantae; phylum Streptophyta; class Magnoliopsida; order Asparagales; family Amaryllidaceae; genus Agapanthus; species Agapanthus africanus. The sequence goes on from JASDDO010000019.1 coordinate 285,476,971, forward strand.
ACCGATCGATCACCCATCCTAGGGGTGAGCTAGAGGATGTGTTAATAAAAGTTGGGGACTTCATATTCCCCGTCGACTTCATTGTCTTAGATACACAGCCTGTAGCTAACCCCCGGAATCAAATTCCGGTGATACTCGGTCGCCCATTTCTCGCAACCTCAAATGCTGTGATCAATTGTCGCAATGGTTCAATGAACCTCTCATTTGGAAATATGACAATTGAACTCAACATTTTTAGGTTGGGGAATCAGCCCGCCGAACCTAATGCTCATATACTGGATGTTTGCTCGATCCAGGAGATCACACCAGAAGAGTGTGAATTCGAGGAGTTTCTGTTTGAACACGATAATCTTGACGCCACTAGTGCGTTTCTCTTCGAACCTGCTGCTGCTTCTGCGCCCGACAACGAATACGAGTGTTTCACATTCTTGAACGATCTTAGCCGCGCACAACCCGAGTTTGAATCTTTTGACTTTCCAGATGAGTTACCTGAACCATCCAACTCGGTTGCCTACACTCGCTTTGAACCTTTGCTGGAGTCCTTTGAGTTCGAGACCTTTGCACCAGTCTTGCCTTCCATCATTTCACCTCCAACGCTCGAACTCAAGCCGTTGCCGTCTCACCTTAAGTATGCTTACTTAGGTGAGAACGAGACCCTCCCTGTCATCATCTCGGCTTCTCTAGCTCCCGAGCAAGAGAAAGCCCTTCTCGCGGTCTTGCACAGCAACAGGCAAGCTTTTGGCTGGTCCATGGCGGACATCAAGGGGATTAGTCCCCTGATCGTTGAGCATCACATTCATCTGATGGATGATGCCAAACCAGCCCGGGATCCACAAAGACGTCTTAATCCAGTCATGAAGGAGGCTGTGAAGAAAGAGATCGTCAAATGTCTGGATAGTGGTATCATTTACCCTATCTCTGATAGCCAGTGGGTTAGCCCCATTCACGTTGTCCCCAAGAAGTCGGGCATCACGGTCATCACCAACGAGGCGAATGAGTTAATCCCTACTCGCACCCAAACCGGGTGGCGAGTTTGCATTGATTACAGAAAACTCAACGCTGCAACGCGGAAAGACCACTTTCCGCTACATTTTATTGACCAGATGCTCGAACGATTGGCCGGACATGAGTACTATTGCTTTCTTGATGGCTACTCTGGCTATAATCAAATTCCCATCGCCGAAAAAGACCAGGACAAGACCACTTTCACTTGTCCTTTCGGCACGTTTGCATATCGACGCATGCCCTTTGGGTTATGCAATGCGCCCGCTACCTTCCAGCGGTGTATGATGGGGATTTTCTCAGACATGGTGGAGAAATTTCTGGAGATTTTCATGGATGACTTCTCCATTTTCGGCGACTCCTTTGACGAGTGTTTGCTGCATCTTGACGCTGTCCTTACCCGATGTAAGGACAAGAATCTCACTTTGAACTGGGAGAAATGCCACTTCATGGTGCGCGAAGGTATTGTCCTAGGACATATCATCTCGCAAAATGGCATAGAGGTTGACAAAGCAAAGATTGAGGTCATTTCCAATCTGCCTCCTCCCCGATGCGTCAGAGATATCCGAGCCTTCCTTGGCCATGCCGGTTTTTATAGACGGTTTATCAAGGACTTTAGCAAGATTGCTAGGCCCTTGACTCTTTTACTGGCCAAGGACACGCTTTTCACCTTCGACTCGAGCTGTGTGACTGCATTCGAGTCACTGAAACGCTCACTCACCTCTGCTCCCGTTCTCTCTTCTCCTGACTGGACGCACCCATTCGAGATTATGTGCGATGCATCCGACTTTGCCATCGGTGCTGTCCTTGGACAGCACATTAACAAGATGCCGCACGTAATCTATTACGCAAGCCGAACCCTGAACGACGCCCAACTTAACTATACGACAACTGAGAAGGAATTCTTAGCTGTTGTATTTGCTTTAGAAAAGTTCAGGCCCTACCTCATCGGCTCTCCAGTCATTGTCTACACTGACCATTCAGCTCTGCGCCATCTTTTTGCGAAGAAAGATGCCAAATCTCGGTTAATCCGTTGGATCCTCTTGCTTCAAGAGTTTGACCTTGTCATTAAGGACAAACGAGGATGTGAAAACGTGGTTGCCGACCATCTCTCGCGACTTCCTTCTTCGCCTTCGCTTCCAATTCCGATTAACGACGTGTTTCCGGATGAACAACTCTTGACAGTATCGTGCGAACCCTGGTTCGCAGATATTGTGAACTATTTGGCCACGGGATTGCTACCGACCGAATGGTCACGTCAGGACAGACTTCGCTTCTTATCCCAAGTAAAACACTTTTACTGGGACGAACCCTACTTGTTCAAGTACTGTCCCGACCAGATTATTCGTCGGTGTGTCCCTGATGAGGAATTCAAGAGTGTGCTGTCATTTTGCCACGATCAAGCGTGTGGCGGGCATTTTGGGCCCAGAAAGACAGCTGAGAAGATCTTGCAATGTGGTTTCTACTGGCCACAACTTTTCAAAGACGCTCACGACTATTGCAAGACTTGCTCCCGGTGCCAACACATGGGCCGGATATCCCGGAGAAACGAGATGCCGCTCCAACCAATCTTGGTTGTGGAGATTTTCGATGTTTGGGGGATAGACTTCATGGGGCCGTTTCCCAGCTCTTTTGGGAACTTGTACATTCTTCTAGCTATTGATTACGTCTCTAAATGGGTCGAGGCTGTGCCCAGCCGGACTAACGACAACAAGGTTGTCGTTAGGTTCCTTAAAGAAAACATTTTCTCACGGTTTGGGCACCCCCGAGCGATCATTAGCGACAATGGAAGCCATTTCTGCAATAGGACTTTCGAGGCCTTGATGCGGAAATACTCCATTAATCATAAGCTTTCTACGCCCTACCACCCCCAAACCTGTGGGCAGGCCGAAGTTTCAAATCGGCAAATCAAGCAGATACTGGAGAAAACGGTTTCCAAGAACCGTAAGGATTGGTCTCTGAAACTCACTGATGCCCTTTGGGCATTTAGAACTGCTTATAAGACCGACCTTGGCATGTCTCCCTATCGGCTTGTGTACGGAAAAGCCTGCCACCTTCCTGTCGAAATCGAGCATCGCGCATTTTGGGCGATAAAGGAGCTGAATCTGTCTCTGGAGAATGCGGGCAGCCATCGGAAGCTGCAGCTGAACGAACTATGCGAGCTTAGGGATGAGGCTTACGACAACGCGGTTGTCGTTAAGAATCGAACGAAGGTGTTTCACGATAAACACCTTTTGCGCAAAACCTTTGTACCTGGTCAGCAGGTACTGCTTTACAACACCCGACTTCACTTCCATCCTGGAAAGCTCAGATCTCGCTGGAAAGGGCCGTATTTTGTGCGGAATGTGTATCCGCAGGGCGCTGTGGATTTGGAAAATCCAAAGGACGGTTCACTCTTCAAGGTAAATGGACACCGATGCAAACCGTACCTTAGCGCCGAACCAACAGAGGAGCTCCTGTTCTTACAGGAGCCGGTTTACCTTGCTTGATCTTCCTCTGCCTACCTCCAAACTTCGGTTATCCAGCCAAGAACAGTGGACACTGTTCCAAATAAGTTTGGGGGTATATACAAACCATTTTGTTTATATTTGTGTATATTCTTTTTCTTTTCTTTAAAACCAAAAACAAATAAAAATTTGTGTATCACTAACCGACAATTTTGAACCTTCCAAACTGCTCTTAACATGCTATAACAGTGAGGACACTGTCCAGTTTAAGTTTGGGGGTACGCTCGGTACGCATTTCTTACCTTCGCATTCATATGTATATTTTGCATCTGCATATTAAATCCATAAAATCCATAAAAATTTGAATATTTTCTAAAAATATAAAAACTTTTTTGTCAAGTTAGCTTATGGAAGAACTCTGATTCAACATTCGACGGTTTTTGTTTAAAAAAATAGGAATAACTAGATCTTCTGTTTGGATTTTGAAAACCTGAAAGATAACTCTCCTTTGAGTTAACTATAGCTGATATACGTCTTTACATCACACTACACGTGTCGTAAGATTTTGGGAATTAGATGACAAGTCTTTCATGTTTGAACTTTTAAACAGATAAATGATTTTCTGAGGATCGAATAGGTTTGTTCTGAAATAAGTAATGTCAAGAATAGTTTATGAAGTAAAGCGAATATGAAGGAATGTTATTGATGCTGTAATAAGAGCTAAGTCTGAAAAATAACCCATCTAAAACTTGATTGGAATGATTACACACCAAACCCACTAGACACGTCTTTTATCCAAAAATATTTGAACTGCCGGTTATATCTCCGTTCGTATTAAATCATCTGATTTTCACGCCAAACTGTCTTTTGTTTTTGGACCTAGGTAACTTGAGTAATTAAGTCCGCTGGGGTGTTTCTACACCTAATGCCCTAAAACCAACTGGTTTGGGTGCATTGGCCCAAAGCTCGCTAAGAAGCCTAGAAAGTCCAGTTTAAAACAAAGTCAAGCAAGTGTTCTCTCCGAGTTAAAATTCCTAACGGTTCTTTGTGTGAGAATAATCTTGATAAAAGACAGGCTTTTAAAAATTTTTAACGGAGATATGAAGGTTTTACTCTTTGATAAAGACTATTGCACGTTCACAGTGGTGTGTATGAAATGAAAACAAGAAAAAGGTGGAGTGAAAAATACGACTTAGTTTCCTGTTAAGGAAGATAGAAATTCTGAAGTTGAAACCTTACTGCAAAACGAAACTTGAAAAATGCTTAACTCGTTATAAAACTTATGTGATCCTTTTAAAATTGTTATCTGGGCTTTATTGTGCGACATGATGACTTTAATCGATCCTTCTGGAACTTAACGACACTATTTGCACTGCACGTAAAGACATATAAAATCTGTAGTTAAATAAGAAGCGAGGTGTGAAAAATAAAGGTTCGATAGTCTAGACTTAGGATTATAGAATTGTTATTTTCTAAAACAAAACTTTAGGGTTTGAAACTTAGTTATTTTTACAAACCAACTTGACCGGATTTTGTGGGTAGTATCCGCTGAAAACCCTCAGGAGACAACACTCCTCCTACTAGGGACACCTAGAGGTTTAACGGCTTGTTGCACATGCTCAGTGCAATCGCGTTCCCTGCGAAAGTGAGGTTAGGAAATTTTTTTTTTTGATAATAAATGGACTTTGCTCGGGACGAGCAAATGATAAGTTTGGGGGTATTTGTTCATATCAGATTTTTGCATTTTCATACCGCCCAATTTTTATCACATTGCATATCCGTAGATACTCTTGAGCCGTGTTTGCTAGTCAATTGCAGGATACAGGTTCTCGGTTCCAAAACGATGAAATTCATGGAAAAGACGAAAAAAAAAATCCGGGTTCTTTCCGACCACAGATAAAACACGGTCTCCGTCCCTCATCCGTATGTTACCAGATACCAGTAGGAAGACAAAATGTCAAATCTATGCACAAGGCTCAATGGTGGCACAAGATCCAAGAGATCTACGCGGAGCTCGAGGCAATCATGACAAAATCTTGACAAAAAGTCCACCTTTCCCTCAACAGAAATTCTGGAAAATTCGTGAAGAAATTATGAGAAAATACATATACCAGAATGCAGTACACACCAAACCAGGCTAGCACCAAAAAGATATGGGCCCAACTCCTCTAAACGGCCGCGGAAGCGCGGCCAAAGGGGGGTTTTGGCCGCCCTTCCGCGGCCATCTTGGCGCCAAACGGTTAGGGTTTTCAGGGGCTCTTTGGTCTTTTCATGAGGGCCCGTATTGTTGCCCTAGTTTCTCATCTTTCAGCCTATAAATACCCCAGAATTCTGTGAAGGAAGGGGTCCATAATCTTGTATTTCTTTTGCTAGGTTTTAGTTACATGTTCTTCTTCCTCTTCTCACCTCTTCTCCATTAAACTTGTAAGTGAGCTTTTGAGTGAAGAGTGATGAATAAAGAAGACCATTTTTATTATCATGCTTGTCTCTTTCTTTACTTGTTATAATTGTTGTAATTTTAATTGTTAAGTAGTTGTTGTTATTTCCTTGTTGTTTGTTTCTTCTCTCTTTTTCTTTATCCTTACATACGACAATGATACTTACGCTTGATCCTCGCCAAGGTGAGGTCGCAAACAGTTAGTCGTATTCTTCTAATCTCCTTCTTCCTATCTTCCTCTTTTGTGTTGTTTTATTTTTCCGTATTATGATGTGTGAGTAGTTCATTCTTGTTAGGGTAGGATAAGGGAAGTTTGAGAGAAGGAAATCTCTCTCACTCTTTCCTTGCCCAACAGCTTAAATCGACTCCCGTTAATCCATCCACAATCCGCTCCTTACGGCACCCTATCCTACATGATAGCGGTGATTCCGTAGTGAGACCGGTTGTGGTTGGATTAACCGGAGGTTATGGCTAAGAGCCAAGAACGGACGGACAAGCACCAAAAGGAAGACTTATGCGTTGGAAAGCCTAGCTTATACTCGCAAAGTCCTTCCTAGTCGTGCTAATCCCCGTTGTTGCCGATTACCGTAACACGATATTAAGAAGGGCAACGAAAGATGTGGAGACTCCTAACTCAAACTAACCTAATCCTAACCCTAACATGCTCTCTTTAAATATCAACTCAACACTTAGATAACTACAAACAAAATCTGAACAACCGGACTTAACTCGTCGAAAAACACATAGAAAAAGATTCCCATCTCCCTGCGGACGACCCGTACTCAACCGGCTAGCTACATGCGAAACCGTCTTGATTGCGGTATTTAAACTAGAACTTGAACACGCTCGTATCCTATCAATCAAGTTGCACGATCCTAGATTTCAGATATTACAAGGAAAAGTAGAGGCAGGACTTCAAACAGATTTATTGATTCATGAAGATGGTTTTTTGAGATATATAAGTTGTCTGTGCCTAAAGGAGAAGTTCGTGAGGAAGTCATGAAGGAGGCTCATAGTTCTGCATATTCGGTACATTCAAGAGGCATGAAGATGGATAGAGATTTGCGACAATACTTTTGGCGGGAAGGCATAAAAAGAGAGATCGCTCGTTTTGTGTCGAGATGCTTGGTGTGTCAGCAAGTGAAGGTTGAATATCAAAGGGTCACCGGTTTGTTGCAACCACTTCCGATCCCCAAAGGAAGTGGGAACATATAACCATGGATTTCTTGACGGTATTACCACAGAGTCCAAAGGGCAATAACGCAGTATGTGTGATTGTCGATTGACTGACCAAGGTGGCTCATTTTGTGTCATTTCGAGTTGGCCAGTCGACGGAGGTTTTAGCAGAAAGTTACATGTAGGAGATTGTGAGATTACACGGTGTACCAGTGAGTATTGTTTCTGATCGTGATACCCGATTCCTGTCACATTTTTACAGGAGTCTACAAGGAAGTTTGGGAACTCTCTTGAACTTTAGTACGACCCATCATCCTCTGACAGATGGACAGTCCGAGAGAACGATCTAAACTCTTGAAGATGTGTTGAGAGCTTGTATTTTAGACTTCAAGGGTTCGTGGAAGGATCATTTACATTTAGTGGAGTTCTCGTGCAATAGCAGTTTTCAGAAGACTATACAGATGGCTCCATTTGAAGTATTGTACGGTCGTAAGTGTCGCTCGCCAGTATGTTGGGACGGCGTTGGAGAAAGAAGACTGTTGGGACTGGAGTTGGTTGTGCAAACTTTGGAGAAAGTTAACTTGATTTGTAGTCATATGAAGGTGGCTCAAGATCGATAGAAAAGTTGAGCAAATACTGGAAGAAGGCCATTAGAGTTTGCTGTTGGTGATCATGTGTTTTTGAAGATATCACCGACAAGGGGAATGATCCGGTTTGGAGGTCGAGGCAAGCTTAGTCCTTGATTGGTGGGGCTGTTCGATATCATTGAGCGTATTGAAGAAGTGGCGTATCAATTGGCTTTACCACCATCCTTGGCAGGTGTGCATGACGTTTTTCATATCTCTCAACTTCACAAGTATGTTCGAGGTGAGATGCACGTCTTAGACCACTTGGAATTGACGGTGAGAAATGATTTGATTTATGAAGAGTAATCGATGGCTATTGTGGATCGACGAGAAAATGTCCTTAAGAATAAAGTGCTCCCTTTAGTTCTTGTTTCGTGGGGAAATTGTTCGCATGGAGAATCTACATGGGAACATGAAGAGGAGATTCGACAAAAGTTTTCAAACTTGTTTTCTAGATTCCGTGTTTCCTTGTGCTTTCTTGTTTCTTGAATTTTGAGGACAATATTCTTTTTGTAGTTGAGTATAATGTAACACCCTAGCACGATTGTACGTTATTTAATGATATTAGATAGTACATTGGGTTTTCTTTTAATTATTATTGTTTGGGTTATGATTGGTGTTTGGATAGTATGCGTGACTATCATATTGTACGTGACCCACTTGCATAGAAAACTATTATTAATTCACAGTTTAATATTTTAGATAGAACATTTGATGGTTATCTAGTTTGTTAAGTAAATAATAATTAAGTTTTGTTGCTTATTTGTATGGATACGATATTTTTTTTATCTAACCTTAGTTGTAACTATATCTATATTTTAGAATTATAGTTCAATATGGGATATATTTTGTTTGATGGTTTAAACAAGATATAGGGTAGTTTAAATTTTGATAAGATAATTGTGAAATCTTTAAACTCATATTAAGGGGATTTGTGCAGGTAACTTTAATGTTATATATATATATATATATATATATATATAAACCCAATTCATCTCTCTCTCTCTCTATATATATATATATATATATATATCTTTCTTTCAGTGATTCTATCCTCTCTCTCTATCGAATATATCTTTTTCTCTTCTCCAAAATTCAATTCTCTCTCCCCTCTAAACTAAACAAAACCAAATCATCTCTCTCTTTCAACAATAATAATTTTGCCTCTATCTTCTTTAGCAACTTTAAACCTATATATTAATAATCATCATTCCTTTTCCCTCTCAAAAATTCACCTCGGCTGAACCCTAGCCTTCAACTCGAGACCCATCTCCTCACCGTCGGGGCATCTTTCCCCTCATCTAGACATCGCCGTTTCCGTTGATTCGATCATCACCGTCTTCGTTTCTATCGTCATTCGTTATCGCGTATTCGTCAAATCGAGACAAGTATCGTATACTTGCTCTACATGCTATATGAAAGATTCAAATATTAATAGTAATGTAAATCATTCCAAGTTTATTTTCATTAAACAATATATTTTGAATTCTAGGTATAAATTTCTAAAGACGCATGTACTAATATCTTCATGTGGTTTAGGGTCTTTAACATTCAAGTCTTGTTTATTCTTTTGTTTTTCATTTATATACCTGATTGATTATTTTATCATTAATAAGGAGAAAAACTGATTAATGCCAATTATTATCAACTGCGATAATAAGAGAAAAATTGGTTTATCTTAATCAATTACAAATTTGTTTTTTTAGTTATAATCGTTATTGTAATCTAATGCCTATATGCTCAACGAGCTGCATTCATGTTAATTAGGTTCAACAGATGCTCTCATAATTCATATTAATTAGGTTCAACAGATACTCTTATAATGATGTATTAAAAATGGTAACTTAGACTCATATTCTAGTAATGGTGTATTTATATTATTATGTTGGACACATTTGTCTGATCATGATTAAATTAGCTAAGTTTATACTCATATCTTATAATGATATAGTTTATGTAAGCTTTGGACCTGTACTACTCCAATAATGCTCTACTTTACATTTGATTATATATAGGCTCATTGTATGCTATAATTACTATATACCTACATATATCGCCGTAATACTATTCTATCATTTTATGCGATTATCTTGTTTATCATGTCATGTTGTTAACTATTTAATAACTAAGACTTAAATTTAATAAGTAAAATATAATAAAGATATTTAATTAATATTATTTAATGATAATCGTGACAAGATAGTATTTTAAATATAGTTATACTAAATCCATGAACACGTAATAGTGGATATAATTATATCGGTTAATGCTTACCTTGATACTGTTATGACTATCATTGGATTCTATACCTCATGACTTGCTGTTTTATGTGAATGAGATATACCCACTTACATGAATGATACATTACTCTTGACATGCCTATACACTTATTCATTACTTGTACCATGCCATCCTGTTATTGTTACCATTATCATGCAAGAACCTACTTGCCAGTAATATTTATCGATACCAACAACCCTGATTTGTTGTCCTGATGGATGAATATCTGTTGTCTTGATAGACAAACTTAAGCTTTCTTGCTCCTGTGTTGGTATTAGGAAGATATTATTTCTATACCTGACATGAACATAAAACCTGGGAAAATGGGGAAATCAAAAGTGTAACTGAAGTGTAACTTAAAAGGATATTACTTGATCCGTGGTTCCGGAGGTAACGGAACATAATCATTCGTGATTCTTACTACTTGATCTGTGGTTCTGGAGGGTAACGGAACAGAATCATTCCTGATTCATACATCTTGATCCGTGGTCCCGGAGGGTAACGAGATATATATTTTTGAGTTACATGGAGAAATACATTCATTGGTTTCAAATATATGTAGGATAGTTAATCTAAAAACATAGACTTTAGGACATACATGACATATTTGAATGCCTATAGCCTGCTATTATGACACCCCTGATTGTTTGTTTATACTCATACCTTATTCTGCACATGACATCCGGCATAGCACACTGTTCAGTTATTATTATTATGATATTTATGATGCACTGACGTATGAGTTTTGCATGGCCCAGATACTTGACTTTAGCACATGAGAATCGTGAGTACTTAGACAGGATCGCCGATCAGTGAGGACCATCATCTTACTGATATAGCTCTTATTGATGGTTAATTATTCTCTGGATCTTTATTGCTTCCGCTACTATTTCCTGTTATCATTTGTGGTTATTGGACATGTTTAAAGATAGATAGTTATATTATTGTTCTTGATTACTGATTGACAGTCGTAATGTGACTATGAGAGGATATTTCCTTACTGTAGGTAGCATGGCTGGCCGAGTTACGTCATGAAATTTTGGTATCTTGGGAAGCGGGGCTTGACAGACCCGATTGACTGCGAAGGAGGTATCGGGACGAGCGATGGTGACATATTGAAGAGCGTCCACAATTTTGCTGTACATAGAAGGATCGGTGAGGGGAGTGGAAAGAGGATCATCGGTAGTCGTGACGATGGCCATGAGTGTGCACATCGGGCATGCGGCAGTCATTTTGGAGTGGAGAGATAGAGGAAGAAGAAGAAGAAGCCTTAAAGATTCTTCTCTTTGTGGGTTTCTTTTATATATTATTTCATATATAATAATTGTTACAACCAAATCAATCTCTCACTGTTACAATTAAATCCCACAATCTAATCTCTCAAAACCTTTCTAAATAACCATAAAGAAATATTTCCAAACTAATATGATCGTGCAGGGCCAGTCGTTTGCCCTGCATAAGTGCAGACGTCGGGCTATGCTCTGTAAGAGTGTAAGCTAAATCTAGACGTCTGTCTCTTACAGGTGGAGATGGTTGGCTGAGTTTTGTCGTCACACTAACCAATTCCAGATGTCTAACCTTGAAGGGACAAATGTATGTCATCTTGGTCCGACGTCTGACCTAAAAGGTCAACGTTTCTTTCCCTGAGGACTTTGATTCATTATTACTTATCTCTATCTAACATATGCTATACTCATAGTTTGAGATATCAAACATTTTGATATCTTGTGGCAATGCTTGTCTACTTTCTCGAAGTGAAAGAATACTTTAATTGTTGCGAACTAAAAACAACAACATTAGAACGTACAATTTACAATGCTGGTCAAAGAGTAATAACAACCCTTTACCAAAATAAATAAATAAATAAAACACTCTATATGAAAATGATAAATGTTACGATAAAGCATAAATTACGAAGATTTTGCAACTGCTGTATTTGTGAGGATGGCAATAGCTAATAACAGTATAGACTATCTGCAGTACCACAAAAACTACAGTAGCTATGAGATAACAATATTTAGAATTTTTTACCAAAATAATACTATATAATAAAATATTTCCAAAACTAATACCGGCCCAAAACTATTTCCCAAAATAGACCTCCATACTGCTACGTAGGAATAGGTCTCGCACGGAAGTTGGATGGGGAAGGAAAACACTACTGACAGTAGCGTTTTAAAACCAGCATATCCAACCAACAATAGAAGTCTTGGGTTGGGGCTGGGGATTTATGCCAAATGAAAACGCTACTGACAGTAGCATTTTCATTTGACTGAAAACGCTAAAGCTAGTAGCGTTTTCCTTGGAACTACCCAGCTCCAGAAACCAAATATCCCTTAGCAACTGATATCCATGGATTATAGGCCCAGATTTATAGTCTTCATTTGATATGTTAATACAACTTCTTTGATGCCAAATGGCCGCAACGGCTTCCTACGAATACTTATGTAATTACGTTTTAAAAATAAAACAGATAGTATCTCCTTTGTATATATTAAGATCTATCCACAAATACATAATAATTTGTGCCATATAGAACTACACACCACACTCGGCGGTAAACAAACATCACCGCGAAGGGTGGAATCACAAAACTGATACCAAAAAAGAGATCACACCTCGAAGGGTGGATACCATCACAACATCAATGCTAATATCACTACATGAATGATACAAGGCCTTGATACAATATAATACTATAAAATACATAATCAAATGAAAACGGGATAAAATCTCTCCTTCTTCTTTAGACGTAGTAGCGGTATCTATGAAGATCCAGCGATACCAATCCGAGTCAACTGCGACATAGGTGACTGCGAAGGTCGGGGCTCACCGGGCTCATCTGGTGCATGTGAAGGTAAAGACTCATGGGGCTCCTCATATGTATGTGAAGGTGCAGCCTGACCGGTCTCTTAGTGTGCATGCGAAGGTGTAGCCTGACCGGTCTCCTCTTGTATACGTGAAGGTCCATCCTAGTCTGATTGTCATGGTAAGCTGCCGTGTCTACACACAGGAGGAAGGGGAGCTGCAACCAATGCTTCTAATCGGTGGCCTCTCCTACCTTAGTCACAATGCAGAGGCACTCCCTGAGGAACTCCTTCACTCCAGCCATGGCATCGCTCGCTAGAGTCTAGATGGAGAGACTTATAAGTGTCCATGCATGTGATACCTAAAAAAAGGAAACATTTTAGTACAATGATAATATGAATCGTACCGTATGAAAATTACAGAATATGAATACAAAGTAAAATAACATACCATCCTGACTATAGAATGAGCTCGAGACCGGTACATAGGTTGAGTGGTCAAGGGAGCAGCATCGTCGACTCTAGAAAGTCATCTATGGTCGGGAAAGACAATGTAAAAATGAGTGATCGAGCGATACTAAGTCATGTACTCCTCACGGCGGGCTGCATCATATAGTGGGGTGTCTCGAATAACGCGAGCAGCCCGCTCCATTTTCCACCGGCTTACATAATCACGATGCACTACTCTCCATTCCTTAGTGGCTCTGTCTCGCCCATCGATCCTGTGTAGAGGATGATCATATACTCGCTCATGAGGTATGGCTTGGTGCAGGCTGAACTGCCGCATCACCCTGTCCAGATAATAATCCTCGACGATAGCGAAGTGGATGAGTGGCACCATGGTCAACCATATCTCAGGATGAACTAAGCATAATAGTGGTAGGGATGCAACTGCGTCCCTTCTGTAAGGACGCCATAATACGACCTCGTCCCAGAGTGTGTTCAGCTCATCCCTGTAGTAATCGAGGCACTGGAATGGTCTCTCCATCTATGTGTGTTCACCTACCCAATATACCCTGAGTGGGGACCTCCGCTCCGCAGGACCAGTATATCTGTGACCTGTGTAATACTAGATCGTCCGAGATGCAAGCTCTCCAAAGCCCAAAGCTGTAAGAACACAGAACATCTAGTCATCTGTGTTCTACCCAGTGAAGCTCGACACAACCCATGATATAAGCAAGCAAGAACCGTACTGCCCCAGCTATATGCTCCTGCGCCCGCAACAGTCAGATGTGTAAGTAAAGGTAAATACTATAGCGATACCATGTCGCCGGCGGAGGACGGGAATACGAGACCCCCAAAGAGAGACATAGTATAAGCTCTCGCATAACACTTGATCTGGTAATCTGACGAATCATAGGTGATAGCATCGAGAAACTGCGCATGCAACCAGGTGAACCGTATGTGTGATCCCTGAATCACACTGTCTGCTGGCACGACACCCAAAAACTCCGCAACCATAGCCAACCAATTATGTCGTACCGTACCAGTCACTGCTCTGCTCTCAACTGGGAGTCCTAGTATCATACTGATGTCCTGTAGTGTAAGCATCATCTCACTAACAAGTAGATAGAAAGTATGTATCTCTGGCCTTCAGCGCTTTATCAACGCCGTCAGGAGGGCATGGTCTAGATGAATACTTCCAATGAGACTAATGCTATATAAGCCGATCTCTACTAACAATAGATGTATCTGATCTATCATAGGCAGGTACTCATGCGAACGGAAAGTAATGTCCGAAACTACCATACCTGCCCAAACAGCCTCTGATCTATATTGCCGTTGCAGCGTCTAAAGTGTCCGATCGGCAGGGCTCGTGTGCATCCCATGTGACCTACTATATACCTGCTCTGTGGGCTGATCCCTAGCATGACCACGAATCGGAGGTCTACGACCACCTACAGGGGCTCCACCAATAGCATGAGGTCCACGACCACCGCGACCGCCTCAACCACGAACAGCTCCACCAACAGGAGCTCCAGCACCATGCATCCGTGGATGCATCAGTACGATGGATCTGAAAAACAACATCAACGATTATCAATATTTGCATGGAAAATTTATAATTAACATATAAAACAAACATCAACGAATAACATTCTATATGGGTTAACGGTATAAAGTAACATTTATGAATATGATTCTATAAGTGGTTATAGTATAAAGAAGCATTAATGACTAAGATATTCAATATAAATGCCTGCTTCGCCGCGTTTTGGGCAACGACGCATGTTGTGCCTCTCCTGATGACAAATATTACATCGTGGACCCGATATTCTATCCTGCCTCGCATCCAAGTCATTACGAATCCGTGACGACTTCGGCCGACCTTTCTTATTCTTTTGCGAAGACTCGTCAGGGATAATTAGTGGACCCTGATAAGGAATCCAGTAATCTTTGTCGGGAATCAAAAAGAAATTAGGTGCCCAGGTGGATGCCAAGTAATTCGATGAATAGTGTACATCGACATAGGCACGATAATCCAATGCCCATGATGCGTAAGCTGCCATAACATGCGAGCAAGGAAGGTGGTGAAGTTGCATTTTCCCACATGAACACATTGGCTGGTTAGTAAGGTTAACAATCTGCGTCCTACAACCTCTGACTTGGCTACCTACTTGCCGCGTTTCGGTCTTAACTAAAAATAATCCTAGTTGATCATGAAATATTGTCACCTCATGACAGTTTGCTTTGGCTTGCCGGTTGTCTAGGATTGCTTGAACTCTTGGAGGCAACATTTTTCCATCATTAATGTACTATGGAGCCACGCGCCTTATTTTGGTGAAATAGGTATTTAACAAGTAGAATGTAAACTGCACAAGTGCCGTAACCGGCAAACTACGAACCCCCTTCAATATAGAGTTGAATATCTTCGATAAATTTGTAGTCATCATGCCATATCGTCTGCCTTCATCGAATGTAAGGGCCCCCTTTTCAGGAGGTTCTTTGTCAAGCCAGCCAACCATTTCTTGGTTTACATTTCTAATCCTTTTAACCCCCTTTTCAAATTTTCTTATTTGATTCTCCGTACCAATGGCCTTCAGTTTACGCATCATCTGTATATTGCCAAACTTTGTGTAAAAGTTCGCTGCATAGTGTCGCATACAGATGCGGTGGTAAGCAAGTGGCTCAGTCCATCCGAGATGTGGATCCTTCATTGTATTCAAAATCCTAATGTAACGATCAGATATGACACAAAGCCCTATACGGTTTGTTGCGAATACTCGTATACAGATCATAAACTAACTCTAACTGTCTGTGTTCTCTAATTCAAATATGGCAAATGCAAGAGGAAATAACCGATCATTTGCATTTGGAACGACTGCAATCAACAACATGCCTTTATATTTCCCATATAAAAATGTCCCATCGATGCTAAAGACCGGCCGACAGAATTTGAAACCCTCGATGCTAGGACCGAATGCCCAAAACACCCTTCTAAACTGTTCTTTTCTCTGCTCAATAGTTACAGTCACCCATTGAACAACAGTATTAGGGTCAGCGGCCTGCAATGCTACTATGAACTTAGACAGTTCAAAATAAGACGTGGTGAAGTCCCCAAACAGTATTTCCATGGCTTTACACCTAGCCCACTAAGCTTTTTTATAGCTTATAACATAACCGAACATGGCTTTAATGATTTCAATGATGGCTTGGGGCGTTACCTTCAAATTCACCTTCACAATATCAATAATTGTTTTTGCAACATAATTTGAGTCAATGCAAGTGATCTTTGTTTAGAATAAGATTGACACACGTGAGAGGCTCTTTGAGTGTCTTGATCGTAAATGGCTCGTCAATGTTCCACCTAGAAGCATGGAGCATCCACGGACAACCTCCACCGATCTTGCAAACGACCCTCCAGGCTGATGGGTTTGACTTTATAACCGTATATTGCTGATGTTTTCTTACTGAATACATCGCGATGTATGTTTCAAATCTTCCTTATATTGAAACTGTTGACCTTTGTACAGTTCCAGACCATTGCCTCCGGTAAGATCATACGCTTCGCTATTGTTCACTACAGCATCACTAATCTAATCTTTGGAAGTAAACGCGGCTGCTGGTGCATTTTGATAGGTCATATTCACCGTATTCTGCGCAACTGGATCATCCTCATCATCATTGTCACCTACTTCATAAATGTCCTCATCAACATCATTGTATGTCAATTCATTGTTTATGTAGGTAGTTGCAAATAATTTAAAAGG
Source organism: Agapanthus africanus (assembly GCA_030015575.1). Lineage (NCBI taxonomy): Eukaryota > Viridiplantae > Streptophyta > Magnoliopsida > Asparagales > Amaryllidaceae > Agapanthus > Agapanthus africanus. Next base: position 285,493,957 of record JASDDO010000019.1, read on the forward strand.
ATCCTCATTCAACGAACTCATAAACGTTACCATACCACCACCTTCACCGCCAGCATACGCTGGTGATACGACATGTTCACTTACTGGAAATTTATCAAAAACATTCTCACTTGGCGGATTTACTTCATGCTCACTTACTAGGGCTTCATAAAAAACATTCTCATTTAGCGGATTTTCCCCCGTGAGTGGAACTTCATTCTGTGATGGGAATTCTGGTTGTGGCGTGAACTGCGCTTCAGAATGCTGGCGTTTTTCAACATACAACTCCAACGCACCCCACGGCAAATTTTGCGATGATACATACTCGATCATAAACTGTAGAGATTCATCATTTACGATATTCACAAATTTGAAGTGTGATCTCCCCTTTCCAACATTATATCTGAAAGTTCCTAGTGCCCTCGCCGCTAACCCGCAGCCAATGCGGAATCCAAAAACGAAAATTTTAGATGGCACTAGAAACTTAATCCTAGAATCTACACCAAACACCAAACTAGAAAACAACAAAAGAAGGATTTAACTACTCGGTTAGGGTTACAACCTTCGTCATTGTGTCCTTAAGCTTCGATCCTCTTCTTGAGCTCCTTGAGGCTCTTAGATCGAGTTTGTCCGCCGGTCTTCCTTCGCCGAAGATGATCCACCCAAGAGAACCAAGTTCAAGCTTCAACTTCTTCAATGAAGTAACTAAAGATCTTAGGATGCTAATCTCGGCTGCTTAGTGATATAGTGTGAGTGTTCTAGTGATTTTTCTTTCTCTTAATCCTCTTGAATCTTAACACATAAGAGGGTAGAGGAAGAAGGAGGAGCCATAAGAGGAGAGAGAAGCTAAAAATGGTTGAATGAAAAACTCCCACACATTCAAGAATGCATTTTCTTTCTTTTGTTACAAGAACTTCACCATTTTAAAATTGCAACCATGCTTGAATAGTATAAGCAAATGAATTAATAATTCACTTACCCATACTCTCCACCATTTCTCTCCTCCACCTCATTTCATAATTTCTTTAAAAAGAAAATCCTAGAAATGAGGTGTCCTCCTTCTAGAAGTATTCTTGTATGAATACAAGAATACGTCTCTGCAAATACATGCCCGTATTCGTATCAAAATACGAATATCCAAGAGATAGAAAAATACAATGAACATAATACTAGAATATACATATCGAAATATATATATGTAAATTATTAAATCAAAACTTGATTTAATAATATGGCTTAATCCTAAACCGGCTAGTATTATCATCCGCCTGATTAAAGTCTGTGTGGGTAGCACACATACCTAATCGAAACCCTACATATATCAATGTATGACCACTACATCATTTTGTCTGAACTGGAAAAACTCTCTATGTGGGACTCTAAAGACTCGTCAATACGCTGGTAGTGGGTTTAACCACAAGCACGTCAATGGCACTAGCTGTATGTAACGGCTACCTTGGTATTGAGCGAAAGAAAGGTCGACGAACAAACTCATCTGTACCCCTACCGAGCCTGTCCGTGACAATCTCCGTATAGTCCGGTCTCTTCGTCTGAGATAATCGCATACCGGGTCTAGAGGGTGGATAATGTCAGACCCCTACTCACCCAATAAGTCATGCCAGTCTGAAGTCCACCACCTACTGAGAAACTACTGATATCACATCAGTAAATCTCATCCACCTTGTCTAAGGATTTTATGGCAATAGCTGACCCAACACAGCGCGACATCGACTCCCAATACCGGGAGAGACGAATCCCTAACGATTATTCATTGCCTCCATGTGGCTCGGACTGTACCCAACTAAAACTTATTTGCACAACTCCTTTGAGCCGTGGTATGGTAGTAATCTAAGTACAGTGAGAACTCATACGAGACAAATGAAAATCTCAGGTCAAAGGACTAACTTGTATTCATACATAAGAGAACTTCCATCCGACGATAGGTATAATACCATTTAGAAGTTCTCGGCAAGTCCGTCCGGTATACTCACCTCCAGTAAGCACATGTATACTATCTTAGGTAACTCAACACTAATGGTTTATGAGACCGGCCACCGTCCCTCATCGGTATTTCAAAAAGTATACACTAGTCTACTCTGGAGTATCGATGCCCAATCTCGATACTCCCTCGACTAAGGGCATTTAAGGATGTACTTATGGACCACCCAGCTCCCACGTATATGATCGCCATCATAATGATGGTAATCAAGCAGTAATTCTACAGGCTTTATCATTATGTATTAGCGACACGTAATAACATAATGACAAAGACAAAGATGATAGTATACTATCATCTCGAGTAAGACTGTTCTACCTATATAGATTCTCCTTCAATTATCATAATTGCCTACCTGTAATTACAATAATTGCCTTGAGGGCACTATATCGAACAATATCATGCCTGAATTATCAAACAACATGTTCTAGGAGTGAGTGCTAATTTTTCAAAAATCAACCCAAACAATTCTTCCAACATTCTATGCCGACAGAGCCAAATTGATTCTTGAAAAACAAAGTCCTCTTATTCAACACAATGAGTTCTACTATTCACACCCGTCCATTAAAATACAACCAAGTCGGAATAAGGCTGTCCTCCATAATTACGATATCAGCACCTTTCAGTATAAATAGATTTTTCATCAATACACATTTTGAATACAAACGAATATATTACTAAACGATAATTAATTGCATAAAAGCCCTTACAACGTTGCAAAAATAACCCCTCTACTTCACCATCTAACCAAAAAGTTTGGTATCCTTGAATATGGATTACCATCTATGTTGGATATGTATGTCCTAGAGGCTTTTATTGTATAAGATACTAGGGGTATGTATGTACATGACAATCTTGCTCAATATGATAGTATACTATTTTGTTTGACCTTATCTTAATATGTATATATGTTTTACTTGTTATTTTATATCGCTTATACATGCTGATAAAGCACGTAAGATCATTGCTTGACTACCAGCGTTATGATGGAAATCATACTTGTGAGAGCTGGGTATTCGATAAGCACATCCTTAAATGTCCCTAGCCGTGGGAGTATCGAGACTGGGCATCGATACTCCAGAGTAGACTAGTGTATACATTTTTAGACCCTGACGAGGGGCGATGGTTGGTCCTGCGGCCATTGGTATGATACACCTAAGATTGTATACGGGTGCTCACTGGGGGTGAGTACACTGGACGGACTCGTCGAGAACTGGCTAGATAGTATTATACCTATCGTTAGATAGAAGCTCTCTGATGACATGAGTACAGATAGTCTGTCGACCTGAGGTCGTCATTTGTTTCGTGTGAGTTCCCATTGTGCTTTGATTACAACCTTCCACGGCTTTACTGAGTGGTGCAAACAGGTTTTAGTTGGGAACAGTCCCGAGCCACATGAAGGCAGTGAGCGATTGTTGGAGATTCATATAACATTTCAGAAAATAGGAAATATTATTTTGGAATTTAAATAATAAAATAATGAATTTTACGAATATTAAACGAATATAGATTTGAGTTTTCGAAGATTGGTATAATTATATACCTATATTTCAGAAAATAATTGGAATTTAAAATAAATTATTATTTATGAGAGCGTTCATTTGATTTGGGCTTTATATAAATTAATATATAATTATTTTCCATACAAGCTTAAGTTTAAATTTAATTAGTATTTTACTAATTACTATACTAAAGCATGTGTTGCTTTGTTAAACCATGTTTAATTTGTCATGATATGTTAACATTGTCACCTTTGTTTTAATAAGGTTCTGTATTTTTTTCAGAAAAGGAAAAGAGAAAAAAGAGAAAAGATAAGAAAATAGAAAAAGAGAAAAGAAAAGGATAAACAGGGGGACAAAGAAACCAAGAGGTATGGGCATGAGAGAGAGTGAGAAGGAGAGAGAGAGGGAGCCATAGCTATAACTATAATTTTCTCTTCTCACTTCATTTCTTCATCTCCTCCTTATTCAACTCCTCCACCTTCCACTACCACCATACAACACCCCCAAAATCTCATCAAAACATCACATAATCTTCACAAAAAATGTTCATCACCTTATCCTACACATCAAAGCATGATCAAGTTTAATTTTTGAGTTCTTTTGGCCATCTAGGAATTTCTTGAGTTGCTCCATGAGGTAAAACATCCACTTTTAATCAAGTTTTTAAGTTTCTTTACCATCACATCTAGTTTAGAGTTGGTATATTCATGTTTTATGAACTTGGAAAATTCTAGGGTGAGATTTAGTGAGCTTTGGTGGATGATATGAGTTGCAGTGATATAGTAGAGGGTTTAGTGAGTGTTTACTGGCATAACAGTGATAGTATCCTCAGTTAATATGAGTTTAGAAGATTCTAAAATGAGTTTAGAATTTTCTGATATCGGTTTTGTTGAGTTTTTGACCTTCAAATGGAATATGGTATTACTTGAGAACTCTGAAAATTTAATAGAGGACACTGTAAGATATATAGACCAGTAGGAGACCACCATAAAAACTCGAGCCTACAACTCCAAACCCTGGCCGCAGATTTAATGGATTGGACCGCAAATTGCGGCCACTTTGGTGAGCTAGGGTCCTAGGTTTGTTCTGTAGCTCATTCACTAGATAACTAGGCTTACCCCATATGCTAAAATGTCTAATTTCACCTTAAGGAAAATCTGGGAGCATTTTAGTAGGTTTTGGGCGAAGTTTTACGATATTTGAAAACTTGGTTTTTGATATTTGAGTTTTGACTCGGTCGTTTGACGTTCGTACGTCGACGTAGGGGGTTGTTTTGTTGTTTTAGCACGCATTGACCATATGTTCTAACCTATGTGCGCTTTGCTCTTTGTATCGGTTTTCGATTTGGATTTTTATGCGATACGATATGCTTTGAATTGTAGGTACAAGCATGTGGACTTTTGAGACGACGAAGGAGGGCAAGTCATCCGTCGGGATCGACTAGAGCGAGGTGTTATAGGTGAGTAGATGTATATTTACGGGGGAAATCGGGTGGATGGAGTATAGCACCCCCGCAACCGTAGAATTAGGATATGTATTTATATGTATATTTACGTAGATATTGGATATGTATACCTAGCTAATAGGGTTCTAGAACTATATGCAATAGAAGTATACTTGTAGGAAGGTGTATCCCTAGTTTTAGTTTTTCTTAGCCTTTGAGCTATATGTATTTACGCTTATATATATATATATATATATATATATATATATATATATATGGATAATTACGATATGATATAATGAGATGAGGATATGATCTGATATGATTGGATATGATATATGAGGCGATATTATATGATATGATATATGTTGACATGAGATGATATATGATGATATGGGATTAGATGATGTACATGACTATAGACCCGTAGTATTGATTTGATGATATCGTATGATGGATATTCCGTACGTGATATGATGAGGATGGATCGTCGACTTATATATCGACTCAAGAAAAGCTTGTTTAAATTCACATAGTAGAGATTATGATATGTCTAGAGTCATACCTATTTTCAAAAGAAACGAATCGTTACGCACTTTTAAATGATAATTTCAAGGGACGCTACGACTTTTCGAATGGTGTCATTTTAAAAACATGGTAGCCCCCCATTTTCTAAAACAATGACTCGTATTATTTTAAACTATAATTGTATGGCTCATACGTAGTTGCATATTATTTTTATACCGTTCGCATTTACGAATTCTTATTTTTTCATACGCTCGCATTATTCTCATTTACGATATATATACACTACGCTTCATACCCTATCTGTACGTGACTTCGTTTACTAGGACACACACACCATTACTGATGATGCACATGTTGCACATACACCTACTTGCCGGCTCACACACACATCATTGGTAATTGCCATGCCATATACACATTAGAACTTGCTATGTTATCGTATTACATTACAACCTGTTAGTATTTTAGTTACTGTTTAGTACTCAGTACCACATACTAGTTCAATTATTGCACTTTCTTTATTTTGCTACATGACACGCTCATATGAACACACTTGCTATGCATTACAGTGTTGTTCTGTGCATGTACATATTATTTCATTACTGCCATGATTTTATGAGATTCCGTTTTCATGAGATTTCTGGTTTTGAGAAACTGCAGATATTATTTAAAAACTTATGATTGTTTTAAAAACGCGGTTTCTCTTGATATGATATTTTTACGTCCACCATGAGATTTCTCGATGCTGAGCTATGATGATTACCTGATTCGAGGAGTGAGGAGTCACCGTCTGCGGGTACATGGTGGACCTGGTATGATATCCCGGGACAAGAAGATCGTATAGAAAGGCATTGAACCTGGCAGGGAAACACTACCTATCGGTGACAGTATTGGACTCGGCAGATATCCGGAGGATATCGACCAGAGTGATATGAGATAGATGGATATGAGGACCAATCTGATGAGACGGTGCCTGAGATATGATGGCCGATCCGATGAGACAGTGCCTGAGATATGAGGATTTACATGTCGATACTGGACACGGGTTTTATGACGATTTCGAGCGTCGATGTTGGACACTCAGGATTTCATATTGATTTTGATGTGTCGTTGATGGATACACGTTGGATGATACATATATACATGATATGGATGACATGATATCATGTATTGACACAGGCCCGAGTTTATATATTTATATACATATGTATACACGATCACTTTAATACAACACAATATGATATTATTATATTACTGTATGACCCAGGAGATCGTCATACATTCGATTTCTACCTGATGATATCTTCTACTCACGAGTTGGCAACTCACCCCCATTGTGCCATAGTTTTCTTGCAGGATCGACCGCTCAGTAGCGGTTTGCTGGCACATTGCTTCTTTCGTGTGATTTGCATTGGTAGAGAGGTTATAGTACAGAGCGTAACCACCATTATATACTTTATATTCTTTGTATCTAGTTAAAAACTCCATCAACCAGACTATGTATATTTGGTAGACCTAGAGACCGGTTTGTATATTCTTTGGACTTAGTGACGAGACTAGTATTATTCTTTATATTGGATTTGATGATGTTTGGGTTTCTTTACTTTCTTTCTGTGTTTGATCTTCGCCTTGGACATCGTATATTTCATATTGCGTGGTTTTGATTCTGCTAATTGGTGAAGAGCTAGCCCCAGCTTGGGGATGCCTATATTATTATTGTTATGTAATGGTTTTGATCAAAATTTACAAAGGATGTGCTGCCTAAATTTCAAATGACGAAAATGTTTTCAAATTATAGTATATAATCCACCTGTATTTCAAACGAATATTATTTATACTTTAAAAAGAAGAATTTGATTTCTGTTATACCCCTATTTCAAAACTTCACCTCCACAATATTTTCCTAAAACGGTATAGATTTCTGGGTTTTCAGCTTCCTTGGGTTACGGTGGGATCCTATAGACTTCACGTGATCTAACTTCTGGTCATGTGCCATTTTTGGGTCGTGACAAAGTTGGTATCAGAGCATTAGGTTTAACCTTTGTTCGAGTCTAGGTTTGACTATGCGGAGTCTAGGGCGTATATTTCGGAACCTAGGCTTGACCTTACGGAACTTAAACTTGACTGAGGGGTTATTAGACCCGAACTTCCGTTAGGTAAGTTGAATTTGGTTGATGGAGTAGCTAACTCAAGTAGAGTAACGTACCATGTGTATGTTCCGCGGTATACTTACGATACGATACTCCGTTTAAGTAACTTTAGGATGTACATTTCTTGAGATCCGTATTTCTATTCTTTCTTATGATCTATCCTCATCGATACTTGTTGTGATTCCTGTCTTCTTGGCTACGTGAGCTGAGAAAGCTTCGGTTAAAGATGCGGTCAGAGTGACCTCATCATGGGCGAGGACTGACCAGGGTGTTATCCCGGTGATGCAAGAATATATTGATTTCTAGTTAGGTTAGGATTTCTGGTTTAGGGATGCGTGTTCTGGATCTGCACCAAATGATCGGGCCATAGCTCGAAAACATCCAGGTTGAAAGGACTATTGACATACAGGCTACTCCAGAGATCGTTGTGTTATCTACTGTGCAGACAGATGTACTGGCTGTTGCTGAGATTGACGAGATATCGCTTCCAGAGTTCACTAAACTGAAGCCATATGAGTTTATAGGAAGGGATGTGACAGAAGATCCCTAGTCATTCTTGGATATAGTGACTAGGATATTTCGTTTTTTTGAATGCTTTGATAAGAGGTTAGTGAGTTTGTTAGCTTCAGTTCGAAGGGTCATGCTCAGACCTAGAGTGAGTAAATCGAGATAGGACGAGCAGTGTGTATTCCTCCAATGGAATGGAAGTGTTCTCAAGGGCGAATTTCGCCAGATTTCTTCCACTGAGTGTTGGGAATACCTGAGTTCGTAGCTTCGAGCCTTTGCGAGAGACTCCGGATATGATCGCAACCGAATATGAATTGAAGATTATGCAGCTTCCAAGATACGATTCCGATGTGGTCTGTTTACCGCCGAAAATGGGGACGAAACCGTGTAGGTCGTCTTGCCTGAATTTGGGGGAAGATGCTATTTGGATTTGTCCGTCCACCTCTTCGAAGATGCCAAGTTGATTTATGACACCGTGTATCGGAGGTTTGGACGGATGCGGCCGTTGTAGCAGACTTCTTCAGATTCCCCCTCGTTGTGAGGGGTTTTTGATTGTGGGGACGCTTTTCCCTGCAGGTGCAAGCCCCTGCAGTTAATTATGTTACCGCATCATGGTAACCACTCTCTCCTGCTCCAGAAGTTCACTTCGTGTCGTGTGTGTTTGTTTTATTTTTTGGTTTCCCGTGGTTTGTATACGGAGACTAATTTATGTTGTCGCCCTTAGGGCGTGGATTAGTCCAGATCCGTATATTCTTAGATTTGGGTTTGGTTTGATTTAAGGATCGTTAATCTCGCTTGAGATTAAGATCAACTTAAATATTTGTTGAGGATATGTTAGTCTAATTTTAGACTAAGATCTACTTAACAGGATATTAGGATTATTCAGACCCAACGAAAGAGCATTTGGGTTCTATTGCTTTAGTTTAAGGATGTTTCGGTCCATAGCTAGTTTAAGGTCGTTTCGGTCCGTTGGGATGTGCCCATCAATTTGGGAGTGCACCAAAGAGTTATTGGTTATCGGGACCCATCACCTCTCTGTAGACACAGAAGAATTACGACATGTATTAGTGGTGTGAGGAGATATACTCTTGAACCAATGTCCGTGGGGAAGATCAGTAGTCGTATTTGGGACTAAGACTAATTTGTAAAATGATGAGCACATGGGCTCGGTTGATCCGAATTAGGGATTATTGGTCAACTTGGACTCAGCGCACTCAGTCTTTGAATAAAGTGTTAAACACTTACTTGGGCTCAGTCCCTTTTCTATGTAAACAATACTGGGTATTGATATGGGTTCTGAGACTCACCCTTTACTTTACTTTATTTTCCCTCTTTTTTAATATGGAGTGTTAAACACTCTTTATGGAGCAGCGTCCATGTGAGGGGCACGTGAGGCTCTTGGCGCTGAGCGCCAACCACTGAGTGCCAGGCACTCCTTATTGAGCAGCGCCCACGTGAGGCGCTTGGCGCTGAACGCCAACCATTTAGTGCTAAGCACTCTTTATTGAGGGGCGTCCACGTGAGGGACACGTGAGGCGCTGAGCGCCAACCATTGAGTGCTAAGCACTCTTTATTGAGGGGTGCCCACGTGAGGGACACGTGAGGCGCTTGGCGCTGAGCGCCAACCATTGAGTGCTAAGCACTCTTTATTGAGGGGCGCCCACGTAAGGGACATGTGAGGCGCTTAGACGCTAGATTTCTTTATGTATTCTGTTATGAGGAGTTCAATTCTCTGTTCTTTTCTGGATCTTTGATTTCCAAGAACAAGTTCATCCCCATGAGAATTAAATTCTCATTTGTGGGAGACTTGTCTCATGGATCTCAGATCCAGGGAAAGAACTAAGTTCTTTAATAAGGGTTAAACCCTTGGCTATGCAGATGAGATGCTCTGATCTCTATTATTATTTTTATTTACCTCGAAGAGAGGTATTCTTCTTTCTTCCTTTTTGAAGCTTTATGCTTTCTTTTTCTATGGTTTTTTTTCCTGTACAATACTTGAAGTCTTGGGTCTTTTATATAGTAGAGGCAAGTTTGTTGATTTAATTAAAGAAATCTCCTGTTGAGAGATCTTTAATTGATTTGGGAATTTTATCCACCGTTGGATTTTTGATCTAAGGACTTCTATTTTACAGAAAATATCTTTCTTGTTTTTAACAAGATTAGGGAAATATTTCCCCATACAGAATTTTTCTGTATATATGGGTGATTTTTAATTGCCATTGGATTTTTTAATCCAATGGCACTCTGTTTTACAGAGAGTAATTTTTCTTGTTTAGAAAGATTTGAGGAATATTTCCTCAATAGAATTTAATTCTGTATATTGATGATTTATTATCTCCGTTGGATCTTTGATCCAATGGCTCTGTTTAACAGAGAGATTTTAGTTTTGGCGCTGGCGCCCTCGTGCGAGGCAGGTGAGGCGCTGCCTCAGAGTTTTTAACTCTGGGCGCTGGCGCCCTCGTGCAAGGCAAGTGAGGCGCTGCCTCAGAGTTTTTTAACACTTAGAGTTGGCGCCTTCGTGCAAGGCACGCGAGGAGCTGCCTCAGAGTTTTTTAACTCTTGGCGCTGCCTTTCAAATTTTGAACAGAGCTTTGCTCTTTTATTGGGGAAACAAATGCCCCCCCACCGTTGCGCTCACGTGGCTCACACGTGAGTGCAGCGGTGGCCGCCTTTCCACCGTTGAATTTTCTTGGAAGTTGGATCGACTTCCTGTGCCTATAAGTAGGGCCTTTGACCCTTGAGATGACTGCTGTTCATCTTCTCTTATTCTTTTTTTTTTTGAGAATTTAATTCTCCTTTCAGAGCTTAGATCTCTGCCCAAAGAAATCCTTTCTAGAGTCAGAACTTTGCCAAAAAATTTGGTAAGGATCATAATCGAACCCCTTAGCAGTGCTTTGCTCTTCTTAGATCGTAGATCTTTAAGATGTATTTTAGGGTTTCTTAACCCATTAATCAGAGCTTTGCTCATTTTCCATGAAGAACTCTTAGAGTTTTGTTTTGCAGATCTTAAAGATCTTGGGGTTTTACCCTGTTAAAAAGCTTTGCTTTTGAGGGTTCTGTTGAATTGCCCCATTGTTTTTTTACAGAGCATAGCTCTTAGAAATTTTTGGGGGAATTTTATTCCCCTCTTAATTAAAATTGACAGATGTGAAATCTGTTTGCAGAGCACAGATCTCGAGGGAAGTTTAACTCCTTAGCCCAATGAGATTTCTCATTAAATAAGAATCCTCTTAGGATTTCATTCTTAATGAGCGACCGTCCAATCAATGATGGGACGTCATCTTGATTTTGTGGGCCTCCTTTTATCCCTTTATTCTGCATTGCAGCGCGGTACAATTTTTAAGTACCAAGTGTCAGAGTTGATAACTGACCCTCATCTCTCTTTGTGTAGGTATTATGGCTTCTGACTCTTCTTTCCCTTTTGTACGTTCCGAGAGCGCCTTTGCCGACACGCCCGTGGATCAGGAAGTCTCCACGCTTATTAAAGATCATGACCCAGAGCAGAAATCTCTTCACCTATGGGGGTTGTGGTACAATCAGATTATCCAGGGTTGGCGCAGTTTTTCTTGTGCAGTACCCTCACAGCCTATTTCAGCAATTCACTACGCCGACTCGCCTCAAGTGAATTATGCTGTAGAGAAGGTCAACTGGACATCGGAGGGTCGCCTTCAGCCTTCTATGGCATCAATACCCATACATTCGCCGATGGCTTTGGATGTTTTGGGGTGACGCATATGCCAAGACGAGTCGCGCCCTTGGGGACAAGTCTATATGATATGGTTAACTCCTCGCCAATCCGCCGGCTACCTGCAGTGGGCCCGATATATTTTGTCGGCCAAGAAGTCGCTGCTGCTAAAGCTTGGGCTATATCCTGCCATATATGCTTCCTTCTTCCAAAATCCCGCGCTTCATGTGTGGTGGGTTAAGGCTTTTCTGGAACAGTGGAACATCCCAACCCACACATTTCTTCTGTCGGACCGGGAAGTCTCTATTTCTTTGGAGGAGTTTGCGGAAATTTCAGGCCTACCCGTCAAAGGGGAACATTACGAGGAGATACTTCCCCTTGATGAGTACATCTTTGCCACCAAATCAGTGGTAATAGGCCTCACTCTGGAGAATACCATTCAACACCGGTTCCCGAGCCTAATCAAAGTGTTGAACATTTATGAGAGTCTGTTTTTAGAGTCTAGAGGGCACGGAGTCGGCTTCGCAGATTTTATCGCCCGCTTTCTTCGCCCTGAAGTCTTGTCAAAACAAGCCGCAAAATTTGCATGACCCATTTGGTTTCGGTTTGGATAACCAGCCAACGGCGGAAGCAGACCTAAAAAATTTCTTTAATCCAGACACTCCAGTCGTCCCTTTTGCAGAACTTGCTGCTTCAGACGTCGATGAAGAGACGTTCTTTCTAGGGTTCATCGGCTTGTGGTTGAGCTGATTTGTGCTTCCGATGCACCCTCGCTACATAAGGCCGTCCACTTTTTATCCTGCCCACCGCATTGTCATAGGGACGCGTGTAGCCATCGGGATTGCAGGGCTAGCTCATCTATATCACGGCCTGAGCTTAGCGGCAGATACCACTCAGCCAGGGGTAAAACTTGTACATCTTCCGTTTCACTACTTCACGTCCAGGGTCGAGATGCACGTGCTGGGTGCTTTCGGTATTCACAAACGACCCCACTTCTATGACAGCTACAACTTTCCCCGCGTCATGTTTCTAGTTGACGCTTCTGCGTTAGATCCATCCCAGCGAGAGGCTCAACGTTTGGTCCTTCGCCCGTGTATGGTCGGGGATAGTATGACTTTTGTCGATAGAGTCTTAACTATTGGCAAGGAATCTACCAAGGCAGTTCAACCGCTGCGTGATACTTTCAAAGATGGGGCTCCTACGTTGAAGGCTTGGGAGATCCTGCACTTGTATTCAATTAGGCCATGCTTTTTAGTGTTCAGGAAAAACGTCTTGGCACTGTTCATGAGGTATAACCCGCACCGTTTTGCTCAACAGCTGGGTTACAATCAGGGTGTTCCTCTTGAGGCATTCTTAGCCGAGCCGGCTGCTACAAAAGAGGGTACTGCACCATTTTTTGTAACTAAATACGGGGTCCAACTTTCTCATCAACAAGCCGAGCTATGTGTCGAAAGCTTCAAACGCTTACATGGCGTGGTATCAGCATGTGACAGGTGCTATTATCATAGAAGAAAGGTGGCTATTACTTGATCATAAGGATGTTGTCCTAGCGGGTAACCCAGTGGTCCCTTTAAAGCTACGGACCGCCGTTCATCCCTCCTTAAGAGAAGCCACTACGGTTGTTGTCTCGCGCGCCTTCCCTGAGAAGCCTCAACCCAGTGTTCCCATAGATGTGGTAGCCATGGCGTCCCCAGAATCTGGCGCTGGTACGGAAATCGGGACCCGCCGCCCAAAAGTGCCTGCCAAGCACAAGCTCTTGTCATCGGCCGCTGGCGTCCGTTCGCAGAAAAAGAAGAAGTCTCTATTTTCTGCCGATGTCATATTTTTCCAGGAGCTACACGCTCCCTACAGCGAGGGTTTGTGCGAATACGGGACCAACAAGGGTTTATTCAACACGCCTGCGGATGATACTGATCTACAGGCTGCCCTCGTGGCTTTCGAGCGACTGGCTCGCGAGGAAGCGACGCTGATCACTATTGCGAAGTCAGGTATACTTCAGTTATATTCTTCCGCGGCTATCTTTTTTCTCTCTCTTTATTATGTTTCTATTGACGCTTTCTTCTTTAACAGGTATTTCTGCCGAAGATGCTCCCACGGCTTCCCTCAAGACGTTCGAGGAGGAAGAGAGGCTCCGCGGTTCTTTGGGTCTTGGTATAAGTTTCTTCATTACACTTTTATCCTTTTTATTCATACTCTGACCCTCTCTGTCACTTTATTGTAGGGACTACCTCGACTCAGGTTATTCCAAGTGCAGTGCTGATCCTGAGTGGCGATGCAGCAAAACTTCCAGAGCCAGCTACTGCGGCCACGGCCCTCCTAAAGTCACCGCAGGAGGCTTTGCTGAAGAAGCCGATGATGGACGCCGTATCGGCTCCGGAGGCAGAGCTCGGTTTGGATGATGATGTCCCCTTGTCAGAAGTCTTGAGGAGGTCATCTCTCACTGCCCAGACTGAAAGGAAGCACAGGAAGCACGCGGCGAGGGAACGCGATGCCGTTTTGGCCGTAGGTGCAGGCTCAAGCAATATTCCGCTTGCTGATACTCCTTCAATGGATGTTTCTTCCGCTCTGTCTACCGCCCGTAGACAGGTTGCACATGATGCTCGGGAAGAAACTGAAAAGCTGCTCCAAGGTAAGGTAACGTAACGCCCAGTATTTTATTAGAACTTTGTCTTCAAATTCTGACATACTCAATTTCCTTCACGCAGGGCCGAGTCCTGGCGACGGTATGGCGAGCGGAACATTGACGATTATAGAGCCCGAAGTGGCTACTCTTTCTTGGGAATCTGGGACTGTCTAGACCGCTTCTCTTTCTCCCCGTGGCTCCTTGGTATCGGCGGGTGTCGCAAGCGTTACGACGATCCTCGTCGAGTCAGGGGATGAAGCAATGGGCGCGGAATCTATTTGTTAGTGTATATGCCCTAGAGGCCATTACTGTATCATACTAGTATGTATATTACTTGATGGAAGCTTGGGATATTCACAGTTGTATAGACAATCTTGCTCAATATAGTAGTATGCTACTTGGTTTGTCTCTTCTTTAATGTGTACATGTGTGTTTCTTTATTGTATTACCTATACGCATTAGTAGAGCCCTTAGGATCTTTGCTTGATTACCGGCGTTGTGATGGTGATCACACTCGTGGGGGCTGGGTAATCCACAAGCACATCCTTATACACGTCCCTAGTCGTGGGATTATCGAGACAGGGCATCGATACTCCGGAGTAGACTAGCGTATGCGCTTCTCATCCCAGCACGGGAGACGGTCTGTCCCACAGCCGTCAGTATGTCATACTTGAGATAGTATGCGGGTGCTCGTTAGGTTACGAGTACACTGGACAAGACTCGTCGGGAACTGATGGTTGGTATTATACCTATCGTCAGTTATCAGTTCCCAGGTGACATGAGTACAGCTTAGTCCGCTGACTTGACACTGTCACTTCGCCTCGAGTGTGTTCCCACTGTTCTTTGATTACTACCCTACCACGGCTCTACTGAGTCGTGCATACAGGTAGTAGTTGGGTGCAGTCCCGAAGCACTTGGAGGCAGTGACGGTTAGACAGGATTCGTCTCTCCCGGTATTGGGGGTTGACATCGCGCTGTGTCTAGGAGAGCCATTACACGAGTAGTCCCTGGCCAGGGCAAGCGAGATATACTGGTAGGTTTCCAGTGTTATCTCAGGGTGTTCTGGGCTTCACTCCGACACGACTTGTACCGCTATTAGGGGACTGACGTTTACCGCCCCCTAGGCCCGCCATGCGATGTATCAGACGAACAGACCGGACTGTACGGAGATTGTCACATACAGGCTCAGTAGGAGTTCGGATGGGTTCACCTCATCGGCCTTCTTATCGACATCTACCTGGGGACCGTTACGTACAGCTAGTGACGCTTGCGGTCTGTGGTTAAACCCACTGCCAGCGTAGTGTCGAGTCTTTAGAGTCCCACACAGAGAGTTTCCCTGCACTGAGCGAAACGTGTAGAGGCCGTATGGTTTTACGGCAGGGCTACGATCACTTACGTACACTTGTGTGCGTGCGGTGTTCGGGCAGGCAATACTAGTGGGCTTTGGTTTAAGCCGGATCCTAGTATTGCACGGATGGATTTGTTTTGTCTTCTGCGCATCCGCATTCTACAGAATGCAGATGCAGGTGTGTATGCACAGTTTTTCGGAGCGATGAAGGAGGATGTGCCTCATTAGGGTTTTGGCAGTTGGTTCGGCCAAAACCGTTATGTGGCAGGCTCATTAGGGTTTTGACAGTTCGTTTGGTCAAAACCATTATGAGCCGCGGACATCATTTGCTAATCCTTTTAGTGATAATTTTATGATGGCTAATTGCATTGACCATTTGACCCCGTTGACCTCTCTTGACTTTGTTGACCGGTTGACCGTGTTGACCATTGACTTTCAAGAGGGATCTACACTCTTCTTTTCTTTTTCTTTTTCTTTTGGGTTATGATAATGGTCATTTCAATGTAGCCATCAACTTTATCTTGATAGGATTTGTAATGATGGTTTTAGTGCATTATTGGAACCATGGTTAATTTCTTTAGTTCATAATTTCTTTCTCATTCTCTTTCTTGCCTTTTCAAGTGAGAAGAAAAAGAAATGAACCATGGTTGCTAGCTCCTCCTTCTTCTTCCTCCTTTTGATTCATCTTTTGATCTCATGTGTTGAGAGATAAAGATCCCACAAAGACAAAACCATCCCTTTATCACTTCTACACAACCTAAGGCTTCTAGATTAGCAATCTCTTTGCCCTAGTTACCTCGGCTCGAGGTGGAGCTCGGTGTACATCTCTCGGGTGGATCGTCTTCGACTCAAGGAGGCCGTGGAGGTGACTAAAGTCCAGATCAAGCCTCGGAGCAAGCAAGGAGAAGAACAACAAGAAGAGAAGGATTTCAAGTTGAGGTATAACCCCTAACCGAGTAGATAAATCTCTAGTTAGGATGCTAGTGTATTGTTTAGTAAAGATCCGGCTTTTACGGTCCATGTTACCAAGTCCAGAAAAATTTTTGTTTTACCGTTTCCGCTACCCCGAAAGTACCGGGAGAGGTAACGTGGACCTAACAGTGGTATCAGAGCCTAACTAAACACACCCTAGCATGTTAGCAAAGTATTTAGAATTTCGACCGAACGAAAAAACCGAAAAACACCCCGGAAACCCTGAGTTTCTGCCGATTTTTTTTCTGCTCAAAAGATAATAAATCATGTCTTAAAAATCAGCTCAGACTTTTTTTAGAACAGGCAAGAAAAATGATCGCACGAGTCGACCAACTCACAGCGGTTCCGCGGCAGAAGCTTGCTTCTGCCGCGGAACCGCGGCCGAGTTGACTCGGCCGTGGATCATTTTTGTTACAGTTTGTTTCTGGTGAGTTTTTGGGATTTTTGGTATATGACTTTTCTGCCCAGATTTTCCAGAAAGCAAAATTTGTTTTTGGGGCTCAAAAATCCGTATTTTGGTCGATGTTCTGTAGACTTTGGCTAATGGTTATATCTGTAATGTTTTATGTGTATTGAACGTCTACTAATCGCTATACGTCGATTAGTGGGGGTTATACATATCTGTGATCTGTGTTATTGATGGTATGTGTATATGAACTCGTTGGATTGTCGCGGATGAATAGCCGGGTTGGATGTGAGATGAGAGTTTCTTTTTCTTTCATTCATGTAATAAATTTGTAAATTGATGTAATATTATTTGTATGGCCGCACAACCGGGTCGGGGTTGTAGCCGTCATTGTATAATTCTTTTTACTGTTTTTGCTCCTAGGATAGACCCATGGAGGAGGTGCACAAACTACCGGGTATCTCGAAGTGCCGAGTGGCTTACTCACGGCGTTGAGGGAGGTTGCTTCGCTTCGGGTACTTGGCGGGTAGTTTGCCGCACCCGTAGGGGTCTTGGGTGGGGTATTGGCTATTCATTGCGACCGTGTAATCCGCTTTTCGTTGCAGGCTCGAACGAATCGCGGGTTCCTAGTATATCCAGAGTGTTCATCTGTGATCTGGATTGGCTATCATTGCTATATATCTATATATAATAACTATTTAGGCGTTGCTTATGTTTTACAGCCGCGCTAGCCCAGCCCCCGCTCTGTCGTTAGTTAAGTAACCTAACGGGTAATGACGGGGCCCCGTGGCGAATGCGAATGGCATAAGCGTACTTCATATTTTGGTTGTTTTCTGCAATGGTAGGATTTAAATGATGGGACACATTAAAAGAACTAATGCAAGAAAATAAACCTAAAAGACGTTGTTGGAACAATTTTTCAAAAAGCTGTTATTACAAGGACGTTTACTTTTGTTTTGCATCGAGGTATTCGGTTATGAATGCCCAGCACCTCTGTCGACGAGGCAAGGGCCGAGATCCCTTCATCGGGAGTGACCCCTTGGACAAAAGTTTGCGTCAGGGTAATAACTTCACTATAGTCGATTATTCTTGCTTTGCATCCAGGTATTCAGTTTGGAATATCCTGCACCTCATTCGACGAGGAACGAGCCGAGATCCCTTCACAGGGAGTGACCTCTTTAGCAAAAGTTTTCGCCACTATATTTTCAAAAACTGTATCACGTTCCTTCAACGATATCAAGTTCATTACGTTAACGGGTTTTCGCCAAAACCCAGTCGTAGCCCTCCGTCGTTTCGGATTGATATTGCTTAGTATTCGTGCTACGTATTTTGTGCTCAGCCGAGGCGTAGTGTACGGTAGCTATGTAATATTTTTCCGTAGGATACAAAGTGATTGGTTAGGACAGTCGTACGGTCATTTTGGCTCAGTCAAAGACTCGTACGGGTGGGTCTAATGCAGTCAAGATAATGACGGGTTGAACTTGACTAGGATTCTTTGATATATTGGCTCAGTCAAGATCACTTGGGTCCTAGGGGCAAAAACCACATCGGGAGTTTCAAAAGTACTGAAACTTGCTAGTGTTGCATACCATTTGGAGTGTGATGATTCTGGTAGGATTCCTTCAGTTTTGTCACGCAATGATATTTGGATCCCGATCCTACTGTGAGTATATGCTACTCCTCGGGAACTTTCTCGCTTAACGATCAATGCTATAAACCAAGTAGGTGTCTAGAAAGGTGTTAGCGGGGCTACGCCCACAGGGAAAAGCGGTTACTTAATTAAGGAACTTCGCAAAAGCGTTGGAAAACCTCCCTCGAAGTACCGACACTGGCCTGGCTAAACGGTTAAGCAAGTATTGTACGGTGAGATTGATCCCGACTAATTCTTCCTTTATGGTTTGAGGAGGGATTCGAGAGACTGTGGGAGCCATCCTATTTAGATAAATTAAAAACCAATCTAAACTTGCAAGAGCGCTCGCTGAGTGTTTCTTTTCTCTCTCTCCAGGTAGCAACCATTTCACGCCCTAATCAAGATAATAAAATGTATCGCTTGACCGATACGAATTCTTATTCGGGGCTGGGGAACGTTGGTTCAGCTCTAACTTGTGACAACAGTCATAAGTATGAGCAAGGGAAAGAGGATTGTATGGATTCCCAGGATACCCAGTTGAAGAAGAAGCATGGTTTTGCATCTACTTCCGGTGTTCTTGTAATTGAGAACTGTTTTACGGTCAGCCCTACCTCCTGGGTACTTGATACCGGATCAGGATCTCATATCTGTAATTTATTGCAGGGACTGAGAAAAAGTAGGAAAGTTGCACCGCGTGATATGTCGCTCAGAGTAGCGAACGGAGCACAAGTTAATGCGGCAGCCGTCGGTGAATATCACCTAGTTTTGCCAAATGGCAAGACTATGATTTTGAACGATTGCTACTATGTACCTTCCATGGTTTGCAACATCATATCAGTTTCTTTACTCGATAAAGATGGATATAACTTTGTTCTTGATAGAAATATCATGAACATTTACCTTCATAAGGTACTGGTTGCAGAAGGTGCACTGTGTAATGGTATCTACGTTCTAAATCAGAATACAGTTCTCAATGTACAAAACATGCGCAAGAGGAAGAATTCAGATACGAATGATTCCTACTTGTGGCATTGTGGACTTGGTCATATCGGAGAGAAAAGACTGAGTAAGTTGCATAAAGATAGACTCTTGGATGCGTTCCAGTTTTCATGTTATGAAACTTGTCAGTCTTGTCTCAAAGGGAAGATGACCAAATCTCCGTTCACCGGACATGGAGAAAGAGCAGCAGAGCTCTTGGGACTCATACATAGTGATGTATGTGGTCCGACGTCTATACATGCAAAGGGTGGGTTCTCGTACTTCATCACATTCACTAACGATCTCTCTAGGTTCGGATATGTGTATCTGATGAAACACAAATTTGAAGCTTTTGAGAAATTCAAAGAATTTAGAAACGAAGTAGAGAACCAGACTGGCAAAAGTATCAAGATCCTCCGGTCTGATAGAGGAGGGGAGTACTTAAGCACGGAATTCCTAGATTACTTAAAAGAGAATGGTATTCTCTCTCAGCTTACTCCTCCTTATACACCACAGCACAACGGTGTATCGGAGCGGAGGAATCGTACCCTACTGGATATGTTCGCTCCATGATGAGTAATTCCGAGTTACCTCTTTCATTTTGGGGACGTGCGCTGTTGACAGCAGCATATCTATTGAACGATGTTCCGTCAAAATCTGTGCCTAAAATACCGTTCGAGATATGGAATGGTAAAAAGCCGTATCTTAAACGTATTAAGATATGGGGTTGTCCGGCCTATGTAAAAGTACAAAATCCGGACAAACTGCAGGCACGTTCAGTTCTATGTAAATTTATGGGATATCCTAAGAACTCCACAGGATATCTGTTCTACCACACCGAGGAACATAAGGTGTTTGTATCTCGCCACGCCACCTTTTTAGAGTGGCAATTTCTTGCAAAAGAAACAAGTGGGAGTTCGGTAGAACTGGAAGAAATTCAGCGACCACAAAATGAAACTGAAGATTTGACAGAACCTCAGAATTCAATAACCCCAGACGAACCTCAGCCACTCCGTAGATCTGGTAGGATTTCTCATCCGCCCGAGAGATACTACGGTTTTCTCATAGACAGGGATCGAGAGGATTGCATCTTGGAAGAAGATGACCCTACCAGTTTCAGGCA
Organism: Agapanthus africanus; assembly: GCA_030015575.1. Classification (NCBI taxonomy): domain Eukaryota; kingdom Viridiplantae; phylum Streptophyta; class Magnoliopsida; order Asparagales; family Amaryllidaceae; genus Agapanthus; species Agapanthus africanus. The sequence continues at coordinate 285,514,828 of JASDDO010000019.1, forward strand.
GGCCATTATCAGTAGGGACTCTGATAAGTGGCAGGAAGCAATGCAATCCGAAATGGAGTCCATGTACGCCAATAAAGTGTGGACCTTGGATATTGCTCCACCTGGGGTAAAACCCGTTGGATGCAAATGGATCTACAAAAGGAAACTTGGTGTAGATGGGCAGGTGGAAACCTATAAGGCTAGACTCGTTGCAAAAGGTTTTCGTCAAAGACCTGGTTTGGACTATGACGAAACTTTTTCTCCGGTGGCTATGCTCAAATCCATTCGGATCCTACTTGCTATTGCTGCCTTCCATGACTATGAAATCTGGCAGATGGATGTTAAAACGGCTTTCCTAAACGGTTGTTTGGAAGAGTGCGTTTACATGGATCAGCCAGAAGGTTTCGTAGTTAGTGGGAGCAGAGGGAAGGTGTGCAAGTTGCTTAAATCCATTTATGGATTAAAGCAGGCATCGCGGAGCTGGAACATCTGTTTTGATGAGGCAATCAAGGAATTTGATTTCATCAAGAACGAAGATGAACCTTGTGTCTATAAGAAGATTGTAGGACGAACTGTCGTGTTCCTAGTCTTGTACGTGGACGACATTCTTTTGATAGGAAATGACATTCCTATGCTACAATCGGTCAAGCTATTTTTGTTACAAAGGTTCTCTATGAAGGACCTGGGTGATGCCTCGTACATTCTGGGGATCAAGATCTATAGAGATAGATCCAAGAGACTACTGGGACTTTTGCAGTCCAGGTACATAGAGACCGTACTAAAGAGATTTAGTATGGAGGATTCCAAGCGCGATAACATACCCGCATTGCACGGAATTACCCTCTCCAAGAAGATGTCTCCTAAGACTGACGAGGAGAGGGTTCGCATGAGCACTATACCCTACGCTTCGGCGGTAGGATCTATAATGTATGCGATGCTATGTATAAGACCAGATGTAGCTTACGCGCTAAGCACGGTAAGCCAGTATCAGTCAGACCCAGGTGAGGACCACTGGACAGCAGTGAAGAACATTCTCAAGTACCTGAGAAGGACTAAGGAGATGTTCCTGGTTTACGGTAATGGAGACCTTAGGGTCGAGTCCTTTACCGATTCAAGCTTCCAGAGTGACAAAGATGACAGCAAGTCTGTCTCGGGTTTTGTGTTTACCCTCAACGGAGGGGCGGTATGTTGGAGGAGTTCCAAACAGGATACCGTCGCAGACTCGACGATGGAGGCTGAATACATTGCTGCAAGTGATGCCGCAAAAGAGGCGGTCTGGATGAAGAAGTTCATTAGTGAACTTCAGGTGGTTCCGTCCATTGTTGACCCAATACCTTTGTATTGCGATAACAATGGGGCTATAGCTTTAGCGAAGGAACCAAGGTCCCATCAGAAATCCAGGCACATCTTAAGGCGGTATCACCTGATCAGGGAGATCATTGATCACCAGGAGATCGAGGTGCGGAGAGTGGACACAAAAGACAACACGGCAGATCCATTCACGAAGGCCTTACCCCAGACTCAGTTCGAGCGGCTGATCGAGATGATAGGTCTTCGATACGCCAGTACATGGCCTTAGTGCAAGTGGGAGATTGTTAGTGTATATGCCCTAGAGGCCATTACTGTATCATACTAGTATGTATATTACTTGATGGAAGCTTGGGATATTCACAGTTGTATAGACAATCTTGCTCAATATAGTAGTATGCTACTTGGTTTGTCTCTGCTTTAATGTGTACATGTGTGTTTCTTTATTGTATCACCTATACGCATTAGTAGAGCCCTTAGGATCTTTGCTTGATTACCGGCGTTGTGATGTTGATCACACTCGTGGGGGCTGGGTAATCCACAAACACATCCTTATACACGTCCCTAGTCATGGGATTATCGAGACAGGGCATCGATACTCCGGAGTAGACTAGCGTATGCGCTTCTCATCCCAGCACGGGAGACGGTCTGTCCCACAGCCGTCAGTATGTCATACTTGAGATAGTATGCGGGTGCTCGTTAGGTTACGAGTACACTGGACAGGACTCGTCGGGAACTGATGGTTGGTATTATACCTATCGTCAGTTATCAGTTTCCAGGTGACATGAGTACAGCTTAGTCCGCTGACTTGACACTGTCACTTCGCCTCGAGTGTGTTCCCACTGTTCTTTGATTACTACCCTACCACGGCTCTACTGAGTCGTGCAAACAGGTAGTAGTTGGGTGCAGTCCCGAAGCACTTAGAGGCAGTGACGGTTAGACAGGATTCGTCTCTCCCGGTATTGGGGGTTGACATCGCGCTGTGTCTAGGAGAGCCATTACACGAGTAGTCCCTGGCCAGGGCAAGCGAGATATACTGGTAGGTTTCCAGTGTTATCTCAGGGTGTTTTAGGCTTCACTCCGACATGACTTGTACCGCTATTAGGGGACTGACGTTTACCGCCCCCTAGGCCCGCCATGCGATGTATCAGACGAACAGACCGGACTGTACGGAGATTGTCACATACAGGCTCAGTAGGAGTTCGGATGGGTTCACCTCATCGGCCTTCTTATCGACATCTACCTGGGGACCGTTACGTACAGCTAGTGACGCTTGCGGTCTGTGGTTAAACCCACTGCCAGCGTAGTGTCGAGTCTTTAGAGTCCCACACAGAGAGTTTCCCTGCACTGAGCGAAACGTGTAGAGGCCGTATGGTTTTACGGCAGGGCTACGATCACTTACGTACACTTGTGTGCGTGCGGTGTTCGGGCAGGCAATACTAGTGGGCTTTGGTTTAAGCCGGATCCTAGTATTGCACGGATGGATTTGTTTTGTCTTCTGCGCATCCGCATTCTACAGAATGCAGATGCAGGTGTGTATGCACAGTTTTCCGGAGCGATGAAGGAGGAGGTGCCTCATTAGGGTTTTGGCAGTTGGTTCGGCCAAAACCGTTATGTGGCAGGCTCATTAGGGTTTTGACAGTTCGTTTGGTCAAAACCATTATGAGCCGCGGACATCATTTGCTAATCCTTTTAGTGATGATTTTATGATGGCTAATTGCATTGACCATTTGACCCCGTTGACCTCTCTTGACTTTGTTGACCGGTTGACCGTGTTGACCATTGACTTTCAAGAGGGATCTACACTCTTCTTTTCTTTTTCTTTTTCTTTTGGGTTATGATAATGGTCATTTCAATGTAGCCATCAACTTTATCTTGATAGGATTTGTAATGATGGTTTTAGTGCATTATTGGAACCATGGTTAATTTCTTTAGTTCATAATTTCTTTCTCATTCTCTCTCTTGCCTTTTCAAGTGAGAAGAAAAAGAAATGAACCATGGTTGCTAGCTCCTCCTTCTTCTTCCTCCTCTTGATTCATCTTTTGATCTCATGTGTTGAGAGATAAAGATCCCACAAAGACAAAACCATCCCTTTATCACTTCTACACAACCTAGGGCTTCTAGATTAGCAATCTCTTTGCCCTAGTTACCTCGGCTCGAGGTGGAGCTCGGTGTACATCTCTCGGGTGGATCGTCTTCGATTCAAGGAGGCCGTGGAGGTGACCAAAGTCTGGATCAAGCCTCGGAGCAAGCAAGGAGAAGAACAACAAGAAGAGAAGGATTTCAAGTTGAGGTATAACCCCTAACCGAGTAGATAAATCTCTAGTTAGGATGCTAGTATATTGTTTAGTAAAGATCCGGCTTTTACGGTCCATGTTACCAAGTCCAGAAAATTTTTTGTTTTACCGTTTCCGCTACCCCGAAAGTACCGGGAGAGGTAACGTGGACCTAACACTATTCTTCCGAGAGAGAGTAAAGAAGCCGTTACACCTGGTGACGCCTCCATCGCGGTTTTGGTCGATGATCCATCAGGTATTCCTTGGGTTATTATTTTCGAGTTTTTCAATCCTGCTCAGCCCTTCTGATGGTATTTCGTTTGTCTTAAGCATAGGTACGGTGAACCCTAAGGTTATGCCGTCTGAAGAAGTGTCGCTGGTCGCTGCTTTGACGGTCGCTGTCCCCTCGCCTTCTTCTGTGCCCCTTCAAATCTTGGAAGGTATGGGTTTCTCACTTATTTGTTTTATTGTGGATACAATACTTCTTGTATTGACTGTATATTGTCGCAACTCTGCAGGAGTCCTTTTCGACCATTTATACCAAGTGTTGAACCCGCATTTTTCCTTTCGGTCGGAAATCGTTCCACCTTCTGGTATTGGTTAGTATATTCTTCAGCTAATGTTCCCCTTTCTTTTATGGATAGGCGTATTGTTGCTATGTCTTCTTCATATTGATCATAGCGTCACGAGTTGGAGGAGGAGACGAGAGAATGGCTGTGCCTCCGGCACTCCCCATCCTGCCGCCTGTCATAGCCGGTATAATAGACTCCACCCCTCATGTGTTTTCTTTATCTCCCGAGTCGACATCTGACCATAATTTATTTTGCAGCAATTGCACTGGCTCCATCTCCTTTTGAGTCTCGCATTCCAATGCCCGTAGGGCCCTTCGCTAAACGTATATCTTCCAGGGGCGCCGCAAATAGCCGGCGAATGTTGAGCGAATTTATTGAAGATCTCGATGCAGAGGCCCTCAGTTCTGCTACGGATTTTGCCGTTGAAGTCAATCCAATACTGGCAACACTCGTGAACTGTTGGATATATGTATGCCTTAGAGGCCATTATATGATAATGTATGTACTGGTATGTGTGTGTGTGTGTGTGTGTGTGTGTGTGTATGTGTGTATTCAGGGGACATTCTTGCTCGACATAATAGTATGCTATCTGGTTGTTCTTTATCTTGACATGTTCATTTGATCATAGTTCCACTCATTTGGTACATGTTGATAAAGCCCTTAGGATATTTGCTTGACTACTGAGATTATGATGTGGATCATACTAGTGGGACATATGTAGTTTGTGAGCATATCCTTAAAATGTCCCTAGTCGTGGGTGTATCGAGACGGGGCATCGATATTACCAGAGTAGACTAGCGTATACGTTACTTTTCCCATATGATGGGCGATGGATGATCCTATATCCATTGGTGTGGTGACACTAAAGACCGTATACGGGTGCTCAGTGAGACTGGGTACACTGAACGGACTCGCCGAGAACTCCTATGTGGTATTATATCTATCGTTGGATAGCAGTTCTCAGGTGACACTGGTACATGTTAGTCTGTAGACCCGAGATCGTCATAGAGTCTTGTGTGCCTCCCACTGTACTTTGATCTCCACCCTACCACGGCTCTACTGAGTTATGCAAACAGGTGGATTTTGGGTACAGTCCCGAGGCATATGGAGGCAATGAGCGATAGGAGGGGTTTTGTCTCTCCCGGTATTGGGGGTTGATGTTGCACTATGTACGATTGGCTATAACAGGAAGTCCCTGGCCAGGGCTGCTGAGATTTACTGATAAGTGTTATCAGTAGTTTTTCGATCTGTTATGAGCCATATACCGGCATAACTTATTGGGTTAATGGGGTCGACGATACCACCCTTAGACTTGATATGTAGCATATCTGACGAAGAGACCGGACTGTACGGTAAGTGTTGCCAGTTGGCTCGACGGGAGTTTTAGCAGGTTCGCTTGTGTTTCTTCTGATCGCTCAATACCTGGGAGCCGTTACGTACAGCTTGTGCCACTGACGGTTTATAGGCATGTGATATGATCACTGCCTACTGCTAATGTATTGGCGAGTCTTAGAGTCCCACAAAGGGGTCTCCTAGCTTAGGCGAAAAGATGTGGGGTGCATACGTGATATGCGTGGGAGCTCGATTAAATACGTGTATATGATACCGTATTTTAATCGGGAGTTTACTATTGGACGGGTCGTATGTGATATGACCGGGTTATTAAATCAAGTGTTGATTTAATATAAAGTCCATTAGCTCATTTATTAAAAACCTATTTCTTTATGATGCATGCATGAGTGTATGCATATGTTGATATGGATGCACACATGCAAGCATACATGTGTCATGGTTGATGATACATAGGTGGTGGCAATGAAAGACTCACATGGTAACAAATATATGTATATTTTGATTATTTGAGAAAAGAAAAATGGGAATAAAATCTTGTTTGACTAGTCAACTCTCTTTCTTGTGTTGACCAAAGTCAATACCATGGTTTCATTGCCTATGGTTTTGTAGCCCATGGTTTTGCTTAATCTCAAGTCACAAAATATCTAGATATTTTGTAACCATAGTTTAGCATGAAATAATTCTAACTCATTTGGATTATGTTGCATTATTCTTACTAGAGTCAAGTTTGAGCCATCATCTTCTTCCTCTCTCCTTCAAGCTCTCTAGGGTTTCAAAAGTGAGGGAAGAACTTAAAAAGAAAAGGTTTTTGAGTGAGATCCAAACCCACATCACCAATCTATACTAGTCCAGCCCATTAGTGTAGGTTGTTTGCTCCACTTCTTCAAAGATCAGGTGAAGCTAGGAGCTTGTGCAAAGGGACTTCGTGGTGGATCATCGTGGACTTGGAAGGATTCAAGAGAACTGGTTCAAACCCTACTCGATCCAAGGAGTCACTAGAGGAGGTCTACAAAGGTTGTATTTCTCCCCACTTAGTGTTAGACACTACTTAGTATGAGATACTATATGTTGTTACTCTATTTTTATAGTTTGATTCATGGTTGGTATTGTTTAGCACCCCCTAAAATTTTAATATAGCATGTGTGATGCAACCCAAAACATATGATGGTGCTAGAGAATCCCTACAGTGGTATCAGAGCTAAGTTAGAAACTTAGACGATGTTAAATATTACGAAACCGAAATAACTCCGAATTAACGATTTCTGGAACCCTGAAATATTGCTCTCTGTCGATTTTTAAATGGGCTCAAAAAAAAATTTTAGAAACTGCAGAAGCTTACATGTGATGTACTGAGAACACTGGAGAAAAATGAGGCAAATCCACCACCAAAAAACCGGCCACATCCGTCTTAAATCCGAGCAGGCCGGCCCCAGTTCCCCCATTTTGCCTTGTTTTTCCTCTGTGCTCTGGTCTCAAGGTTTTGGGGTTTCAGGTGTTGTTTGTTTAGCCCAAAATTTCATGTGATGTTAATTTTGCTTAGGGGCTAATTCGGAGTATTTCATAGTCGTAACTTTAACATTGTTTTGGTAACTTGGACGACGTTTAACAGTTCGAACGAACATCAATCACCCCCTCATTGCTCTCGCTGAAAATTTTCATGTGCTGGAATTTTCCAAGTTAGATATATTCGAAAGTTCATGCAAGTAACCCTATGGACCCTCTAGAGGAACGTGACCCTAACTCGATTCTATGACCATGGAACCGCGGCCGAACCTTAGGGTTTACCGTAGTCCCGTGGCGTTATAGGTGAGGCAAGGGTTGACCCTTCTACGGTTGGTCCATAGGCACTGCGGCGTGTTTTGGGTATTTTAGCTTTGCTCAAGTATTGAGCTCTCGGGGTAATTTGTGGGTGTTTGTTAATTCGATCGAAACGTTTAAACACCGTCTAGATATTTGTGAATGTGATACAATAAATGGAATCTATACTAATTAGTTTTGTGAAATGTAATTATTTGCGTGTAAATCTAATATTTTGGGCTCGGTAGAATCGGGAATCTTGTTGAATTACCCGACTTCTTTTGAAAAGGTGTTTTCATGGTTGAGACCTAAATATAAGATTTGCATTATTACGCATGAAATCCTGAATATGTGATATTCCGGGTTTATGATATCTAAAGGCAGTGTTGATTCCAGTTGTTATAGTTTTTCACTTTCTTTTCTGTGACGTAAGTGTAGTATGTGGTGTATCGCCGGTTTCGTTACTATACATCAACGACAACTGGGGTACGCATACTTACTTACGTTGATAATATGTGATATTATGTGTTGCTGAGATATGATGTACAGGATCGTCGTGAATGAATGGCCGGGGGTTTTATGTGAGATGAGAGTTTTTCTTTTCATTCATGTAAAATTAATTGTATGTAATATTCTTTTATTGGGGCACTTCTGGATTGAGGATGATGTCACCATTGTTGTATATTATTTACTTTTCCGCATTAGGATAGACCCAAGGAGGGGAGCACAAGTGACCGGGTTCTAGGGTTCAGTGGGAGGCCATCTCGAGGAGTCGAGACCGGGTCTCCTAAACTCTAGAATTGGTAGGGTCACTTGCCGCTCTCGTAGGGGTCTAGGGGTGTGGGCTTGGCTATTCATTGTGACCGTAGAATCCATATTTTCTATTGTTGGCTAAATACAAAATACGGACCTCTTAGTATATCCTGTATTTTCATATATGTGCTCTGCTGTTAATATTCTGTGATGAGATCACTTTATATGTTGAGACGAATGCTGTATTATATATATGATATATAATAAATGTAGCTTATATTTTGCATCCGCGCTAGTCCCGCCCCGCTATGCCGTTAGTTAAGTAACCTAACGGTACATAACGGGACATTGTGGCGAATGCGGATGGCATAAGCGTACGTTCTATTTTCGTTTATTTTCTGTAATGGCTTAAGAACTTAAATGATGGGACTAAATTAATAAGATTAATGTAAACAAAAAGAAACCTAAAAAGATGTTGTAGAATCAGATTTGAAAGGTCGGATCAACATGAAACCTACTCGGCTTTTTATGAAAAAGCAAATTTTCAAATTGCGGAGCTTAAGCCACTCCTTTTAAAAGCCATTGGATTCTACAACGATGTCAAGTTCGAAGCGTTAAAGGTTTTCTTAAAAACCATTCCCAGCCCTCCGTCATTTTAGGTAGTAGAGTACTCAGTATTCGTGCTACGTATGTTGACTTTAGCCAAGGCGTAGTGTACGGTAGCTAAGTGATGTCTTCCTACACAGCATATGATGCGATTAATTAGGACAATCACATGATTATATTGACTATAGCCAAGGATCATGTGGGTTGGTCTAATTAATCATGAAATGACGGGTAGAACTTGACTAGTACTTATGATATGTTGACCATAGCCAAGGTCATGAGTGCTAGAGGTAAAAACTATATCAGGAGTTTCAAGAGTTGAAATTTGCAATGAGATTGCATACCTTCTATGTGATAGTAGGATCCCGATCCCACCTTGAGCAAAAGTTGCTCCCAGGAGAGTTTTGCACTTTACAATTAGCTAACTCATTAGGTGTCTAGAAAGGTGTCAACGGGGCTACGCCTCTGGGAAAATAAGGTTTATTTTAATTAGGTCAGTGCGAAAGCACGGGGAACCTCCCTTAGAAGTACCAGCACTGGCTTGGCTGAACGGTTAGCGAAGTTGTAGAATGTAATTAATCCTGGCTAAATTTTCTTTTTAAGGTTTGAAGGAAAATTTGATAAAAGCAGTGGGAGACATCGATTAGATAAGATAAATAATCAATCTGATCTTTGCAAGAGCTTTCGCTGAGTGCATTTTTTCTCTCTCCTAATGGCAGATAACCATGACTGGACTTAAGCTACTATTACAGAAAAATAAGCTTACCGGGCCGAACTATAAAGATTGGCTGAGGAGCATTAACATTGCTCTCACATATGATAAAGTAGCATATGTCCTCACTGCCTCAGCCCCGCCCACCCCAGGCCCTGAATTTTCTGTTGCGGATAAGGAGATCCACAAAACGTGGGATATTGACTGAGCTAGTGCCAAATGCCTCGCGCTTGCATCGATGGACAATACACATCAAAAGCAGCACGAGGAGATGGATGTTCAATCCATTTTTCTCCATTCAAAAGAGTTGTATGGGGAGCAATCTCATATCCTACGATACGAAGCATCTCGAAAGCTGTTTCAGATGCGGATGGCTCCTGGCACACCAGTAGGTGACCACGTTTTGAAGATGATAACTCTTATTGAAGAGCTTGAGGGCCTCGGATGGACAATGGACAACGAGCAATATACTAATACCGTTCTACAGTCTCTTCCCTCCTCCTTTGCTCCATTCATAGTGAACTTCAACATGCATAACATGGAGAAGTCATTACCTAAACTTCTCAATATCTTGAGAAATGCGGAGAGCATGCTTAAGGCGAAGTCTCCCTCTCTGCTTGTTGGACAATCTTCCTCTTCCGTCCCAAAAACCAAGGCCAAGGGAAAGAATAAGAAGAAATTCACCAAACCGAGAGGTAGAATCAAGAAGGCAAAAGGGAGAGACAAATCCAAGGTTGACAAGTCGGGAAAAGAAGAATGTTTCTATTGCAAGAGGACGGGGCATTGGAAGCGAAATTGTACTGTGTATATTGCTGATCTCAACAAGAAGAAGCATGGTGATGTTTCTGCTTTAGGTGTGTTTGTGACTGAAAACTGTTTTTCTATAAACTCTGCTTCCTGGGTATTGGATACTGGTTCGGGTTCTCATATCTGCAATTCTATGCAGGGGTTGAGAAATAGCAGAATTTTGAAGACCGGTGATCATACTCTCCGAGTTGGAAATGGTTCTAATGTACATGTAGTTTCAGTGGGAGAGTATCACCTAGGGTTGCCGTCGGGTTGTATATTGGTTTTGAACCCATGTTATTTTGTACCAAGCATGCTTTGTAATATTGTATCTGTTTCTTTGTTAGACAATGAAGGATATCATTTTGTATTGCAGCACAATGTTATGAACATTAAACTAAATCAAGATTTGATTGGTTCTGGTACACTTAATAACGGGATATACATCCTGAATCAACACACAGTTTTCAACATACAACACACAAATAAAAGAAAATTTTCAGATATAAATGAAGCTTTTCTTTGGTATTGTAGACTTGGTCATATTAATGAAACAAGACTAAACAAGCTTCATAAAGATGGATATTTAAATCCTTTTGAGTATAAATCTTATGCGACTTGTCAGTCTTGTATCAAAGGGAAAATGACCAAAACTCCGTTTACTGGACACAGAGAAAGAGCTACAGAACTCTTGGGCCTCATACATAGTGATGTATGTGGGCCAATGTCTACACATATGAGAGACGGTTTTTCTTACTTTATAACTTTTACTGATGATTTCTCGAGATTCGGTCATGTGTTTTTATTAAAGCATAAGTCTGAAACTTTCGAGAAATTCAAGGAGTACAAACTTGAAGTAGAAAAACAAACTCGTATGAGCATCAAAACACTTCAATCAGATCGAGGTGGAGAGTATCTTAGTACAAAGTTTTCGAACTTCTTAAAAGAGAATGGGATTCTCTCTCATCTCACTCTGTAACATTTCAGAAAATATAAAATATTATTTTTGGAATTTAATATTAAAATAATATATTTCCCGAAAACTGTCTGATTTGCGAAATTGGGGTTTTCGAAAAAGGGTATAAATATATACCAATAATTGTGAAATAAAAGGAAATTAAAATAATTTATTCATTTAAAAATATATTTAAAGGATTTGGCAATTTTAAAATTTATTAAATGCAGTTTTGGTAAAAACCCGATTAGTGCACTGCTAATCGCGATTAAGCCAAATCCGTGTTTCTACAGTTTTCATGGTTAGTGCACCATGACATGTTTCATTTGGTTATATGTTGTTTCATTTCATTTGGGTTATGTGTTATGGTTTATTGGTGATGAGAAAAGAAAAAGAAAAGAAAAATGTGTAATGATGAATTGGAGAGAGAGAGAGAGAGGACATAATGATGACTTGGAGAGTGAGAGTGTGAGAATATTTGAGAGAGAGAGAGAGGAGAGGGCAGCCACATATCCCTCCACCATTATTCATTTTCTTCTCCTTCTTCATCTTCCCCACCCTCATCTCCCTCCACCTTCAAACCCTAAATCCATCTCCAAAACTCCATCCAAACTATATACCCCTTTCACAAAAAACGATCCCCTCTTCATGCTCATCACTTTGATCCAAGCAAAATGGGATTTTGAAAACTTTGGAACTTCTAGGGTTTGCTTGAGAGACATCAATGAGGTATATCTCCTTCCATGTTAGTTTAGTTTGAATTCCTAGCTTTTAGTTTAGCTTCGAACTCGTTTAGTGGTGATTTGTGGAAATTAGAAGATCCTAATGAGGGTTTGAGTGAAATTGTGGATTGGTGATGATTGAGTGGCTGTTTAAGACCTGAGATTTAGTGTAGTAACCCAAAATACGGAATTGGGATTTGAGTTCATGTAGGTTTTGTGAGAAATAAGGGTGTGCAGGGAAATCTGGAGCAACCCGGGGAAATTTTGAGTGTAGCAAACAATACTAGGGACCAAATTAGGGTACTAGGAGACCACCCCGACCACACGAACCCAAACAGAGGCCATGGGGCTGAGGAGGCCAGAATTTTAGGCCAAGTGGCCGGCCATTTGGTGGCATTTGGGTTCCAGGTCGTTCCAGTAGCTCAAATACACTGTATACATCACCCTAGACTTGTTTGCTTAGATTTATTTGACCTGAGTCAAAATCTGGGAACTTTTTAGAGTGATTTTGGCTATGTTTTCCGTATTTTTAAATGCTAATTGTTGTTATTTGGATTTGTATTTGGTTGTGGGATGTTCGTACATCAACAACAAGTGTTGTTTGGTTGATTTTGTACGCGTATGCTATAGGTTCTAACCTACGAGCAAGGCGCGTGCCGTATTGGATTTTAGAACTTGATTTTAATAGCGTTGCGATATGTGTTGTTATTGTAGGTACCTTCGCGTGGATTCCGAGGCGACGGAGCGTGGCGTCAACGACTTCGGCAAGCGAAGACTACGGTGAGTAGATCTATATCTACCGGGGAAGTCGGGTGGATGGCGTATAGCACCCCCGCAAAGTTTTGATGGAAACTGATTTATAGAATATGGTTAAGGAAACCTAGATTTGGAAACTAGGGTTAGAGTTAAATGATAGTTAGTGAAACCATATTAGAAACTAAGGATAGTTAGAAGTGATATATTACGGCTAATATGTGATGACGGGATTTGAGGATGATTTTTGACGATATTGCCGTTTAGGATACTATAGGACTAGATAGTCGACATAGATGTGTCATCCGAACCATACATATTTTTAAACTGAAGAATCATATGCATCTTTTAAACAGATACCTTGAGGGACGTTACGGAATTTCAAATGATATATTTTCCTTAAAAACACCGTAACCCCTATTTTCAAAACTACGATTCGCTTCTTTAAAAATCTGATTGTAGGGTTTGGGTGTGTATGTTAGATTAGATACTTATAATTATAGTAGAGATAGAATTTTTATGTAAACTCGACTTGATGTGAGATATAAATGCGATGAAAAGAATATAAGACGAATATGATGATCTGATGATATGTTGGTATACGGATGCGAGTCGATTGGGATGATTGATACCATGTCGGTCCCCTGATATGAGATCCTTATGGATGTGACCTGGGACATAGGTGTATATATATATGTAGAATGTTGTGAATCATGGATGATAGACTGTACATGACATTAGGCCATACCCTCATTGTCATATAGGATGATAGGACCCCTCATGGTTTACTGCCGCCGTACGATGATTTTCCGTACGTGATTAGTTTGACTTGATGATTGATCCATACCCTTGACTAGAGGATGCCGTACGATGGATTATACCGTACGTGATGTTGTGTGGCTAGATTTCGATTGATAGATTCACCGACCCGGACATGTTAGATACGTATACCTGTCAGCATTTGCATATGATTTACCTTATGCTGCATTCATGTTATTAGCATTGCATTACTTATACCTGTGCTAGTACACCTGCACCATTATCGATGATGCGTATGTTACACGTACACAGATTTGCCGGCTCACACACTTTATCATCGATAATTGCCATGTCACTACACAGTAGAATTGCTGCATCATGATATAACTCCCTGCATAGATTACCTGCTATAGTTGCTTATGCACCTTTATACGATGTTGCATTGACTTTGAAGAATTTGGGAAAACCGTGGGATATATTTTGAAATTGGATTCATTTTAAAAAGAGCGGTCCTCTCTTAATAAGTGCATATTACCGTTCCATGTTGCATGATATACGGATATGCTTACATTCCTGTTTTATGTCGCATACTTCATGCTTTGTGATTATACGCATTGAGATATGCTGTTTTCATGAGATTTCTGGATTTGAGAACCGTGGCTATTTCAAAAGAAAATATGTATAGTTTAAAAACCCGGTTTCTCTTGATATGGTATTTCAGTGCGTCCACCATGTGTTTTCTCGGTTCTGAGTGTGACATGTGAAACCCGATTCGAGGAGGCGGATTATTCCGTCTACGGGTACATGGTGGACCCGATATGGTACCCCAGGGCGAGAGAGAGATTTTGTGTGGATGACGATGAACCTGGCAGGGGAGCACTACCTACCGGTGATAGTATTTGGGCTCGGCGGATATCCGGAGGATACCGACCAGAGTCGAGAGATGATATGGGCCGATCTGGACTGACGGAGCCCGTGGGCCGATCCAGACTGACAGAGCCCGAGATTATGAGGATTTACGTGTCGATGCTGGACACGGGTTCCATGATGTTTTCGGGTGTCGATGTTGGACACCCAGGTTCCATGATTTTGATGTGTCGCGAGGGACACCGTTGAATTATATCCTCATACTTACATGCATACATACATTGATTATATGGTTGGACGAGATCCACGTGCATACATACATTGATTATATTGTTGGATGATATCCACATGCTGATTGACATTGATATTATTGTTGGCACATATACAGACCCGGTCACCCTAGATATCATAGTATTACCTTCATGATATAGTTGACCTAGGAGTCGTTGTTTATTCGATTTCTACTTGTAGATATTTTTCTACTCACGAGTTGGCAACTCAACCTCGTTGTGCCACAGTTCTTGCAGGTAGACCGCATGGATCAGTAGCGGCTTCGCTGGCACACAGTAGCTTCATTTGGGTGTTTGCATTGGTAGGTGGGACATTTGTATCGTACCCACTCTTGTATTTATATTTCACATTGTATCTAGTCAACTCCATCAATCAAAACTAGTATTTGTATAAATAATGAGACTTAGCAAGACTGTTAGTGCGAGACTTGAGTGAAGGGTTTTATGTTCACCTTTTTGGGTTGATTTCTCTCTTTATTATTTATCTTTTGTGGTGATCTTCGCCGTTGGGCGTCGTATACTTGCATATATTGTCTTGCATGGTTGTGATACGCCGGTTGGCGAAGAGCTAGCTCCCGCTTGGGGATGCCTTTATATTATCTTGTATTGTGGTTTTTGGTCCAAAAAAATACAAAGGAGGTGCTGCCCAAATTTTTAAAAGACAAAACATGTTTTCAAACTAGTAAATTTCACTTGCATTATTTATGTCCCTTTTCCCATGCATTTATGAAAAATTGATTTCATTATACCTTTATTTCAAAACTTCACCTCTTTATTTTCTTAAAAGGGTTTAGATTTCTGGGTTTCAGCTTACTTGAATTCCGTTACGTCTTTAGACGTTGCGTGATTCAAGTGCTGATCACGAGCTAATATTTTGGGTCGTGACACACTCCCCCTTACACACCACAGCACAACGGTGTGTCAGAGCGGTGGAATCGCACCTTATTGGATATGGTACGATCCATGATGGTTATACTGAGTTACCTCTCTCCTTTTGGGGGCATGCATTGGAGACTGCAGCTTTTCTGTTGAACAAAGTTCCAACCAAGACTGTGTCTACCACTCCATATGAGATATGGTATGGGAAGAGACCATCTCTTAAACGATTTAAGATTTCGGGTTGTCCGGCTTTTGTTAAAAAGCAGAATCCAGACAAACTCGAGACACGATCGGTCAAGTGTATATTTATGGGATATCCGAAACATTCGTTTGGGTATCTTTTCAACCACAAGGAGGAACAAAAGGTGTTTGTTTCTCAACATGTCACATTTTTGGAAAATGTGATTTTTCCAAATGATACTGATGGCAATGCGGTAGATCTAGAAGAGGTTCTAGAGACACAAGTTACAAATGACGACTTGGTTGAACCTGATGTTGCAACAAAAACTTATGAACCTCATCCACTCCGTAGATCTGGTAGGACTGCTCGCCCACTGGAGAGATACTACGGTTTTCTCGTTGATGGTGATGGAGAAGATTGCATCATGGATGATGATGACCCTACCAGTTTTCAGCAGGCTATCACGAGTGGTGACTCTGTGAAGTGGCTGGATGCCATGAGATCCGAAATGGAGTCTATGTACACCAACACAGTATGGACTTTGGATGTTGTACCCTCTAGGGTAAAACCCGTAGGGTGAAAATGGATCTTTAAGAGAAAGATCGGTATAGACGGGCGGGTGGAGATCTATAAGGCAAGGCTTGTGGCGAAAGGATTTCGCCAAAGATCAGGACTGGACTATGACGAAACCTTTTCTCCTATAGCCATGCTTAAATCCATTCGGATCCTACTTGCTATTGCCGCTCACTATGACTATGAAATCTGGCAGATGGACGTTAAAACTGTTTTTCTAAATGGTGATTTAGAAGAATGCGTTTATATGGATCAACCAGAGGGCTTCATTGATAATGGGAGCAGCGGGAAAGCATGTAGGTTGCTTAAATCTATTTATGGATTAAAGCAGGCATTACGGAGTTGGAACATCTGTTTTGATGACGTTATCAAAGAGTTTGATTTCGTCAAAAATCCAGATGAACCTTGTGTTTATAAGAAGATGGTAGGAAGTACTGTCACATTCCTCGTATTGTACATGGATGACATTCTTCTGATAGGAAACGATGTTCCTATGCCATAATTGGTCAAACTGTTCTTATCACAGAGGTTCTCCATGAAGGACCTGGGTGATGCCTCGTACATATTGGGCATGAAGATCTACATGGATAGATCTAAACGGTTGTTGGGATTGTCCCAAACCAGGTACATTAACACCATCCTAAAGAGGTTTAGTATGGAAGACTCCAAGCGGGGTGCCTTACCTGCTAGCCATGGAGTCACTCTCTCCAAAGACTTTTACCCAAAGACTGATGAAGAGAGAGCTCGCATGAGCATTATACCATACGCTTCTGCTGTAGGATCTATAATGTATGCGATGTTATATACACGCCCTGATGTAGCTTATGCACTAGATGTAGTAAGCAGGTATCAATCCAACCCAGGGGAGAATCACTGGACAGCTGTGAAGAACATTCTTAAGTACTTGCGAAGGACTAAAGAAATGCTCTTGGTGTATGGTAACGGAGATCTCCAAATGGAGGTCTTTACCGATTCGAGCTTCCAGAGTGATAAGGATGACAGCAAGTCTATCACAGGGTTTGTCTTTACCCTCAATGGAGGGGCGGTGTGTTGGAAGATTTCCAAACAGGATACCGTTGTAGACTCCATGATGGAAGCTGAGTATATTGCTGCAAATGATGCTACCAAGAAGCCGTCTGGATGAGGAAGTTCATCTCGGAGCTAGGAGTTGTTCCGACCATTATTGATCCAATACCATTATATTGTGATAATAATGGGGCTATGGCGTTGGCCAAAGAGCCCAGGTCCCATCAGCGATCCAGACACATCCTCAGGCGATATCATCTGATCCGGGAGATAGTTGATCGCCGCGAGATCAAGATTCGGAGAGTAGATAGAAAAGATAACACCGTGGATCCACTCACCAAGGCCATCCCTCTGCCGCAGCATGAGCGACTATTTGAGATGTTGGGTATGAGATACGCCAATAATTGGCCTTAGTGCAAGTGGGAGATTGTTGGATATATGTATGCCCTAGAGGCCATTATTTGATAGTGTATGTACCGGTATATGTGTGTGTGTGTGTGTGTGTGTGTGTGTGTGTGTGTGTATTCAGGGGACATTCTTGCTCGACATGATAGTATGCTATCTGGTTGTGCTTTATCTTGACATGTTCATTTGATCAAGCTTTCACTCATTTGGTAAATGTTGATAAAGCCCTTAAGATATTTGCTTGACTACTGAGATTATGATGTGGATCATACTAGTGGGACATATGTAGTTAGTGAGCATATCCTTAAAATGTTCCCAGTCATGGGTGTATCGAGACGGGGCATCGATATTACCAGAGTAGACTAGTGTATACGTTACTTGTCCCATATGATGGGCGATGGATGATCTCATATCCATTGGTGTGGTGACACCAAAGACCGTATATGGGTGCTCAGTGAGACAGGGTACACTGAATAGACTCGCCGAGAACTCCTATGTGGTATTATATCTATTGTCGGATAGCAGTTCTCAGGTGACACTGGTACAGCTTAGTCTGTAGACCCGAGATCGTCATAGAGTCTTGTGTGCCTCCCACTGTACTTTGATCTCCACCCTACCATGGCCCTACCGAGTCGTGCAAACAGGTGGATACAGTCCCGAGGCACATGGAGGTAATGAGCGATAGGAGGGGTTTCGTCTCTCCCGATATTGGGGGTTGATGTTTCACCATGTACGATTGGCTATAACAGGAAGTCCCTGGCCAGGGCTGCTGAGATTTACTGATAATTGTTATCAGTAGTTTTTCGATCTGTTATGAGCCATATACCGGCATAACTTATTGGGTTAATGGGGTCGACGATACCACCCTTAGACTTGATATGCAGCATATCTGACGAAGAGACCGGACTGTACGGTAAGTGTTGCCAGTTGGCTCGACGGGAGTTTTAGCAGGTTCGCTTGTGTTTCTTCTGATCGCTCAATACCCGGGAGCCGTTACGTACAGCTTGTGCCACTGACGGTTTATGGGCATGTGATATGATCACTGCGTACTGCTAGCGTATTGACGAGTCTTAGAGTCCCACAAAGGGGTCTCCTAACTTAGGCGAAAAGATGTGGGGTCCATATGTGATATGCGCGGGAGCTCGATTAAATGCGTGCATATGATACCGTATTTTAATCGGGCGTTTACTATTGAACGAGTCATATGTGATATGACCGGGTTATTAAATCAAGTGTTGATTTAATATAAAGTCCATTAGCTCATTTATTAAAACCTATTTCTTTATGATGCATGCATGAGTGTATGTATATGTTGATATGGATGCACACATGTAAGCATACATGTGTCATGGTTGGTTGATGATACATAGGTGGTGGCAATACAAGACTCACATGGTAACAAATATATGTATATTTTGATTATTTGAGAAAAGCAAAATAGGAATAAAATCATGGTTGACTAGTTAACTCTCTTTCTTGTGTTGACCAAAGTCAATACCATGGTTTCATTGCCCATGGTTTTGCAGCCCATGGTTTTTCTTAACCTCAAGTCACAAAATATCTAGATATTTTGTAACCATAGTTTAGCATGAAATAATTCTAACTCATTTGGATTATGTTGCATTATTCTTACTAGAGTCAAGTTTGAGCCATCATCTTCTTCCTCTCTCCTTCAAGCTCTCTAGGGTTTCAAAAGTGAGGGAAGAACTTAAAAAGAAAAGGTTTTTGAGTGAGATCCAAACCCACATCACCAAGCTATACTAGTCTAGCCCATTAGTATAGGTTGTTTGCTCCACTTCTTCAAAGATCAAGTGAAGCTAGGAGCTTGTGCAAAGGGACTTCGTGGTGGATCATCGTGGACTTGGAAGGATTCAAGAGAACCGGTTCAAACACTACTCGATCCAAGGAGTCACTAGAGGAGGTCTACAAAGGTTGTATTTCTCCCCATTTAGTGTTAGACACTACTTAGTATGAGATACTATATGTTGTTACTCTATTTTTCTAGTTCGATTCATGGTTGGTATTGTTTAGCACCCCCTAAAATTTTAATATAGCATGTGTGATGCAACCCAAAACATGGATGGTGCTAGAGAATCCCTACATGAACTTCCATGATAAAGATCTCGTCGTCTCTTGGGTTGATTACTGCAGAAAGATCGAGGCTTGCCTGTACGAGATTGAGCTCAAGCGTCTCGCTCCTGAGGTGGTGGCTTCGAACTCCCAAAGGGCTGCGTGGGTCGAGCATAGTGTTCCTTTCATTCGCCATTTTGAACAAGAGGCGACCTAGAGACGAATGGAACATGAGGTGGCTTCCAGCGAATCTGTCCGATTGCGCGCCCAGGTTGAAGCGAATGCTGCGCAGTTAAAAGCTGTTTTCGACAACCTCCAACGATGTATCTCAGATGGGTTGACGCTTAGGCGGACGCTTGACTTCACCGAGCGGGTCATGCAAGAATGCGAAGCTGCCATGCTATAAACCGATGAAAAGCTTTCGTCCTGTTTGCGGCAACGGACTCAAGTTGAAGCGGAGTTGGCCGCGGTAGCTGTCCACGAGAAAGGATTGAGAGGAGCGCACGAGTGGCTTGCTGGTTTGCTGAAGACGCCTCCTTCTTAATAACCGTCTTTGTACCTTTTTTTGTACCGACTGTAAACTTGTGATTCATGAATAACATGTATTCATTTTGATTCTTTTATGATATGTATCTTGTATTCACTTGAATTCATGAATAAAAGACATATTTTATTTCATATTGGCATGTAATTCTGGCGAATCTGGCCTGCAGATAGTCCATCTTGACTTTCTTGTAGGGCAGTGATGGCTCAGGAAACAGGTTCAGATCTGCCGCCTAAAACTTTTCAACTTTATGAGCCGTGAGGGTCTCATAAAGACTTTTCTCCCTGCGAGTCGAGAGGATCCCGTAGGTGTATTTTCTCCTTAGGCGCCGTGAGGACTCCTGAGTGCGTTTTCTCTTGAGAGTCGTAAGGATCTTACAAGAGAATTTTCCCCCTTTACAAGTCGAGAGGACTCGTAAGTGGTTTTTTCCCTCTTTGTCGATATTTGACTTTGGAGAGTGTGGCCCATGGATAGTACACAATAGTCCATCTTGTACTTAATTGCAGAGCCCCAATGCTTAGGAAACCGGTTGATATCCCTGTTGCCTAAGGCTTTTTCCTTACGAGTCGAGACGAGTCGAGAAGTTCTCGCAGGAACATTATTTTCCCTATGAGTCGAGACGAATCGAGAAGTTCTCGCAAGAATGTCCTAATGTCATAGTTAACCTCTGCTAATAGAAGTCCGTTAGGGTCCGTGGTACTAGGGTTTTTGTCCGTCGTACCGCCGCGTTGGTCGATGTATTCCCCGATATGCAATCTTGCTTATTCGAGTAGCCCCCATGACTGTCGTGTCTATGATCCCTTCGGGGGTTGGACAAGACGTCTTCAAGTAATCTCCCAGGTCATATTACCGTCGGAAGAGCAAGCGTTAGGGATTTTCCATGCCGCTTTTTACTTGAGGTTAGGCTCAATTTGGGAGCCCCGATGAGTCATGACCACTTCGCGCTGATGTGGGATGATCTCCGATAGTCTTTCAGGTTTTATTTGAGTTGCCGTCAAGACCCTGAAGCTAGGGATCTTCCTTTTCTTCGTTTGTTGACATTGTGTCTGCAATATTGCGATGAATGTCAAGGTTGTCTCTAGGTCGTCAGTGAACCGTCGAGGCTTGGAACTAGGGACTTTGCCATGGCTCCGTTGTTTTGACCCTGGGGTCGGTTATTGATGTTGCATCTGCATCCTGCTGGAGTGAGAAGGAACGCCGTTGTTGATCTCTTGGCAGTTGATGTTTCCATCGAAACTCTGAAGCTAGGGATCTTCTTTTGCTTCGTTTGTTGACATTGTGTCTGCAATATTGCGACGAATGTCGAGGTTGTCTCTAGATTGTCAGTGAACCGTCGAGGCTTGGAATTAGGGACTTTGCCATGGCTCCGTTGTTTTGACCCGAGGGTCGGTTGTTGACGTTGCATCTGCATCCTGCTGGAGTGAGAAGGAACGCCGTTGTTGATATCTAGGCTGTAGATGTTGCCGTCGAGATTTGGCTCTCTTTCTGATGGAGCCTGGTGGGAAAATGTGGTTCCCTTTTTCATTTGCGCACATGGATTGTATACAAGGGTCGATGTGGACTCGCCTGCAGGGCAGAAGTTTCATTCATTTTTTTCCCGCGATGCTCTATCATTTCAGCTTTTTATATCGCGAAAGTCGCGATTGCCCAATCATTTCGGTTATTTTTCGTGGTGCCCAATCATTTCGGCTTTTTTTACTCTCTGTTTTTTTATTGCGAATTGCCCCATCATTTCGGCTATTTCATATGCATTTTTTGCTCTTTGATTTTTGTTGCGAGTATGAGACTTGAGATCTGATACCAATCTTGGCATCAGCACCGCTGCGACTGGAATATTGCCAGGAGCGAATCATCATTTGCCGTGAAAGGACTTGGAATTTGATACTGATTTAGGCATCAGCATCGCTACAATTGGGATATTTCCAGGAGCGAATCATCATTTGCCTTTGTCAATTTGAACAAAGGTGTCTTAGCAAACAGGGTTAGGATCCTGTTGACTAAGGCTTTTTGACTTTATGAGCCGTAAGGGTCTCATAAAGGTATTTCTCCCTATGGGTCGTGATGATCTCATAGGTGTATTTTCTCCTTAGGATTCGTGAGGATTCCTAAGTGATATATTCTCTTGTAAGTCATAAGGATCTCACAAAAGTATTTTCTCCTTGCAAGTCGAGATGACCTACAAGTGTTGTTCACCAAATGGGGAAATTTCGCGCTATTGGTGGAACTAGGTGAGGAAATGTTTATTTGTGCCCGTAGATTGTATACAAGGGTCATTAATTGTCACGCCCCGCTTCTCGGTGTACGGGAAGGGGACACGACGAGGCCACTACGTATTTACTCTGAAGTAAATACGCTAAGCGTATCTAAGCAATATAAAAGAAATGTACACAAGAGACAAATGAAATGAAACAACAACTTTATTTATTAACATTCTTTTGTACAATGCATAGAAAAGTAAAT
Organism: Agapanthus africanus; assembly: GCA_030015575.1. NCBI lineage: Eukaryota > Viridiplantae > Streptophyta > Magnoliopsida > Asparagales > Amaryllidaceae > Agapanthus > Agapanthus africanus. The sequence goes on from JASDDO010000019.1 coordinate 285,537,454, forward strand.
ACATCTGAATGAAAGCAATGCCTAAACAGCGGAATAACAGAAATGTAAAGTATTGAAATAAAATTTGTACAATGAAGCTAGAGCTCTGGGTCGTAAGCAAGCTGATCCAAGTCCTCGCTGGTAGGCTCGATCTCTGGAAGGTCCGAATTACCTGACGACATTAAAAGAAGAAGAAAGAGAATGTCGTCAGCGAACAAATCGCTCGGTAAGTCCCAAAGATAAGGGAGAAATAGAATAGAGAGAGAGAGAGAGAGAGAGTGTAATTTTAAAGTTATATTAATGCTGTTGTTTGTAGCTTGGTACAGAATGATGCAAGTGTATACGAGAGGAGTCTCACTTGCACCGGAGACTAAGGTATCAGGAACTCAAGGAACCGTTTATGCCATGGTACAACAGCAATAGGAATATAGGTTAGGTGTCTTATGGTTACAGTCTCGTGCCACTTCTAACACCTTCCATACCAATCTACCCCTTAAACCCCGCGATGTCTTGATTGTATTATTGTATTGTTTGAATTGTATTGCAACTTGTATTGTCTTGTAATATAGATTGTATAATTGGATGACTTGCCGAAACCATGATATCAGTAAATGGATGTAACTGGAGAATCATGAATGTAACTGGAGAATCATGTAAATGGAAGTATATCCATGGTTCGGTTCATTCAATATAGATTGAATAGATTGAATATATGTATTCATTGATTCATGTTGAATTGTAGTATTGTAGATTGTACTTGAATCGTATTCAAGTCAGATTATTTATAATGAGACTCGGTCTGAGTCAGAACAATTAGAAAGAGAAATTGAAGTCCTGAATTAGGTTTTGATGTTATCGGTAACCGCTGCACATGGGCGGCATGATTTGTGTCTTTTTCAAGGACGATTACCGTGTTGACAACACCGTTTGTTAAGTTGTCTACCTTAAAATAGGCAATCACCCACTTCTCCGGCTCTCTGAGGCTCAAGAGATTGGTCCCGCTTAAACCTATATTTATTAGGGTCCTTAGGGTAATTTATACAACTTTAGGGGGTTTTATGTAAAAATACTTTTGTATAATTTTCAATATACACCTCAAGTAATTTATTATCGTCTTTAGAGTTTTCATAGATATAGATTTTATATATGTGATATTTCTAGTGAATAAAACCTATTTTTTCATACTATAGGGTATTTAATTGTAATATCGGAAATGTATGGAATTGCATGGTATTTTCATATGAAGTGATTCTTTTGAGTTAGTGAAGTTGGAATATTGATATTATAGAAAAAATAGATATTTTGATAATACATATATATTTATAAAAATAATTTTAATTTATTATTTTCTAGAAATCTCATTTTCTTAAGATATTTGTATTTTAAATCTCTCGAGACCGAATGCTCCTTGCGGAGGTCTGCATCTCGCACTACTAAGCCCGAGGATGTGCGATAATCCGTACCATCCCGAACGGGTTCTCCAAATGGGTTGTAGCGGCGCTTTGCAAAGATTTGTGTAAATACATATTTCTTGTAGAAAAAGATTTTATTACTAAATGGTATTTATATGTAAAATCTTGTTTTCCCGTATTCTATGTTCCCGAAAGGTATTGTGCTATGTTGCATATGAGTGTTGTGAGGAGTTAGGTCATTACCTCGTGATCTATTTAAAGGTATAGCAAGATATATGATGTTTAATGTCAAAACTGAACCATATGGTATTTTACTGAAAAAGTACGATAAAAATTGCAATAGGAAATATTTTACTATGAAACTTGTTCAACATGTTTTGTTAGTGATTAATAGTCAAGATATAAGAGTTTAACATAGTTGTGTTAAGGGAAATTGAACTTTATAAAGAAAACCGAATCGGAAGTCAGATTTAATTCCGCTTACGTCGGGTTTTAGAAATATGAGTTTTAAGAATAGAAAAGAGGAGAGGGAGGAGGGACTTACGGGCTTAGAGGTTAGAGAAGAGGGAGAGGAAGACATAGGATTTGTCGGTGCGTCATTTCGTCGCCGGAAGCTCCTAGAGTCGTCGTCGGAAGATCGCCGGAGTTTTACCCTTCGCTAACTCCACTTGTACACAAAAGTTCTATAGAGTATTATTGAGAGTTTGGACAGAATTGTGTGTGAGAGGAGTGTGTTTAGGGTGGCATTTATAGGGTAAAGCAAGGGTTTAGGGTAGGTGAAAGGGTGTAAAGAAAAATATATTAAATTGTATTAAAAATATGGTTTAATGGGATTTTAAAGTGTTCTGTTCATGTGCAGGAAATTTAAACTATACAGGGGTGTTAAGAAGACCAAGAGACGCAACTTTTGTGTTGGAGGATTGGCAATCCGGCCGAGTCCGGCCGGCGGAGGCGGGCCGAGTGGCCGAGTCGTCGGCCCGAGTCGGTCGAGTCGGGCCGGGGCTCACCGCCACGTGTCTCTCATCGCTTGGTGTAGCCCCTGGGTCAGTTTGTTTTACATGTGTAGTGGGGTTTTTACGAGTTATGCACGTGTAGGCTCTTGGGCTTTTAAAAATTTAAAAGAAAACAATATTAAAAATAATATGGGTGATGGGATTTGAACTCTGGTGCTTTGGTTCAGCAGTGCAAGGTCTTACCAATGAGCTACAAGCTCCTTCTTGCTATTAAAAATCAAAACAAACTTATATCTCGTGCTCAGGTAAAAGCACCCCTTTCTGTATTTTTTGAAAAAATTGTACAGAAAGTTGTACAGAAAGTTTAGGGTTATTACATTACTGGACAGCTTGTAGGGAAACCCAGGGAATGTGATGGCTTAAGAACAGGTTCAGGTCCCTGTATCTTAAGGCTTTTGAATCTTATGAGCCGTGAGGGTCTTATAAGGGGGAATTCTCCCTACGAGCCATGAGGATCTCATAAGTGTAATTTCTCCTTAGGAATCATGGGGATCCCTAAGTGTGTTGCTCTCTTGTGAGTCGTTAGGATCTCACGCAGGTGTTTTCTCCTTACAAAGTTGAGAGGACCTTGCAAGTGTTTTTATTTTAACGAGATTGCTCCCTTTCGGGTTTTCACAAACTCGCCGGTAGCCCTGCTGTTTTTACTCACGGAGCCCTTTCGGGTTTTCATCCGTTCCCATTTCGCTTGTGGACGTATCGTTTTTTTCGCGCCGTGGGAGCTTTGATTACAACACAGATCCCAGAAAAGATATCGCCATGTTTGGGGCGAAGAGTACTAGTTTAGGGACATTTTGGTCCAATGTTAGTTTAGGGACATCTTGGTCCGTTGTTAGTTTAAGGACATTACGGTCCGCAACTAGTTTAAGGACGTTACGGTCCGCAGCTAGTTCAAGGACGTTATGGTCCGCGGCTAGTTTAAGGACATTACGGTTCGTAGATCTCCGTGTTTGGGATGGAGTACTGTTGGATACTACTTTTAGAGTTTTGACTCAGGAAGTTAGCGAGTGGATATAGGTGTCGTCATCTATCATTAACCTGAGCCGTGACTTGTCAAGCGTAGTATTTCTTAAGGAACCGGCCATTTATTGGCCGGAAGGGTCTTTCGCCATGCATATCCATGAGCAAGTAGGCCCCACCTTGGTAGACTTTGTCTATGATGTACGTGCCCTCATAGTTCGGCTCAAATTTCCTCCGTTTGGCACGATTGGGGATCATAGGTCTTTTTACGAGTAACACGAGTTCGCCTTGGCGAAACGTTCTCGGCCTAGTCAGTCTTTGGTATGAGCGCGTCATCCTTGCTTTGTAAGCTTTAGGTTTTGCTGTGCCATGAGACGAGTTTCATCGAGGGCATCGAGCTCCTCAAACCGAAGATGGGCATTCTCTTCGTCGTCAGCTCGTATAGAACTGTTACTCGTAGAGAAGGTAGCTTTATCTCTAAGGGAAGTGTTGGTGTGTAGTAGCGCCTCTAGTTGGGTTACAACATCATAAAGTAGTGAACTTCCATTTTAAAGAGGGCTATTACAAACGAACTACGAATCGTAACTAGAGATTAGGGTAATAACATTATTATGTGAAGTCTAAACTAAAGAAAAGGAAATACAACCTTTGTAGCCAACTCCTTCGGTCTTTAGGACTCCTACGGCTTTGCACAAGGTTTGGAACGACTCCGCTCGAGGTCCTTCGTCGTCTACGATGATCCACCCGGAGATTCCTTGAACAAGCTCTTAGCTTCACAAAATGAAGCAAGCACTCTACACTAAAGGGCTAGGGTAGTGTAGATTGGTTGTGTGGTTTGTAAACTCACTTAAAAACCCTTTCTTTTTAATTCCCTCACCCAAAACAAAACTCAAGAGAGCTTGGAAATGGAGGAAGGTGAAGATGGCAAAAGCTTTTGTGTGAATAATGAAAAACTTATTTCAAAAATGAAAATGAAAATATTATATATGAGACACTCTCACATATAACCATGGTTGATTAAATATCTAGATATTATTTGGATGGGTTAAAGAACAAAAGGAAATTAAACCATGGTTAAAGTCAATGGTCAAATAAGAAGTGTGTAGAAAATGATTCATTATTTTAATTTCCTTTTTTCCTTTAATCCATTAACAAAAATCTAGATATTTAGTAACCATGTGATTCTTATATTGCCATCTACTTTGTATCATCAACCATGACACATATGTATGTGTGTATGTGTGCATGCACATCATCATGTGTATGTGTGAACATACATGCATACATCAAAAATAAAAAGGGTTAATTAAAAATGAGCTTAAAGATAATATTAAATCAACACTTGATTTAATAAATCGGTCACATCAAATGCGACCCGATAAATATCGAATGTCCGATTAAAATACGGTATCACATATCCGCATTTAATCGAGCTCCTGTGCATATCTCATATGCACACCACAACATTTTGCCTAAACTAGAAAATCCTGTGTGGGACTCTAAGACTCGTCAATACGCCGGCAGTAGGTGATGATCATATCATAACACCTGCAAGCTGCAAGCGGTCAGCTAAACGTAACGGTCACCCTGGTATTGAGCGATCAGAAGAAAAACAAGCGAACCCGTCAAATCTCCCGTCGAGCCATTGGAAACACTTACCGTACAGTCCGGTCTCTTCGTCTGATATGCTGCATATCAAGTCTAGGGATGGAATCGTCGAGCCCCAATAACTCAATAAGTTATGTCGATATGGTCTATGACCGGTCGAGAAACTACTGATAACACTTATCAGTAAATCTCATCAGCCCTGGCCAGGGACTTGAAGTCAGATCCAATCGCACATTGCACAACATCAACTCCCAATACCGGGAGAGACGAAACCCCTCCTATCGCTCACTGTCTCCATGTGTCTCGGGACTATACTCAAAAGCCACCTGTTTGCACGACTCAGTAAAGCCGTGGTAGGGTGGAAATCAAAATACAGTTGGAGAACACACAAGACTCTACGACGATCTCGGTTCTACAGACTAACCTGTACCAGTGTCACCAGAGAACTGCTATCCGACGATAGATATAATACCATATAGGAATTCTCTGTGAGTCCGTTCAGTGTACCCAGTCTCCACTGAGCACCCGTATACAATCTTCGATGTCACAACACCAATGGATATGGGATCATCCATCGCCCATCATATAGGTCAAGAAACGTATACGCTAGTCTACTCTGGAATATCGATGCCCTATCTCGATATACCTACGACTAGGAACATTTGAGGATATGCTTATAGCCTACACATGCCCCACTAGTATGATCTCCATCACAGCCATGGAAGTTAAGCATATATCCTCAGGGCTTTATCAACATGTATTAAATGAAAAGTATCAAGCAAACATGTCAGATAAAGTAAAACCAGATAGCATACTATCATGTCGAGCAAGAAAGTCATATATCAAAATATACATATATATATGTCCAAGCATCCACTATACATATAACGGCCTCTAGGGCATACATATATCCAACAATCTCCCACTTGCACTAAGGCCAATTATTGGCGTATCTCATACCCAACATCTCAAAAAGTCTCTCATGTTGCGGCTGTGGAAGTGCCTTGGTGAGTGGATCTGCGGTGTTATCCTTTGTATCTACTCTCCGAATCTCGATCTCATGGCGACCAACTATCTCTCGGATCAAATGATATCGCCTGAGGATGTGTCTGGACTTTTGATGGGATCTGGGTTCTTTGGCCAACACCATAGCTCCATTATTATCACAATACAATGGTATTGGATCAATAATGGTTGGAACTACTCCTAGCTCCGCAACGAACTTCCTCATCCAGACGGCTTCCTTGGCAACATCATTTGTAGCAATATACTCAGCTTCCATTATGGAGTCTGCAACGGTATCCTATTTGGAACTCTTCCAACATACCGCCCCTCCATTGAGGGTAAATACAAATCCTGAGATAGATTTACTGTCATCCTTATCACTTTGGAAGCTGGAATCGGTAAAGGCCTCCATTGGAGATCCCCATTACCATACACCAAGAACAATTCTTTAGTCCTTCGCAAGTACTTAAGAATGTTCTTCACGGTTATCCAGTGTTGCTCCCCTGGGTTGGATTGATACCTGCTTACTACAGCTAGTGCATAAGCTACATCAGGGCGAGTACATATCATCGCATACATTATAGATCCTACGGCTGAAGCGTAGGGTATAATGCTCATGCGAGCTCTCTCTTCATCAGTCTTCGGACAGAAGTCCTTAGAGAGAGTGATTCTATGGCAAGCGGGCAAGGTACCTCGCTTGGAATCTTTCATACTAAACCTTTTTAGGATGGTATCAATGTACTTTGATTGGGATAATCCCAATAATCTCTTGGATCTATCTCTATAGATCCTTATGCCCAAAATGTACGAGGCATCACCCAGGTCCTTCATGGAGAACCTTTGTGATAAGAATAATTTGACCGATTGTAGCATAGGAATATCATTTCCTATCAAGAGAATGTCATCTACATACAATACGAGGAATGTGACAGTACTCCCTACAATCTTCTTATAAATGCATGGTTCATCTATAGTTTTGATAAAATCAAACTCTTTGATTGTATCATCAAAACAGATGTTCCAGCTCCGTGAGGCCTACTTTAATCCATAAATGGATTTAAGCAATCTACATACTTTCCCGCTGCTCCCACTGTTAATGAAGCCCTCTGGCTGATCCATATAAACGCATTCTTCTAAATCACCATTTAGAAATGCAGTTTTAACGTCCATCTGCCAGATTTCATAGTCGTAGTGAGCAGAAATAGCAAGTAGGATCCGAATGGATTTAAGCATTGCTACCGGAGAGAAAGTTTCATCATAGTCCAGTCCTGGTCTTTGACGAAAACCTTTCGTTACAAGCCTTGCTTTATAGGTCTCTACCTTTCCATCTACACCAATCTTTCTCTTAAAGATCCATTTGCACCCAACGGGTTTTATCCCAGGAGGTGCAACGTCCAAAGTCCATACTTTGTTGGTGTACATGGACTCCATTTCGGATCTCATAGCATCCAGCCACTTCACTGAGTCACCACTCGTGATAGCTTACTGAAAACTAGTAGGGTCATCATCATCCATGATGCAATCTTCTCTATCACCATCAATGAGAAAACCATAGTATCTCTCCGGTGGGCGAGAAGTTCTACTAGATCTCCGGAGCGGCTGAGGTTCTTGAAGTTCTACTGCAACATCAGTTTCAACCAATTCATCTTGAGTAATTTGTGTTTCTAGAACCACTTCTAGTTCTACCACTTTGCCATCAGTACTGTCTGTAAAGATTTCATTTTCCAAAAATGTGGCATGCTGAGAAACAAACACCTTTTGTTCTTCCTTGTGGTAGAAAAGATATCCATATGAATATTTTGGATATCCCACAAATGTACACATGACCGACCGTGTCTCGAGTTTATCCAGATTCTGCTTTTTGACATAAGCCGGACAACCCCAAATCCTAACTCTTTAAAGAGATGGTCTCCTTCCACACCATATCTCATATGGAGTGGTAGTCACGGTCTTTGATGGAACCCTGTTCAATAGATAAATTGCCGTCTCTAATGCATGTCCCCAAAAGGAAAGTGGCAACTCAGCATCACTCATCATGGACCGCACCATATCCAATAGGGTACGATTCCTCCGCTCTGACACACCGTTGTGCTGTGGTGTGTACGGAGGAGTGAGCTGAGAGAGAATCCCATTCTCTTTTAAGAAGTCTGAAAACTCAGTGCTTAAATACTCTCCATCTCGATCTGATCGAAGTTTCTTGATACTCGAGCCAGTTTGTTTTTCTACTTCAAGTTTGTACTCCTTGAATTTCTCGAAAGCTTCGGATTTATGCTTCAATAAAAACACATGTCCGAATCTTGAGAAATCATCAGTAAAAGTGATGAAGTATGAAAAACCGCCTCTAGCATGTGTAGACATTGGTCCGCATACATCACTATGTATGAGGCTTAAGAGTTCAGTAGCTCTCTCTCCGTGTCCTGTAAACGGAGTTTTGGTCATTTTACCTTTGATACAAGACTGACAAGTCGCATAAGATTTATATTCAAAAGGTTTTAAATATCTATCTTTATGTAGCTTGTTTAGTCTTGTTTCATTAATATGACCAAGTCTACAATGCCAAAGAAAAGATTCATTTATATCTGAAATCTTTCCTTTATTTGTATGTTGTATATTAAAAACTGTGTGTTGGTTTAGAACGTAAATTCCGTTACTTAGTGTACCATACCCAATCAACTGTTGATCAAGTTAATGTTCATAACATTATTTTGCAACACAAAATGATATTCTTCATTGTCCAACAAAGATACGGATATTATATTACATAGCATATCAGGTACAAAATAACAAGGGTTCAAAACCAAAATACATCCTGAAAGCAACCCCAGATGATACTCTCCTATGGATACATCATGTACATTGGAACCATTTCCAACCCGTAGAGTGTGGTCCCCAGTCTTCAAAACTCTACTGTTTCTCAATCCCTGCATACAATTACAGATGTGAGAACCAGAACCGGTATCTAATACCCAAGATGTAGAGTTTAATGAAAAACAGTTTTCAGTTACAAACATACCTGAAGCGGAAGCATCATCATGCTTCTTTTTCTTGAGATCTGCAAGGTACAAAGCACAATTGCGTTTCCAGTGTCCCGACTTGTGGCAGTAAAAACATTCTCCTTTTCTACTTTCCGCGGTCCCAGATTTGTCTTTCCCTTTCGCCTTTTGAACTCCACCTCTCGGCTTGGTAGGATTCTTCTTCTTCTTTCCCTTGGCCTTGGCTTTCGGGACTGAAGAGGAGGATGGCCCATAAAGCAGAGCGGGAGTTTTCGCTGTTTTAAGCGTGCTCTCTGCATTTCTCAACATATTGAGAAGTTCAGGCAATGATTTCTCCAAATCGTTCATATTGAAATTCACTATGAACGGAGCAAAGGCGGGGGAGAGAGACTATAGAACAATATCTGTATATTGCTCATTATCCATAGTCCATCCCAATTCCTCAAGTTCTTCTATAAGACCAATCATCTTCAGAACATGGTCTCCTACTGATGCACCAGGGGCCAACCGCATCTGAAACAGCTTTCGAGATGCGTCGTAGCGTAAAGTACGAGATTGCTCTTCATACAACTCTTTTGTATGAAGAATGATGGATTGTATATCCATCTTCTCGTGTTGTTTCTGATGGATACTATCCATAGAAGCAAGCGCGAGGCACGTGGCCGTGTTGCAATCAATATCCCATGTTTTTCGGATCTCCTTATCCGAAACAGATGATTCAGGTCCTGGGACGGGTGGGGCCTTGGTAGTGAGGACATATGATACTTTATCATATGTGAGTGCAATGTTCAAATTCCTCAACCATTCTTTATAATTTGGTCCAGTCAGTTTGTTTTTCTTTAAAAGAAGTTTAAGTCTCGTCATCGGTATCTGCCATTAGGAGAGAGAAAAGAATACACTCAGCGAAATACTTTTGCAAAGATCAGATTGGTTATTATCTTATCTAATCGATGTCTCTCACTGTTTTTATCAAATTTTCTTTCAAACCTTAAAAGAAAACTAGCCAGGATTAATTGCATTCTACAGTTTCGCTAATCGGTCAGCCAGGCCAATGTCGATACTTTGAGGGAGGTTCCCCGCGCTTGCGCACGTACCTAATTAAAATAAACTTCGTTTTTCCCAGAGGTCAAACCCCGTTAACACCTTTCTAGACACCTACTGGATTAGCTAATTGTAAAGTGCAAAATTCTCCCGGGAGTAACTCTTACTCACAGTGGGATCGGTATCCAAATATCATATAGATGGTATGTAATCTCATTGCAAATTTCAACTCTTGAAACTCCCGATATGGTTTTTACCCCTAGATGCTTATGAGCTTGGCTATGGTCAACATATCATAAGCACTAGTCAAGTTCTGCCCGTCATTTTGAGATTAACTAAACCCACCCATATGACCATTGACTATGATCAACATAATCACATGAATGTCCTAACTGATCGCATCATATGCTTTGTAGGAAGACATCACTTAGCTACCGTACACTACGCCTTGACTATAATCAACATACGTAGCACGAATACTAAGTACTCTGCTTCCTAAAATGATGGAGGGTTGCGGATGGTTTTTATGAAAACCTTTAACGCTTTGAACTTGATTTCGTTGTAGAATCTAAATTGTTTTTAGAAAAGGAGTGGCTAAAACTCCGCATCTTTTGAAACTTGCTTTTTCACAAAAGAGCCGAGTGGGTTTCAAATCCAATTCTACAACATCTTTAGGTTTCTTTTCTTTTACATTAATCTCATTAATGTATTTCCATCATTTAAGATCCTAAGCCATTACAGAAAGAAACGAAAAGCAGTATTACATATCACATATATAACAATATCACATTCGTCTAAGATATTAAGCAGCAGAAACTCATATATGAAAATATAGGATATACTAGGAACTCCGTATTTTCTATTTAGCCTACGATAGAAAATATGGATTCCACGGTCATGATGAATAGCCAAGCCCACACCCATAGACCCCTACGAGAGCGGCAAGTGACCCTTCCAATTCTGGAGTTTAGGAGACCCGGTCTCGACTCCTCGAGATGGCCTCCCACTGAACTCCAGAACCCGGTCACTCATGCTCCCCTCCTTGGGTCTGTCCTAATGCGGAAAAGTAAAATATACATCAACGGAGACATCATCCTCAACCTGGATGTGCCCCAATAAAAGAATAATATATACAATGAATTTTACATGAATGAAAAGATAAACTCTCGTCTCACATAAAACCCCCGGCCATTCAATCACGACGATCCTATACATCATATCACATCAACAATTGAAAAAATATAGACGACGTTAAAATATATCAATCAACACATCAACATACCCACTGTTGTAATAGATCTCAACACTTGAACCTGCATAAAAAATTCCCAGAGATTATATATAGTACCTACGGATCAACGCAAGAGCGCACGGTCCAAGCCTCACCAACGGCGCCGCGGAACCGCCACAAATACACTTATTTGGCCGCGGTTCCACGGCGGTTTAGTCGAGTTAGGCGCTCGTTTTTCTTGGGGATCCATAGAAAACCCTGCTCTATTTTCTGCATATTTTTAATTACAAAAATTCTAAATTTTGAAAATTTTTCCAGTGAGTATGTAAAAATCGCATTTTTCATGTTCGATTGAGTTTTTAAACGTCGTCCGGCTTACCCTAAAGCTCTAGCTTGGCTCTGATACCATGTTGGTGTGTAGTAGCGCCTCTAGTTGGGTTACAACATCATAAAGTAGTGAACTTTCATTTTAAAGAGGGCTATTACAAACGAACTACGAATCGTAACTAGAGATTATGGTAATAACATCATTATGTGAAGTTTAAACTAAAGGAAAAGGAAATACAACCTTTGTAGCCAACACCTTCGGTCTTTAGGACTCCTATGGCTTTGCACAAGGTTTGGAACGACTCCTCTTGAGCTCCTTCGTCGTCTACGATGATCCACCCGGAGATTCCTTGAACAAGCTCTTAGCTTCACAAAATGAAGCAAGCACTCTACACTAAAGGGCTAGGGTAGTGTAGAATGGTTGTGTGGTTTGTAAACTCACTTAAAAACCCTTTCTTTTTAATTCCCTCACCCAAAACAAAACTCAAGGGAGCTTGGAAATGGAGGAAGGTGAAGATGGCAAAAACTTTTGTGTGAATAATGAAAAACTTATTTCAAAAATGAAAATGAAAATATTATATATGAGACACTCTCACATATAACCATGGTTGATTAAATATCTAGATATTATTTGGATGGGTTAAAGAACAAAAGGAAATTAAACCATGGTTAAAGTCAATGGTCAAATAAGAAGTGTGTAGAAAATGAGTCATTATTTTAATTTCCTTTTTCCTTTAATCCATTAACAAAAATCTATATATTTAGTAACCATGTGATTCTTATATTGCCATCTACTTTGTATCATCAACCATGACACATATGTATGTGTGTATGTGTGCATGCACTTCATCTTGTGTATGTGTGAACATACATGCATACATCCAAAATAAAAAGGGTTAATTAAAAATGAGCTTAAAGATAATATTAAATCAACACTTGATTTAATAAATCGGTCACATCAAATGCGACCCGATAAATATCGAACGTCCGATTAAAATACGGTATCACATATCCGCATTTATTCGAGCTCCTGCGCATATCTCATATGCACACCACAACATTTCACCTGAACTAGAAAATCCTGTGTGGGACTCTAAGACTCGTCAATACGCCGGCAGTAGATGATGATCATATCATAACACCTGCAAACCGCAAGCGGTCAGCTAAACATAACGGCCACCCGGGTATTAAGGGATCAGAAGAAAAACAAGCGAACCCGTCAAATCTCCCGTCGAGCCATTGGTAACACTTACCGTACAGTCCGGTCTCTTCGTCTGATATGCTGCATATCAAGTCTAGGGATGGAATTATCGAGCCCCAATAACTCAATAAGTTATGTCGATATGGTCTATGACCGGTCGAGAAACTACTGATAACACTTATCAGTAAATCTCATCAGCCCTGGCCAGGGACTTGAAGTTAGAGCCAATCGCACCTTGCACAACATCAACTCCCAATACCGGGAGAGAAGAAACCCCTCCTATCGCTCACCGTCTCCATGTGTCTTGGGACTATACCCAAAAGCCACCTGTTTGCATGACTCAGTAGAGCCGTGGTAGGGTGGAAATCAAAGTACAGTTGGAGAACACACAAGACTCTATGACGATCTCAGGTCTACAGACTAACCTGTACCAGTGTCACCAGAGAACTGCTATCCGACGATAGATGTAATACCATATAAGAATTCTCTGTGAGTCCGTTCAGTGTACCCAGTCTCCACTAAGCACCCGTATACAATCTTCGATGTCATAACACCAATAGATATGGGATCATCTATTGCCCATCATATGGGTCTAGAAACGTATACGCTAGTCTACTCTGGAATATCGAAGCCCTATCTCGATATACCTACGACTAGGAACATTTGAGGATATGCTTATAGACTACACATGCCCCACTAGTATGATCTCCATCACAGCCATGGAAGTTAAGCATATATCCTCAGGGCTTTATCAACATGTATTAAATGAACAGTATCAGGCAAACATGTCAGATAAAGTAAAACCAGATAGCATACTATCATGTCGAGAAAGAAAGTCATATATCAAAATATACATATATATATGTCCAAGCATCCACTATACATATAATGGCCTCTAGGGCATACATATATCCAATAGGAAGTACCGCTTCCGTGCCGAATACCAACGCGAATGGCGTTGCATTCATGGCCGTTTTGAACGTGGTTCGATACGCCCAGAGTGCATCATGCAGTCTTTCGTGCCAGTCCCTTTTATTTCTGGACACCGTTTTCTTTAAGATCTTCGTTAAGGTTTTGTTGAAAGCCCCAGCTAGACCGTTAGCTTGGGGATTATAGACCATAGAATATCTCCAATCTATTTTATGTTGCTGTGCGAAGTGACCGATTTTATGGCTTCTGTAGGCTGGCCCATTATCCGAGATGATTCGTCGCGGAGTAGGAACCGGTAGATGACGTGAGTTCTGAAGAAATGGAGGATGTTCTCCATCTTCACTTCCCTTGGCGTTATTGCTTCTGCCCATTTAGAGAAGTAATCGATTGTTGCCAATATGATCCTATGTCCTTTAGACGACGCTTGTTCGATAGGCCCGATTATAACGGATTTGGATGCTGGTGGATGAAATCCCCGTGAATCTGGCATGAGTGACACTGCTTCGCATATTCGAGGCAGTTCTGAATCATCGTGGGCCAATAGTAACCCATTCTCTTAATCTTCAGGTTCATCTTGGGTCCAGCTTGATGGGAACCGCAAAGTCTGTCGTGAGTTTCTTGGACGACCCTTTTTGCGTCTTTTGGTTCCAGGTATCTCAGCCAAAGACAGTCGAATGATCTCTTATAAAGAGTATCGTTGACGAAGGCGAAAGACAGGGCTCGCTTCATGAGCTGATGTCTTGACGACGAGTCTTCGGGCGTTCGATGGGATTTGAAGTAGTCTATGAAGACTTTCCTCCAATCCTTAATCTTTTCTTCGTCTTTTATTTGGCAGGCTGCTTGTTTGGCCTCTTCCTTTTCTTCAGACGACTCCAGAGATATTTTTGCTGGTGCGAGAATCCGGCGGTTTTGCACAATGATCCTCACGTCATCGAGGTTTTCGTCAGCCAGTTCCTTAGCAAGCTTGGCTAATGCATCCGCTTTGCTATTTTCCGCACGCGGTATGCTTTCCAGGATGTAGGAGGGGATTTGAGTCAGCAATTGCCACACTCTTTCGCTATATTTTACCAACTCTGGCTTGCAGTCTGATAATCACCATTTACTTGGCTAACGACCAGCTGGGAGTCTCCATATATGAGGAGGTTTTCGATTCCCATGTCGACAACAATCTCAAGACCTGCTGTCAAAGCTTCATATTCCGCTTCGTTGTTTGTTCTTAGCTCTGTTAAGGAAAGGGCAAAACGCATTATCCCTCCTTATGGGGTTACAAAGATAAGACCTACCCCAGCTTTGATTATGGGAGTGTTGTGCTTTCGCTTCTTTATAGAAGATGCTCCATCGAAGTATAGTTCCCATCGGGCATTATTCCCTTCTTTCTCCCCGTCTATTGTGTCAAACGCGTGTTTGTCTGGTAGTTCGCAATTTAGGAGAGAATCGGCTGATATTGGATGCTCAGCAAAGAAGTCGGCGATAGCCTGGCCTTTTACTGCCTTGAGAGGTCGATATATTATCGAGAACTCCATCAAGAGGAGGGCCCATTTGGCAAGCCTTCCTGTTAGTATGGCTCTTGATATCAAATATTTGAGAGAATCCACCTTTGATATGAGATGGACGTCATATGCCAATGCATAATGTTGAAGCTTCGTTATCGCGAAGATCAGCGCCAGGCAATACTTTTCAATAGGAGAGTAGTTGTTTTCTGACCCCAGGAGGACTCGACTCAAGTAATAGAGAGCTCTCTCCTTTCCCTGATCGTTCTCTTATGCCCATAGCGCGCCTAAAGAACCTTCAAGGGCTGTTGTGTACAGGATGAGGGGCTTTCCCTTGACCGGAGCGGTTAGTACCGGTGGGTTCTGCAGATATTGCTTGATTTCGTCCAATGCGCTTTGGCATTTACGATCCCACACAAACGGGGTCCCCTTCTTCATTAAATGGCTGTAGGGGCGGTATTTTCCGGAGAGGTTAGCAATGAACCGTCGGATATACGCGAGCTTTCCTTGGAGAGACCACAGTTGCTTGAGAGTTCTTGGCGAAGGCATTTTCATAATCTCCTTGATCTTTGATAGGTCTATTTCGATGCCTCGACGTTGTACGATGAATCCCAGGAATTTTCCTGAGGAGACTCCAAACACGCATTTCAGAGGGTTCATCTTCATATTATATTTCTGAAGACGCTGGAACACTATTTTCAAATGCTCCCAGTGCTCCTCGTACGATTTGCTTTTCACCACGAGGTCGTCACTATAACATTCGATAACTCGTGTATGAGGTCATCAAGGATCTTCGTCATGGCCCTCTGGTAGGTAGCGCCAGCATTCTTCAAGCTGAAGGGCATCACCTTATAGCAGAATATGCCTAGCGGAGTCCGGAAGGCGGTGTGATTTTGGTCTTCGGGATGCATCTTTATTTGATTATACCCTGAAGATCTGTCCATGAAGGGGAAGACCTCATGAGTGGACGTGTTATTGATCATCAGCTCGGTAACCGGTACTAGGAAGTCATCCTTCGGGCAAGCTTTATTGAGGTCCCGGAAGTCCACGCAGATGCGTACTGTCCTATTTTTCTTCATCACTGGGACAATGTTGGCGATCCATTCAGGATATTGAACTTCTTGGATGAAGCCAGAGTCGATTAGTTTCTTGACTTCGGAATTGATGCTCATCTCAAGTTCGAGCCGCATTCTTCTTGGCGCTTGCTTGACTGGCTTAACATCCGGCGATATCGCCAGTTTATGCACAGCTATTTCTGTATCTAGTCTCGGCATCTCGGAATAGTTCTATGCGAAGCAGTCTTTATATCGCATAAGCACGTCTTTTAGTGTGGCCACCTGTTTTTTAGACAGCAGCTCACTGACGAATGTTGGCCTTAGCTCGTTTTTCGTCCCCAAGTCAATTTTTCTCAGGTTGTCCGCTGTGGTGTGTATCCCATCTTCTAGCTCTTTTGGCGCCGGTGGAAATTCTGAGATCACCTTGTCCTCATCCTCATTTGCGAAGCACTGGGAGGAGTCGTCCATATACTCCTGCTCTCTTTCTTTTGATAGTGTTATCACGTGGTAGGTACGAGCTCGTTTCCAAGCTCGATGCTGATCTAGACTTTCCCTCGCAGTGTAGGTTGCTCTTGGCTCATACTTTCATGGTGGGGCTACCCTCCAATTGTCGGACAGAGAAAATCTGCCTTACTGATACTGGTCTTCGACCCAGTCTTTGAAGGTGAAGCGGTCTTCAAGAGGATGTCCTATTACTCGGTGGTAGGAGCAATAATCCGGGTGATGGACCTCGTTTATCTGTTCGGGGCGCCTAGACTCTAGGAGTGTCATCATTTGATGCTTCATGAAAGGTTGAATATTTTCCTTGTCTTGTCTTGAGCGAACGAGTACTCCCGACCCATCTTCTTCATAAAAGACGGGTTCCAGCTAACTTTTTCTTGATCGCGTGGCTTCTCGGATCTGCTTCGCTGTTTTTGAACGTCATTCCCATTCTTCACCTTGTTTTTGCCTCTGCGTTGGAATTTTTCCTTGCCACGAGAGCGCACAACGGGCTGAGGGTGAAGGGCATCGTCGTCTTCTCTTTCCGTAGCCTGCTGAATGATACGTTGTGTCCTGGCCTTCTCGTAAATGTCCATTTCGCGGCTGTGGTCATTCCGAACCTTTTGACCCACTTCCCTTATTAGCCTGTCGATCTGTTCTTCGAATGACGGGCTTGGTATTCTCACGGCGGGATTTCGCTCTGGTTCCACATCACTGCTGTCTGGAAATACATTCACTTCTCCACCGGAGTTGCTTATGGCATGGCAACCATGAAATCGCTCCCATTTCTTGGACTGAACGTATCCAAGTCCAGTCGTCTCCATCCTCCCGCTGGACATTTTTCGCTGAGTCCCGGGAATGTCCCAAATCATGTTGTAAAACTGGGCTTGACGAACAATCTGTTTGAAGGGTACGCCTTGGCATCTTAACAGACTTTTCAATCCCTCTGCGTAATATCTGGGCAGACGGATTGGTTGGAGCTGATCGAACACAAAATCGGCACCATGCCAGACTTCTTTTTCCACTTTAGTCTCCATGGATTGGTAGAAGAGGCTCGGCCTTTCACCTTTTCGCATAGGAGGACGTAGAAGGTCTGCAGATCTTGCACGCCATATGTATCGAGCGCATCAAGTTCTCTGTAATGGTGCTGCGGAAACATGGTGATTTGCAAGCTCTGATCAGCTCCAATGAAGGTTTGTATTGATGGACGAACAGAGAATACTGCATTGACCTCGTCTTCAGAGTCGCTGCTGAAGACTAAAATAGGAGTAGATGGTTCTGGCCTGCTGTCTTTGGGTTGCCCCGAGAAGACTATCTCTTCATCCTCGTCGGTATCGCTCCTAAAAATCGGGATAGTGGCGACGACTTTTTGTTTATTCTCCAGTTTACGACATCTTTCCGTGTCTTCGAAGCCTGGTAAGAAGTACTTGGCGTCTTCATATTTGCGGACTCCATTTACGGAGAATGGGTTTATCTTTCCTGTAACTGTGTACTCGAGGCCGTCTTTGAAGTACTTCATACATTGATGTTTTGTAGAAGGGATGATGTTGTACTCGTGTAACCAAGGCCGGCCGAGCAGAGCGTTATAGCAAGTCTTGGCATCGATGACGTGAAACTTGATGTCAGTGACGAGCATCCCGAAGCGTAATGTCAGTATTACGGACCCAAGCATTCTTGATGACTGCGAGTCGAACCCGGAGATAGTAATTTTGTCTCGAGCCAGGTGTTGAACGTTCATGCAAATCTCTTTCAACACTCTTACATTGAGAAGGTTGACGGAGGACCCATTGTCAACCAAGATCTTCCCTATCTTGATGTCGTGGCAGTACCCAGTGACATACAGAGGACGGTTGTGCTCGCATGTTCCGAGGAGGAGATCCTCATCGCTGAATGTAATGTCAGCTGTGTGAACTTCTTCCAGCTCATCCTTCATCTTTTTCTTCTGCAAGGAAGGCTTGAAACTGATCGGGCTCTTGTAATGCCTTGATCAAAGAATCTCGTGCCTCTTTGGACAGTAGGAGAGCATCCAGTATGCTCAGTTTTGAAGGTATCTTCCTCAGGTGTGCCAGGACATTGTAATCCACATTGTTTTTCTTAAACGGGTCCTTAGCTGTGAGCTCTTCGACGACTCTATCATCGAGGGCAATCTCCTCAGGGACTTTTTCCTTCCCCTTGTCTTTCTTACCCGAACCTTTGTTTGAGGGTTCGAGATTCTTTTCGGGAAACGTACGGTTATGCAGCTGGACGTTCTCGCATTTCTTCACCTCTTCTTCTTTTCCAGAGGTGGATTCCTTGAAGAGAGGGCCGAGGGCTATTTCTTCGTCAGAATCGCTCCCGAAGGTAAGAACTTGAAATTTCCCTTTTGTCGAAATGGCATCAACCATATGACAGTTACCGGCTGTTCCTTTACGCTCATCTGTCGTGATTCTCTGTTCCCGACGGGCTTTGCTCTTCATTCGCTTGAAGTGTTGTCGTTGGGCCACGTATCCCTGCTACCACTTCCTGAAGGCATTGCACTCTTCGGTAGGGTGTACGACTCTCCGATGGTATAAGCAGTATTTTGGATGTATATCCGCTTTGTCAAGACACGTACTCCCGGGAGTATTTCCATCGAAAGATGGCAGCTTCATTCCCATTGACAGGGCTTTGGCAAACCGTTTCCCCGTCTTACACTTGCTTTTGTCTGCCGCAGGTGTTCTTCGATCCAGTTGGAGTACTTTGTGACTCTTCCTTGCCGTAGCTTCCTCATCCTGACACCGACGCTTGGACTTTTCGTATATGGCCATTTCACGCTCTCGGTCAACTTTTCTCCTTTGAAGGGCTTCATTCAGTAGTTTATCGATCAGGCCGTTTCATGCTTGGCTCTTTTGATGGTTCCAGGGATTTTGACGCCGGTCCTACTCCCAGTTCCTCTGCGTTGCTTTCCGACATCGAAGGAGCTTCTTTGCCATTCATTTACGAATGAGAGATCATGTGGAAATTCACCACATAATCCTCGGGTTCTTCTGACGAGTTGTCTTCCTCTTCATTTTCACCGTTTCCGTTCTCAATTATGCGGTTGAGAAACTCTTCTAGAGTGACAGGGGTTCGCACCTTCTGGTTGTACTCTTCCAGTGCGTTAATGTATTTTTGCAGATCCGTGCGCTTATCGTCAGGCTGCGCAGGCTTCTTGGTCTTCTTCCTTCTCTTCGAAGACTTTGAAGGCTTGACCTGGGTGCCTTGCCCATCGATACCAACTTTCGGTGTTGGGCACGGTTTCAGCATCTCGTCAGTGATCTCGGGCTCCAGCGGGCTTTTCCACCTGATTGCCAGGCATGCTTGAAGATCTTTCAGCATTCTTTTAGTTTTAGCCGAAAGGACAACTTCCCTCGGAGCTTCTTCTATAAATGAGCATGATGCCCCCGGCGTGTCCATCTTTTTAGGAGCGTGCTGCTATGGTGGGTTTACCTTCCAGTTTTCGGATAGCGCGAATTTGCCTAGTTGGTACTGGTCCTTAACCCAGTTTTTGAAGACGTAGCAATCTTCAATTGGGTTTCCTATTACTCTGTGGTAGTGGCGGTAGTTGGGACTGCTGACGTTGCCAGGCTGTAGTGGGCGTCTCGGATCCGGCAGAGTGATGAGCCTGTTGCGCACTGCCATTTCAAACAGTCTCCTCATTTTATCCCGGGGAAACGAGTAAGGACGTCTCAACTTCTCTTCGAGGGATCGTGGTTTGCTGCTTTGGCGAGCGACCAGTTTCGGGTCACTCGGTTGTTGCTGAGTGTTGGCAACGAAGGTCTCTTTCCCTTTCCCTTTTTCATTCCAGAAATCTGATTTTGAAGAGGGCGTCGTATGGCCCATCTGGTCTATTTGGGCCAGCTTGTCGATCAAGGCCTGGAAGGTGGTCGGCTTGAAGAAAATCATAAATTGGGATATAGTCGCCTGAGGATCAAGGGTCCCTACGAACATACCCACGGCAAGAGCTTCTTCTATGCGTTGTTCGCATTTTGACCATAAGTTCCGCCACCGAATTGCGTATTGAACCCAGGTTTCTCCCAGCTTCACCCTGGCATTGATTAATGCGGTGATCGGGGTGCGCTCGCTTGCGCTTGCGAAACGCTGCGTGAACAGTAGCTCAATTTCTGTAAATATTTTGATGGAGTCATTCAGAAGCTCCGAGTACTATTCAAATGCTGTCTCCGCTAAGGTGCCGACGAACTGGCGAAGCAGCAGTTTGTCGTCGCCTCCAGTATTGCCGTATAGAGCTCTGAACTTAGCGACGTGCTGATGGGGATTGCCTGTCCCCTTATACACGTGGAATTCAGGGATTGTATATCCCGGCGGGTACTTGATTTGATTGTACCAGCCTGGATAAGGTCGCCCAGTTCTGATGACTTGGCCAGCATCTTCGCTTGCCTGATAAGCTTGTATTTGTTGAGCTATGTAGTCATCAAGGGCAGCTTTAGAAATAGTCTCCTCCCTGGCTGCTGATAGAGCCGGAAGAGGGTTTGATGTCTCTCTTCTGTCGTCTTCAATGATTATTGGAGGGTCTTTAGCTGGAGGATCCGGCTGGATCATCATCCCCACCATGTCTTGGAACAGAAGGGCCATTTGTTTTATATTAGCCGCTTGTTCCACAGCCTCCTTATCCTTCTTCTCCAGCACCCTTCGCAGGAACTCGGTGTCGATCTCTTATTCCTGGCGCTGCTCAGATGTTGCTTCCGGGCTTTCTTTCTGCCCAGTGAGTGCGTCCATCCTTGTCAACATCTTATGGAGCTTTAGTTGTTGCTCCTGAGCTTTCATCACAGACCGTGTAAGTGGTTGATGAATCACGGAAGCACGATTATCCTCTTTTTCGGATGCTATGTACACCGTGTGCACTATCATGCCCCCAGACTTGGGGCGCTTGGGTTCATTGCCTTTAAAATTTGTTGCAGGCATGGGGATCTTCTCTGGCCTTCTCCTATTGTAGGAGGTCGAAGTTAAGGGGGCCGTTGCAGCAGGCACCCATGCAGACGATACCTTCCGTGGTACGACGGGGGAATGGTGCTCCTCTTGTCGAGCATTCGTTTCTTCAGCCGGCAAGAGTAGTCTTTATCAATTACAGAGTCTTGGATTTTCCGCCAGACTTTGCGGATTATGGAGGACAACCGCTGAGGGGGATGCTCCGGCTTCACCTGTGTCATGTTCTCAGCAGGTGGAGGAGACTTCTTCAATACAACGGTTGGAGAGTTCTTGCGCACCCTCCTGAGCGGATCGAAACTATTCCCAGTTGAAACAGCAACATCAATTTCCACCATTGGAGCTGGTGGGGTAAGTCCAGAGGGGGAACTGCCCTCAGCTTTCTTCACTCGACGCCAATGGCGACGTCGAGCATATCGTGCAGACGGGACTACCTCTGTCATGGGAGCGGCTTTGTTATGCCCCCTGTTTTGATGAGAGGCCGCCGTTGGTGTCAGCCTGTTGAAGACTGACGTCCGTTGAGAGGGGACGGTCAATCTTGCGAAGGCCGATCTTTTGATAGGGGAAGCAGTCTTGGTGGCTTTGCCGGAAGCAGGAGTTGGAACGACCAATCTTGCAAAGACCGATCTTTTAGCAGGAGAATCCCTTTTGACGACTTCACCTGCCGGGGTTGGAATGGCTATCCGCTTCGGGATAACCCCTTCAGGTATCGTGAGCCTTTTTGTAGGCCCACTGGTGCTTTGGCCTAGTCTGTCAAATACCGAGGTGGCAGACTTGGACGACCCGTTGAGAGGGGCCGTGGTGGTTGCAAGTCGATCAAAGACCGACTTCTTCGGAGCTTCCTGTGATGGCACCGGGACGCTGAAGCTTGCTGGTGGGATCATGGTCCCAAAGAACAGTCCAGTGGTGGCCTGAGTCACCAGTTCCACTGGCATGGCAAAGATGAAGGCCGCTTGGGGCCCGTAAGTCACTCCTCCTGTCGGGGCGGAGCAAGAGTTGCTGTTGCAGTGCAGTTGGAAGCCATTGATTTTTCTTTTCTCTGCAAGGAGAAAGAAACCAAATCTTACTACCTCGAATCCAGGGGCAACCATATTAAACCGCGACTCGTCCGCGAACACGACACACGAAGTGTGGAGTGGAAAGAGGAAAAAGTCCCACCGGGCGTGCCAGAAACTGTTTACAGCCGAAAACGGGGACGAAACCGCGTAAGTCGTCTTGCCTGAATTTGGGGACAGATGCTATTTGGATTTATCCGTCCACCTCTCCGAAGATGCCAAGTTGATTTATGACACCGTGTATCGGAGGTTTGGACGGATACGGCCGTTGTAGCAGACTTTATCAGATTTCCCCTCGTTGTGAGGGTTTTTTTGATTGTGGGGACACTTTTCCTTGCAGGCGCAAGCCCCTGCAGTTAATTACGTTACCGCATCGCGGTAACCACTTTCTCCTGCTCCAGAAGTTCACTTTGTGTCGTGTGTGTTTGTTTTATTTTTTAGTTGCCCGTGGATTATATACAGAGACTAATTTATATTGTCGCCCGAAGGGCGCTGATTAGTCCAGATCTTTGTATTCTTAGATTTGTGTTTGGTTTGGTTTAAGGATCGTTAATCTCGCTTGAGATTAAGATCAACTTAAATGTTTGTTGAGGATATGCTAGTCTAATTTTAGACTAAGATCTACTCAACAGGATTTTGGGATCATTCAGACCCAATAAAAGAGCATTTAGGCTCTATTGCTTTAGTTTAAGGACGTTTCGGTCCATAGCTAGTTTAAGGACGTTTCGGTCCGTTGGGATGTGCCCGTCAATTTGGGAGTGCACTAAAGAGTTATTGGTTATCGGGACCCATCACCTCTCTGAAGACACTGAATAATTACAATGACATGTATCAGAGGTTTGAGGAGATGTACCCTTGAACCAATGTCCGTGGGGAAGATCAGTAGTCGTGTTTGGGACTAAGTCCAATTTGTAAAATGGTGAGCACATCGGTTCGGTTGATCTGAATTAGGGATTTTTGGTCAATTTGGACTCAGCCCACTCAGTCTTTGAATAAAGTGTTAAACACTTGCTTGGGCTCAGTCCCTTTTCTGTGCAAACAATACTGGGCATTGATATGTGTTCTGACGCTCACCCTTTACTTTACTTTATTTTCCGTCCTTTTTTTGTATGGAGTGTTAAACACTCTTAATGGAGCAGCACCCATGCGAGGGGCACGTGAGGCGTGTAAGTCCACGTTGCCCACCCCGGTGCTTGCGGGGAGGCGGAAACGTTATGAAAAATCGGATTTTTACAACACTAGGCAACATGGACTAGCTAAAGGAGGGATCTTTGCTAAACAAAAACTAACTAACAAGCTAAAAGAGTTAGCTACTCGGAAAAGGGGTTATACCTAGGTCTTCAAGTCCTTCTCTTCTTGCTCCTTGGAGTGGAAAGAACGGGTTCTCCTTGTCGCCTTCTCTTGCCGAAGAAAGATCCACCCGAAGGCCTCTACCTTTGGCTCCAACCTCAAACTAGTAGTAACTAAGGTGCTTGGTGTGCTAAACCTAGAACCTTAGAAAGAGTAGAGAGTATTTTTGAAGGATTTATCTCAAGCTCAATGGTTCTCAACTCATGAGAGGGGAGAGCTTTGAGAGAGAGGAAAAGGATGAGAGAGAATGAGAATGATAGAATGAGAAGAATAAACCAACCTTCTCACATATATGTGAATTATGATAAATAAATAATTAGCTAAAGATAATTGTGATGGTTAATCTTGAAATGACCATTATCATTTCACATTAAATTCTTTTGCAAGGATCAAAGAGCATCTTTCATATGAAATGATGATGGTCAACTTGTCAACCTAGGTCAACAAGTCAAGCATAGTCAAATGGTCAACAACCCTAACCATACACAATTATAATTAACTAATATTAATAAATCATATTTCACATAAACATTAGGGTTAAGAAAATGACAATGGTCATCAACCCTAATGAAAGTCCTCTGCCTCTGCCTCAGTCAACTGTGCATACACACCAGTATCCGTGTTCCGAGGGACACGAATACAAAGAGATAAAACTAATCCCAAATTATATACTAGGATCCGGCTTAAACCAAAGCCCGCTAGTATAAGCTGTCCGGACACCAAACGTGCACAAGTGCGCGGATGTGAACGAACCCCGTCGCAAAACCATGCGACCTCTACTCATTTTGCCTAAAGGCGAATAACCCTCTGTGTGGGACTCTAAAGACTCGACACTACGCTGGCAGTGGGTTTAACCACAGACCGCAAGCGGCACTAGCTGTACGTAACGGTCCCCAGGTAGATGCCGATAAGAAGACTGACGAGGTAAACCCATCTGAACTCCTACTGAGCCTGAAAGTGAAAGTCTCCGTACATTCCGGTCTGTTCGTCTAAGAACATCGCATGGCGGGCCTAGGGGGGTAGTAAACGTCAGTCCCCTACTAGCGGTACAAGTCGTGTCGGAGTGTAGCCCAGAACACCCTGAGATAACACTGGAAACCTACTAGTCTATCTCGCTTGCTCTGGCCAGGGACTTTGTGTAATGGCTCTCCCAGACACAGCGCGATATCAACCCCCAATACCGGGAGAGACGAATCCTGTCTAACCGTCACTGCCTCCAAGTGCTTCGGGGCTGCACCCAAAAACTACCTGTTTGTACGACTCCTTTGAGCCGTGGTAGGGTAGTAATCAAAGTACAGTGGGAACACACTCGAGACGAAGTGACAGTGTCAAGTCAACGGACTAAGATGTACTCATGTCACCTGGGAACTGATAACTGACGATAGGTATAATACCAACCAACAGTTCCCGACGAGTCCTGTCCAGTGTACTCGTAACCCAACGAGCATCCGCATACTATCTCCAGTATGACGTACTGATGGCTGTGGGACAGACCACCTCCCCTGCTGGGATGAGAAGCGCATACGCTAGTCTACTCCGGAGTATCGATGCCCTGTCTCGATAGTCCTACGACTAGGGACCTGAATAAGGATGTGCTTATAGATTACCCAGCCCCCACAAGTGTGACTGCCATCACAACGCTGGTAATCAAGCAAAGATCCTAAGGGCTCCACTAATATGTATATAAGCGATATGCTAAAAGAAACACATGCACATATTGAAGTAGAGACAAACCAAGTAGCATACTACCATTTTGAGCAAGATTGTCTATACAACTGTGAATATCCCAAGCTTCCATTAAGTAATATACAAGCTAGTATGATACAGTAATGGCCTCTAGGGCATATACACTAACAATCTCCCACTTGCATTAAGGCCATGTACTGGCGTATCGAAGACCTATCATCTCGATCAGCCGCTCGAACTGAATCTGGGGTAGGGCCTTCGTGAGTGGATCTGCAGTGTTATCCTCCGAATTTACTCTCTTCACCTCGATCTCCCGGCGATCTACGATCTCCCTGATCAGGTGGTACCGCCTTAAAATGTGCCTGGACTTCTGATGGGACCTGGGTTCTTTCGATAAAGCTATAGCGCCGTTGTTGTCGCAATACAGCGGTATTGGATCAACAATGGTAGGAACCACCTGAAGCTCCGTGAGGAACTTCTTCATCCAGACAGCTTCCTTTGCGGCATCGCAAGCAGCTATGTACTCTGCTTCCATAGTTGAGTCAGCAACGGTCTCCTTCTTGGAACTCTTCCAGCAAACCGCCCCTCCATTGAGGGTAAAGACATAACCCGACATGGACTTGGAGTCATCCTTGTCACTCTGGAAGCTGGAGTCAGCAAAGGCCTCGATCTGGAGGTCTTTTCCGCCATACACCAAGAACATCTCCTTAGTCCTTCTCAGGTACTTGAGAATGTTCTTTACCGCTATCCAGTGTTTCTCCCATGGGTCCGACTGATACCGGCTTACAACGCTCAATGTTTATGCTACATCTGGTCTGATACATAACATCGCATACATTATAGAGCCTACCGCAGAAGCGTAGGGTATAATAGACATGCGATCCCTCTCCAAATCAGTCTTGGGAGACATCTTTTTGGAGAGGGTGATCCCGTGACAAGCCGGTAGATTACCGCGCTTGGAATCTTCCATACTGAATCTTTTCAGTATGGTGTCAATGTACCTAGACTGTGAAAGTCCCAACATTCTCTTAGATCTATCACGATAGATCTGGATCCCCAGAATGTAGTTGGCATCGCCCAGGTCCTTCATGGAGAACCTCTGCGACAAGAATCCTTTGACTGACTGTAGCATAGGAATATCATTTCCTATTAGGAGAATGTCATCCACGTACAAGACGAGGAATACCACAGTTCTCCCTACAATCTTACTGTAAATGCATGGTTCATCTAGGTTTTTGATAAAGTCGAATTCTTTGACAGTATCATAGAAGCAGATGTTCCAACTTCGCGATGCCTGCTTCAGTCCATAGATGGACTTTAGCAACTTGCACACTCTACCGTTGCTCCCACTCTTAATGAATCCCTCCGGCCGATCCATATAGACGCACTCTTCTAAATTTCCATTTAGGAAAGCCGTCTTTACGTCCATCTGCCAGATTTCATAATCGTGGAAAGCAGCAATGGCAAGAAGGATCCGAATGGATTTGAGCATAGCCACTGGAGAAAAGGTCTCGTCATAGTCCAAACCAGGTCTTTGACAAAAACCCTTTGCAACAAGTCTAGCTTTATAGGTTTCAACCTGCCCATCTACACCAATCTTCTTTCTGAAGATCCATTTGCAGCCTACGGGTTTTACCCTTTCTAGAGCAAAGTCCAAAGTCCAAACTTTGTTGGTGTATATGGACTCCATCTCGGTCCGCATTGCATCCAGCCATTTTACCGAGTCACCGCTCTGAATGGCTTGCTGGAAGCTAGTAGGCTCACCATAATCCATAGTGCAATCCTCTCTATCCCCGTCTATGAGAAAACCGTAGTATCTCTCGGGCGGATGAGACTGCCTACTACTCCTGCGGAGTGGCGCTGGGATGTCCGATTCTCTTGAAACTTCTGGTTCTTCTAAGCTTTCAGTAATAGCTTGTGGTTCTGGAATTTCTTCCAGCTCTATTGCGCTCCCACTTATCTGATTTTCTAAAAATTCAGTTTCCAAGAAGTGGGCATGCTGAGAAACAAAAACCTTTTGTTCCTCTGCGGAATATAAAAGATACCCCCTGGAGTTCTTTGGGTATCCCACAAACTTACACAGTACTGAGCGTGCCTCGAGCTTGTCCGCATGCTGCTTTTTTACAAAAGCTGGACATCCCCATGTCTTAAGATACTTAAGACAGGGTTTCTTCCCACTCCACATCTGATATGGGGTGGTACGCACAGTCTTGGTTGGAGCCTTGTTCAAGAGATATGCAGCTGTTTCTAGTGCATAACCCCAGAAAGATTGCGGCAACTCAGCCTTACTCATCATGGAACGAACCATATCCAATTGGGTTCGATTCCGCCTTTCTGATACACCGTTGTATTGTGGTGTGTATGGAGGAGTAAGCTGAGAGAGAATTCCATTCTCTTTTAAGTAGCCCAGAAACTCGGCACTCAAGTATTTACCACCTCGATCAGATCTCAGTGTCTTGATACTTTTGCCTGTTTGTTTTTCAACTTCATTCTTGTATTCCTGAAATTTCTCAAAGGCCTCGGATTTGTGCTTCATTAGGAAGACATGTCCATACCTAGAGAAATCATCTGTGAAAGTAATGAAGTATGAATAACCACTTCGGGCATGTGTAGACATTGGACCACACACATCACTGTGTATGAGTCCCAAGAGCTCGCTTGCTCTTTCTCCGTGTCCAGTGAACGGAGTCTTTGTCATCTTTCCCATGAGACAAGATTCACAAGTGGTATAAGACTGATACTCGAACGGATTCAAGTATCCATCTTTATGTAACTTTGTCAACCGTGTCTCATTAATGTGACCCAGTCTACAATGCCATAAGAAAGCCTGATTTGTTTCTGGAGACTTTCTTTTAAGTGTGTTCTGGACACTGAAGATCTGAGCTTGATTCAATACATATATCCTGTTTTCTAATGTACCTGACCCAATCAGAACTTGATTTAGGTGGATGTTGACAACATCGCTTACAAAAGTAAAATCATATCCTTCCTTAGAAAGTAAGGATACAGATATGATATTACAAATCGCACCTGGTATATAAAAACAGTTACGCAGAATCAATATCTGCGCAGTTGTCAGTCCAAGATGATATTCCCCTACGGATTCAGCGTACATGCTCATTTCGTTAGCAACCCTGAGAGTCATATCACCTATCTTGATAACCCTACGGTTTCTCAGAGCCTGTAACGAATTACAGATATGAGATCCTGATCCGGTATCCAATACCCAGGAAGTAGGGTTAACTGACATACAGTTCTCTATTACAAACACACCCGAAGCTGAAGCCACAACATGCTTCGAATTCTGGCTACTGGCTTTGCTAGCCCTGCAATTCTTCTGCCAATGTTTATTCCCGTAACAATAGGAACGTCCCTCTTTTACTGCATCCAGCCCCAAAACTTTTGCCTTTCCCTTCCCTTCTACTTCCCTGGTTTCCTTCAGGGTAGAAGGTAGAGACTGCAGAATCAAGTCAGCACCTGACTCGTTCTTCAAAGTGGTCTTCAGGTCCATGAGCTCAAAATAGCTGGTCTCTGTAAGGACGTTGCCCCCTACAGATGACCCGATAGCCAACCTCGCTAGAAGCAATTCGTTCGAGGTCTCATATCTTGCGATACGAGATTGCTCTCCATATAAATCTTTGTTATGGAGGAAGATAGAAACTAAGTCCATCTTCTCGTGCTGTCGTGCTGCCCCTGGTATGCACCATCAACTGAGGATAACACGAGGTACTTGGCTTTCGCACAGTCTTTTTCCGATGTCCTACGGATATCAATATTCGTGACAGGGGAAACTGGACCTGAGACGGCAGGGGTTGGATTAGTTAAGAGGTGTCCCAGCTTGTCATGGGCAATGGACATCTGGACAGACCTTTGCCAGTCATAACAGTCAGATTCAGCCATTTTATTATCTAGATGTAACCTAGGTGTGGTCACTGGCTCGCTGCAATTAAGAGAGAGAGAATAAAACACTTAGCATGATGCTCTTGCAAGTTTAGATTGGTTTTTAATTTATCTAAACAGGATGGCTCCCACTGTCTCTCGAATCCCTCCTCAAACCATAAATGAAGAATTAGTCGGGATCAATCTCACCGTACAATACTTGCTTAACCGTTCAGCCAGGCCAGTGTCGGTATTTCGAGGGAGGTTTTCCAACGCTTTCGCGAAGTTCCTTAATTAAGTAACCTCTTTTCCCTGTGGGCGTAGCCCCGCTAACACCTTTCGAGACACCTACTTGGTTTATAGCATTGATCGTTAAGTGAGAAAGTTCCCGAGGAGTAGCATATACTCACAGTAAGATCGGGATCCAGATATCATCGCGTGACAAAACTGAAGGAATCCTACCAGAATCATCACACTCCAAATGGTATGCAGCGCTAGCAAGTTTCAGTTCTTTTGAAACTCCCGATGTGGATTTTTGCCCCATACTCTTATGACCTTGACGAAGGTCAACAAATCATAAGTCACATGTCAAGTTCTACCCGTCATTGTCCAGGTTAATTTGAACCCACCCGTATATACCCTTGACGAAGGTCAACAAGGTAACACGAATGTCCCAAACCAACGCATCTATCTATGCTACATATGAACACCCAACAGCTACCAATCACTATGCCTTGACGAAGGTCAACAAACATAGCTTGAATACTATTGAATATTCATACGAATGACGGAGGGCTACGAATGGTTTTGGAGAAACCGTGAACGTAGTGAACTTGATATAATCGAAGGAACGAGATAGCTTTTAAAAGGAGTGGTTCAAGCTCCGCATTTCAAAGTTGGTTTTTGAAAAGAACCGAGTGGTTTTGAAAGTGTTCCAACGACTTTTACTTGGTTTATTTTCTTGCATTAACTTAATACGTCCCATCATTTAATCCTACCATTGCAGAAAATAACAAAAATATGACGTACACTTATGCCATCCGCATTCGCCACGGGGTCCCGTCATCACCCGTTAGGTTACTTAACTAACGACAGAGCGGGGGCTGGACAAGCGCGGATGCAAAACATAAGCAACGCCTAAATAGATATCATATATATATATATATATATATATATATATAAACATTCGTCACATGCAATGATAGCCATTCCAGATCACAGATGAACACATTGGATATACTAGTAATCCGCATTTCGTACGAGCCTGTAACGAAGAGCGGATTACACGGTCGCGATGAATAGCCAAACCCCACCCTAGACCCCTACGGGTGCGACAAACTACCCACCAAGTACCCGAAGCGAAGCAACCTCCCTCAACGCCGTGAGTAGGCCACTCGGCAATTCGAGATACCCGGTAGTTTGTGCACCCCACCTTGGGTCTATCCTAGGAGCAAAAACAGTAAAAAGAAATTATACAATGACGGCTACAACCCCGACCCGATTGCGCGGCCATACAAATAATATTACATCAATTTACATATTACATGAATTAAAAGAATAAGAAAACTCTCATCTCATAACCCCCCGGCTATTCATCCGCGACAATCCAACGAATTCATATACACAAACCATCAACATTACAGATCACAGATATGTATAACCCCCACTAATCGACGTATAGCGATTAGCAGACGTTCAATACATATAAAACATTATAGATACAACCCATTAGCCAAAGTGTAAAGAAGTTCGATCAAAAATACGGATTTGTGACCACCCCAAAAACTAACTTGTTCTCTGGAAAATCTGGGCAGAAACAAACTATCTCAAAAATCACAAAACACCCCAGAAGTAAATTGCAGGAGAAACGAGAGTCAACTCGGCCGCGGATCCGCGGCAAGAGCAAGCTCTTGCCACGGAACCGCGGTGAGTTGGTCGGTTCAGTGGGTCGTTTTTCTTGCCTGTACTTTAAAAAGCCTGAGCCGATTTTTAAGACATGATTTATTATTTTTAAAGCAGGTTTAAAAATTGCCAGAAATTTAGGGTTTTAGAAAAGCGTTTTGCGATTTTTTCCGATCGAAGTTCTATATACTTTGCTAACTAGTTAGTTTGTGTTTAGCTAGGCTCTGATACCACTGTAAGTCCACGTTGCCCACCCCGGTGCTTGCGGGGAGGCGGAAACGTTATGAAAAATCGGATTTTTACAACACTAGGCAACATGGACTAGCTAAAGGAGGGACCTTTGCTAAACAAAAACTAACTAACAAGCTAAAAGAGTTAGCTACTCGGAAAAGGGGTTATACCTAGGTCTTCAAGTCCTTCTTTTCTTGCTCCTTGGAGTGGAAAGAACGGGTTCTCCTTATCGCCTTCTCTTGCCGAAGAAAGATCCACCCGAGGGCCTCTACCTTTGGCTCCAACCTCAAACTAGAAGTAACTAAGGTGCTTGGTGTGCTAAACCTAGAACCTTAGAAAGAGTAGAGAGTATTTTTGATGGATTTATCTCAAGCTCAATGGTTCTCAACTTATGAGAGGGGAGAGATTTGAGAGAGAGGAAGAGGATGTGAGAGAATGAGAATGATAGAATGAGAAGAATAAACCAACCTTCTTGCATATATGTGAATTATGATAAATAAATAATTAGCTAAAGATAATTGTGATGGTTAATCTTGAAATGACCATTATCATTTCACATTAAATTCTTTTGCAAGGATCAAAGAGCATCTTTCATATGAAATGATGATGGTCAACTTGTCAACCTAGGTCAACAAGTCAAGCATAGTCAAATGGTCAACAACCCTAACCATACACAATTATAATTAACTAATATTAATAAATCATATTTCACATAAACATTAGGGTTAAGAAAATGACAATGGTCATCAACCCTAATGAAAGTCCTCTGCCTCTGCCTCAATCAACTGTGCATACACACCCGTATCCGTGTTCCGAGGAACACGAATACAAAGAGATAAAACCAATCCTAAATTATATACTAGGATCCGGCTTAAACCAAAGCCCGCTAGTATAAGCTGTCCGGACACCAAACGTGCACAAGTGCGCGGATGTGAACGAACCCCGTCGCAAAACCATGCGACCTCTATTCATTTTGCCTAAAGGCGAATAACCCTCTGTGTGGGACTCTAAAGACTCGACACTACGCTGGCAGTGGGTTTAACCACAGACCGCAAGCGGCACTAGCTGTACATAACGGTCCCCAGGTAGATGCCGATAAGAAGACTGACGAGGTAAACCCATCTGAACTCCTACTGAGCCTGAAAGTGACAGTCTCCGTACAGTCCGGTCTGTTCGTCTAAGAACATCGCATGGCGGGCCTAGGGGGGCGGTAAACGTCAGTCCCCTACTAGCGGTACAAGTCGTGTCGGAGTGTAGCCCAGAACACCCTGAGATAACACTGGAAACCTACCAGTCTATCTCGCTTGCCCTGGCCAGGGACTTTGTGTAATGGCTCTCCTAGACACAGCGCGATATCAATCCCCAATACCGGGAGAGACGAATCCTGTCTAACCGTCACTGCCTCCAAGTGCTTTGGGACTGCACCCAAAAACTACCTGTTTGTACGACTCCTTTGAGCCGTGGTAGGGTAGTAATCAAAGTACAGTGGGAACACACTCGAGGCGAAGTGACAGTGTCAAGTCAACGGACTAAGCTGTACTCATGTCACCTGGGAACTGATAACTGACGATAGGTATAATACCAACCAACAGTTCCCGACGAGTCCTGTCCAGTGTACTCGTAACCCAACGAGCACCCGCATACTATCTCCAGTACGATGTACTGATGGCTGTGGGATAGACCACCTCCCCTGCTGGGATGAGAAGCGCATATGCTAGTCTACTCCGGAGTATCGATGCCCTGTCTCGATAGTCCTACGACTAGGGACCTGAATAAGGATGTGCTTATAGATTACCCAGTCTCCACAAGTGTGACTGCCATCACAACGCTGGTAATCAAGTAAAGATCCTAAGGGCTCCACTAATATGTATATAAGCGATATGTTAAAAGAAACACATGCACATATTGAAGTAGAGACAAACCAAGTAGCATACTACCATTTTGAGCAAGATTGTCTATACAACTGTGAATATCCCAAGCTTCCATTAAGTAATATACAAGCTAGTATGATACAGTAATGGCCTCTAAGGCATATACACTAACAAGGCACTTGGCGCCAACCACTGAGTGCTAGGTAATCTTTATTGAGCAACGCCCACGTGAGGGGGTACGTGAGGCACTTGGCGCTGAGCACCAACCATTTAAGTGCTAAGCACTCTTTATTGTGGGGCGCCCACATGAGGGACACATGAGGCGCTTGGCACTGAGCTCCAACCATTGTGTGCTAAGCACTCTTTATTGAGGGGGCGCCCACGTGAGGGACACGTGAGGCGCTTGGCGCTGAGCGCCAACCATTGAGTGCTAAGCACTCTTTATTGAGGGGCGCCCATGTGAGGGACACGTGAGGCGCTTGAACACTGGATTTTCTTTATGTATTCTATTATGAGGAGTTCAATTCTCTGTTCTTTTCTGGATCTTTGATCCCCAAGAACAAGTTCATCCCCATGAGAATTAAATTCTCATTTGTGGGAGGCTTGTCTCATGGATCTCAGATCCAGGGAAAGAACTAAGTTCTTTAATAAGGGTTAAACCCTTGGCTATGCAGATGAGATGCTCCGATCTCTATTATTATTTTTATTTACCTCGAAGAGAGGTATTTGTCATGACCCGAATGTGGCACGTGACCGACACTTAAATCACGTGACATTTAAAGACGTCGACGGAGTTCAAGTAAGCCGAAACTCGGAATCTAAACCCTTTTTGAAAATATTGGAGGTGAGTTTAAAACAGTCATCGGATGGAATCAGTTTAAATAACATTTAAATTTAACTAAGTATGTTTGAAAAGCATCCATGACGTTTTGAAATTCGATAGCACCTCCTTTACATTTTGTATAAAACCCGATACAACATAATAATATAAATAGCATCCCAGCGGGAGCTAGCTTCCACGCCCAAACGGCGAAGCAACCAAGCAAACAATATACGATGCACAATGGCGAAGAAAAGAAAAGTGAAACAAAATCAACAATATAAACAGGTCGACTCCAATGAGTATGACGCCCACAACACACAACTCTAAGTCTCGCTTCTAAGTCCACAATATACCATTTCTAAGTTGATGGAGTTTTACTAGATACAAGAATATATGAATAATCAAGTGTGAGTACGATACAATAGTAACCCACTTATCAATCAATCACCGAAAAGAATGTGTGCCAACCCGCTGATGATCCAAGCGGTAAAACCTACAAGAAACTAAGGCACAACGGGGGTGAGTTGCCAACTCAGTGAATAAAAGTACTTCTAAAGGTAGAAATCGAAATGCACAACGATACCTAGGTCATAAGTATAGTACTATCATATCTTGTACTAATATAATATATGAAATGCATTTCTATCATAAATGTGAGTCTATCTATCACATGTCCCAATATAGAATATCTAAAATGCAATTGATCTGTATCTAGGTATACGTCCATAAGTAGCCTAAAATATATATATAAACCTCTTTCTTAAAATAGCCGC
Organism: Agapanthus africanus; assembly: GCA_030015575.1. Classification (NCBI taxonomy): domain Eukaryota; kingdom Viridiplantae; phylum Streptophyta; class Magnoliopsida; order Asparagales; family Amaryllidaceae; genus Agapanthus; species Agapanthus africanus. Next base: position 285,572,687 of record JASDDO010000019.1, read on the forward strand.
TGAATACCTATGTCTCGGCATAAAAGCAGACGTGATAGTATGAAATATAGTAGATATCTTATTTAAGACATACGTCCTGCTGTTTTAATGAATAGAGTTAAGAGATTTACAATTTAAAATATTTAAATGTCATATCAGACACGTCAAAATAATGAGGCTATAGCTCGATTTTGAATTTCTTTTTATATGCAACTACCCGTAAAAAGGTATGCAGGTACTATCCCCCGGATCAGTCCTGGTCAGCTACAATAACTGTAATCTAACTGTGTACCTCATAATAGCAATCAAATCAATCTATATGGATGTCCAACAATGACACCCGAAATCAGAAATCTCTCGTGTCCATCACCGACACGTAAATGCAGATATCGTCGACACCATCTCAACAGATGATCGCCACCCGATATCCCTGGCCCCGGTCGGTATCCTTTCGATATTCACCGTGCTCATTTCTATCTCCGGTATCGAGTATCCTCGCTAGGCTCCCCGCCTATAATGCGGCTTTCTTGCCCCTCGGTTTCGACCCGGGTCTACCATGTATCCGACTGTATAGCTCCCCCACTTAGTCTGGATAAAAACAAGTCCGAAACCGTATAGCTACCCCACTCGGTTCAGAATAAAACAATCAGAAACATCAAACTCATGGTGGACGTCAACTCATCATATCCAGAAATATCAAGTAAAGAATGAGAATACTTACATAGATCATTCTGATGATATATTATATATATACATATATAACAGTGTCCCATACCACTGGTATATATCATCAGGGTAAAATATCCAAAAAAATACATAAGAATCAAATATAAACACCCATAGTACTGATATTAGTAATATGCAACAGATAATAAAGGAAGACTGCGTAACTAAATCATACAGGTACAAAGATATCAATTCTACTGTATCATGGCACTACTAATAATGTGTGGTGTAACATACGCGTCTGTGTTCGTGCAGCATGGCAATCATTAGTATTTGTGCAAGTGTTCTACAAGTGTAATAACCTATTCATATTAACATATATAAATATATACGCATTATATAACAGAACGGTTCTACAGTGACATGGCAGTACCAATGAGGTGTAGTGTAACATATATGTACGTGCTTGTACAGCATAGTACTCATTGGTAGTTGTGCAGTGTTCTATCAGAGTGTTCGTATTACGGAAACGTATAACATCCATCATTATAACGTGCACAAGTAAAGTAATCCTAAGCGTATCTAATAATATCACTACTTGCTATGAGCTATACCATTATCTTGGAAAATGAAACGAAACATTAGTTTTTAAAAGAGTATAGCTCATTTCAAGTACTACGTTCAAAAAGGAAATAAAACACTAATTTACGATTCTAAAGCAACTGGATCGTTATTTGTTATACTAATTTCATTATCATCAATACGGTAAAATTCCTCAAACAATTCCTCACATTATCACTATATTTAAATCATCTCTAGTACGGCATGATCCTTCGTACAAACTTACCAAACCATCCGTAAACTATATACAAATGAGTATCATGCTAGATGCAAATTAAATCTAATATCCATATCTTAAATAATTACTAAGACTGCTATATATCATAATATTATTTATAAGTTGCGGGGGTGCTAAACTCCATCCACCCGACTTCCCCCGTAGATGTAAATTTACTCACCAACATGATGAGCTTGCCGAAATCCACGCTGCTATGTCTGTCAACTCCATCTCTAAAACCTTCGCGATCGTACCTATAATCGTATTAATGAAATATCGGCATAAATATCATATCGAAAACCAAAACAACGAGCTAAGCACCCGTAGGTTAGAACCTACAGCTCACTTACCCCAAAGACGATCAAATGCCTCTGAACTTAACGTACGAAGGTCAACGTTTCAGTTGCAGTACCGAAATACGGAAAATCGTATCGGAATATCGAAAAACTTGGTAAAACCTTAACTAATCACTCCCAGATTTCTCTGTACACTTCTTGGAATAAAACAAACTACACTAAAGATCATAAACTACCCAAAATAGGCCACAGAAGAAAAACCAACACCAAAATCCTAGTGGGAGCCAGCGAGCTCAGACAATTGAGGGATGTCGCCGGGTCAAGTGTGGAGTTTGGGTCTCGGGTTTTGTGTAAAGTCTCCTAGTGGTCTCATTATACTTTTGGTCTTGCTAGTTTTTCTAGTATTAATACCGAATGGTTCCGGATTCAATTTCAGTGAGCTAGATATCAAAAAAATACACTGTTTTCTGTACTGCATACTAAAAACAGATATGAACTTATACAGAACTTGCAAAGGGGAAAGGAATTATACCTATGGAGATTGTGTACAAGAAGATCCTGCTCAAGAAGTGTTTGTGGAAGCATCTATGGTTGTAGTGGCTTCTAAGATGAGGGTGTGCACCATTTGATGAAGTAAATCATTGCTTCTCTTTTGATATTAGGAACACATAGGATTCTATTGTTAGAATTTGATAAGGGTTCAATTTGAGAATGCTAAATAGTTCCTATGTGTGTATTGTTGTGTAGAGAAAGCATGAGGTGGAGAGTTGAAAGGTGAAGGTGGCATGAGAGAAGTAGGAGATGTAAGCATGAAAGGTGGTGGTATTTTCATGCAAGGAGGAGGTGTGAGCTTGAGCTTCAATTGGAGTTGTGGTGTGTGTGAGGTTCAACTAACCCTAACCATGAACTAACACCTTTGCAAAAAACCACTCACACAATATCCAATTACATAATGAAGCTAAAAATTTCACTAAAACCCCCTCATGGCACTTCTTATTGTAAAAACAAACTATTTCATTACTAATCTATTCTACCACATATTAAAAGACCTTTTTATTATAAACAGATTAAAAATAAATGTTTTAATTAAATAAATAAAATTATTAATTATCTAAAATATTTCAAAATGTTACAATATTCCCCTTAAGAAAACTTAGTCTTCGAATTTAAATTAAATCCCCTTCTTAAAATATTTTTTTAATCCCATCTACTCAAATTCAAAACAATTTCCCGGGGTTCAACTTTAAAAATACAAAGTCCGCTCAACATAATAGACTCCAAAGTCCCACATGAGCTGAAATACATCATATCGCAACAGTGTGCGTGAAAACTCAAAAGATATAATTTCATATAACCGCAACTCTAGCGATTGCTGTGAGAATTACATCAGTCATGATTCAGAATACTAAATACAAAAACCGTTGTGTACCCCAAGTACACAATCAATGCCATAGTCGTAGTGCAATATCGGTGCACATGACCAAGCGAAAATATATAAATCAAATTTATAACATATCCTATCAAGTGCAAAGCAAGAAAACAAAATCACCTTAATGGGTTTGCGTGCAAATCTCATACCACACGTCACGGTGTGCATGAAAACAAAACAACGCTAAGTGCAACAGGCGTGCACGAAACGATATCCACTGCATCCACTGTGCATGGAGCAAAAGTGTACAAAATAGTATCAAGTGCATCGGAGTGCACAAAACCAAATCCAAGTGCATTAGGATGCAAAAATAAATCTCCAATGCATCGGGGTGCACAAAATATCAAAACGTGCAATTGGTGTGCACTAAAATCATACTGAGTATACATAGAGTATATATATATATATATATATATAAAATCTCTTAATCATGTGCATCTGATGTGCATGGAAAATATCAGTTCAGTGTATCCGGAGTGCAGTCACCTTGCACGAAAATCTCAAACAAGCATACCTGGTGTGCACAAAACATAAATCAAAGTGAAATTACTGTACAAGGAATCTCATCAAGTGCACTTGGTGTGCACAAAACATTATGTGACCCTCAAATCCTCAAAAATACCCATGTCAAAATAATGGACATTGAGTTGTCCTTTCTTCAATATTGAAAATGAATTATTTTAGATTATAAAAATTTACAAATCGAGCTTAATGACATAGAAGCATATCCTTTTCAATGTCGAAAGGTGTTTATACACCCGGAATTGGCATAGCAAGGATTACTACTTACTGTTTGCCATGATTTAACGTTCTATGTCTCTGAATTCTGGTTATTTTTGCGGATCTCTAACGTCAAGGTCGCTTCATACAATCGTCTGGTGAGGAGCAATGACAAAATTAGTCCTACTGTTGATACCTCTCTCCACATCTCCTTGGCTAGTAGTCCCGTCTCCAGTAACGTGACATGTTAATAACGAAAATCTCTATCCATCATGCTTATGTGCCAATAACTGATCCTGGGTCAAATCTTACTTATTATGAATTTTCTGGAAGGAACCCTTCAAGTTTCCTGCTGATTGCAGCTATCCAACCTTCCCGGAACTAGCACTCATTACTGAATCCACTTTCTCTTTAGTAACAACTGTCATTTCCTTAGGATTTCCTCCTGAAAGTGTAGTCTTACACGTTCTAGTATATGTATCAAATCTTCAATATCGCCGGTGAAGAATAACCGTCTACTAAAATTTCGCACCAATCTCCTGTTCCATTAATCTCCAATATCTACCACTTAAGAAGCGTCTCGTGATAATCATGCGAACTGCAAGTCATATCGGTTATGACTAAGCTTGGAGTCTTACAAAACTCAGAAACACGTATCCAACATCTCTGATACTTTATAGAAGAATCTGGTTAAGCTTATCTTCGAAAACTCATCCCAATTCGTCGGAGGAAAACTTACTGCACAATCTCTTTCTTGAGCGACTTGCATCCGGTCTAAGCAAGATCCATTGGGAGAAGCTAATCAATCTCACTGATCTCGTATCGGAGCGCCACAACGGATTAAAAAAAGTCCTAACCATCCCACATCTGAACAGCTACGAATCATTCTGATCCATCTACACTTGTAAACTTCATCAACTTTTAACTTCATGAATTCTGGAAGCAATATCTCGATAACTTCAGTAATGATTAGTACCGCTGTCTGAACAGTACACAACACTATGATCTTCTGAGAGGGAAAAACATTACGCCTCAAGTCCGGCTGATCTCCAGTGATGACTCGATTATCTGGTGCGAATCCTGAAGAAAATTGCTTCAACATTAGAACTCGATCAAATATATATAAACGATGTATCTCTATATGATCGGAATGTCACCCTGGTCAGTCCTTGTCCCAAACAAGTCTGCTCTGACCATATCTCTAACTGCAGCCCTCTCGGTTCCCATAAACATGGTGACCGGAACAATCAACATGCATTGATGAAGATAGATTAACGGAACGAATAAAAGGAAAATCTCAAGATATAAATCCTATGGTAACTTAGGCAGAGTATCATATCGTAAATATGCCGCGGAACATATGTACGGTACATCACTCTACTTAGTACCTACTCTGTCAACAAAGGTCATCCTATATAACGAAAGTTCGGGTATAAGACCCCCAAAGTCAAGTCTAAATCCTATAAGGTAAAGCCTAGGTAACAAAAGTGCATGCCTAGACCCCAAATAGCCAAACCTAGATTCGAACAAAGATTAAACCAAGCGCTCTGATACCAACTTTGTCACGACCCGAATGTGGCACGTGACCGACACTTAAATCACGTGACATCTAAAGACGTCGACGCAGTTCAAACAAGCCGAAACCCGGAATCTAAACCCTTTTTGAAAATATTGGAGGTGAGTTTAAAATAGTCATCAGATGGAATCAGTTTAAATAACATTTAAATTTAACCAAGTATGTTTAAAAAGCATCCATGACATTTTGAAATTCGACAGCACCTCCTTTGTATTTTGTATAAAACCCGATACAACATAATAATATAAATAGCATCCCAACGGGAGCTAGCTTCCACACCCAAACGGCGAAGCAACCAAGCAAACAATATACGACGCACAATGGCGAAGAAAAGAAAAGCGAAACAAAATCAACAATATAAACAGGTCGACTCCAATGAGTACGACGCCCACAACACACAACTCTAAGTCTCGCTTCTAAGTCCACAATATACCATTTCTAAGTTGATGGAGTTTTACTAGATACAAGAATATATGAATAATCAAGTGTGAGTGCGATACAATAGTAACCCACTTACCAATCAATCACCAAAAAGAATGTGTGCCAAGCAGCTGATAATCCAAGCGGTAAACCCTGCAAGAAACTGTGGCACAACGGGGGTGAGTTGCCAACTCAGTGAATAAAAGTACATCTAAAGGTAGAAATGGAAATGCACAACGATACCTAGGTCATAAGTATAGTACTATCATATCCTGTACTATATAATATATGAAATGAATATTTATCATAAATGCGAGTCTATCTATCACATGTCCCAATATAGAATATCTCAAATGCAATTGATCTGTATCTAGGTATACGCCCATAAGTAGCCGAAAATATATATATAAACCTCTTTCTTAAAATAGCCGCTGAATACCTATGTCTCGGCATAAAAGCAGACGTGATAGTATGAAATATAGTAGATATCTTATTTAAGACATACGTCCTGCTGTTTTAATGAATAGTGTTAAGAGGTTTACAATTTAAAAGATTTAAATGTCATATCAGACACGTCAAAATAATGAGGCTATAGCTCGATTTTGAATTTCTTTTTATATGCAACTACCCGTAAAAAGGTATGCAGGTACTATCCCCCGGATCAGTCCTGGTCGGCTACAATAACTGTAATCTAACTGTGTACCTCATGATAGCAATCATATCAATCTATATGGATGTCCAGCATCGACACCTGAAATCAGAAATCTCTCGTGTCCATCACCGACACGTAAATGCAGATATCGTCGACACCATCTCAACAGATGATCGCCACCCGATATCCCTGGCCCCGGTCGGTATCCCCTCGATATTCGCCGTGCTCATTTCTATCTCCGGTATCGAGTATCCTCGCTAGGCTCCCCGCCTATAATGCGGCTTTCCTGTCCCTCGGTCTCGACCCGGGTCCACCATGTATCCGACTGTATAGCTCCCCCACTCAGTCTGGATAAAAACAAGTACGAAACCGTATAGCTACCCCACTCGGTTCGGAATAAAACAATCAGAAACATCAAACTCATGGTGGACGTCAACTCATCATATCCAGAAATATCAAGTAAAGAATGAGAATACTTACATAGATCATTCTGATGATATATTATATATATACATATATTACAGTGTCCCATACCACTGATATATATCATCAGGGGTAAAATATCCAAAAAAATCCATAAGAATCAAATATAAACACCCATAGTACTGATATTAGTAATATGCAACAGATAATAAAGGAAGACTGCGTAACTAAATCATACAGGTACAAAGATATCAATTCTACTGTGTCATGACACTACTAATGATGTGTGGTGTAACATACGTGTCTGTGCTCGTGCAGCATGGCAATCATTAGTATTTGTGCAAGTGTTCTACAGGTGTAATAACCTATTCATATTAACATATATATATATATATATACGCATTATATAACAGAACGGTTCTATAGTGACATGGCAGTACCAATGAGATATAATGTAACATATATGTACGTGCTTGTGCAGCATAGTACTCATTGGTAGTTGTGCAGTGTTCTATCAGAGTGTTCGTATTACGGAAACGTATAACATCCATCATTATAACGTGCACAAGAAAAGTAATCCTAAGCATATCCAATAATATCACTACTTGCTATGAGCTATACCATTATCTTGGAAAATGAAACGAAATATTAGTTTTTAAAAGAGTATAGCTCACTTCAAGTATTACGTTCAAAAAGGAAATAAAACACTAATTTATGATTCTAAAGTAACTGGATCGTTATTTGGTATACTAATCTTATTATCATCAATACGGTAAAATTCCTCGAATAATTCCTCACATTATCACTATATTTAAATCATCTCTAGTACGACATGATTCTTCATACAAACTTACCAAACCATCCATAAACTATATACAAATGAGTATCATGCTAGATATAAATTAATTCTAATATCCATATCTTAAATAATTACTAAGATTGCTATATATCATAATACTATTTATAAGTTGCAGGGGTGCTATACGCCATCCACCCGACTTCCCCCGTAGATGTAAATCTGCTCACCAACATGATGAGCTTGCCGAAAACCACGCTGCTATGTCCGTTAACTCCATCTCGAAAACTATCGCGATCGTACCTATAATCGTATTTATGAAATATCGGCGTAAATATCAAATCGAAAACCAAAACAACAAGCTAAGCACCCGTAGGTTAGAACCTACAGCTCACTTACTCCAAAGACGATCCAAAGACGATCAAATGCCTCTGAACTTAACGTACGAACGTCAACGTTTCAGTTGCAGTGCTGAAATACGGAAAATCGTATCAAAATATCGGAAAACTTGGTAAAACCTTAACTAATCACTCCCAGTTTTCTCTGTACACATCTTGGAATAAAACAAACAACACTAGAGATCATAAACTACCCAAAATAGGCCACAGAAGAAAAACCAACACCAAAATCCTAGGGGGCCCGGTGAGCTCGGACAATTGAGGGATGTCGCCTGGTCAAGTGTGGAGTTTGGGTCTCGGGTTTTGTGTAAAGTCTCCTAGTGGTCTCATTATACTTTTGGTCTTGCTAGTTTTTCTAGTATTGATACCTAATGGTTCCAGATTCAATTTCAGTGAGCTAGATATCACAAAATACACCGTTTTCTATACTGCATACTAAAAACAGATATGAACTTATACAGAACTTGTAAGGAGGAAAGGAATTATACCTATGGAGATTGTATATAAGAAGATCCTGCTCAAGAAGTGTTTGTGGAAACACCTATGGTTGTAGTGGTTTCTAGGATGAGGGTGTGTACCATTTGATGAAGCAAATCATTGCTTCTCTTTTGATATTAGGAACACATAGGATTCTATTGTTAGAATTTGATAAGGGTTCAGTTTGAGAATGCTAAAAAGTTCCTATGTGTGTGTTATTGTGTAGAGAAAGCATGAGGTGGAGAGTTGAGAGGTGAAGGTGGCAAGAGAAGTAGGAGGTGTAAGCATGAAAGGTGGGTGGTATTTTCATGCAAGGAGGAGGTGTGAGCTTGAGGTTCAATTAGAGTTGTGGTGTGTGTGAAGTTCAACCAACCTTAACCATGTACTAACACCTTTACAAAAAAAACCTCACACAATATCCAATTACATAATGAAGCTAAAAATTTCACTAAAACCCCTTCATGACACTTCTTATTGTAAAAACAAACTATTTCTTTACTAATCTATTCCATATATTAAAAGACCTTTTTATTCCAAACACATTAAAAATAAATGTTTTAATTAAATAAATAAAATAATTAATTATCTAAAATATTTCAAAATGTTACAGTATTCTTCTTTCTTCCTTTTTGAAGCTTTCTGCTTTCTTTTTCTCGAAGCTTATGGGGTTTTTTCTGTACAAGAATTAGAGTCTTGGGTCCTTTATATAGTAGAGGCAAGTGTGCTGATTTAGTTAAAAAAATCTCTCGTTGAGAGATCTTTAATTGATTTGGGGATTTTATCCACCGTTGGATTTTTGATCCAAGGACTTCTGCTTTACAGAAAATATCTTTTTCGTTTTTAACAAACTTAGGGAAATATTTCCCCATACAGAATTTTTCAGTATATATGGGTGATCTTTAATCACCATTAGATTTTTTAATCCAACGGCACTCTATTTTACAGAGAGTAATCTTTCTTGTTTAGAAAGATTTGAGGAATATTTTCTCAACAGAATTTAATTCTATATTTCGATGATTTATCCGTTGGATCTTTGATCCGATGGCTCTGTTTAACAGAGAGATTTTAGTTTTGGCGCTGGCACCTTCGTGCGAGGCACGTGAGGCGCTGCCTCAGAGTTTTTTAACTCCTGGCGCTGGCGCCCTCGTGCAAGGCACGTGAGGTGCTGCCTTAGAGTTTTTTAACTCTTGGCGCTGCCTTTCAAAATTTGAACAGAGCTTTGCTCTTTTATTAGGGAAACATGGTCGATACTGAAGAAATGTGGATTAAGAGATTCGTACGAAATCTCAACGAGTCGTTCCTCTCCATTGATGCTAGATTTTGGATATGTATGCAGAGGCATTGGATGCAGCCACCTTTTCCAAAGGAAAGTCTCGGTGTGATTGCAGCTGTCCCGGATGAAAGGTTATGCTAGCGCCCCTGGCCATCTACCGTGGCCGATATGCAGAACAAATTCTTTTCTTGGACGTTTAAACTGGCCCTAGAATAACCGAAACACCGGATCTACCATAAACCTTAGACAAACAAACAAAAAGAAGCTATCTACTATGATCGGAGTTTATACCTAAAGAATCAAGTCCTTCGGGTCTTCACTCCTCTCCTTTAGCTCCTCAAATGATGTACGGATCGCGCTTGATTGACGGCCTCCTCGCGTCAAAGATGATCCACCCGAGAGTGCTTACTTGAGCTCCTACCTCTAAACCGAGGTAACTAGGTTACTTCGAATGCTAATCTAAGTAGCCTAGATTATTTAGAGAGTGATGATGGATTAATTAGTCTCAAGAACCCTAGGTTTCTCAACACATGAGACAATTAGGGTTTGAGGTAGAAGAAGATGAAGCTTGGAGGAGATGAGAGTGTAGTGAACATGATAGAATGAAGAATGGCTAAGTGTTTTCAATAATAATGCAAACACAAAATATCTCCACAAAATATCAACCATGAATCAATAGTAAACCATGACTCACACAATTTGCCATGCTTCATTTAATGAAATGAAACACCTCATCTCTTCACTTCATTAACCATTTAACTAAATGGTTAAAACAAACAATGAGGTGTTTTCTTCTAGAAGCATCTTGCACAATTACAAGAATACCCTTCACCGTATATACATACCGTATCCGTATTTTGAATAAATACGAATACAATGAGACAAAATAATCTAAGAATATAATACTAGGATCCGGCTTAAACCAAAGCCCGCTAGTATTATTCGCCCGAACATCATACGTGCATAAGTACACGTATGTGATCAAACCCTGCCGTAAAACCATATGGCCTCTACATCGTTTCGCCCGAAATAGGGAAACTCTCTGTTTGGGACTCTAAAGACTCAAAAATACTCTGGCAGTGGGTTTAACCATAAGCATGTCAGCGGCACTTGCTGTACATAACGGCTACCCAGGTTCCTGTCGAAAAGGAAGGCCGACGAGCAAACTCGTCCGAACTCCTACCGAGCCTATCCGTACAGTCCGGTCTCTTCGTCTAAGGGTATCGCATACCGGATCTAGGGGGTGGTAAACGTCAGACCCGAATAACCCGATAATTCATGCTGATGCAGCTCAGGACCAATCCGGGAAACTACTAATCAACCTATCAGTAAATCCTAACTTCCTTGGCCACGGTCGTATGGTCCTAGCTAATCGAACACAGTGCGATATCAACTCCGAATACGGGAAGAGACAAATCCCTGACAATCACTCACTGCCTCCATGTGGCTCGGGACTGAAACCAACCAAAACCTGTTTTCACGACTCAATAGAGCCGTGGTAGTGTAGTGATCAAAGCACATTGAGAACTTATACGAGGCAAATGATGACCTCAGGTCCAAAGACTAACCTGTACACATGTCGCATGAGAGCCGCTATCCGACGATAGGTATAATACCATCTAGAGGTTCTCAGCGAGTCCGTCCAGTGTACTCACCCCCAGTGAGCACCTGTTCATATCAGAATTTTGCATTATTATATCGCCCATTCTTAATCACATTACATATAAATAGGTGCTTTTGATCCATGTCTACTAAATAGTTGCAGGTTACAGGTTCTCAGATCGTTACAGTGAAATTCATGCATAGTCGCTACAAATGTGAGACTACGACCAACAATAGACGAAGCCGTATGATGCCGCCTACCAGTTCAAGGAACAAATGAAAATCATTAGACAGTTCAATGCACAAAGCACAAGGGCAACACAAGATTCAAGACTTCAACGTGAAGCTCAAGGCAAAAGTCCACATCATTCTGCACTGTTGGAAATCTGGAAGAAAATAGAAGAGATTCTGAGGAACCAAGTGAAGAAAACAGAAGGTAAAAGCAACATGAAGCAACCCTGAAGAATTGAGCCCAAGATCCCACCAAACGGCTGCAGAACCGCGGCCAAATAGGCCTTTCTTCCGCGGAACCGCGGCCGTATGGTGCACGTGTCAGTGGAGGTGTCGGTGCTTTGACCCGGTTTTCTTAGGGTAGTTTTGTAAATTCATGTGTGGATCAGAATGTAACCTAAGGTTTTTCCTATCTATAAATAGGAGAGTTGAAAGCCAAATGAAGGCATGCCTCTCTTTAGTTTTTATGCCTCTTTTTAATTCTTAGATCTAAATTTTAATTCTAATTGTAATGCATTGTTGATAGGTCATCAAAAAAGTAAGTTTTATTTTTTTTATCTCGCATTCTTTTTATCTGAATTTTAATTCCTGCAATTTTTTATCTGTTCTTTTATTATCTGCAATTTAGTTCATCTATTGAAATAAAAAAAAATGAATTTTATTGTTATCATCCTAATGAGTGAGTAATTTCTCACTTGTTAGGGATAGGAAAGAGAAGGTTTGAGAGAAGGAAATCTCTCTCACTCGTTTCTTTGCCCAAATAATTTTAATTAAGGACTCTCTTTAAATCAACCATAATCCGCTCACTACGGCACCATATCTTACATGATAGCGGTGATTCCCTAGTTAGACCGGTTGTGGTTGAATTAACCGGAGGTTAGGGCTAAGTGCCAAGAACGGACGGACAAGGACCAAAAAGAAGAAACTAAGTTCTTCCTAGTCGTGCTAATCCCCATTGTTGACTATTACCCTAACACCTATATTCTTAACTAGGGCGTTGAAAGAAGTGAGAAGAATCCCTATTTCGAACTAACCTAATCCTAACCCTAGCAAGCCATTATATTAATTTATTCTCATTCTTAGATCTTAAAACAAAACCTACCAAAGTTAGGACTTAACTCGTTAGAACTTAAAGAAAAGGACACCATTTCCCTGTGGATCGACTCGTACTCAACCGGCTAGCTACCAAGCGACACCGTCTTGATTGTGGTAAATTTAAATGTAAGGAATACACAAATAGCACATCAATCAAATGGCGCCGTTGCCGGGGAGATGGTAGCTTCTTTCTTTGTGAAATTTCGGGTTAATTAAAAATATAAAAATTAAAAAAAAAACATAAAAAAAATCATCTTGTTATTTTTGAAAAATCTTTGTGCAAGTATGTAGGATTGGAAGAAGGCCTGATTCAGATTTGGAGCAAACTCAGTGAACAAAACCAGAATCAGGGGATCTAAACAGAAAGAGGAGAACCAGGGCAGCACAGGAAACAAATTTGAAGCAGTCAACCCTCTATTCAGCCGCGGAACCGCGGCAAAAGCAAGGGTTTGACCGCGGAACCGCGGTCAAAGGGTGACGTCAGCGACCCAATTTTCTCTGTAAGTATCTCATTTCTCTTCTTCCTTCCTCTGAAATCGACTGACAAATTTTTCTGTAGCATTCTTTGCGCAAATTCTCTCTCCCCCCTCCAATAAATTGTTTTTGTGCAGGATTCTTTGCGCTGCCAAATAAATTTTTTTTTGTAAGTGTTTTAGATTTTTGGTGTGTTACTGCTTTGCATAATTAATACGGAATCTAAGGAGCTATAACACCAATTAAGATTGGGTGGAGATTTCATTACCCTTCCTAAGACCCCAAAAATCACTAAAAGCATATGCATCACCCTTGAGCTTAATTAAAAAATATCTAGACTCATCCAACTAAGGACTGTCGTGCTCAATAGGACAGAGGAAGGTTGTGGGCATTTAATCGTTTATCTAAACTTGATTTTGTGGTGCCTAGGCTAGACAAGTGAGAAAGGTAATTTTAAAAGGCCCGTCTCACGGTGATTCGTGAGCGGAACCCTCCTTTCTTCATTTGTGCTTACCTGACCACAATTGGCAGTGAAGAGACGATTTGAGGGTTATTTCACAACTTGTCACTTTGGAACAATTAGGAGCAGTCTAGTGGACTTTGAAGACCCTAGCTCTAGGTATTGTTTGTGCATATTGTGATTGTGATTGTGATTGTGCTTATAAAAATTTAGTCCCATAATTCCGTATTCTTTAATTCAAAACTCCAAAAACAAACATTTTTTTTATAAAAAAATAAAAAAAAATAAAAAAATACACATTCTTTTTCCCCTCCTTTTCTTCTTCTTCTCTTCATATCATGGGTACCCCACCTAGAAAAACTCTTGTCGAACTTTGGTACCCACAACCAGACATAACTTCCTACGGTTCTTGCTTTGGCCGAATTTCGAACGATCCCTCCATGCCAAAAATCTCTTTGAAAGATCGAATAGACGCGTCTAGGACAAACAATTGGACTCAGCAATCCACTTCGTATCAACCGTTTCAAACATTTACCCCTTCTCATATTGATACTCCTTTTTCGAGTCCTGTTGTAACTCCGAAACCCATGTCTATTGTTGAAAATTGAACAATCTCGTAACCGATCTTTCACTCCTTTCACCATTGCGAATTCATTCGATCAACAATTCCATTCACCTTCTTATCCAAATGTTGATCCTACTCCTGTCCAGCCATTCAATTCTTACCAGTCCTACCCGACTTTTGCACCTTCCCTAGACATTGCTTCTACATAGCCATTTGGGAGTTTCACGTATCCAAACAACTTTGAATCTTTTACTGAAATCCCGTCATAACCCATGTCTAGTCTGGAACAGTTATTAGAAGACTTCCGGGTAGCGTCGTACCAACAGATGATGGATTTGAATGCATCCATGGCCGTCCTGATACAACTTAACGAACCGACAGCTAGTTTCCAACTAGCTCCACATTTCCCAATTTATGATGAGGCGGTAGGACATGTTGAGAATTTGAGTGGAGAAAGTGAGCTGTACACCCTTCCAAATCAAACCTACCAGTCCTCAGTTGAATCCCACAACTCCGGTTTTGAATGTCTATCGAGTGTCCCACGCGATTCATCAATTGAAGATAGAATGATTAATGAGTTGTGCGACTTTGTAGTGTTTGATTTGCCTGATTGTGAAGGGTCCCTTTCGAGTGAACCCACACCCAATCCTTTTGACCTCTACACCTCCATTCTAGAATATGAATTAATTGATACCCATGCTTTGGATGAGGTGTTTGAGAAACTTGATTTTCCCTTGATCAAGGATATTGACCCATGGAATATTTTGGATGATGAACCAGCAGTTTTGGATGAATTTTTCTTTCCAATTCATCATCCCGAGACATTAAATGTTTCTCCCGAGCTTCATATGCGTCTTGATTTTGATGAGAATTGCATGGATAAGCTAAATTCTGAGGAGAGTATTGAGGAAATTATTGAGGATGAAGCAGTTTTACTTGAGGAGTCGGATTTTCCAATTCATTCTATCCCTTTCATTGACAGCGCACACCCTCCTGAATCTTTAACCGATACCCTTCCTCAATCACTTCCCTCCATCCTCGTTCTGACTTTGCATGAAACCATTACACTTTCATTTTCAATGTCTGGTTTACCAAGTTCAACGTACCGATGTTTTCTCATGAATCTCGAGGGATTTGACCTCATTTCTCAGTGGGTTGATAGATTAGCACAATCGCTTTTTACACACCGGTCATTACAAATTGTGCTAATTTATACACTCCATTTCCACCCTCAAGTTCGTATTCCACTTATTTCTCTCACTTTCTATGGTTCTTCTTCTAATCTTCCTTTAATGATAGCGAGTGTTAATGAATCACAATCCGATATTTTGAGTTCGATAATTCTAGGAAAACAACTTGATTTAGACTCTTTTGAGAATAAGGTAGATGAGCCTTACGAGTCTCCTACCTCCATAATTTTTGAAAAATCAAGTGTGTTGAATTCTGGCGCGACACTTATTGACATTGAAACGTTCAATCGGACCATCGATGAAAGTTTCGAAGATATTTTCGCCGATGAACCCGCATTCCTAAACGACACAGATTTTGTGATTAATCAACCTCCACCTGAAGAAGTCGAACCACCACCATTTCTTCTTATCCCATACGAGAATGTGACCATTCTTCCCATTCCTAATCATCCACATTCTCGTTTCCGTTCACCATTATTGTTTCGTCTCTACAAATCGAGATGTAAACCTTTTCTTTTACACCACTTATCTCTTCCCCACTTCTTCCTGGCTCCATACAACATGTTCTTCCACCAACTGGTGCGTTTCACTGATAAATTCTTCGAATGGTTGGTGTTGACTTTTGGCCTTTGCAAAGCTTGGCATTGACCGGTAACTTTGACCCCCCTCTTTAAAAGCTTAGCATTGTTTAACTTAAGTTTGGGGGGGGGGTATAATTTGGCTCTTGAAATTAATTTTTTTAACTCAAAGTGGTGATCTAAAAATAAGTTTGGGGGAGATTTTCACAATCATACTTCATGTCCCCGTTAATAAATTTTTTCTCCCAAGTTTACAGTTTTATGAGATTTAAAAAAATGGCAAAAGTGGAAACACTGTTTCACTTAAGTTTAGGGGGGCCTTTTTGTGTATATATATATATTTTTTTCTTTTTCTGTTAATAATAATAAAAAAATAATAATAAATAAACAAACAGGGGACCGCCGACAAATTTGACCCTCTTGGTGTAGCTTGACAGTGAGGGCACTGTCAAGTTTAAGTTTGGGGGTATGCTTGGTAAGCTTTCTTGCTTCGCATTCATATGTAAATTTTTGCATTTGCATACTTATTTTAAAACACATAAAAATCAAAAAATTTAAAAAATTATAAAAATTGAAAAGTTCAATTTTGGCCATATTTGACTTAAGTTTAACATGACGGTTGACTAGTTAGGAAAAACTAGATCTTAAACTTAGTAAATTAAAAACCCTAAAAATAACATTTCTTAAAGTTTAACTATAGAAAATATATATCCTTGCAGTTTATTTTGAAATAGGAAAATTTTGAGTTCAGTTCTTGGGCTAAATCGAAATAAGGGAAGAGTATTGAAAGCTCCATTTGAAGTATAAGTCTGAAAAATAATTCTGAACCTTAAGTCCAAATTCTGAAAGTATATACCCTACTTTACAACTCACACGCATCTTGAAACTTGGGATAGTAGAGGATACCTTGAAATGCTCGTCTAAAATCCTCAGTATGAAGGAAAATAAAATAAAAGTATAACTGGTGAATAAAGAGATTAAAAAAATGAATACTGGTTTTGTAATTACTTAAGGGAGCATAAATAAAAAAATATAGCGATGGTGCTTTATCACCTAGTGCCTTAGACCAACTGGTTTGGGAGTCACTGCTATACCTTAGGTATTGCAAGATAAGGAATTACGCCTAAATGCGCAAGCACATTTTGTAATCGGTCGTTAGTACCTCAAGAAATATTAACGGTCGCATGAAGAATGTGTGAGCAATTTTTATCACCAACTAAAAAGTACTTTGGACGATGGACAAGAGTATGATAGCTTGAATTGAATTTCCAAGTGTAAGGGTAAAAAAATTACACACACGTAGGGGTATATGATTGGGGTTTGGATGAGAGATAGGAATGAAAGATAGGCCTTATATCCTCAGTAAAGATGATAAAAATTCCTGAGTTAAGATTGCACCTTAGAAGGAAAATTCAAAAGATGCTGAAAGCTTGGTAAATTTGCAAAACATATACGATCATAAGTTAAATGAAAAGTGAGTGTGAAAAATACGGGTTGATGATTTCTAAGTTGAAGATAATAGAATTTCTTGCTAGAATACTGAATTGAAGAATTAGAGTCAATGGCCAAATTGATCGGATTTTGTGGGTAGTATCCGCTGAAAACCCTCAGGAGACAACACTCCTCCTACTAGAGACATCTAGAGGTTTAACGGCTTGTTGCACGAGCTCAGTGCAATCACGTTCCCTGTAAAAGTGAGGTTAGGAATTTTTTGAGAATAAAATTGGCTTTACTCGGGACGAGCAAAAGATAAGTTTGGGGGTATTTGTTCATATCAGAATTTTGCATTATTATATCGCCCATTCTTAATCACATTACATATAAATAGGCGCTTTTGATCCATGTCTGCTAAATAGTTGCAGGTTACAGGTTCTTAGATCGTTACAGTGAAATTCATGCAAAGTCGCTACAAATGTGAGACTACGACCAACATTAGATGAAGCCGTATGATGCCGCCTACTAGTTCAAGGAGCAAATGAAAATCATTAGACAGTTCAATGCACAAAGCACAAGGGCAGTACAAGATTCAAGACTTCAATGCGAAGCTCAAGGCAAAAGTCCACATCATTCTGCACTGTTGTAAATCTGAAAGAAAATAGAAGAGATTCTGAGGAACCAAGTGAAGAAAACAGAAGGTAAAAGCAACATGAAGCAACCCTAAAGAATTGAGCCCAAGATCCTACCAAATGGCCACGGAACCACGGCCAAACAGGCCTTTCTGCAGCGGAACCGCGGCCGTATGGTGCACGTTTCGGTGGAGGTGTCGGTGCTTTGACCCGGTTTTCTCAGGGTAGTTTTGTAAATTCATGTGTGGATCATAATGTAACCTAGGGTTTTTCCTATCTATAAATAGGAGAGTTGAAAGCCAAATGAAGGCATGCCTCTCTTTAGTTTTTATGCCTTTTTTAATTCTTAGATCTAAATTTTAATTCCAATTGTAATAATGCATTGTTGATAGGTCATTAATAAAGTAAGTTTTATTTTTTTTTATCTCACATTCTTTTTATCTGAATTTTAATTCCTGCAATTTTTTATCTGTTCTTTTATTATCTGCAATTTAGTTCATCTATTAAAATAAAAAAATGAATTTTATTGTTATCTTCCTAACGAGTGAGTAATTTCTTACTTATTAGGGATATGAGAGGGAAGGTTTGAGAGAAGGAAATCTCTCTCACTCCTTTCTTTGCCCAAATAATTTTAATTAAGGACTCTTTTTAAATCAACCATAATCCGCTCACTACGGCACCCTATTCTACATGATAGTGGTGATTCCTTAATTAGACTGGTTGTGGTTGAATTAACCGGAGGTTAGGGCTAAGAGCCAAGAATGGATGGACAAAGACCAAAAGGAAAAAACTAAGTTCTTCCTAGTCGTGCTAATCCCCGTTGTTGACTATTACCCTAACACCTATATTCTTAACTAGGGCATTGAAAGAAGTGAGAAGAATCCCTATTTCGAACTAACCTAATCCTAACCCTAGCAAGCTTTTATATCAATTTATTCTCATTCTTAGATCTTAAAACAAAACCTACCAAAGTTAGGACTTAACTCGTTAGAACTTAAAGAAAATGACGCTATTTCCCTGTGGATCGACTCGTACTCAACGGCTAGCTACCAAGCGACACCGTCTTGATTGCGGTAGATTTAAATTTAAGAAATACGCAAATAGCACATCAATCAGCACCCGTATACAATCTTAGGTGATCACACCAATGGTTGTGAGACCAACTACCGCCCCTTGTCGGGGTCTCGAAATGTATACGCAAGTCTAATATGGAGTATCGATGCCCGATCTCGATACTCTCGCGACTTGGGACTTTTAAGGATGTGCTTATAGACTACCCAGCTCCCACAAGTATGGTCGCCATCATAACGCTGGTAGTCAAGCAAGATCCTATGGGCTTTATCAATATGTGGTCGACATATATAACTTATGCACATGTTAAGATAAAGTTAAACCATAATAGTATAATACTGCATCGAGTCTTTATCAATATGTGCAAGCAGCATAAAGCATCATAAGAAAAAGATACACATATCCTAATAAAGAAAACTCAAGTAATATACTATATAACTGAGCAAGATCGTCCTGTACATACATATCACCAGCATCCATATGTATACATATACAATAATGGCCTCTAGGACATACATATCCAACAATCTCCCACTTGCACTAAAGGCCAGTAATTGGTGTACCGAATACCCAACGTTTGCACTAAGGCCAGCTGCTGGCATACCGCATACCCAATATCTCAAAAAGACGCTCGAACTGCGCTTGAGGGAGGGCCTTCATAAATGGATCCGCTGTGTTCTCTTTTGTATCCACTCTCCGGACCTCGATCTCCTGGCGATCTATGATCTCCCTGATCAGGTGATACTGCCTTAAGATGTGTCTGGATTTCTGATGGGACTGTGGTTCCTTCGCTAAAGCTATAGCTCTATTGTTATCATAATACAGAGGTATTGGATTAACAATGAACGGAACTACCTGAAGTTCAGAAATGAAATTCTTCATCCAGATCACTTCTTTTGCGGCATCGTTTGTAGCAATGTATTCTGCCTCCATCGTCGAGTCTGTGACGGTATCCTATTTGGAACTCCTCCAACACACCGCCCCTCCATTGAGGGTAAACACAAAACCCGAGACAGACTTGTTGTCATCCTTGTCACTCTGGAAGCTTGAATTGGTAAATGACTCGACCTTCAGGTCTCCATTATCGTAAACCAGGAACATCTCCTTTGTCCTTCTTAGGTACTTGATAATATTCTTCACTGCTGTCTAGTGGTTCTTACCTAGGTTCGACTGATACCGGCTCACCACGCTAAGTGCGTAAGCTACATCTGGTCTTGTAGATAGCATCGCATACATTATAGATCCTACAGCCGAAGCGTAGGGTATAGTGCTCATGCGAACCCTCTCCTCATCAGTCTAGGGAGACATCTCCTTAGAGAGGGTGATTCCGTGCAATGCGGGTATATTACCGTGCTTGGAATCTTCCATACTAAATCTCTTTAGTACAGTCTCTATGTACCTGGACTGCGAAAGTCCCAGTAATCTCTTGGATCTATCTCTGTAGATCTTGATTCCCAGAATGTACGAGGCACATCCAGGTCCTCCATGGAGAACCTTTGTGATAAGAATAGCTTGACCGATTGTAGAATAGGAATATCATTTCCTATCAAAAGAATGTCGTCCACGTACAAGACTAGGAATACGACAGTTCGTCCTAGAACCTTCTTATAAATACATAGCTCATCTTCGTTCTTGATGAAGTCCAATTCCTTGAAAGTTTCATCAAAACAGATGTTCCAACTCCGCGATGCTTGCTTCAATCCATAAATGGATTTGAGCAACTTGCACACCTTCTCGCTGCTCCCACTGTTTACAAAACCCTCCGGCCGATCCATATAAACGCATTCTTCCAAACTTCCGTTTAGGAAAGCTGGTTTTACATCCATCTGATAGATTTCATAGTCATGGAAGGCAGCAATCATAAGTAGGATCTGAATGGATTTGAGCATAACCACTGGAGAAAAAGTTTCGTCATAGTCCAATCCTGGTCTTTGATGAAAACCTTTTGCAAAAAGTCTAGCCTTATAGGTTTCCACCTGCCCATCTACAGCAACCTTCTTCTTATAGATCCATTTGCATCCAACGTGTTTTATCCCAGGTAGAGCAATTTCCAGGGTCCACACTTTATTGGTGTACATGGACTCCATTTCGGATTGCATAGCATCCAGCCACTTATTAGAGTCCCTATTGATAATGGCATGCCTGAAACTAGTAGGATCATCTTCTTCCAAGATGCAATCCTCTCGATCCCCGTCTACGAGAAAATCGTAGTATCTCTCGGACGGATGAGAAATCCTACTAGATCTGTGGAGTGGCTGAGGTTCGTATGGGATTATTGAATTATCTGGTTCTACCAAATCTTCAGTTATAGTTTGTCCCTCTGGAATTTCTTCCGGTTCTACCGCGCTCCCACTAATTTCTTTTGCAAGAAATTACTTCTCTAAGAAGACGGCATGGCAAGAAACAAACACCTTCTGTTCCTTGGTGTGGTAGAACAGGTATCCTTGAGAATGCTTAGGATATCCTACAAACTTACAAAGAACTGATCGTGCCTCTAGTTTATCCGGATTTTGTTTTTTAACATAAGCCGGACAACCTCATATCTTAATAAAATTAAGGTATGGTCTTTTCCCTTCCCACGTTTTATATGGGGTGGTAGGCACGGATTTGGTCGGAACTCTATTCAATAGATATGCTGCAGAGTCTAGCGCATAAAACCAGAACGAAAGAGGTAACTCGGCGTTACTCATCATGGAGTGAACCATGTCTAATAGGGTACGGTTCCTCCGCTCCGATACACTATTGTGTTGTGGTGTATACGGAGGAGTAAGCTGAGAGAGAATACCATTCTCTTTTAGAAAGTCCCGGAATTCCATGCTTAAATACTCCTCTCCTCTATCAGATCGGAAGATCTTGATACTTTTGCCAGTTTGGTTTTCTACTTCGTTTCTATATTCTTTGAATTTCTTAAAAGCTTCAGATTTGTATTTCATCAGATACACATATTCGAACCTAGAGAGATCGTCAATGAATGTGATGAAGTACGAGAACCCACACCATGCATGTATAGATATCGGACCACATACATCACTGTGTATGAGTCCTAAGAGCTCTCCTGCTCTTTCTTCGTGTCCGGTGAACGGAGATTTGGTCATCTTTCCTTTGAGACAGGACTGACAAGTTTCATAAGATGAAAATTCAAACGTATTCAAATATCTATCCTTATGTAATTTACTCAGTATTTTCTCTCCGATATGACCAAGTCTACAATACCACAGGTAGGATTTGTTCTCTTCTGAACTCTTCCTCTTGCGTGTGCTTTGTATATTGAAAACTGTGTTTTGATTTAGAACATAGATACCATTAAACAGTGTACCTTCTGCAACCAATACCTTATCAAGGTAAATGTTCATGATATTTCTATCAAGAACAAAGTTATATCCATCTTTATCAAGTAAAGAAACTGATATGATATTGCAAACCATGGAAGGTACATAGTAGCAATTGTTCAAAATCATAGTATTGCCACATGGCAATGCTAGGTGATATTCACCGACGGCAGCAGCATCAACTTGTGCTCCGTTCCCTACTCTGAGGGACATATCACCAGGTCCAACTATCCTACTTTTTCTCAATCCCTGCAATAAATTACAGATATGAGATCCTGATACGGTATCTAGTACCCAGGAGGTAGGACTGACCGAAAAGCAGTTTTCAATTACAAGAACACCTAAAGGAGATGCAATAGTATGCTTCTTCTTCGTTGGGGTCATCAAGGAATTCAAACTATCCTCTTTCCTCTGCTCATACTCATGATCTCCGTCATAAGTTAGAGCCAAACCGACATTCCCCAGCCTCGACTAAGTATTCGGAGCGGTCAAGCGATACATTTTATTATCTTGATTAGGGCGTGAAATGGTTGCTACCTAGAGAGAGAAAAAGAAACACTTATCTTGTGCTCTTACAAGATTAGATTGGGTATTAATTTATCTAACCAGGATGGCTCCTACTATTTCCTCGAATTCTTCTTCAAACCTTAAAAGAAGAATTAGTCACGATTAATCGCACGTCACAATAATTGCTTAACCTTTCAGCCAGGATAGTGTTGGTACTTCGAGGGAGATTTTCCAACGCTTTCGCGAAGTTCCTTAATTATATAACCTCTTTTCCCTGAAGGCATATCCCCCCTAACACCGTTCTAGACACCTACTTGGTTTATAGCATTGATTGTTAAGTGAAATAATTTCCCGAGAGTAATCCTACTCATCAGTGGGATCGAGGTCCAACTATCATTGTGTGATGCACTAGATGGAATCCACTCTAGTCAACATACTCTAGAAGGTATGCTAAATCTGCAAGTTTCCTGTATATTTGAAACTCCCGATATGGTTTTTTCTCCAGGCGTCTTATGACCTTGACGGATGCCAACAAATCATAAAGCGCAAGTCAAGTTCTACCCGTCATTGTCCTGATTAATTTAGACCCACCCGCACTTGCCCTTGACGGATGCCAATAAGACTGTACCACTGTCCTAAATTAATGCATCTCAATGCTACAAATAAGTATCATTCAGCTACCGTACACTATGCCTTGACGGATGCCAACAAGCACAACATGAATACTAAATGCCATTTATCTGAAATGACGGAGGGCTACGGATGGGTTTTTGGCGAAAACCCCTTTAACGTAATGAACTTGATATCGTTGAAGGAACCTGAGCAGTTTTGAAAAGGAGTGGTTTAAGCTTCGCTTTTAAAACTTTTGGTTTTGAAGAAAACCGAGTAATCTACAGTATAAGCTTTTGCTCAAGATGTCACTCCCTACGAAGGGATCTCAGCTCTTGCCTTGTGGAATGAGGTGTTGGATATTCACAATCGAATACCACTATGCAAAGCGAAAGAATATAACTGTAGTTTTTCGAAATCTGTTCCAACATCTTTTTAGGTTTCTTTTCTTGCATTAATCAAAATTAATGATATCCCATCAATCAATCCTATCACACCAAAAAAGAACGAAAATACGATGTACGTATATTCCATCCGCATTCGCCACTGGGCCCCGTCATCACCCGTTAGGTTACTTAACTAACGGCAAAGCGGGGGCTGGACTAGCGCGGGTGCAAAACATATACAACATCTACTAGTATATATAAAAATATATATAACATTCGTCCCAGGCATTATAATAAGCAACATCACAGAATCTCAGTAAGTAACACATAATGGCGGATAATCTTAGAGCCTCGGTTTTCAATTGAGCCGCAAATTAGACCCGACATTTCCGGTCGTGTGGATAGCCCGTGCAATGAAAACCTGGATCCTTACGAGCTTGGCAAGTTAGCCGCCAATCCCAGAAGTGAGGCAACCCCAATAAACAAAGTTAATGAGCCACCCAGCACTTCACAGAATCCGATAACTTGGGCGCCCCTCCTTGGGTCAACCTATACCCCCTACGAGTACGGCGAATAGCCCGCCAATTCTAGAATGAAGCCCCCTCCGTCTCAACGCCATGAGATGCAAGCTTGTTGCTTTCTAGAACCCAGCTATTCGTGCACTCCACCATGGGGTAATCTTAGTATAGAAATGAAAAAAATATATACAGTGGTGACATCAACCTCAACCCGGTCGTGCCCCAATAAATGAATATACAACAAGGCAGAAACGACAGTCCACATGTCGGTCGCTCGCCCCGCAATAATGAATATACAAATGAATCAAAACTGTACTACAAATATTGCACAATATGTTATCCATCACGACAATCCGACAATATCATCTCAAAGATATCACATCCAACACCACAGATAAACTAGATGTGTGCAACCCCTTTTAATCGACGTATAGCGATTAGAAGATGTTAAACAGCACATGTATGCATCACAGAAGCAAGTATAGCAAACTACGACATTAGAATTCCGCACGCAATTAGCAAACTAAACTAATTTCCAAAATCTGAAAAATCCAGTGAGCTAAAGTTCCAAAAATCGACGTTTTAAGCTAATCCGGGAGTCAAAACGAACTCGAAACCTGCCCGAATCTTCATGGAGGAAAAGGGGGCAAAATTAACTGTCGACTGGGGGCCTCAGGGGGGTACCCACCCCTGGGGACCACCTCAAAGTGTCCCCCTTGCACCCACCCCCAAGGCCACCTTGTGGTGGTCTTGGTGTGTAGGCCCGACCTCTGGTCCCCCTGGGGTGTCCTCGGGGTGTCCATGCTTCACCCCGCGGCTTCTCGGTTCAAACTGTGAGCCCGCAGGGTGTGCAAACATCTTAAAATTTCAGTTTCTGGAACTGTTTTTATCGGCAGTTCGTGCGCAACAAAAACGGCGGATTTCTAACGTCGCAACGAGTTATCTAAGGCTTATGAAGTGGCTCTGATACCATGAAAGGTTATGCTAGCGCCCCTGTCCATCTACCATGGCCGATATGCGGAACAAATTTTTTTCTTGGATGTTTAAACTGGCGCTAGAATAACCGAAACACCAAATCTACCATAAGTCCTAGAAAAACAAACAAAAAGAAGCTATCTATTATGATCGAAGTTTATACCTAAAGAATCAAGTCCTTCGGGTCTTCACTCCTCTCCTTTAGCTCCTCAAAGGATGTACGGATATCGCTTGATCGACGGCCTCCTCGCATCAAAGATGATCCACCCGAAAGTGCCTACTTAAGCTCCTACCTCTAAACCGAGGTAACTAGGTTACTTCGAATGCTAATCTAAGTAGCCTAAATTATGTAGAGAGTGATGATGGATTAATTAGTCTCAAGAACCCTAGGTTTCTCAACACATGAGACAATTAGGGTTTGAGGTAGAAGAAGATGAAGCTTGGAGGAGATGAGAGTGTAGTGAACTTGATAGAATGAAGAATGGCTAAGTGTTTTCAATAATAATGCAAACACAAAATATCTCCACAAAATATCAACCATGAATCAATAGTAAACCATGGCTCACTACATGAGTCACACAAATTGCCATGCTTCATTTAATGAAATGAAACACCTCATCTCTCCAACTCATTAACCATTTAACTAAATGGTTAAAACAAACAATGAGGTGTCTTCTTCTAGAAGTATCTTGCACAATTACAAGAATACCCCTCACCGTATATACATACCCGTATCGACATTGAAGGAGGAATTCTTGCTATGCTAGCTAGACCATGGGCAGAAAGCAAGTAGGAATTCTTGCTCTGCCAGTTTCGGGTGCACCGGCACCTTTCGAAATTGAACGAGGTGTATCTCAATGTCATTTATTTATAATTTGTGTTTTGGTGATCTGAATATCACGTTTTCATCTTTTGATTCCTGTGTTTTGATGATTGGGTTTCATGGTTGAGATTTTCATGCACCGAGCTGCACTTGATGATACTTTCTCCTGTGCACAGCAGTTGCACTTGGTTTGTGTTTTTATACTCTATTTACACTTGATTTGTGTTTTTGGTGCATATCTATTTCTTTCGATATTGTTTTGTGCACACCGTTGCACATATTGAGGACTTCTTGCATTTCGATATACTTGGTTTTGATTTCATGCATATTTCATGCACCTGATTTGGGCTTGTGCACCCTATGTTTTTTGTGCACCTAGTTGCACATATTTATAATTTCGTGTATTCTGATAAACTTGATTTCATTTTCGTGCATGTTGTATGCACCTGATTTTGATTCATGCGTTCGATGTTGTTTACTTGTGCATTTGATGCATTAATGTGGATTTCTTGCACGCCAGTTGTCCTTGATTTATATTTTCGTGCACCTAGTTGCACTTGATATTAATTTTTGTGCATGCTATTGCACTAGATGCTTTTGTGCAGATCTAATGCACTTAATTTAGATTTTCATGCACACCTGTTGCACTTGGCAGATACTTTCATGCACACCCGTTGCACTTAGTTTTCGTTTTCGTGCACATTCGTTGCACTTGGTTCTGACTTCGATTTTCATGCGCACCAGACGCACGTGGGATAATTTCATGTACACCTATTGGGATTGATTCCTTTTTTGAGCATCGCAATTTATGATATACACTATGTTATATAGTAGCAGAGCAGGACTGGTCTGAGGACAGTACCTGAGAGTTTTTGCATACTTCGATATTTACTGAAGATGTTTTCAAAATGAGCTATAGTCTCATTATTTTCCTACGTGTCTATGAGCGACATGAAACTTTATAAAAGAAAACCCTTCTAAATCATTTTCAAAAAGGCATGACGCATAGCTTAAGCAAGCGTGTGTATGTGTGTGTATCCTCACAAATGAACGTCCGCTACTTGTGCGGTGATATACGCATCACACAGCGATTTGAAAATGGATTTTCATGTATACATTTCCAGTTACTTAAACGAATTTAAAAGGATGCTTACTATATATGTATTATGGTCATGATTATAATACTTGATTTAAACAGAAATTTCACAAGTTGCATATTCATCATAACTTTTATGATTGCATGACATGGTCGGAATTTTGATTATTGAGTTTTGCACTTGTTTTCACGCACACGCGTTGTGCTAGGATATTTTCAGCTTATCTGTGACTTCGGAGCCTCGTTGATTCGATTTGGTTTACTGAAATATTTTAAAATTTGGGGGTTTTAAATTTAAATTTGGGGACTGAATTTATTTAAGTGGGGAAGGCTGTAACATTTGAGAAAATAGAAAATATTATTTTGGAATTTAAATAATAAAATGATAAATTTTACGGATATTAAACGAATATAGATTTGAGTTTTCGTAGATTGGTATAATTATATACCTATATTTTGGAAAATAATTGGAATTTAAAATAAATTATTATTTATGAGAGCATTCATTTGAGTTGGGCTTTTTACAAATTAATATATAATTATTTTCCATACAAGTTCAAGTTCAAATTTAATCAGTATTTTACTAATTACTACACTAAACCATGTGTTACTTTGTTAAACCATGTTTAATTTTTCATGACATGTTAACATTGTCATCTTTGTTTTAATATGGTTTTGTATTTTTTTTTTGAAAAGGAAAAGAGAAAAAATGAGAAAAGAAAAAGATAAAGAGAAGGGACAAAGAAACCAAGAGGTATGTGCATGAGAGAGAGTGAGAAGGAGAGAGAGAGGAAGCCATGGCTGTAACTATCATATTCTCTTCTCACTTCATTTCTTCTTCTCCTCCTTCTTCAACTCCTCTACCTCCCACTACCACCATACAACACCTCCAAAATCTCACCAAAACATCACATAATCTTCACAAAAAATGTTCCTCACCTTATCCTACATATTATGGCATGGTTAAGTTTAAATTTTGAGCTCTATTGGCCATTTAGGAATTTTCTTGAGTTGCTCCATGAGGTAAAACATCCACTTTTAATCAAGTTTTTAAGTTTCTTTACCTTCACATCTAGTTTAGAGTTGGTATATTCATGTTTTATGAACTTGGAAAATTCTAGAATGAGATTTAGTGAGCTTTGGTGGGTGATATGAGTTGTAGTGACATGGTAGAGGGTTTAGTGAGTTTTTACTGGCCTAATAATGATAGTATCCTCAGTTAATATGAGTTTAGAAGATTCTAAGATGGGTTTAGAATTTTCCGATATCGGTTTTGTTGAGTTTTTGACCTTCAAATGGAATCTGGTATTACTTGAGAACTCTGAAAATTTAATAGAGGAAACTGTGAGAGATATAGACCAGTTGGAGACTACCATAGAAGCTTGAGCCCACAACTCCAAACCTTGGCCGTAGATTTAATGGATTGGACTGCAAATTCCGGCCACTTTGGTAGTTATGGTATTAGGTTTGTTCTGTAGCTCACTCACTAGATAACTAGGTCTATCCTATATGCTAAAAAGTCTTATTTCACCTTAAGGAAAATCTGGGAGCATTTTACTAGGTTTTGGACGAAGTTTTACAATATTTGAAAACTTGATTTTTTATATTTGAGTTTTGAGTCGATCGTTTGACGTTCGTATGTCGACGTAGGGGGTTGTTTTGTTGTTTTAGCACGCGTTGACCATAGGTTCTAACCTATGTGCGTTTTGATTGTCGTATTGGTTTTCGATTTATATTTTTATGCGATATGATATACTTTGAATTGTAGGTACATGCATGTGGACTTTCGGGTTGACGAAGGAGTGCAAGGCATCCGTCGGGATCGACTAGAGCGAGGCGTTGTATGTGAGTAGATGTATATATACGGGGGAAGTCGGGTGGATGGAGTATAGAACCCCCACAATCATAGAATTATGATATGTATTTATATGTATATTTACGTAAATATTAGATATGTATACCTAGCTAATAGGGTTCTAGAATACTATATGCAATAGAAGCATACTTGTAAGAAGGTATTGTTCCCCCAATAATTAACCTAATAAAAGAGCAAAGCTCTGTTTAAATTTAATAGGGCGGCACCTCATGTGTTTCTCACGAGGGCGCCAGCGCCGGCACTGATTTTGCAGGATTAAATTCTATGGGAGCGCCTCACATGCTCCTCATGCCGACGCCAATGTGCTAAGCACAGAAACACTTTATGTATAAGAATTAAATTCTTATACGGCGCTTCACGTGCTCCTCACGTGGGCGCTAATATGCAAAGCACATAAATGCCTATAATAAGAATTAAATTCTTATATGGCGCCACATGTGCTCCTCACACCGTCGCCAATGTGCAAAGCACAGAAACACTTTCTGTATAAGAATTAAATTCTTACATAGCACCGCACGTGCTTATCACGCAGGCACCGATGTGCAAAGCACATAAATACATATCATAAGATTTAAATTCTTAAGTGGCGTCCACATGCACAACACGTGAGCGCCGGCGCCCAAGTCAAAATCAGTAGAATTAAATTTTACAGGGGATATTTCCTTAAAAATGGAAAAACTCTCTGTTAAACAGAGCCATTGGATCAAAGATCCAATGGTGATGATAAATCATCAAATAATAGAATAAAATTCTATCAAGAGAAAATATTTTCCTAAATGAACAGGAAGTTGTTGGATCAAAGATCCAATGAGATGGGAAAATATTTCCCTATATCTTTTAAATAAAAAAGACTGCTTTCTATAAAACAGAGAGCCCTTGGATTAAAAATCTAATGTGATTAAAAATCACCATTTCACAGAATAAAATTCTGCATCTGGGAAAATATTTCCCCAATCTTGTTAAAAACAAGAAAATATATTCTGTAAAACAGAAACCCTTGGTGGGTAAAATTCCCCAAATCAATTTGAATCTCTCAATGGGAGATTTACTCAAAACTAATTAACAATTTGCCTCTACTATATAAAGAACCCAAGACTTCAAGTCCGAGGGAGAGGAACCCCCCATAAGCTTCTGAACAAAGACAGAAAACTTTCAAAAGGAACAGAGAATTTAATTCTCAAAGGAGAAGACTTCACTCTTCAAGAAAAAACCCTAGGTAAAGAAAACACAGAGGTAAAAATATCTCTATCACATTTAAGGGTTTAACCCTTCTTGAAGAACTTAGTTCTTTCTCTGGATCAGAGATCCACAAGACAAGCCTCTCACAAGTTGAGAATTTAATTCTCATCGGGAAGAATTTGTTCTTGAGAATAAAAAATTCAGAAAAGAACTAGGAATTGAATTCCTGAAAACAAAAGCAAAACTTAGTTCTTATAAAAGAACTTAGTTCTAAAAAATGAAACTTGATCCTAGATCTTCAAAACCAAGATCTTGGTGATCATTAATGGGCAAAATGCCATCAACAGAGGCTTAATCTCTGAAAGAGAAAAGAATTTAGCGCCCCACGTGCTTCCTACGTGGAAGCCCCCAAGAGCGCCCAGCGCCTCACGTGCTCCTCACGTGGGCGCCACAAACAAAAAAGAAAAAAAGTGCTCAGCACTCAATAAATAGCCAAAACGGCTAAAGTGCTTAGCCCTGATTGGGCAGTGCTCAGCGCCTCACGTGCTCCTCACGTGGGCGCCACAAAAGAAACGAAAAAGAATGCTGAGCACTCAATAAATAGCCAAAATGGCTAAGTAAAGAAACGAAAAAGAATGCTGAGCACTCAATAATTAACATTTGGTAGGAAAAAGTAAGCATATAATATTCATGTGATATTTGGCCCATTTAAATATACTTACCTTATTAAAAGCCTTTGACCGGTACTTAATGGTTAAGTTAAATATCTCAATAAAACAAACTCTACTAATATTATTTGTTGAGTTATTGTGCAGAATTTGCAGGGATGAAATCAAGGAAATCAAAGTTGTTAAAACAAACCTGCCTAATTAAGAAAGTAAACTAAAGAAATCAATTCTGGCAGTGACGTGGAAAAGATTTTCAGTTTCCAGAGATTCAAAAGATCACCACGTGTCACCAGAAGAAGCCACAAGAAGAATGATCCCAAGATCCCTCTACCCCACCGCGGATCCGCGGCCAAACCCACCAAATGGCCGCGGTTCCGCCGCAAATCTAAGGAGTTGGGATGTGAGATTTTTATGTTGGGATCCTAACTGCTAGTTACCAAATTAGGAAGCTAGGGTTCTGGCTCTGGGACTATAAATAAGGACCGAGAGCCTCTTGGAAAAATCATCAAGCCGACGAGATCACGAAATCCAAGACGGCTCACGCATCCAGGCTGATCATCAACTGTTCATCTACTTCCTTAGAAGAGATCGAGAAGCAAACTAGGTTTTTGTAATCATTTTCTAAGGAATCAAAGTGTACTTGATCTTGTTGATTAATAAAGGTAGTTTATTTTATTGCATTTTATTTTCTTCATGATTTCTATCTCTTCTTATCCCAATATGCGTGAGTAATTCTTCGCTTGTTAGGGTTCATGGGATTAGGGTAGGTTAATGGATGATGAAGATCCTTAAACTCTTTTTAAGTCCTATAAAGTTTATAAACTTTATCAAAAGAATAGTTAACATCCTAATTGGGCACGCTACCAATTCATTGCTAGTCTCGACCGCGATTAGAGATTAGATTAACAATTGTTTTGGTAAAGGCCAGAAATGAACGGAGTTCCATGTCGAGATAGGGGTTAAGAGTGTGAACCCTTTTCCCTCCAGAAACCCTAATCTACATGCATCATTGTCGTTCTAGTTTTAAATCTATTAAAGGATAAAAAGAGTAATCTTTAATTGATCATCCATGACTACTAAATCCCAATGAACCCTACAAGCCCCTTCTACTATAAAATCTACATCCGTAGTTAATCTAGATCTATATTTTGCATCCGTAATTAACGTAGATCTAGAAACTATTTCCACTATTCTTTATTCTTCCCCTTTCTCAACATGCCTAAAGTAAGAATAAAAGGTTCCACGTTTCCCTGAGGGCGATCCGTACTCATCTCGGTCTAGCTACACGCGACACCGTTATTGATTGCGGTTAACTACTACACATAAATTCAAGATCAATCAAATGGCGCCGTTGCCGGGGATACGCGCATAATTTTTTATTCTTACTATTTGTGTTGAATTCTTATTCGATTCATATCATAAGCAAAACAAAACTGCAAATTATATATTTAACGATTGTCGTGTGAATTTTGCGAGGGGATCTGGAGTCACAGAATTGAGGAAATAGAAAGACAGAGACATTCATCAAGATCCAGAGGAGTGCAGGAGGCCACGTAGTAAAATTAATTACCTGATCCCTCTACTCCACGGCGGAAGCGCGGTGAAAGGAGCCTTTTGGCGGCAGAAGCGCGGCAGGATTAGGGAGTTAGGGGTCGTAACTTCTCTGGTAAGTTTATCAACTCTTTCTCTTTCCTCTGAAATCCAATAAAATATCTTTTCTGCAGGATTCTTTGCAAAATTTTGCCGCTCAAAAATCTTTTTGCGAGTTTTGTTTCACGGTTTGTTTTTGTATATTTTAATACGGACTTTAAGGGACAAGACCAAAATTCAGATTAGGTAGGGATTTTATCACCCTTCCTAAGCCCCACAAATCACAAACCGAGCATGTGCATAACCCTACATTAATTTAAAAAATATTTAGATAAGACTTTAAGGACCGTCGCGCTCATTAAGGACAGGGGAAGGTCGTGGGTAATCTATCGCTTATCCGCATTACTTTTGTGGTGTCTAGGCAAGTGTGTCTAAGGCAAGTGGTTACTTAATTAGGCCCGCTATTTTCGGTGATTCGTATAGCGCATACCTCCCACTTACCTGACACTTACCTGGCCACAAGAGTAGTAAAGAGGTAGTAGAGGATTGATCCTACGGCTTGTCCTTTGGAAGTCTAGGAGCGGTCTAGAGACTTGACCTAGGTAACCTTAGTTCTAGGGTTGTTTGTGCATTTTTGTGTGATTTGTCTAAGTCCGACACACTTTCCAAAACAGACCATTTTAAAAAAAAATACACACGCTGCCACTTGCGCTAAACTCGCTTAGTGCATGCTTGGCTGGACACGGGATTCTAGTGCCCGTCTTGTCCGTGTTTCTTCTATCGACTTCGAGGTCGGTACTTCTTCATCTTCTTTTTCCCCACCATCCTCCATATCGACCGAGATGGACGGTGCTCCATATAATTATAACACCACGCTGCCACCGCCCGCAGGTGAGCAGAATCCACCGCGCATCTCTCTCCGAGAGAGATGCTATCCTATCTGTGGTCCCCTTACAACTTGTCTATCCATTCCACCAGCCAACGAGGATAATTTTGAAATTAAACCCCAATACATCAATCTGTTTCCCAAATTTCACGGGCTTGAGTCTGAAGACGCGTACGTTTTCATCACTAAATTCGAAAATATATGCGCAATGATGGGTACTTCACAACTGACTGTGGATGCTATGCGCTTGCGTCTTCTCCCATTCACTTTGTGTGATTTGGCAGAAAATGGCTTTATAATACTGCCGCACACTCTATCACTAATTGGGATGAATTCGTAATAGCATTTCTTAAGAAGTTTTACCCAAACCATAAGACTGCCCGTGTTAAGAGCGAGATCAACCTGTTTACCCAGCTTCCCAATGAACCATTTTGGAAGTGCTTTGAACGTTTCAAGGATCTGCTTGTCTAATGTCCTCATCATGGAATCAATAGATGGGATTTATGCCGAATTATATATGAGGGCATTAATCCAGCGACAAAGCAGATGCTTGAAACAAATTGTCAATGCAATTTCATGTCTAAAGATGATGGTGAAACTTGGAAATATCTGGAAGACCTCGCTGAAAACACTTTGCAGTGGGAAAGCGTAAGACCGCCTTCATCTAGGGGAGGTATTCATCAGCTCGATGTTTCCATCACAGTAAAAGCCGAAATGGCAGCGATGCAGAAGAAACTCGACGCTATTGAGAACAAATTCTCATCAGTCTCCCTAAATCAGGTAACGCTTCCCACGACAGTGTATGGTTGCTATTCAGATCCATCACACTTGATGGAAGAATGTCCTATGAATGCACCGTTTCAAGGTCACGAGCAAACTAATGCTGCTTTTCAGCAGCGACCTAGAAATGATCCTTATTCTTCCACGTACAATCAAGGATGGAGGAATCATCCTAACTTTGCTTGGAACCAAAACCAACCCCAAAATCAAAACCGGTTCCAAAGCAATTATCAAAGACCTCCTCCACAGCAACCACAACCATAAAGTCAGCATCCCTTTCAGTCACAAAATTTTCAAAATCCGGCCAACACTTCTGCACCGCAATTGGCCGGTACTGATAACTCTTCACTCGCACAAACTTTGGATTTGTTTATGAAACATACCATTCAAATGTCGGCTGATATGAAGTCTTCTATTGATACCATACAGAAAGACTCCGCCTCCCACAGTGAGAGTATTAAATCAATAGAAGCCCAAATTGCATGATTAAACGCCGAAATGAGTGCTAGAGAGAAAGGGAAACTTCCGTCTCAACCCCTACCAAATCCTGGCCACTCACAAAGTTATAATGTGAGTGCCGTTACTACGTTGAGATCGGGAAGAGTGCTGGATAACCATGTGGGTGAACAAGTTGATGATGTTAGTGATACCAATGATACCCTGGCTTCTACTTCTTCCCGTAATTCGTCTAGTCTCCCACCTTCATCCAAGCCTATTCTCCGTTTTCCCCAAGGCTCGAACCCTCAGCCCACTTTCACAAATCTATCTAAAACGATCCCCACTCTAATTCTGGGATCCATTCCATCCCCACAATCCTCTCCAATGTTGGACCCAACCCTTATTGATAAAGCACCTTATCCAAACAGGTTAAGGGGTAACAGACCAAGTCCACAAATGGAGAAGATTGTGGAATTTTTTAAGCAAGTTAACATAAACATTCCTCTCCTAGATGCTATTCAACAAGTTCCTTCTTATGCGAAAATCCTAAAGGACTTGTGCATTAGGAAGAGAAAAGTTCAAGTACCTAAAAAAGTTTTCCTTGCGAGTAATGTGAGCACTGCTTTTACACAACAACTACCCAAGAAACGAAAGGACCCCGGAAGTCCTACAATTTCTATTTCTATTGGGGGTAAAAATATCAATCGTGCTCTACTCGATTTAGGTGCTAGTGTTAACT
This sequence comes from Agapanthus africanus, assembly GCA_030015575.1. Taxonomy (NCBI): domain Eukaryota; kingdom Viridiplantae; phylum Streptophyta; class Magnoliopsida; order Asparagales; family Amaryllidaceae; genus Agapanthus; species Agapanthus africanus. The sequence continues at coordinate 285,608,361 of JASDDO010000019.1, forward strand.
TGCTTCCGTATTCTGTTTATGAGCAATTAGGGATCGGAGAGTTAAATCTGGCGCATTGCACTCTTCAGATGGCCGATCGATCTATCACCCAACCTAGGGGTGAGCTAGAGGATGTGTTAATCAAAGTCGGGGAATTTATATTCCCTGTGGACTTTATCGTTATAGATACACAACCTGTAGCGAACCTACGAAATCAAATCCCGGTGATTTTAGGTTGACCTTTTCTTGCAACTTCCAACGCAGTAATCAATTGTAGAAACGGCTCTATGACCCTATCCTTTGGGAAGAAGTCAATCGAGCTTAACATTTACAAGTTGGGAAGTGAACCCTCCGAACCCTATGCTCATGTGTGTTCTGTCGAAACAATAGATTCCGACAGCAGCGAAATTGAAGAGCTTCACGATACTGATCTTGACTCCGCTATTACGTTGTTGCCTGGGCCAACAGCTAACGCTAAATGTGAACCTTTTATGGAGTCAGAGTATCATCCCGTTCTTTCTGATGAGATTATTATTCGGGATATCGATGAAAGCTTCGAGGAAATCTTCGCTGATGAACTCACATTCTTAGAAGACATGGGCGTTGTGATGAATCAACCCCAACCCAAAGAAATTGAACCGCCACATCTTCTTCTTATCAAGAATAAGAATGCGAGTAATCCATCGTCATTGTTTTGTCTCTACAAACCGAGACGTAAATCTTTTCCATACCACCACTTATCTCTTCCCCACTTTTTCTTGGCTCTATATGACATGTTCTTCCACCAACCTTGGTACTTCATCGATAAATTTTTTGAATGGTTGGTGTTGACTTTTGGTCTTTATAAGGCTTTACTTTGACCAATAATTTTGACCCCCCCAATGGTTTTAATTGCTTAAAACTATTTTACTCAAGTTTGGGGGGGGGAGATATTTTGGCTCTTGAAAGAAAATGATTTTTACAAAATTGTGAGCCAAAAATAAGTTTGGGGGAGGATTTTCACTTTCAATTTTTGTTGCCCCCGTTAATAACCTTTCTTCCCAAAACTACAGGTTTTTGAGATTTAAAAGAAACAACAGTGGGGACACTGCTGCAAACAGGTTTGGGGGAGATTTGTGCTTATTTACGCATTACTTTGCATTATATTATATATAAGCACACAAAAAAAATTGATAATAAAAGATTAGATAGTGAAAAATTACATCCAAAAGATTGGAAAAATTTAAGAAAACGTAGAAAATTAGAAGTTTTCTTAAATGAAACTAGTAATAAGTAATTATGAGCCGTTTGTTCATACCATAATTTTGCATTCTTATAAACCCCATTCTTATGCTTTTTAAAAATAAACAGGTGCTTTTGACCCATGTCTGCTACATAGTTGCAGGTTACAGGTTCTCGGAATAAAAACGGTGAAATTGATGAAAAAGATGATACAAAGTGAGACTATGAATGATAAATGGTGAAATTTTGATCGTGCCTGCATTTTGAGGGACAATGAAGATCAATGAACAAAGTTCACAAAGCACAAAGGCAGCAACACGAAGAAGCGGCAAAAGTCCACTACAATGTTCATTGGAAAGATCTGGAAGAGAACTAGAAAATATTCTGAAGAAAAAAAACCTGAAGAAACAAGTACCCAAATGCAGCAAAAACCCCCCCAGAAAAAATGAAGCATCAAGCTCCTAACTTGGCCACGGAACCGCAGCCAAACCATGCTATTGGCCGCGGAACCGAGGCCGGGTTGTGCCCGTGTCAGTGCAAAATCTTTGACGGTGCGCAGAGCGTTGACTAGTCTTTTCTTAGGGGGTAAACTTGTAATTTCATATGTGCGAGTCGATTGTAACCCTAGGGTTTCTATCCTCTATAAATAGGAACCCTAAATCTTGTATCAGGTCATGCCTCTTTTCATTTCATAAATTCAGATCTGTAATTCCTGTGTTGATGTTTGGAGAGAGCCATCAATAAAGTAAGATTTCTATTTCATTGCGTTAGTTTACTTTTAATTATTTGCCCTATTTAGATAGTTAGAATGTCATTCAATTCCCTAATGAGCGAGTAGTCTCCTCGCTTGTTAGGGTTAGCTTTAGGGAAAGGCTTGAGAGATGAAATCTCTCACCCCATTCTTGCCCCATCACACATAATAATTAGGACTCCATGCATACATAAACACACCGTTCCCTGCAGCATCTTATCCCTCGAGGTAACGATGATACCGTAGTATAAACGGCCGGTTGTGTATGTTTTCCATGGAGGTTAGGATAAGAATTAAGAAAGGAAGGACTAGAACCTAGATGAAGAAACATCGTTTCTTCCCGATGGAACTAATCCCCTTTATTAATTATTACCATAACACCTAAATTAGATTTAAAATAGGGCATTGAAAGCGGTGAGGAAATCTTCAATTTCCAAACTTAACCTAAACCTAACTCTAGCAAGATTCTAGTCTTAGTATAAATCAATTTAGGTTTTAGAGATAATCTATTCACAATGTTTGGAATTAACTCGTTTGAGCAAATTAGAAAAGACACAACATCCCTGTGGACCGACCCATACTCACCGGCTAGCTACCAAGCGACGCCGTTCTTGATTGCGGTTAAAAAATATTTTTGATCATAAATCTATTCAAATCAAATGGCGCCGTTGCCGGGGATGGCGTAGTATTTTCTTTTTGTAATTTCGGGTTAATATAAAATATAAAAATCATAAAAAACTGGAAAAAAAATATAAAAATTCTATTATCTTTTTTTGTTTGAAGGGTTTCTTGTGTTAATCTTTGCAGGATCGACGTACAAGTTCGGATCTGGAAAAATCCAGAGAGCGAAACAGAAAGCTGAAGATCTGAACAACGGAGAAAAGTCAAACTAGAGGAGGACAATTTTTTTTGGGAACCGATCCGTCACCTCCGCCGCCCTTCCGCCGCCGCACCCCCCTTCCAACTGCGGAATTGCCACGGGTTGGTCGCTTCGGCACGTGGATCCTCTTTGTAAGCCTTCTGATCTCCTCCTCTGCAAATCCCAATATATCTTCTGTCAAATCTCTTGCAAGATTCTTTGCGCTTTAAAAAAATCTCTCCCCCTTCCAATAATTGATCTTGTGCAGGATTTTTTGCGCTGCGCTTAAAAATTGATTGCAAGTGGTTGTTTACTGTTTTGCATATTTAATCTGACTTTAAGGGGCTTGAGACCAATTCAGATAGGGTGGGGATTTCATCACCCTTCCTAGGAACCCAGAAATCACATAAGGCATATGCATTGACCATTATTTAATTCAAAAATACTAGACTCAGCCCTAAGGACGTCGAGCTCAATAGGACAGAGGACTAGTCGTAGGCATCGGCCGTTGATCCTAACCTGACTTTGCGGTGTCTAGGCAAGTGTGTCTAAGGTGAGTGGTTACTTAATTAGGGCCACTACTTGTAGTGGAGAGCCTCCCACTCACCTGGCACTTACCTGGCCGCAATTGGCGATGAAGAGGCGGTTTGAGGTCCTATTTCTAGCCCTTTGGAATAGTTAGGAGCTGTCTAGCTGACCTAGGTGACCCTAGGTCTAGGCCTGATTGTGCATTTGTGGTTGATTGCATTTGTGTCTAAGCCCTTTATCGAAAATCTTTTTTGCAAAAAGTTCCAAATAAAGAGAAAAAGAAAAAAAGGAAAATATTTTTTTTTTATAAAAACTTGCAACTTGTCGCTTAAAATCCGTGCACCCCACCACCACCCAATTTCTTCTCATTGACATTTTCTTACCCCCACATTTTGTTTTTCACCTTTTTGACTACACTACCTCTTTAGTGTATGTCCGTTTGTACTAGGGACACTGGCATCCGATTAGTCCGTGTTTCGTTGGTACCGACCGACGAAGCTTTCGACTCCGAAGTCGAAATTCCTTCCACTTCCTTACCCTTACCTTCAAATTCTTCTTTCGAAGGTATGTCGGGATATAATCCTAACAACACTTTACCCACGGGAATGATTCCACCTCCATTAGGTGCGAATAACCCGAATCACCCGCCTGTTGAAGCGCCCCAACGAATTGAGCTCCAGGATCTCTTCCACCCTGTCCGCACCGCCTTACCTACCTGTCTTTCACTCCCACTGGCAAATGGGGACAATTTTGAGATCAAACCCCATTTCATCAATATGCTGCCAAAATTTCACGGACTGGAATCTGAAGATGCCTATATCTTCATAAACAAATTCCAAAATGTTTGCGCCATGATGAAAACAACCCAATTATCAGATGGTGCTATAAGACTAAGGGTCATTCCTTTCACCTTATGTGACTTAGCCGAGAAGTGGTTATACAGCACGGCATCACATTCAAATAGAAATTGGGACGAGTTTGTTAAAGCTTTTCTTAAAAAATTTTATCCTCATCACAAGACCGCGAGAATTCGCAATGAGATAATTCAATTTTCCCAGCTTCCTTCCGAACCATTTTGGAAGTGTTTTGAAAGATTCAAAGACCTACTTGTTCAATGCCCTCACCATGGGATCGAAAATTGGCAACTTTGCCAAACATTATATGAGGGATTGAACCCAGCAACGAAGCAATTGCTAGAAACCATTTGTCAAGGTCACTTTCTAACCAAATCTAGTGAGGAAGCGTGGCAGTTTCTCGAGGATCTTGCTGAACAAACACTTCAGTGGGAAAGCACCAAGACCACCTCATCTTCTTCTATTGGCAATCTAGGGCAGGCATACATCAATTAGATATGTCGATTGCTATGAAGGCCGAGATGGCCGCACTTACGAAAAAGCTAGAAGCCATTGAGACCAAAATCTCATCGTCTTCTCCTGCCCCTTCTTTACCCCCACGAACTGTTTGTGTTTGTTGTTCGAATCCATCATACCTTACCGAAGAGTGTCCTTACAATCCACCTGTTCAAGGACAAGATCAAGTCAATGCTGTCTTTCAGCAACGACAAAGAAATGATCCTTACCCTTCGACCTATAATCCGGGTTGGAGGATTCACCCAAATTTTGCTTGGAATCAAAATCAACAATTCTAAGGAAACAACAACTTTCAAAGGCCTCCACCTCCACAACAACAAGCACCCCAACAAACTCAATACCAGCAACCTTTCCAACCACAACCTTATCCAAATCAAACGAACAATTTTATGCCTAACAACTTTTATCCTCAAAACAATTTTGTTCAACCAAATGATGATAAGGTTATCTCGCTAGAAAAAAGTCTAGATGCGTTTCTCAAATAATCTACACAATCCGCAGCAAGGTTGGAGACTTCCATCCAGTTTTTTGTGCACAACAATGCTTCACACGATCAAAGCATCAAATCTATTGAGGCACAAATTGCACAACTAACTGCTGCGTTGAGCGAGAGAGAAAATGGAAAGCTTCCATCTTAATCATTGCCAAATCCCGGTCACACAACGCACATGTCGCATATGAATATCAAAATCATAATATAAATGCGGTGACCAAGTTGAGATCTGGAAGAGTATTGCAAAATAACGTGGGTATTAGTGATGACACCCCTGCCGGTGGTTCTTCTTCATCTTCATCTTCTTCTTCTTCTTCTCCATCCTCTTCACCTTCATCTTCTTCATTAGAGCCTATTCTTCATTCTTCTAAAGGTTCTTCTTCTTCTAATCCGAACGGACCCACTTCTCACTTCACGAACACACCCACATTGGGATCCGTTCCAACTCTACATTCTACTCCACAGACATTGGACTCAACAGATTTTCAAAATGCTCCATTTCCAAACAGATTGAGGCCCAATAAACCAACTCCACAAATGGAGAAGATTGTGGAGTTATTTAAACAGGTTAGCATAAATATACCTTACTTGGATGCAATCCAACAAGTCCCTTCTTACGCGAAAATCTTAAAGGGCTTATGCTCCTCGAAGAGAAAGTCATAAATACCCAAGAAAGTGCTAGTAGCTAGTGCCGTAAGCAATGTTATTAACCAACGTCAGCCCTTACCCCAAAAACGAAAGGACCTTGGCTGTCCTACAATTTTAATAACAATTGGGGATAAGAATATCAATAGAGCACTTTTAGATCTTGGGTCTAGTGTTAACCTGCTTCCCTACTCCGTGTACGAGCAATTAGGGGTTGGAGAGTTGAAACCCACTCGTTGTACTCTCTAAATGGCTGATCGATCAATCACCCATCCTAGGGGTGAGTTAGAGGATGTGTTGATCAAAGTTGGGGACTTCATATTCCCCGTTGATTTTATTGTTATGGACACACAACCTGTTGCTAACCCACGGAACCAAATTCTGGTGATCCTCGGTCGACCGTTTTTGGCCACTTCCAATGCCGTAATAAATTATCGCAATGGCTCCATGACTCTATCCTTCGGGAAGATGTCTAGTGAGTTCAATATTTACAAGATAGGAAGTCTGCCCCCCGTGCCTAAAACTAGTACATGAGAAGTTTGCTCTATTCACGAAATCACGCAGGAGGACTGCGAGCTTGAAAGATTTCTGTTTGATGACAACAGTTTTGACGCCATTAGTGCGTCCCTCCTTGAATCTACCACAGTTGACACAACCGATATTGATTATGAATGTTTCACTTTTTCGGATGATTTTGACAACTCACCGCCCGAATATGAGTCCTTTGAATTTTTGGATGAGTTAGTTGAACCATCCGATTCGGTTATTTGCAGTGATTTCGAACCAGTGTTGGAGTCCTTTGAGTTCGAGGTAGATTCCCTAATTGTTTCGCCTCTGAAATTCGAACTCAAGCTCTTGCTGTCTCACCTTAAATATGCTTACCTAGGTGAGAATGAGACCTTTCCCGTTATCATATCGGCCTCTCTAGCTTTCGAGCAAGAGAAAGCCCTTTTAATGGTCTTACAAGATAAGTGGCAAGCTTTCGGCTGGACTATGGCGGACATCGAGGAGATTAGTTCCCTCATAATTGAATATCATATGCATATGATGGATGATGCCAAGTCGATAAAGGACCTACAGAAACATCTTGGGGATTGTGTGGATAATTAACTTCCTCCTTTAGAAGTTGAACCGCCCCATTTTCTTTTAATAAGCTACGAGAATGCCAATATTCCACTGATTTATGATCATTCACATTCTCGTTTTGAATCATCATCACCTCCTCTCTATTCACTTCCACACTTTCCATACCACCACTTCTATCTTCCCCAATTCTTTTTGGATCGGTACAACATGTTCTTCCACCGACCGATACTCTACACAGATAAATTTTTCAACTGGTTGGTGTTAACGTTTGGTCTTTGCAAAGTTTGGCAATGACGGTTAACATTGTTTCAATGAAGTTTGGGGGGGCCTTTTTGTATATATATTTGTTTTTCCTTTTAACAATAATAAAAAACAATAAAAAAATTTATAAATAAATAAACAGGGGAGTGCCGACATTTTGACCCTCTTGGTGTAGCATGACAGTGAGGACACTGTCAAGTTTAAGTTTGGGGGTGTGCTCGGTAAGCTTTCTTCCTTCGCATTCATGTGTATATTTTTGCATTTGCATTCTTATTTTTAAAAACCCATAAAAAATTGAAAAATTTCAAAAATTATAAAAATGAAGTATTCAATTTTGGCCATAATTGACTTGAGTTTGACAAAAAGGTTAACTAGTTAGGAACAACTAGATCTTAGACTTAGTAAATTAAAAACCCTAAAAATAACCTTTCTTAAAATTTAACGGTAGAAAGTATATGTCTTTGTAGTTTATTTAGAAATAGGCAAATTTCGAGTTCACTTCTTGGGCTAAGTTGAAATAAGGGAAAAGTATTAAAATTTTTATTAAAGTGTAAGTTTGAAAAATAATTCATAAGCTTAAGTCTAAATTCTGAAAATATATACCCTACAAATTGCACAAACACGAACCTTGAAACTTGGAATAGTAGAAGAGACCTTGAAATGCTCTTGTCTAAAGTCCTTAGTACGAAGAAAATAAAATAAAATACAAGTGTGAATAAAGAGATAAAAAAATGAACACTGGTTTTTGTGATTACTAAAGGCTGCATTAATAGAAAAAAATATTTAGCGAGGGTGCTTCATCACCTAGTGCCTTAGATCAACTGGTTTGGGAGTCACTGCTAAAGCCTTAGGTGTTACAAGACTAGGAAGTACGCTTTATTGTGCATACACATTTTGTAATCGGTTGTTGGTACCTTAAGAAGTATTAACGATCACATGAAGGATGTGTCAGCGAAATTCATCTAAAAATTCACCAATTAAGAAGTGCTTTGGACAACGGACAAGAGTATGATTGCTTGATTTGAATTTCCAAGTGTAGGGTGATTTATACACACACGTAGGGGGTATGTGATTGGGGTTTAGATAAGAGATAGGAATGAAGAATAGGACTTATATCTTTAATAGAGATGATAAAAATTCCTAAGTTGAGATGGAGCCCTAGAAGGAAAACTTAAGAGATGCCGAAAGCTAAGTAAATTCACAAGAATATATATAATCTTAAGTTAAATGATAAGGAAGCGTGAAGAATATGGGTGGATAATTTACGAGTCGAAAATAATAGAATTCCTTGTTAGAAAACCTAATTGGAGAATAAAAGTCAATGTGCCAAATTGATAGGATTTTGTGGATAGTATCCGCTGAAAACCCTCAGGAGACAACACTCCTCCTACTAGGGACACCTAGAGGTTTAATGGCTTGTTGCACGAGCTCAGTGCAATCGCGTTTCCCTGCGAAAGTGAGATTAGGATTTTCTTGAGAATAAAACTAGGTTTGCTCGAGGACGAGCAAAAGATAAGTTTGGGGGTATTTGTTCATACCATAATTTTGCATTCTTATAAACCCCATTCTTATGCTTTTTACAAATAAACATATGCTTTTGACCCATGTCTGCTATATAGTTGCAGGTTACAGGTTCTCGGAATAAAAACGGTGAAATTGATGAAAAAGATGATACAAAGTGAGACTACGAATGATAAATGGTGAAATCTTGATCGTGCCTGCATTTTGAGGGACAATGAAGATCAATGAACAAAGTTCACAAAGCACAAAGGCAGCAACATGAAGAAGCGGCAAAAGTCCACTACAATGTTCACTGGAAAGATCTGGAAGAGAACTAGAAGATATTCTGAAGAAAAAAAAACTGAAGAAACAAGTACCCAAATGCAACAGAAAAACCCCCAGAAAAAATGAAGCATCAAGCTCCTAACTTGGCCGCGGAACCGCGGCCAAACCATGCTATTGGCCGCGGAACTGCGGCCGGGTTGTGCCCGTGTCGGTGCAAAATCTTTGATGGTGCGCGGAGCGTTGACTAGTCTTTTATTAGGGGGTAAACTTGTAATTTCAGATGTGCGAGTCGATTGTAACCCTAGGGTTTCTATCCTCTATAAATAGGAACCCTAAATCTTGTATTAGGTCATGCCTCTTTTCATTTCATAAATTCAGATCTGTAATTCCTGTGTTGATGTTTGGAGAGAGCCATCAATAAAGTAAGATTTCTATTTCATTGCCTTAGTTTACTTTTAATTATTTGCCCTAGTTAGATAGTTAGAATGTCATTCAATTCCCTAATGAGCGAGTAGTCTCCTCGCTTGTTAGGGTTAGCTTTAGGGAAAGGCTTGAGAGATGAAATCTCTCACCCCTTTCTTGCCCCATCACACATAATAATTAGGACTCCATGCATACATACACACACCGTTCCCTGCAGCACCTTATCCCTCGAGGTAACGATGATACCGTAGTATAAACGGCCGGTTGTGTATGTTTTCCATGGAGGTTAGGATAAGAATTAAGAAAGGAAGGACTAGAACCTATAGGAAGAAACATCGTTTCTTCCCGATGGAACTAATCCCCTTTATTAATTATTACCATAACACCTAAATTAGATCTAAAATAGGGCATTGAAAGCAGTGAGAAAATCTTCAATTTCCAAACTTAACCTAAACCTAACCCTAGCAAGATTCTAGTCTTAGTATAAATCAATTTAGGTTTTAGAGATAATCCATTCACAACATTTGGAATTAATTCGTTTGAGCAAATTAGAAAAAACACAACATCCCTGTGGACCGATCCTTACTCACCGGCTAGCTACCAAGCGATGCCGTTCTTGATTGCGGTTAACAAATATTTTTGATCATAAATCTATTCAAATCACCGTTGTCCCAAGGGTTAGTAAGATGAAAGGAATCACTAATCTGAGGATAAAAATAAGTCTGAAAAATAGTTCCTATTCTGGAAGCCAAACATTTGAACGTTGATACCCTACTATACGCACTTACACACGTCTTGAAACTCGGGATAGTAGAGGATACCTTGAAATGCTCTTGTCTAAAAGCCAAAGTATGAAGGAAGTAATAAATGAAGAAAATATAAAATGGTGAAGAAAAATGAACGCTGGTTTTGTAATCACCAAGGCAGCAATAAAAAATATAGCGAGGGTGCTTCATCACCTAATGCCTTAGACCAACTGGTTTGGGAGTCACTGCTAAGCCTTAGGTGTTGCAAGACGAGGAAAATACTAATACACCTAATAAGCAAGCACATGAGTAATCGGTCGGTTAGTACCTCAAGAAGTATTAACGGTCGCATGAAAAATATGTGAGCAAATCCATCTAAATATTCATTGATTAAAAAGTACTGAGGTGATGGACAAGAGTATGATAGCTTGAATTGAATTCTCCGAGTGTAGGGATGTCTTTTACACACACGTAGGGGTATATGATCGATATTTGGATGAAAGGTAGGAATGAAGAATAAAGGCGATGTTTTATTGAGGGATGACGTGATTTCTAACATCTTTTCATGACTATTAAGATATGGCTCATGACAACAGAAAAGCTAGTATTAGTTGGAAACTCTAATTTTCAAAGTCTTTCTTTTATAATTCTTATCTTTTTATGTAACTTTTACCATCTCTCTTTTATTATAGGATTTTGTGGGTGTAATCCGCTGAAAACCCTCAGGAGACAACACTCCTCCTACTAGGGACACCTAAGGGTTTAATGGCTTGTTGCACGTGCTCAGTGCAATCGTGTTGCCTACGAAAGTGTGCTTAGCTTTCTCCTTTCTTTTTCTCCTTTTATTGAATAAACTAGTTTGCTCGGGACGATCAAAGATAAGTTTGGGGGTATTTGTTCAGTTGATAAAACTGCACATTTAATATGACATTTTTCCTACTATTTCTATATAATAAAAGGTGTTTATTATAATATATGATACATATGAGGGTTTATCTGTAAAAATACTATTTTCATGTGTTTATATATTATAATTAACATTTGGTAGGAAAAAATAAGCATATAATATTCATGTGACATTTGGCCCATTTAAATATGTTTACCTTATTAAAAGCCTTTGACCGGTACTTAATGGTTAAGTTAAATATCTCAATAAAACAAACTCTACTAATATTATTTGTTGAGTTATTGTGCAGAATTTGTAGGGATGAAATCAAGGAAATCAAAGTTGTTAAAACAAACCTGCCTAATTAAGAAAGTAAACTAAAGAAATCAATTCTGCCAGTGACGTAGAAAAGATTTTCAGTTTCCAGAGATTCAAAAGATCACCACGTGTCACCAGAAGAAGCCACAAGAAGAATGATCCCAAGATCCCTCTACCCCACCGCGGATCCGCGGCCAAACCCACCAAATGGCCGCGGTTCCGCCGCAAATCTAAGGAGTTGGGATGTGAGATTTTTATGTTGGGATCCTAACTGCTAGTTACCAAATTAGGAAGCTAGGGTTCTGGCTCTGGGACTATAAATAAGGACCGAGAGCCTCTTGGAAAAATTATCAAGCTGACGAGATCACGAAGTCCAAGACGGCTCACGCATCCAGTCTGATCATCAACTGTTCATCTACCACCTTAGAAGAGATCGAGAAGCAAACTTGGTTTTTGTAATTATTTTCTAAGAAATAAAAGTGTACTTGATCTTGTTGATTAATAAAAGTAGTTTATTTTATTGCATTTTATTTTTTTCATGATTTCTATCTCTTCTTATCCCAACATGCGCGAGTAATTCTTCGCTTGTTAGGGTTCATGGGATTAGGGTAGGTTAATGGATGATGAAGACCCTTAAATTCTTTTTAAGTCCTATAAAGTTTATAAACTTTATCAAAAGAATAGATAACATCCTAATTGGGCGCGTTACCAATTCATTTCTAGTCTCGACCGCGATTAGAGATTAGATTAACAATTGTTTTGGTAAAGGCTAGAAATGAACGGAGTTCCATATCGAGATAGGGGTTAAGAGTGTGAACCCTTTTTCCCTCCAGAAACCCTAATCTACATGCATCACCGTCGTTCTAGTTTTAAATCTATTAAAGGATAAAAAGAGTAATCTTTAATTAATCATCCATGACTACTAAATCCCAATGAACCCTACAAGCCCCCTTCTACTATAAAACCTATATCCGTAGTTAATCTAGATCTATATTTTGCATCCGTGTTTAACGTAGATCTAGAAACTATTTCCACTATTCTTTATTCTTACCCTTTCTCAACACGCCTAAAGTAAGAATAAAAGGTTCCACGTTTCCCTGAGGACGACCCGTACTCATCTCGGTCTAGCTACACGCGACACCGTTATTGATTGCGTTAACTACTACACATAAATTCAAGATCAATCAAGCGCCCAGTGCCTCACGTGTTCCTCACGTGGGCGCCACAAAAAAGAGGAAAGTGCTTAGTACTCCACAAAAATCAAAACGGCTGAGTGTTCAACATTCATTGGGCAACGCCCAGCGCCGTACGTGAAAAGCACGTGGAAGCCATAAAAGTGCCTAGCACTCCATATAAAGACAAAATGATTAAAGTGTTGAACACTTATTGGGCAATGCTCATGATTGAAAGCTCCACATGATTATATGTGGGTGTCAGAACTCAAATAAGTGCTCAGCACTTTTGCATAAAAAGGGGACTGAATAAACAGATCCCACTTTTCAAAAAAAAGGGGGTAGACTAAGCAGACTAAAGCCCAAATTGGCTAAGTCGCTAAAGTCTTACAACTGAGTCCAAATGCTCTGTTGCGTGGTCTTAAATAAAAAAGATCCTAAAATGTTGTTAAGTCGATCTTAGTCTCAAATTGGACTAATGTATCCTTAGCAAAAAACAAATCGAGCCCTAAAATGCTGACATACATTTAAGCCGATCTCAATCTCAAACTAGATTAACAGTCCTTAAATAAAACAAACCCAAATCTAAAAATATACAGATTTAGACTAATCCATACCCTACGGGCGACTACATAAAATAATCTCCGTGTACAGTTCACGGGCAACCAAAACAAACAAAAACAGACATGACACGAAGTGAACTGCTGGAGAAGGAGAAAGTGGTTATCGCAATGCGGTAACGTAATTAACTGCAGGGGCTTGCGCCTGCAGGGAAGAGCGTCCCCATAATAAAAACCCCCTCGTAAAACAGGAGGAATCTGATGAAGTCTGCTACAACGGCCACATCCGTCCAAACCTCCGATATACGGTGCCATAAATCAACTTGGTATCTTCGGAGAGGTGGACGGATAAATCCAAATAGCATTTGCCCCCAAATTCAGGCAAGATGATCCATCCTAGTTCGTCTCTGTTTTCGGTGGTAAACAAATTCTGGCACGCCCGGTGGGACCTTTTCCTCTTTCCACTCCACATTTCGTGTGTCGTGTTTCGCGAATGAAATAGTGGTTCTCCATGGTTGCCCTTAGATTTGAGGTACTAAAATTTGGTGTCTTACTCATGTACAGAGAAATTCGATGGCTTCCAAATGCACCTCTTGCAACAACGACTCTCACTCCACCCCGGCTGGAGGAGTGACTTATGGACCCAACGCGGTGTCAATTTTCTCAATGCCAGTAGGGCAAGTAACACAAGCCACTACTGGATTGTTCTTCGGGACCATGCTCCCACAAGTGAGTTTCGGTGCTTCAGCACCGCAAGAAGAAGCTCCCAGGAGGTCGGTCTTCAATCGACTGGAAACCGCAACGGCTCATCTCAACGAGATGTCCAAAGCCGGCATCTCAGTCTTTAACTGGCTGAGCCGAAACTCAAACGGGCCCGTAAAGAAGCCCGTGATACTTGAAGGGGCTGCCCCAAAACGGATAGCCCTCGCAACTCCTATAGGTGAAGCCGTTAAAGGTGCTTCACCCATCAGACGATCAGTTTTCGAAAGGCTGGTCGTTTCTACCTAAGCTCTGTTAAGGACGTCGGTCTTCAACAGGCTGCCACCAACAGAAACCCCTCAGCAAAGCCCGGGGCATGAAGACGCCGCTTCCAAAACTAAGGCGGTCCCTGCTTCAAGGCACGCTCGACGTCGCCACTGGCGCCGAGTGAGAAAAGCTGGGGGCAACTCCCCCTCTGGACTCATCCCACCAGCTCCAATGGAGGAAGTTGACGCTGCTGTTCCAACCGGGAATAGCTTTGATATTCTTAGGAGGGTACGCAAGAACTATCCAACAACGGTGCTAAAGAAATCGCCTCCGCCTGCAGAAGCCACAATGCAGACAAAGACGGAGCAGCCCCATTAGCGGTTCTCCTCGCTAATTCACAGGGTCTGGAGAAAAGTCCAGGACTTTGTGATTGATGATCATTCTCATCGACCGAAGAAACTGAAGGCTCGACAAGAAAAAGACTACTCCTCCGCCATACAACGGGGGACTTCTTCTACACAGGTGCCCGTCATAACGGCTCCTTCAACTTCGACCTCCTACAAAAGGATGAGGCCAGAGAAAATCCCACCGCCGGCGGAAAATTCCAAAAGTGATGGACCCAAATGCCCCAAGTTTGGGGGCATGATCGTACATATGGTCTACATGGCTTCGGGGAAAGAAGAAAGCCGTGCCTCTGTGAGTCACCGACCGCAAACTCGGTCGCTGACAAAAGCTCAGGAGCAACAACCAAAGCTCCAAGAAATGCTGAACAAAATGGTAGCACTCATCGGACAAAAAGAAAGTCCAGATACAAGGGGCCGAACAACGCCAAGAGCAAGAAACTGATACAGAGTTCCTGCGGATGGTGCTTGAAAAAAAGACAAAGAAGCTGCTGAGCAAGACACCAACATAAAGCAGATGGCGCTCTTATTCCAGGATATGGTTGGAATGATGATTCAACCAGAACCCCGAGCTGAAGAGCCGCCAATAATCATCGAGGACGACAGAGGGGAAATATCAAACCCTCTTCCGGTTTTATCAACAGCCAAGAAGGAAACGATCTCCAAGGGTTCTTTTGATGATTATATAGCTCAACAAATAAGAGCTCATCAAGCTAATGAAGCGGCTGGCCAAATCGTCAGAACTGGGCGGCTGTATCCAGGCTGGTATGACCAAATGAAATACCCGCTGGGATACACGATCCCCAAGTTCCATATGTACAAAGGGACATGCAACCCCTACAAACACATAGCGCAGTTCAGCGCTCTGTGCGGCAACACTGGAGGCGACGAAAAACTGTTGCTTCACCAGTTCGTTAGCACCCTGTCAGAGACGGCCTTTGAATGGTACTCAGAGCTCCCAAATGACTCCGTGAAAACATTCACAGAGATGGAACTGCTATTCACCCAACGGTTCGCCAGCGCAAGCGAGCGCCCCCCGATTACAGCATTAATCAATGCCAGGGTAAGGCCAGGAGAAACTTGGGTCCAATACGCGATTCAGTGGTGGAACCTATGGTCAAAGTGCGAACAACGCATTGAAGAATCTCCCGCCGTGGGCATGTTCATCGGGACTCTTGATCCTCAAACGATTGTATCCCAGTTTATGACATTCTTCAAGCTAACCACCTTCCAGGCTTTGATCGATAAACTGGCTCAAATGGACCAGATGGGCCACGGGCCTTCCTCCTCAAACAAGGACCCTCGAAATAACAAGGGTAAAGGGAAAGCGGCCTTCGTTGCCAATACTCAACAACAATTGAGTGACCCAAAACCGGCTGCTCGCCAAAACAACACACGTCCGTGCCTATCCTTAGAAGAAAGACTAGGACATGCTTATTAGTTTTCCCGCGACAAGATGAGGAGGCTGTTCGAATTGGCGACGCGAAATAAACTCATTACATTGCCAGACCCACTGCAACCCGGCGACGTCAACAACCTTAACTACTGCTCCTATCATAGAATGGCGAGCCACCCAATTGAGGATTGCTACATCTTCAAAAGCTGGGTCGAGGACCAGTATCAACAGGGGAAATTCGCGCTGTCTGAGAACTAGAGGGTAAATCCACCACAGAAGCATACTCCCAAAAAGGTTGATGTGCTGGGGGCATCATGCTCACTCGTGGAAGAAACTCCACGGGAAGTCGTCCTTTCAGTAAAAACCAAAAGAATGCTGAAGGATCTACATGCATGTCAATCAGTCAGGTGGAAAAGCCCACTTGAACCTGAAATCATCGAAGGGATGCTGAAACCGCGTCCTGTACCGAAAGTTGTTGACAAAGGGCAAAACCCTCAAATCAAGCCTTCGAAGTCTTCGAGGAAAAAGAAGAAGACCAAGAAGCCTGTGCAGCCTGCCGAGTATGACGACAAGCGCACAAACCTATAAAAGTACATTGACGTGCTGGAGGAGTACAACCAGAAGGCGCGGACACCAGTCACGCTCGAAGAGTTTTTCAAGCATATCCTTGATAACGAAGACAATGACAGCGATGAGGGAAATGACTCATAAGGAGACACCGAAGACTATGTAGCAAGTTGCCACATGGTCTCCCATTCGTCGTTAAATAAAGAAAAAGCTCTCTCAGTATCAGAAAACAACGCGGAGGAACTGGGGGTAGATTCGGCACTAAAATCCTCGGAACTGCCAGAAGAAGACCCGATTGATAGGCTGTTAAATGAAACCATTCAAAAAAGCAAAACTGACCGAGAACGTGAAACAGTCATATACGAAAGGGCTAAGCGTCAGTGTCAGGAAGAAGAAGCTGCGGCAAGGATGAGTCGTAAAGTACTCCCACCAAACCAAAACACACCTGCTACAAATAAAAGCAGGATCAAAATAGAGAAGTGGTTCGCCGAAGCCCTGTCAATGGGGATGAAGCTGCCACCTCTCATAGGAAACACTCCTAGGGTCATATGCCTCAACGGAGAGGATTCACATCCAGATTACTGCTTATATCATCGGAGGATTACCTACCCCACCGAGGAATGCAGTGTCTTTAAGAAGTGGTGGCAAGGATACGTTGCCCATCAAAAGCACTTTAAGAGGATGAAGCGCGAAGCTCGTTGATGGAAAAAAGTGCGACAGATGCGCGTGAAAAAACAGCTGGCAACTGTCATATGGTTGATACCAGTCCGGAAGGGAAAAAACCCCAAGTTCTTACTTTCGGGAGCGATTTTAAGGACGAAATATCCCTCAGCCCTCTCTTCAAAGACTTCACCTCCGAAAAAGAAAAAGAGGAGAAGAACTGTGAGAATATTCAGTTGCGTAACCGCACACTACCTGAAAAGAACCTCGGACCCACAAACAAAGGTTCGAGCAGAAAAGACAAGGAAAAGAGAAAATCTCTGAGGGAATTGTGCTCGATGATGGGGCAGTCAAAGAACTTACAGCAAAGGACCCATTTAGGAAAAACAAGGTGGATTACAATGTCCTAGCTCATCTGAGAAAAATACCCTCGTAACTAAGCATATTAGATGCTCTCCTCCTGTCCAAGGAAGCGCGGGAGTCTCTGATCAAGGCATTACAAGAG
The DNA here is from genome assembly GCA_030015575.1 of Agapanthus africanus. Lineage (NCBI taxonomy): Eukaryota > Viridiplantae > Streptophyta > Magnoliopsida > Asparagales > Amaryllidaceae > Agapanthus > Agapanthus africanus. The sequence goes on from JASDDO010000019.1 coordinate 285,625,939, forward strand.
CCCGATCAGTTCCAAGCATTCCTCGCAGAAGAGAAGATAAAGGACGAGCTGGCGGAGGTCCACACAGCTGACATTACACGCAGCGATGAAGATCTCCTCGGTACATGTGAAAATTGTAGGGTTACTAGGCACTGTCACAAGGGTCTATAAGGCATCAACCATGCCCGATTTAAATTTTAGACGTGCCGAACAACCCTAACCAAGATCTTAGACTAGAGATTAGGCGAAACAAAGCAAGTAAACAACTTTACTTCTAAGAGTTAGGGATTACAACCTTTGTAGTCCGTTCCTTCACTTCTAAAGCTCCGTGTTGAGGTCCCTTCGCTGCGATCATCGAGTATCAGGACACTAGAGAGGCTCCACAAAAGAAAGATGCAAGCTTGCTTCCGATCTTCGATAACTAAGATGATCTACCTTGAAGAAACTCAAACCCAAGCTCTTGCTTTGCCAATCAAGTATTAGCAAAGCAAACACCCTAACCTAAGTGGCTAGAATAGAAGAGGATGATGGAGTAGGAATTTAGCTCTCATTTATTTTCTATTTCTCACTTATTTTCATCACTTCACAAAAAGCTAGAAAGCTTTTCATGCAAGGAAAAAGAAGGAAGAAGATGATCAATCATTTTGTGATGAATAATGAATTGTCATTATCATTACAAATGCAACCCATGGTTAAAGATGAAGAGGCTAACCATGTAGAGAGTTTACTAGTGTTAAGAGTTTGGGTTGGGTTAAAGAATATCTCACAAAATATCAACACAAATATCTTTGCAAGAAAACAAAACAAAAGCTTTTAGAAAAAATTAACCCAAATCAAACCCTAACCATGTTTAATCTCCACTAATCATGTTGCATTAGTAATCATAACTTGTTACAATATTATATATTACATATACAATATTTATTGTAACAAAATAAAATAATACAATTAACATATATCACATATATATCAATGTATTACCCGAGTGAGAAAAAGAATCTTTTAGTGAGCTTATATTAGTTAATGTAATTTAATATATCAAATATATAATTATACATTAAATTATCGAATCAACACTTGATCCGATAATCCGGCTATTTCACAAATAACCGACTAATATAATCTGTATCAGTTCATCGAATCAACACTTGATCCGATGACTCGGCTATATCATATATACCCGGCCGATATCACATATCGCGAGAATCTAATACGGTATCGCATACCTGTATTATTCTCGGTCCCGCACATATCACATATGTGCTCCTACTTCGTTTTGCCTGAGCCAGGAAACCTCTGTGTAGGACTCTAAAGAATCGTCAATACGCCGGCAGTAGGTGATGATCATATCAAACACCCACAAGCTGCAAGCGGATAGCTAAACGTAACAGCCACCCAAGTATTGAGCGATCAGAAGATCAACAAGCAAGCCTGTACATTCTCCCGTGAATCCAACCAGTAACACTCCCGTACAGTCCGGTCTCTTCGTCTGATATGTTGCATATCTCGCTTAGGGGTGGTAAACGTCAGACCCCAGTAGCTTGATAAGTCGTGTCGATATGAGGTCCATAACAGTTCGAGAAACTACTGATAACACTTACCAGTAAATCTCAGCAATCTTGGCCAGGGATTTCCAGTTATAGCCAATCGAACACAGCGCAACATCAACTCCGTATACTGGGAGAGACGAAACCCTTCCTATCGCTCATTTCCTCCATGTGATTCGGGACTGTACCCAAAAGCTACCTTTTTGCACGCCCTCTTGGATGTGGTATGATGGAAATCAAAGCACGGTAGGAATTATACAAGACTCTATGACGATCTCGAGTCTACAGACTAACCTGTACCAGTGTCACCAGAGAACTGCCATCTGACATGAGGTATAATACCATCTGGGAGTTCTTGGCGAGTCCGTCGAGTGTACCCAGTCTCCACTGAGCACCCGTATACCTTCTCTGATGTCAAACACCAATAGATATGAGATCATCCATCGCCCATCATATGGGTCAAGAAGCGCATACGCTAGTTTACTCTAGAGTATCGATGCCCTGTCTCGATACTCCCACGACTAGGAACATCTGAAGGATGTACTTGGCGACTACACTATCCCCACTAGTATGATCCGCATCATAGTCCTGGTAGTCAAGTACTCATCCTAAGGGCTTTATCAATATGTAACATAGAGACAATCTGAGTATATGTTAAGATAAAGAGTAACCAGATAGCATACTATCATGTCGAGCAAGAAAGTCCTCCCTATATATGTCCAAGCATCCACTACAATATACATCGCATGTACAGTAATAGCCTTTAGGTCATACATATAACTAACAATCTCCCACTTGCACTAGGGCCATCTGTTGTGGTATCGCATACCCAACATTCAGCTGTGGTTGAAGTATCTCATACTCAACCATCCCATAATAGTCTCTACTGGGAAATAGGCCTTTGTGTGTGGATCCGCGCTGTTGTCCTCTGTGTCTACTCTCCTAACCTCGATCTCCCTGGAGATCAACCATCTCCATGATCAGGTAATACTGCCTAAGAATTATATCTGGATTTCTGATGGGACGGGGGTTCCTTGGCAAAAGCCAAAACTCCATTGTCACGCAATGGTAGGAACGAAGTTCATCTCATGAACCTATATATATCTAGACTGCCTCTTTGGTAGCATCCTTGGTAGTGATTTATCCTGCCTTTATCGTCTAGTATGTCACGGTATCTAGCTTGGAACTCTTCCAACATACCGTCCCTCCACTGAGGGTAAAAGACAATGCCTGCGACTGACATTCAGTCGTCCTTACCACCCTGGAACCATTCCAGTGATTCTTCCCAGGATCGATTGATACCATCTCACTAAAACTAGTAAGAATCCTAACATCCAATTAGATCTATCTCATAGATCCAAAACCCAGGATTTAGGAGGTATCGCTTTGATCCTATATGGAGAATCCTTGTGATAAGCGGAGATTGACCGATCGTAGCATAGGAAACTCCTTCCCTATCAAGAGTATGTCATCCACGTATAATACGAGGATCACCACCATACTCCCTACTACCTTTTTGTATATATAAGGTTCATCTACCATTTTGATGAAGTCAACTCTTTGACTACTCCATCAAAACAGACGTTCCAACTCCGCGATGCCTGATTTATCACATAAAACATCTTGCACACGTTTTCGCTGCTCCCACTGTCTACGAAGCCCTCTGGCTGTGTACTTATAGACGCTCTCTTCCAAATCAACATTTAGAAAAGCAGTTATGACACCCAACCGCCAGATATCGTAGTCATGGTATGTAGCCGTGGCAAGTAGGATCTGGATGGACTGAAGCATAGTTTTGAAAGTCTCAACTTTTCCATTTACACCAAGTAATCTTCTCAAGATATACTTGCTCCTGATGGGGATTTAACCCTTCAGATAAAGCAACCAAAGTCCATACTTTGTTGGTGTATAAGGATTCCATCTCAGATCGCTAAGCATCCAGCCATTCTCACAGAGTCCCCACTCCTGATGGCCTGCTCGAAACAAGTTGGGTCATCATCTCATGATGCAATCCTCGCTCCTACTTTCATAGAGAAAACCGAAGTTTCTCTCAGGTGGGTGAGGAACCCTACTAGATCGGCGGAGAGCCTGAGGTTCGTTGGTTACTATTGAATCCTTTGGTTCTACAGAATCATCAGCTGCAGTTTTGTATAGCTGGAACTCTTTCCAGTTCTACCTTATGACCACTAATTTCTTCACAAGAAATTCCCTTTCACAAAGGTGGCATGCTGAGAAACAAAAACACCTTTTTTTTCCCCAGTTTGGTAAAAGATATTCCCTTACGAATACTTGGGATATCCAATAAACTTCCACAGAACTGAATTTGCCTCGAGCTTATCCGGATTTTGCTTTTAGACATAGGCCGGACAACCCCAAATCTTAACTTACTTAAGATATGGGCTCTTCCCATTCCATATCACATATGGAGTGGTAGGCAACAGATTTGATTGGAACCCTATTCAATAGGTATGCAGCTTCACAAGTGCATAACTCCCAAAAGGAAATAGGAAACTCAGTAGTACTCATCATAGAGCGCACCATATCTAATAGGGTGTGAATGCTCCGCCCCGATACACCGACGTGCTGTGGTGTATATGAAGGAGTAATGCTGAGAGAGAATCTCATTCTCCTTTAGAATAGTCCAGGATCTCCGTGCTCAAGTATTCTCCTCCCTGATCTCATCAAAGGACATAATACTTATACCCATTTTTGGTTCTCTACTTCTAACTTATATTCTGTGAATATCTCAAAAGCTTCGGACATGTGTTTTAACAGGAACACATGTCTGAATCTTGAGAGATCATCAGTGAATGTAATGAAGTACAAAGAACCGGTCCTGGCATGTATAGACAAGGAACTTACATACATCATCATGTATCAATCCCAAGAGTTCACTAACTCTTTCTCTGTTTCCAATAAACAGAGCTATGGTCATCTTATCTTTATGACATGACCGACAAGTTTCACAAGATGTAAATTCAAACTAATTTAAATATGCATCTAAATGTAACTTCAGCTAGTCGGGTCACATTGATATGACCTAGTCTACAATACCTCAAGAAGGATTCGTTCATTTCTGAACTCTTCCTCTTGTGTGTGTTCTTTACATTAAGAACTGTGGTTTGATTTAGAACGTCTATGCTTTTAGATAACGTGCCTGAACCGATCAACTCTTGATATAGGAAATGTTCAAAACATTATCCAACAATACAAAATTATATCCTTCTTTACTAATAAAGATACTGATATGATGTTGTATATCAGGTTCGGTATCTAATAACATTCGTTCAGAATCAATTTATTTGTTAATACAGGGTGAAAACTACCAACAGACTTGGCTGCAACACTTGCACCATTTCTATCTCATGAAACTTATCACCCGTTCTCAGTTCTCTACCTATCTGTAGCCCATGTAACAAAATACATATGTGGGATCCTGATCCGGTATCTCATACCCAGGACGTAAAGGATACTGAGAAACGGTTCTCTGTAATGAACACACCCGAAGAAGATGCATTAGCATGCACTTTCTTCGTTTGGGCGGCATGGCAATTCTGGTAATCCCCTATTTCCTGCTCAGTCTTATAACAATTATAAGTTGGAGCGGGACCAACGTTCCCCAGCTCAGTATAACAAGCGGGTTCGGTCAATACATCCGTATTATTATCTTGATTAAGGCGTGATATGGTCGCTACCTGGAGAAAGAGAGAAGAAAACACTCAGCGTATGCTCTTACAAGATTAGATTGGTTATTAATATATCTAATCAGGATGTCTCCCACTGTTTTAGTCAAATCTTCCTTCAAACTCTAAAAGGAAAGACTAGCCAGGATTAATTACACCCTATAAGTTCGCCAATCTTTCAGCCGGGCCAGTGCCAGTACTTTGAGGGAGGTTCCCCGTGCTTTCGCACGGACCTAATTAAAGTAAACCTCGTTTTCCCAGGGGTGTAACCCCGTTAACACCTTTCTAGACACCTACTTGATCGGCTAATTGTAATGTGTAAAACTCTCCCAGGAGTAACTCTTACTCGCAGCGGGTATCGGGATCCAACTATCTCATAGAAGGTATGCAATCTCATTGCAAATTTCAACACTTGAAATTCCCAATAATATTTTACCCCTAGCGTCCTATGACCTTAACGCAGGCCAACAAACTATAGTCCGCTAGTCAAGTTCAACCCATCATTTCCCGATTGAATTAAATCTACCCGCACGACCCTTGACGCGGGCCAACAAAGTCGCATGACTATCCTAATCCAATCGCATCATATGCTTTAGCAGATAAGCATAAATAGCTACCGCACACTACGCCTTGACGCAGGCCAACAAACGTAGCACGAATACTATGAAATACTTATCTGAAATGACGGAGAGCTACGACAGGTTTTTAAGAAAACCTTTTGCGTAATGAACTTGATATCGTTGTAGAATCGAGTGATTTTTAAATGGAGTGTTTTTGAGGCCTTTTCTAGTTTCACTAAAGAGGTCACTCCCGGTGAAGGGATCGTCGGCTCTTTCCTCATCGAATAAGGTGCAGGATATTTCACAAATATCACTATGCAAAGCAAAAACTATAGAAACAATCAAAAGACAAACCGAGTTTGTAGCAACTGCTAGTTTCGCTAAAGAGGTCACTCCCGGTGAAGGGATCTCGGCTCTTTCCTTATCGAATAAGGTGCTGGATATTCTACAAGGAATACCGCTATGCAAAGCAAGAACTAGAGCTATCAGTTTTTAAACAAGTTTCTACAATATCTTTAGCTTTCTTTTATTTCATTAATTTCATTAATGAAGTCCCATTTTAATATGCTTCACAAGAATCATATTTGAAATGAAATCAGCAATATAACATATATCTCATATATATAATATAAACATTCGTCTCAGGCAGTAATATGATCTCATCACAGAACATTGCAGCAGAAGAACATATATGAAATATTGGATATTCTAGGATGTCCGTGTTTTAATACGAGCCTGTATAAAACAAGGATTCCACGGTCGTGATGAATAGCCAAACCCACATCCCTAGACCCCTACGAGAGCGGCAAGCAACACTGCTAATTCTAGGGTTAGGAGACCCGGTCTCGACTCCTCGAGATGGTCTCCCACTGGACTCTAGAACCCGGTTACTTATGCTCTCCACCTTGGGTCTACCTAATGCAGAAAAGTAAATAATATACAATGGTGACATCATCCTCATCTCGAAAGTGCCCCAATAAAAGAATATTACATACAAATGAATTTTACATGAATGAAAAAGAAAAACTGTCATCTCACATAAAACCCCCGGCTATTCAAACACGACGATCCAATATAACATATCACAGCAACACATAATATCACATATCATCAACGTAAGTAAATATGCGTATCCCAGTTGTCGTTGATGTATAGCAAAGAAACCGGTGATACACCACATATTACACTTACGGTCGCAGAAAAGAAAATGTAAAACTACAACAGTTAGAATCCGCAACCTTCTTAGACATCGCATGCCTAACTAAATGAATTCCTTAGATATCGCATGCCTAACAATTATAAACCCCGCATTTTAGTCTCAATATAGAAAACACTTTTCAATATCTAGTCGGGCAATTCAACAAGATTCCCGACAACCTGATCGAATGCTCGTCGAAAACTTTAGTAGACGGCCGCACCCCCGATGCCGTCGACGAAGTGCACTAAGGCGGAACACCGCTGCCGCGAGCACCCGAACGGATGCTTTTGGCGACGAGGTTCTCCTACAGTCACTTGGTCGGGGCTATGGGGCATGGCTGTCTACTAAGTTTACCCGGTGAGTATCCGCGTACGATATGTGATTGCAATGGACTTTTGATCGCATCAAAATTCCGTGGCAACCGATCATCTGAGACTAAACTGCTAGATTTATAACATTCAAATTAGTTATCTTATAACTACTTGTGGATTCCAAATATTGTATCACATTCCAGATAAATAGACAATGTTAAACTTTCCGATCGAATAAACAAACACCCAAGATTTCCCAAATGGCTCAACACTTGAGCGGAGTTTAAAAGCATCCATCACATGCCACAGTACCAATGGTCCAGCCGTAGAAGGGTCAAACCAACGCCTCACATGTGGCAACGCCGTACTGCCCTAAACCCTAAGGTTTAGAGGCAGTTCAGACGGTCACATAATCGAGTTAAGGTTTGTGTTCTTTTAGAGGGTCCACCGCGTTATTTGCACGACGAAGAACGTTCTTAAACTACGGAAAAATCCAACACATGGAAATTTTCCGGCAGGGGAAAAGGTGAGTTATTGATATCCGTTCGAACTTTTTAACACGTTCTAAGTTACCCGGAAAAAATAAATGAAGTTATACTTTCCGATTGAATCAACGAGTTCCCAATAATTCCCAAAAGGCTCAACACTTGAGTAGAATTAAAAATTCCCAGAATTATGAAAAAGGACCTAAGAATAAATACATGAAGTAGTGGGCCCCAACTCCAAATTTTGGCCGCGGAACCGCCGCCAATCGCGTGGTTTGGCCGCGGTTCCGCGGTCAGGTGAGGGAGTTGGTGGTCCGTACTTTACAGTAATTCTTATATTTTCCTGCATGATTTTCTGAGTATTTTTAATATGAAAAATGTCAACTTTTGAAAAAATTTCCAGAAACTAGGATTTAACAGGTATTCGGAGTTCGATCGGACTTTAAACTTCGCCTAGACTTCGCCTAAAGCTCTAGCTTGGCTCTGATACTACTGTAGGGTAACTAGGCACTGTCACAAGGGTCTATAAGGCATCAACCATGCCCGATTTAAATTTTAGACGTGCCGAACAACCCTAACCAAGATCTTAGACTAGAGATTAGGCGAAACAAAGCAAGTAAACAGCTTTACTTCTAAGAGTTAGGGATTACAACCTTTGTAGTCCATTCCTTCACTTCTAAAGCTCCGTGTTGAGGTCCCTTCGCTGCGATCATCGAGTATCAGGACTCTAGAGAGGCTCCACAAAAGAAAGATGCAAGCTTGCTTCCGATCTTCGATAACTAAGATGATCTACCTTGAAGAAACTCAAACCCAAGATCTTTCTTTGCTAATCAAGTATTAGCAAAGCAAACACCCTAATCTAAGTGGCTAGAATAGATGAGGATGATGAAGTAGGAATTTAGCTCTTATTTATTTTCTATTTCTCACTCATTTTCATCACTTCACAAAAAGCTAGAAAGCTTTTCATGCAAGGAAGAAGAAGGAAGAAGATGATCAATCCTTTTGTGATGAATAATGAATTGTCATTATCATTACAAATGCAACCCATGGTTAAAGATGAAGAGGCTAACCATTGTAGAGAGTTTACTAGGGTTAAGGGTTTGGGTTGGGTTAAAGAATATCTCACAAATATCAACAGAAATATCTTTGCAGGAAAACAAAACAAAAGCTTCTAGAAGCTTCTAGAAAAAATTAACCCAAATCGAACCCTAACCATGTTTAATCTCCACTAATCATGTTGCATTAGTAATCATAAATTGTTACAATATTATATATTACATATACAATATTTATTGTAACAAAATAAAATAATACAATTAACATATATCACATATATATCAATGTATTACCCGAGTGAGAAAAAGAATCTTTTAGTGAGCTTATATTAGTTAATGTAATTTAATATATCAAATATATAATTATACATTAAATTATCGAATCAACACTTGATCCGATAATCCGGCTATTTCATAAATAACCGACTAATATAATCTGTATCAGTTCATCGAATCAACACTTGATCCGATGACTCGGCTATATCACATATACCCGGCCGATATCACATATCGTGAGAATCTAATACGGTATCGCATACCTGTATTATTCTCGGTCCCGCACATATCACATATGTGCTCCTACTCCGTTTTTCCTGAGCCAGAAAACCTCTGTGTAGGACTTTAAAGAATCGTCAATACGCCGGCAGTATGTGATGATCATATCAAACACCCACAAGCTGCAAGCGGTCAGCTAAACACAACAGCCATCCAGGTATTGAGCGATCAGAAGATCAACAAGCAAACCTGTACATTCTCCCGTGAATCCAACCAGTAACACTCCCGTACAGTCCGGTCTCTTCGTCTGATATGTCGCATATCTCGCCTAGGGGTGGTAAACGTCAGACCCCAGTAGCTTGATAAGTCGTGTCCATATGAGGTCCATAACAGTTCGAGAAACTACTGATAACACTTACCAGTAAATCTCAGCAACCCTGGCCAGAGATTTCCAGTTATAGCCAATCGAACACAGCGCAACATCAACTCCCTATACCGGGAGAGACGAAACCCCTTCTATCGCTCATTGCCTCCATGTGAATCGGGACTGTACCCAAAAGCCACCTTTTTGCACGCCCTCTTGGACGTGGTATGATTAAAATCAAAGCACAGTGGGAATCACACAAGACTCTATGACGATCTCGGGTCTACTGACTAACCTGTACCAGTGTCACCAGAGAACTGCTATCTGACGTGAGGTATAATACCATCTGGAAGTTCTCGGCGAGTCCGTCCAGTGTACCCAGTTTCCACTGAGCACCCGTATACCTTCTCTGATGTCAAACACCAATGGATATTGTAGGGTTGCTAGGCACACTCATGAGGTTCTACAAAGCATCTACCATGCCAAAATCAAAATTTTTATGTGCCGAACAACCCTAATCTAGATTGTTTGCTAGAGATTAGGCAAAAAAAAAAGCAAGTAAACTACTTTACTACTAAGTGAAAGGGATTACAACCTTTGTAGATCCGGTCCTTCACTTCTAATGCTCCGTGTTGCGTCCCTTCACTGCGATCATCGGGATCCCGGACCCTGGCGATGGTTTCTTCGGAGAAATGAGCGGGCTAGGTCGTTGACTTCGAGGCCGAAGATGATCTACGTCGAGGAGACTCAAACTCAAGCTCCATCTTCACTTGGTCATGAATTTTGTGAAGAGAGCACCCTATACTACATGGCAAGTGGTAGAGGATGAAGAAATAGGAAGTGGGTTCACTTTGGATTTGGATTTCTCACTCTTAATCTTTACTTGAAAAATTCTAGAAAGCTTTTCTTCACCTGAAGAAGAGGAAGAAGATGGAAAAAGAATATGAATGAATTATGAATTAACTAAAATGAATAATCAAGTGAAGTATATCATAATGCAACCATGGGTGAGTTAACCTTTGTAGAGACTAAACCCTAGTTTAAGTTAATAGTTAGGTTATGAAAATCTCATGCAAAACAAAATGGTTGGACTTTGTCAAAGATGCTTGAAAGCTTCATGAAGCTTCAAGCAAAGACAAAGAAGGCCACCAATTTGTTTTACCAAAATAATTAAAAACCTAAATCATTAACTTAAATATGGTGTAAGTCATACACACACCCAAGTTTGCATGTATCATCAATCATGATACAAACTAGTGCACAAACATATATCACATATACAACTTGTGCACATCAAGTGAGAAAATCAATCTTAAGTGAACAAATACTAGTTAATGTAAAGTAATATATCAAATATATAATTATAAATTAAATCATTAAATCAATACTTGATTTAATGATCCTGTTATATCGAATATAACCGACTAATATCTAGTGTATCAATGTATCGAATCAACACTTGATTCGGTAACCCGACTGTATCACATATAACCGTCCGATGATAAAAATCGCGAGAATGGAACACAGTATCACAAACTGGTATTATTCTCGGTCCCGCACATATCTCATATGCGCTCCTATTTCATTTCGCTTGAGCAAGGAAAACTCTGTGTAGGACTCTAAAGACTCGTCAATACGCCGGCAGTAGGCGGTGATCATATCAATCACCCACAAGCCGCAAGTGGTCTGCTAAACGTAACGGCTACCCGGGTATTGAGCGATCATAAGATCAACGAGCAAGCCTCCTCACACTCCTGCGAATCCAATCAGTAACACTTACCGCACAGTCCGGTCTGTTCCTCTGATATGACGCATATCTCTCCTAGGGGTGGTAAACGTCATACCCCAACAACTTGATAAGTCATGCCGATGTAAGGTCCATAACAAGCGTGAAACTACTGATAACACTTACCAGTAAATCACTGCAACCCTGGCCAGGGATTTCCAGTCATGGCCAGTCGAGCATAGCGCAACATCAACCCCCAATACCGGGAGAGACGAATCCCCTCCGATCGCTCATTGCCTCCATGTGAATCGGGACTGTACCCAAAAACCACCTGTTTGCACGACTCAGTAGAGCCGTGGTAGGGTGGTAATCAAAGCGCAGTAGGAGACACACAAGACTCTATGACGATCTCGGGTCAACAGACTAAGCTGTACCAGTGTCACCAGAGAACTGCTATCTGACGTGAGGTATAATACCATCTGGGAGTTCTCGGCGAGTCCGTCCAATGTACCCAGTCACCACTGAGCACCCGCATACCATCTCTGATGTCAAACACCAATAGATATGGGATCATCTATCGCCCATCACATGGGTCGAGAAGATATACGCTAGTCTACTCTGGAATATCGATGCCCCGTCTCGATATTCCCACGACTAGGACAATGAAGGATGTACTCATTGACTACCCAGGCCCCACTAGTATGATCTACATCATAGTCCTGGAAGTCGAGTACACATCCTAATGGCTTTATCAACATGTAACAGAGAGACAGTAAGTATACATGTTAAGATAAAGAGCAACCAGATAGCATACTATCATGTCGAACAAGAAAGTCCTACCTATATATGTCCCAGCATCCACTACAATATACATCTCATGTACAGTAATGGCCTCTAGGGCATACATATAACTAACAATCTCCCACTTGCACTAGGGCCATCTGTAGCAGTGGTTGCAGTATCTCATACTCAACCATCCCTTAGAAGTCTCTCTCTGGGAAAAAGCCTTTGTGAGTGGATCCGCCGTGTTGTCCTCTGAGTCTTCTCTCCTAACCTCGATCACCGTGGAGATCAACTATCTCCATGATCAGGTGATGCTGCCTCAGAATATGTCTGGGTCACTGATGGGACCAGGGTTCCTGGGCCAAAGCCACACCTCCATTGTCACACAATGGTAGGAACCTAGTTCATCTCATGAACCAATATACACCCAAACTGCCTCTCTGGTAGTATCTTTAATAGCGATGTCACCAGCCTTTATCGTCTAGTCTCCCACGGTATCTAGCTTAGAACTCTTCCAACATACCGTCCCTCTACTGAGGGTAAAGACAATGCCTGCGACTGATATTTAGTCGTCCTTATCACCCTGGAACCTTTCCAGTGATTCTCCCCAGGATCGATTTATACCATCTCACTACAACTAGTGAGAAATCTAACATCCAATTAGATCTATCTCATAGATCCAAAACCCAGGATTTAGGAGGTATCACTTTGATCCTATATGGAGAATCTATGTGATAAGAGGAGATTGACCGAGCGTAGCATAGGAAACTCTTTTCCTATCAAGAGTATGTTGTCCACGTACAATATGAGGATGACCACCTTACTCTCTACCACCCTTTTGTATATACAAGGTTCATCTACCATTTGTAGGGTTCCTAGGCACGCTAATGAGGTCTCACAAGGCATGAACCATGCCAATTTCAAATTTTAGGGGTGCCGAGAAACCCTAGACTACGGATCGTTAACTAGATGTCTAGGCGAAACAAATACAAGTAAACGACTTTACTCTAAATAAACGGAAATACAACCTTTGTAGATCCGGTGCTCCACCTCCATAGCTCCGCGATGAAGTCCCCTTGCTGTCCAAAACAAATCCCGGGCTCTAACGTTGGCTTCATCGGAGAAATGGGCGGGCAAGGTCGTCGGCTTCGTGCCGAAGATGATCTACGTCGAGGCATCACAAGATCAAGCTCCCACTTCACCAAGTCATGAAACTTGTGAAGAAAACACACTCTACTACTTGGCAAGAGGTAGAGGATGAAGAAATAGGAAGTGGGTTCACTTTAGAATTGGATTTCTCACTCATTTGCTCAAGTTGCCATTGTTGAAGCAAGCTTTCTTCAAGTGAAGAAGAAGAAGAAGAAGATGAATATTATGATGAGTATTTTTCAAAAAGGAAATAAAATGAATACTTATCATAATGTAACCATGGTCAAGTGTAGAGAACAGACTAGGGTTAAGTGGAATGGTTAAGGTTAGGCATGAGACAAAATGGTGACTCAGTCAAAGCTTCATGAAGTTTCAAATACAAACAAAGAAAGCCACCATCTTTGCCATTTTCTTTTCCAAAATAAAATAAATAAAATAAATAAATGAATGAATAAGAAAATGAAAACCCTAACCATTACACAACCATGGTTTAATCTTTACACAAACCATAGTGAGCATGTATCATCAAACATGATACAAACTTGTGTACAAAAGTATATCACATATACAATGTGCACAATCCAAGTGAGAAAATCCATTTAAAGTGAACCAATACTAGTTAATGTAAATTAATATATCATATATATAATTATACATTAAATCATTAAATCAACACTTGATTTAACGATCCGGTCATATCGCATATAACCGACTAATATCCAATGTATCGATTTATCGAATCAATCCTTGATTCGATAACTAGGTTATATCGCATACAACCATTCGACACATTCATCGCAAGAATAGAATACGGTATCACATACACGTATTATTCTCGGTCCCGCACATATCTCATATGCGCTCCTATTTCGTTTCGCTTGAGCCAGGAAACCTCTGTGTAGGACTCTAAAGACTCGTCAATACGCCGGCAGCAGATGATGATCATATCAAACACCCACAAGCCGCAAGCGGTCTGCTAAACGTAACGGCCACCCGGGTATTGAGCGATCAGAAGATCGACGAGCAAGCCCGCTCACACTCCTGTGAATCCAACCAGTAACACTTACCGTACAGTCCGGTCTGATCGTCTGATATGTCGCATATCTCGCCTACGGGTGGTAAACGTCAGACCCCAATAGCTCGATAAGTCGTGTCGATATTAGGTCTATAACAGTTCGAGAAACTACTGGTAACACTTACCAGTAAATCTCAGCAACCCTGGCCAGGGATTTCCGGTTATAGCCAATCGAACACAGCGCAACATCAACCCCCTATACCGGGAGAGACGAATCCCCTCCTATCGCTCATTGCCTCCATGTGATTCGGGACTGTACCCAAAAACCACCATTTTGCACGCCCTCTTGGACGTGGTAAGGTGGAAATCAAAGCACAGTGGGAACCACATAAGACTCTATGACGATCTCGGGTCAATAGACTACTCTGTACCAGTGTCACCATAGAACTGCCATCTGACGTAAGGTATAATACCATCTGGGAGTTCTCGGCGAGTCCGTCCAGTGTACCCAGTCTCCACTGAGCACCCGTATATCATCTCTGATGTCAAACACCAATGGATATGGTATCATCCATCGCCCATCTGTATGGGTCGAGAAGGTATACGCTAGTCTACTCTGGTATATCGATGCCCTGTCTCGATACACCCACGACTAGGGACCTTGAAGGATGTACTTATGGACTACCATGTCCCCACTAGTATGATCCGCATCATAGTCCAGGTAGTCAAGTACACATCCTAAGGGCTTTACCAACATGTAACAGAGAGACAATCAGTGTACACGTTAAGGTAAAGATCAACCAGATAGCATACTATCATGTCGAGCAAGAAAGTCCTCCCTATATATGTCCAAGCATCCACTACAATATACATCCTATTTATAGTAATGGCCTCTAGGGCATACATATAACTAACAATCTCCCACTTGCATTAGGGCCATCTGATAGCAGTGGTTGCAGTATCTCATACTCAACCATCCCATAAAAGTCTCTCTCTGGGAAAAGGCCTTTGTGAGTGGATCCGCCGTGTTGTCCTCTGAGTCTACTCTCCTAATCTCGATCACCCTGGAGATCAACCATCTCCACGATCAGGTGACATTGCCTTAGAATATGTCTGGATCACTGATGGGACGGACGTTCCTTGGCATAAGCCACAACTCCATTGTCACACAATGGGAGGAACTTAGTTCATCTCATGAACTAGTATACACCCAGACAGCCTCTTTGGTAGCATCTTAAGTAGCGACGTATCCAGCCTTTATCGTCTAGTATGCCTCGGTATCTAGCTTGGAACTCTTCCAACATACCGTCCCTTTACTGAGGGTAAAGACAATGCCTGTAACTGACATTCAGTCGTCCTTATCACTCTGGAACCTTTCCAGTGATTTTCCCCAGGATCAATTGATACCGTCTCACTACAACTAGTGAGAATCCTAACATCCAATTAGATCTATCTCATAGATCCAAAACCCAGGATTTAGGAGGTATCACTTTGATCCTATATGGAGAATCATTGTGATAAGCGGAGATTGACCGAGCGTAGCATAGGAAACTCCTTCCCTATCAAGTGCATGTCATCCACGTACTCTGTGAGGATCGTCACTATACTCCCTACTACCTTTTTGTTTATACAAGGTTCATCTACCATTTTGATGATGTCAAACTCTTTGACTAAACCATCAAAACAGATGTTCCAACTCCGTGATGTCTGCTTTATCCTATAAAGCATCTTGTACACGTCTCCGCTGCTCCCACTGTCTACGAAGCCCTCTGGCCGTGTACTTACAGACGTTCTCTTCTAAAACATTATTTAGAAAAGTTGTCATGACACCCAACCACCAGATATCGTAGTCATGGTATATAGCCGTGACAAGTAGGATCTGGATGGACTTAAGCATAGCCCCAGAAAAGGTTTCATCATTATCCACGCCTGGTCGATGACGAAAACCTTTAACAAGTCTAGCTTTGAAAGTCTCAACTTTTCCATCTACACCAAGTAATTTTCTCAAGATATACTTGCTCCTGATGGGGATTTAACCCTTCAGATATAGCAAGCAAAGTCCATACTTTGTTGGTGTACATGGATTCCATCTCAGATCGCTAAGCATCCAGCCATTCATACAGAGTCCCACTCCTGATGGCCATCTCGAAACTAGTTGGGTCATCATCTTATGATGAAATCCTCGCTCCCACTGTCATAGAGAAACCGAAGTATCTCTCAGGAGGGTGAGGAACCTTACTAGATCGGCGGAGAGGCTGAGGTTCGTTGGTAACTATTGAATCCTTTGGTTCTGTCAAATCGTCAGCTGCAGTTTTGTATAGCTGGAACCTTTCCAGTTCTACATAACAGATCTTGCCTCGAGCTTGTCCGGATTATGCTTTTAGACATAGGCTGGACAACCCCAAATCTTAACTAACTTAAGAGATGGGCTCTTCCCTTATCACATCAAATATGAAGTGGTAGACAACTGATTTGATTGGAACCCAATTCAATTGGTATGCAGCTTCTCAAGTGCATAACTCCCAAAAGGAAATAGGAAACTCAGTAGTACTCTTCATAGAGCACACCATATCACATAGGGTGCTATTGCTCCGCCCCGATATACCATCGTGCTATGGTGTATACGGAGGAGTAATGCTGAAAGAGAATCTCATTCTCCTTTAGAAAAGTCCAGGATTTCCGTGCTCAAGTATTCTCCTCCTTGATCTCATCATAGGACATAATACTTTTACCCGTATTTTGGTTCTCTACTTCTAACTTATATTCCGTGAATATCTCAAAAGGTTCGGACTTGTGTTTCAACAGGAACATATGTCTGAATCTTGAGAGATCATCAGAGAATGTAATGAAGTACAAAGAACCGGTCTTGGCATGTGTAGACTGGGGACCTATCATACATCAACATGTATCATCCCAAGAGTTCACTAACTCTTTCTCTGTTTCCTGTAAACGGAGCTATGGTCATCTTCTCTTTGTGACATGACTGGCAAGTTTCATAAGATGTAAATTCAACCAGATTTGAATATGCATCTAAATGTAACTTCAGCTAGTCGGGTCGCTTTGATATGACCTAGTCTACAATTCCTCAAGAAGGATCTGTTCATTTCTGAACTCTTCCTCTTGTGTGTGTTCTGTATACTAAGAACTGTAGTTTGATTTAGAACATCAATGCTTTTAGATAACGTGCCTGAACCGATCAACTTTTGATATAGGAAATGTTCAAAACATTATCCAACAATACAAAATTTTATCATTTCTTTACTGATAAAGAGACTGATATGATTTTGTATGTCAGGTTCGGTATCTAATAACATTCATTCAGAATCAATGTATTGGTAATACAGGGTGACAGTGACCAACAGACTTGGCTGCAACTCTTGCCCCGTTTTCTGCCTCATGAAACTCATCACCCGTTCTCAGTCCTCTACCTTTCTATAGCCCTATGTAACAAATTACATATCTGGGATCCTGATCTGGTATCATATACCCAGGATGCGGAGGATACTGAGAAACAGTTCTTTGTAACGAACACACCCGAAGATGATGCATCAGCATGCACTCTCTTCGTTTGGGCGGCATGGGAAATCTGGTATTCCCCAATTTCCTGCTCTGTCTTATAACAATTATAAGTTGGAGCGGGACCAACGTTCCCCAGCTCAGTATAACAAGCGGGTTCGGTCAATTCATCCATATTATTATCATGATTAAGGCGTGATATGGTCGCTACCAGGAGAGAGAGAGAAGAAAACACTCAGCGTGCGCTCTTGTAAGATCAGATTGGTTATTATTTTATCTAATCAGGATGGCTCCCACTGTTTTTATCAAATCTTCCTTCAAACCCTAAAAGGAAAGACTAGCCGGGATTAATTACACACTACAAGTTCGCCAATCTTTCAGCCAGGCCAGTGTCGGTACTTTGAGGGAGGTCCCCCGTGCTTTCGCACGAACCTAATTAATGTAAACCTCGTTTTCCCAGAGGCGTAACCTCGTTGACACCTTTCTAGACACCTACTTGATCGGCTAATTGTAATGTGTAAAACTCTCCCAGGAGTAACAATTACTCATAATGGGTATCGGGATCCAACTATCTCATAGAAGGTATGCAATATCATTGCAAATTTCAACACTTGAAATTCCCGATAATATTTTGCCCCTAACGTGCTATGACCTTGACGAAAGCCAACAAACCATAGCCCGCTAGTCAAGTTCAACCCGTACATTTCTTGATTGAATTAAACCCACCCGCACGACCCTTGACGAAAGCCAACAAAGCCGCACGACTACCCTAATCCAATCGCATCGTATGCTGGCAGATAAGTAGTATATAGCTACCGCACACTGCAGCTTGACGAAAGCCAACAAATGCAGCACGAATACTATATACAACTTATCTGAAATGACGGAGGGCTACGACAGGTTTTTCTGAAAACCTATTGCGTAATGAACTTGATATCGTTGTAGAATCAAATGCTTTTGAAATGGAGTGTTTTTGAGGCTTTTCTAGTTTTGCTAAAGGAGTCACTCCCGGTGAAGGGATCGTCGGTCCTTTCCTCGTCGAATGAGGTGCGGGATATATCATATAAATCACTGTGCAAAGCAAAAACTCTTAAAAGCAATCAAAAGACAAACCGAGTGTGTAGCATCTGCCAGTTATTGCTAAAGGAGTCACTCCCGGTGAAGGGATCTCGGTCCTTTCCTCATCGAATAAGGTGCAGGATATATCATATATACCGCTGTGCAAAGCAAGAACTGTAGCTACCTGTTTTATTTTGAAATTCGATTCTACAACATCTTTAGGTTTCTTTTACTTTCATTAATCACATTAATGAAGTCCCATCATTTAAGTACCTAAACATCACAGATAAATACGACGTACACTTATGCCATCCGCATTCGCCTCGATGTCCCCTCGTGCACCGTTAGGTTAGGTAACTAACGGCAAAGCGGGGCAGGGCTAGCGCGGGTGTAAAACATAAGTAACGTATATATAATATATCATATATACTATATACTGTATCTATCACAGAACATCACATGATCACATCACATATATCGCAGCAGAAGAATCATATGAAATATTGGATATACTAGGACGTCCGTGTTTTCAATACGAGCCAGTATAAAACACGGATTCCACGGTCGTGATGAATAGCCAAACCCACACCCCTAGACCCCTACGAGAGCGGCAAGCAACCCTACCAATTCTAGAGTTAGGAGACCCGGACTCGACTCCTCGAGTTGGTCTCCCACTGGACTCCAGAACCCGGTTACTTGTGCTCCCCTCCTTGGGTCTATCCTAGTGCGGAAAAGTAAATAATATACAAAAGGTGACATCTTCCGCAACCTGGAAGTGCCCCAATAAAAGAATATTACATACAAGTTTTTACATGAATGAAAATGAAAAACACTCATCTCACATAAAAACCCCCCGGCTATTCAAACACGACGATCCAATATAACATATCCAGCAACACATAACATCACATGTCATCAACGTAAGTAAATATGCGCATCCCAATTGTCGTTGACATATAGCAACGAAACCGGCGATATCATATATTACACTTACGGTCATAGAAAAGAAAGTGTAAAACTACAACAGTTAGAATCCGCAACCTCATTAGACATCACATGCCTAATCAAATAAAATACTTAGACATCGCATGCCTAAGAATTATAAACCCCGCATTTTAGTCTCATTATCGAAAACACTTTTCAATATCAAGTCGGGCAATTCAACAAGATTCCCGACATCCTGATCGAATGCTCATCGCAAACTTTAGTAGGCGGCCGCACCCCCGATGCCGTCGACGAAGTGCACTAAGGCGGAACACCGCTTCCGCGAGCACCTGAACGGATGCTTTCGGCGACGGGGTTCTCCTACAGTCACTTGGTCGGGGCTATGGAGTGAGGCTGTCTATTAAGTTTACCCGGCGAGTATCCGCGTACCCTACGTGATTGCGACGGACTTTTGATCACATCAAAATTCCGTGGCAACCGATCAAGTGAGACTAAAGTGCTATGTTTATAACATTCATTCAGTTATCTCATAACCATTTGTGAATTCCAATTATTGTATCACATTCCGGATAAATAGAAAATGTTAGACTTTTCGATCGAACAGTCAAACACCCAAGTTTTCCCGATACAGATCAACACATGAAATAAGTCTAAAAACATTCAGTTCGTGCCTCAGTACCAACGGTCCAGCCGTAGAAGGGTCAAGCCAACGCCTCACATGTGGCACGCCGTACTGCCCCAAACCCGAACGTTCAAAGGGCAGTTCAAGACGGCCACATAATCGAGTTAAGGTTTGTTGTCTTCTAGAGGGTCCATCGCGTTACTTGCACTACTTAGAACGTCGTTAAACTACGGAAAAATCCAACACTTGGGAATTTCCCGACAGGGGAAAAATTGGGTATTTATATCTGGTCGAACCTTTTAACATATTCTAATTATCCGGAAAGCAACAAAGACAAAGTCTGATAATCCGATCGAATCATCGAATCCCCAAAACAACCCCAGAAAATTCAACTCTTGAATAAATATTAAAAATTCCCAGGAAAACCAGCACCAGAAAACATGAATTACTGTGCAAAGATTGAAGGCCAATCAAGTCAAGAGGCCGCGGAACTGCCGCAGAAGGCAGGCTTCTGCTGCGGTTCCGCCGCGCATTAGAGGTATCATGAAAAAAAATTTGCATCGTAATTCTTAGAATTCCCTGCTGAATTTTTTAAGAATTTTTAATCTGGAAAAAACCCAGTTTTTAGAAAAAGTCCAGAGAGCACTTTATAAATTAGGGTTTCGATTCGTTCGGATTTCAAACTCCGTCTAGACTTCGCCTAAGGCTCTAGCTAGGCTCTGATACCACTGTAGGGTTCCTAGGCACGCTAATGAGGTCTCACAAGGCATGAACCATGCCAATTTCAAATTTTAGGGGTGCCAAGAAACCCTAGACTACGGATCGTTAACTAGATGTCTAGGCGAAACAATACAAGTAAACGACTTTACTCTAAATAAACGGAAATACAACCTTTGTAGATCCGGTGCTCCACCTCCATAGCTCCGCGATGAAGTCCCCTTGCTGTCCAAAACAAATCCCGGGCTCTAACGTTGGCTTCATCGGAGAAATGGGCGGGCAAGGTCGTCGGCTTCGTGCCGAAGATGATCTACGTCGAGGCATCACAAGATCAAGCTCCCACTTCACCAAGTCATGGAACTTGTGAAGAAAACACACTCTACTACTTGGCAAGAGGTAGAGGATGAAGAAATAGGAAATGGGTTCACTTTAGAATTGGATTTCTCACTCATTTGCTCAAGTTGCCATTGTTGAAGCAAGCTTTCTTCAAGTGAAGAAGAAGAAGAAGAAGATGAATATTATGATGAGTATTTTTCAAAAAGGAAATAAAATGAATACTTATCATAATGTAACCATGGTCAAGTGTAGAGAATAGACTAGGGTTAAATGGAATGGTTAAGGTTAAGCATGAGACAAAATGGTGACTTAGTCAAAGCTTCATGAAGCTTCAAATACAAACAAAGAAAGCCACCATCTTTCCCATTTTCATTTCCAAAATAAAATAAATGAAATAAATAAATATATGAATAAGAAAATGAAAACCCTAACCATTACACAACCATGGTTTAATCTTTACACAAACCATAGTGAGCATGTATCATCAAACATGATACAAACTTGTGTATAAAAGTATATCACATATACAATGTACACAATCCAAGTGAGAAAATCCATTTAAAGTGAACCAATACTAGTTAATGTAAATTAATATATCATATATATAATTATACATTAAATCATTAAATCAACACTTGATTTAACGATCCGATCATATCGCATATAACCGACTAATATCCAATGTATCGATTTATCGAATCAATCCTTGATTCGATAACTAGGTTATATCGCATACAACCATTCGACACATTCATCGTGAGAATAGAATACGGTATCACATACACGTATTATTCTCGGTCCCGCACATATCTCATATGCGCTCCTATTTCGTTTCGCTTGAGCCAGGAAACCTCTGTGTAGGACTCTAAAGACTCATCAATACGCCGGCAGCAGATGATGATCATATCAAACACCCACAAGCCGCAAGCGGTCTGCTAAACGTAACGGCCACCCGGGTATTGAGCGATCAGAAGATCGACGAGCAAGCCCGCTCACACTCCTGTGAATCCAACCAGTAACACTTACCGTATAGTCCGGTCTGATCGTCTGATATGTCGCATATCTCGCCTAGGGGTGGTAAACGTCAGACCCCAATAGCTTGATAAGTCGTGTCGATATTAGGTCTATAACAGTTCGAGAAACTACTGGTAACACTTACCAGTAAATCTCAGCAACCCTAGCCAGGGATTTCCGGTTATAGCCAATCGAACACAGCGCAACATCAACCCCCTATACCGGGAGAGACGAATCCCCTCCTATCGCTCATTGCCTCCATGTGATTTGGGACTGTACCCAAAAACCACCGTTTTGCACGCCCTCTTGGACGTGGTAAGGTGGAAATCAAAGCACAGTGGGAACCACATAATACTCTATGACGATCTTGGGTCAACAGACTACTCTGTACCAGTGTCACCATAGAACTGCCATCTGACGTAAGGTATAATACCATCTGGGAGTTCTCGGCGAGTCCGTCCAGTGTACCCAGTCTCCACTGAGCACCCGTATATCATCTCTGATGTCAAACACCAATGGATATGGTATCATCCATCGCCCATCTGTATGGGTCGAGAAGGTATACGCTAGTCTACTCTGGTATATCGATGCCCTGTCTCGATACACCCACGACTAGGGACCTTGAAGGATGTACTTATGGACTACCATGTCCCTACTAGTATGATCCGCATCATAGTCCAGGTAGTCAAGTACACATCCTAAGGGCTTTACCAACATGTAACAGAGAGACAATCAGTGTACACGTTAAGGTAAAGATCAACCAGATAGCATACTATCATGTCGAGCAAGAAAGTCCTCCCTATATATGTCCAAGCATCCACTACAATATACATCCTATGTATAGTAATGGCCTCTAGGGCATACATATAACTAATACCATTTTGATGAAGTCAAACTCTTTGACTACCAGATCAAAACAGACGTTCCAACTCCGCGATGCCTGCTTTATCCTGTAAAGCAACTTGGACACGTTTTCGCTGCTCCCACTGTTTACGAAGCCATCTGGCTGTGTTCTTATAGACGCTTTCTTCTAAATCAATATTTAGAAAAGCAGTCATGACACCCAACCACCAGATCTCGTAGTCATGGTATGTAGTAATGGCAAGTAGGATCCGGATGGACTTAAGCATAGCCACTGGAAAAGGTTTCATCATTATCCACGCCTGGTCGATGACGAAAAACTTTAACAAGTCTAGTTTTGAAAGTCTCAACTTTTCCATCTACACCAAGTAATCTTCTCAAGATATACTTGCTCCTGATGGGAATTTAACCCTTCAGATATAGCAACCAAAGTCCATACTTTGTTGGTGTACAAGGATTCCATCTCAGATCGCTAAGCATCCAGCCATTCTTACAGAGTCCCTACTCTCTATGGCCTGCTCGAAACTATTTGGGTCATCATCTCATGATGCATTCCGCGCTCCCACTGTCATCAAGAAACCGAAGTATCTCTCAGGCGGACGAGGAACCCTGCTAGATCGGTAGAGAGGCTGAGGTTCGTCGGAGACTATTGAATCTTTTGGTTCTATCAAATCATCAGCTGTAGTTTGTATAGCTGGAACTCCTTCCAGTTCTACAGAACCGACCTTGCCTCGATCTTGTCCAGATTTTGTTTTTGACATAGGCCGGACAATCCCAAATCTTAACTTACTTAAGAGATGGGCTCTTCCCATACCATATCTCATATGGAGTGGTAGGCAGTGATCTGATTCGAACCTAATTCAATAGGTATGCAGCTTCTTAAGTGCATAACTCCCAAAAGGAAACAGGTAACTCAGTAGCACTCATCACAGAGCGCACCATATCATATAGGGGTGCTATTGCTCCGCCCCGATATACCGACGTGCTGTGGTGTATACGGAGGAGTAATGCTGAGAGAGAATCTCATTCTCCTTTAGAATAGTCCAGAAATTCCGTGCTCAAGTACTCTCCTCCTTGATCTCATCAAAGGACATAATACTTATACCCGTATTTTGGTTCTCTACTTCTGACTTATATTCGGTGATTATCTCAAAAGTTTCGGACTTGTGTTTCAACAGTAACATATGTCTGAATCTAGAGAGATTATCAGTGAATGTAATGAAGTACAAAGAACCAGTCGTGGCACATGTAGACTGGGGACCTTTATACATCACTATGTATCAGTCCCAAGAGTTCACTAACTCTTTCTCTGTTTCCAGTAAACGGAGCTATGGTCATCTTATCTTTGTGACATGACTGGCAAGTTTCATAAGATATAAATTTAAACTGATTTAAATATGCATCTAAATGTAACTTAGCTAGTCGGGTCGCATTGATATGACCTAGTCTACAATGCCTCAAGAAGAATTCGTTCATTTCTGAACCTTTCCTCTTGTGTGTGTTCTGTATACTAAGAACTGTAGTTTGATTTAGAACGTCAATGTTTTTAGATAACGTGCCTGAACCGATCAACTCTTGATATAGGAAATGTTCAAAACATTATCCAACAATACAAAATTATATCCTTTCTTTAGTAAATAAAGAGACTGATATGATGCTGTATATCAGGTTCGGTATCTAATAACATTCGTTCAGAATCAATGTATTCTAGTAATACAGGGTGATAGTGACCAACAGACTTGGCTGCAACACTTGCACCGTTTTCTGTCTCATGAAACTTATCACCCGTTCTTAGTTCTCTACCTTTCTGTAGCCCATGTAACAAATTACATATGCGGGATCCTGATCCGGTATTTAATACCCAGGATGTAGAGGATACTGAGAAACAATTCTTTGTAATGAACACACCCGAAGAAGATGCATCATCATGCACTTTTTTCGTTTGGGCGGCACGGGAAATCTGGTATTCCCCTAATTCCTGCTCTGTCTTATAACAATTATAAGTTGGAGCGGGACCAACATTCCCCAGCTCAGTATAACAAGCGGGTTCGGTCAATACATCCATATTATTATCTTGATTAAGGCGTGACATGGTCGCTACTTGGAGAGAGAGAGAAGAAAACACTCTGCGTGCGCTCTTGCAAGATTAGATTGGTTATATATTTTATCTAATCAGGATGGCTCCCACTGTTTTTATCAAATCTTCCTTCAAACCCTAAAAGGAAAGACTAGCCGGGATTAATTACACTCTACAAGTTCGCCAATCTTTCAGCCAGGCCAGTGCCGGTACTTTGAGGGAGGTTCCCCGTGCTTTCGCACGGACCTAATTAAAGTAAACCTCGTTTTCCTATGGGCGTAACCCCGTTGACACCTTTCTAGACACCTACTTGATCAGCTAATTGCAAAGTGCAAAACTCTCCCAGGAGTAACAATTACTCGCAGTGGGTATCGGGATCCAACTATCATATAGAAGGTATGCAATCTCATTGCAAATTTCAACACTTGAAACTCCCGATAAAGGTTTTTACCCCTAGCACTTATGACCTTAATTATGGTCAACAAATCATAAGTACCAGTCAAGCTCTACCCGTCATTTCGTGATTAATTAGACCCACCCACATGACCCTTAACTAAGGTCAACAAAGTCACGCGACTGTCCTAACTAATCGCATCATATGCAATGTAGGAAGACATCACTTAGCTACCGTACACTATGCCTTAACTTAGGTCAACAAACACAGCACGAATACTATGTACTCTACTTCCTAAAATGACGGAGGGTTGCAGATGGTTTTTGAGAAAACCTTTAACGCTTTGAACTTGATCTCGTTGCGGAATCAAATGGTTTTTAAATGGAGTGTTTTTGAGGCTTTTGCTAGTTTCGCTAAAGAGGTCACTCCCGGTGAAGGGATCTCGGCTTTTTCCTCGTCGAATGAGGTGCAGGATATTCACAATACCACTATGCAAAGCAAGAACTAGAAAAGCAATCAAAAGACAAACCGAAGGTTTTAGCATCTGCTAGTTATTGCTAAAGAGGTCACTCCTGGTGAAGGGATCGTCGGCTCTTTCCTTATCGAATAAGGTGCTGGATGTTCTACAAGGAACAACGCTATGCAAAGCAACAACTAGAGCTACCTAATTTTTTTTGAAATTCGATTCCACAACATCTTTTAGGTTTATTTTCTTTCATTAATTTCATTAATAATTGTCCTATCATTTAAGTCCACCTAAACATCACAGATAAATACAACGTACGCTTATGCCATCCGCATTCGCCTCGATGTCCCGTCTGCACCGTTAGGTTAGGTAACTAACGGCAGAGCGAGGCAGGGCTAGCGCGGGTGTAAAACATAAGCAACGTCTATATAATATATCATATATACTATATACAATATCTATCTGAACATATCACATGATCACATCACAGATAACGCAGCAGAAAATATCATATGAAATATTGGATATACTAGGACGTCCGTGTTTTATTTTGAGCCTGTATAAAACACGGATTCCACGGTCGTGATGAATAGCCAATCCCACACCCCTAGACCCCTACGAGAGCGGCAAGCAACCCTACCAATTCTAGAGTTAGGAGACCCGGACTCGACTCCTCGAGATGGTCTCCCACTGGACCCTAGAACCCGGTTACTTGTGCTCCCCTCCTTGGGTCTATCCTAATGTGGAAAAGTAAATAATATACATCAACAGTGACATCTTCCTCAACCCGGAAGTGCCCTAATAAAAGAATATTGCATACAAGTTATTACATGAATGAAAAAGAAAAACTCTCATCTCACATAAAAAAAACCCGGCTATTCAAACACGACGATCCAATATAACATATCCAGCAACACATAACATCATATGTCATCAACGTAAGTAAATATGCCCATCCCAATTGTCGTTGACATATAGCAACGAAACCGGCGATATCACATATTACACTTACGGTCGCAGAAAAGAAAGTGTAAAACTACAACAGTTGGAATCCGCAACCTTCATAGACATCGCATGCCTAACCAAATGAATTCCTTAGACATCGCATGCCTAACAATTATAAACCCCACATTTCAGTCTCATTATCGAAAACACTTTTCAATATCAAGTCGGGCAATTCAACAAGATTCCCGACATCCTGAACGAATGCTCGTCGCAAATTTTAGTAGACGGCCGCACCCCCGAATGCCGTCGACGAAGTGCACTAAGGCGGAACACCGCTGCCGCGAGCACCCGAACGGATGCTTTTGACGACAGGGTTCTCCTACAGTCACTTGGTCGGGGCTATGGGGCATGGCTGTCTGTTAAGTTTACCCGGCGAGTATCCGCGTACGCTACGTGATTGCGACGGACTTTTGATCACATCAAAATTCCGTGGCAACCGATCAAATGAGACTAAACTGCTATGTTTATAACATTCAAATTAGTTATCTCATAACTACTTGTGGATTCCAAATATTGTATCACATTCCAGATAAATAGACAATGTTAAACTTTCCGATCGAATAATCAAACACCCAAGTTTTCCCAAATAGCTCAACACTTGAGGGGAGTTTAAAAACATCAATTTCATGCCACAGTACCAACGGTCTAGCCGTAGAAGGGTCAAGCCAACGCCTCACATGTGGCGTGCCGTACTGCCCAAACCCTAAGGTTTAAAAGGCAGTTCAAGACGGTCACATAATCGAGTTAAGGTTTGTTTTCTTCTAGAGGGTCCATCACGTTACTTGCACGATTTAGACGTTCTTAAATAACGGAAAAATCCAACACTTGAAAATTTTCCGGCAGGGGAAAAAGTGAGTTATTGATATCTGGTTGAACTTTTTAACACTTTCTAAATTACCCGGAAAAACACAGACAAAGTTAAACTTTTCGATCGAATCAACGAACTCCCAATACAACCCAGAAAACTCAACACTTTAGTATAAATTAAAAATTCCCAGAAAACACAGGAACTATACAAGAACATTACTGTGCAAACAGTGTAGCATAAAGCTACAGAATGGCCGCGTAACCGACGCGCCACCTAGGGTACGGCCGCGGTTCCGCGGCGCCTTAATTGAATTGGGGTCACGTGCTGCACAGTAATTCCTAGAAAACCCTGCTGAATTTTTTGAGTATTTTTAATTAGGAAAAATCCACAGTTTTAAAAAATGTACAGAGAAGGGTTTTGATTAGGGTTTCGGGGTTCGATCGGGTTTCTAACTTTGTCTACACTTCGCCTAAAGCTCTAGCTAAGCTCTGATACCACTGTAGTGTTGTTAGGCATACTCATGAGGTTCTACAAGGCATCTACCATGCCAAAATCAAAATTTTTATGTGCCGAACAACCCTAATCTAGATCGTTTGCTAGAGATTAGGCGAAACAAAAAGCAAGTAAACTACTTTACTACTAAGTGAAAGGGATTACAACCTTTGTAGATCCGGGCCTTCACTTCTAATGCTCCGTGTTAACGTCCCTTCGCTGCGATCATCGGGATCCCGGACCCTGGCGATGGTTTCTTCGGAGAAATGAGCGGGCTAGGTCGTTGATTTCGAGACCGAAGATGATCTACGTCGAGGAGACTCAAACTCAAGCTCCATCTTCACTTGGTCATGAACTTTGTGAAAAGAACACCCTATACTATATGGCAAGTGGTAGAGGATGAAGAAATAGGAAGTGGGTTCACTTTGGATTTGGATTTCTCACTCTTAATCTTTACTTGAAAAATTCTAGAAAGCTTTTCTTCACTTGAAGAAGAGGAAGAAGAAGGAAAAAGAATATGAATGAATTATGAATTAACTAAAATGAATAATCAAGTGAAGTATATCATAATGCAACCATGGGTGAGTTAACCTTTGTAGAGACTAAACCCTAGTTTAAGTTAATGGTTAGGTTATGAAAATCTCATGCAAAACAAAATGGTTGGACTTTGTCAAAGATGCTTGAAAGCTTCATGAAGCTTCAAGCAAAGACAAAGAAGGCCATTTTGTTTTACCAAAATAATTAAAAACCTAAATCATTAACTTAAATATGGTGTAAGTCATACATACACCCAAGTTTGCATGTATCATCAATCATGATACAAACTAGTGCACAAACATATATCACATATACAACTTGTGCACATCAAGTGAGAAAATCAATTTTAAATGAACAAATACTAGTTAATGTAAAGTAATATATATCAAATATATAATTATACATTAAATCATTAAATCAATACTTGATTTAATGATCCGGTTATATCGAATATAACCGACTAATATCTAATGTATCAATGTATCGAATCAACACTTGATTCGGTAACCCGGCTATATCACATATAACCGTCCGATGATACAAATCGCGAGAATGGAACACAGTATCACATACTGGTATTATTCTCGGTCCCGCACATATCTCATATGCTCTCCTATTTCGTTTCGCTTGAGCCAAGAAACCTCTATGTAGGACTCTAAAGACTTGTCAATACGCCGGCAGTAGGCGGTGATCATATCAATCACCCACAAGCCGCAAGCGGTCTGCTAAACGTAACGGCTACCCGGGTATTGAGCGATAAGAAGATCAACGAGCAAGCCCGCTCACACTCCTGCGAATCCAATCAGTAACACTTACCGCACAGTCCGGTCTGTTCGTCTGATATGTCGCATATCTTGCCTAGGGGTGGTAAACGTCAAACCCCAATAGCTTGATAAGTCATGCCGATGTAAGGTCCATAACAAGCGTGAAACTACTGATAACACTTATCAGTAAATCACTGCAACCTTGGCCAGGGATTTCCAGTCATGGCCAGTCGAGCATAGCGCAACATCAACCCCCAATACCGGGAGAGACGAATCCCCTCCTATTGCTCATTGCCTCCATGTGAATCGGGACTGTACCCAAAAATCACCTGTTTGCATGACTCAGTAGAGCCGTGGTAGGGTGGTAATCAAAGCACAGTGGGAGACACACAAGATTCTATGACGATCTCGGGTCAACAGACTAAGCTGTATCAGTGTCACCAGAGAACTGCCATCTGACGTGAGGTATAATACCATCTGGGAGTTCTCGGCGAGTCCGTCCAGTGTACCCAGTCACCACTGAGCACCCGCATACCATCTCTGATGTCAAACACCAATAGATATAGGATCATCTATCGCCCATCACATGGGTCGAGAAGATATACGCTAGTCTACTCTGGAATATCGATGCCCCGTCTCGATATTCCCACGACTAGGAACAATGAAGGATGTACTCATTGACTACCCAGGCCCCACTAGTATGAGCTACATCATAGTCCTGGAAGTCCAGTACACATCCTAAGGGCTTTATCAATATATAACAGAGAGACAGTAAGTATACATGTTAAGATAAAGAGCAACCAGATAGCGTATTATCATGTCGAGCAAGAAAGTCCTACCTATATATGTCCCAGCATCCACTACAATATACATCTCATATACAGTAATGGCCTCTAGGGAATACATATAACTAACAGATATGAGATCATCCATCGCCCATCATATGGGTCAAGAAGCGCATACGCTAGTCTACTTTGGAGTATCGATGCCCTGTCTCGGTACTCCCACGACGAGGAACATCTGAAGGATGTACTTGGCGACTACACTGTCCCCACTAGTATGATCCGCATCATAGTCCTGGTAGTCAAGTACTCATCCGAAGGGCTTTATCAATATGTAACATAGAGACAATCTGAGTACATGTTAAGATAAAGAGTAACCAGATAGCATACTATCATGTCGAGCAAGAAAGTCCTCCCTATATATGTCCAAGCATCCACTACAATATACATCGTATGTACAGTAATGGCCTCTAGGGCATACATATAACTAACAAACATAATCACCCGTTATATGTCATCGGACACTGCCACAACATCAAGACAGGGATAATCCTTATCCACAACGGATCCTCCGTCAACCTTCTCAACGTGACGGTACTGAAGGAAATTTGTATGGACGTTCAACATCTTTCCCGAGGCAAAATTACCATTTCCGGGTTCGATTCACAGTCGTCACGGACACTTAGGTCCGTAATACTGACGCTGCGCTTTGGGCTGCTCATCACTGACATCAAATTTCATGTCATTGACGCCAAGATTTGTTACAACGCTCTACTCGGAAGGCCCTAGTTACATGAATATAACGTCATTCCTTCTACACAACATCAGTGTATGAAGTATTTCAAAGATGGTTCGGAGTACATCGTCATGGGAGAACTAAATCCGTTCCCGTAAACGAAGTCCGGAAATACGAAGACGCAAAGTACTTCCTACCAGACTTTGAAGATACGGAAATGTGTCATAAGCTGGAGGATAAACAGAAGTCCGTCGCCACTATCCCGATCTTTGGGAGCGATATCGAGGAAGACGAAAAAATAGTCTACTCGGGGCAACCCCAGAATGAGAAAAATAAGCCCGGACCTTCTGCCCCTATTTTGGTTTTTGGCAGCGACCCAAAGGATGTGACCAACGCAGTATTCTTTATTCACCCGTCAGTGCAAACTCTCGTCGGAGCATATCAGAGTTTACAAATCATAATGGCTCCACCTCAGCATTACAAAGAACTTGATACGCTCTATACATACAGCGTACAAGAACTACAGACTTTCTACGTCCCTCCCAGGCGAAGAGGTGAAAGACGATCCTCTTCTACCAATCTTCGGAGACCAAGGTAGTAAAAGAAGTTTGGCATGGGGCCGATTTTACACTTGACAGGCTTCAACCGATCCGTCTGCCAAGATACTATACGGAAAGATTGTAAATGTTGTTAAGATGCCAAGGTATACCCCTCGAACAAACTGTTCGACAAGCCCAATTCTACAAGAAGATTTGGGAGATTCCCAGGACTTAGCGAAAGATGCCCAACGGGAAGATGGAGACGACCAGGCTCGGATACATTCAATCTGGAAAATGGGAGCAATATCATAGCTGCTACGTCAAAAAAAGCTCAAGGGAAGCGAAAGACGCTTCTCCGAATGGCCATGACATTGAAATAGAGCAAAATCCCATTCTAAGAACGGTGAGTCTGTCGCTCGACGAACAAATCGACAGACTAATAAAACAAGCATATCAAAAGAGTCGAGATGACCACAATCGCGAAATGGCTATCTACAAAAAGGCCAAGATGCAGCGACTCACCCAGCAATCTGCGGCCGGATTAGAATGTAATCCCCGGCCCGCTATATGTTCTCCCAAAATGGGGAAACCTCGGAATAAAGGCAAAGACATGGCAAAGAATGTAAATGATGTTCAGAGACAACAAAGCTCAGGCATTACGCCTTGGCGCATGAGGTCTATCTAATATCAAAGGTGGATCTTCTCAAATATCTGATGTCAAAGGCCATATTAACAGGAAAACTTGCCAAATGGGCCCTCCTCCTGTTGCGCCACGGCAGCGCCCCGGCCGTCTACTCGAGGCCAAAATGCGGAATCAAAATTTTTCTTAACTTTTAAACCGGGGCTATCGCGGAAAATAAAACCCGGATCGTAACCATTAACCTAATCCTAGCTATCAAGAGAATGGGGTAGAAGCTATACCGAGTGATCCGTGTCCTCCGGTCTTCGTCTCCACTCCGATCTCCCGCGGAATCCTCGTCCGTCACCTCCTCGTCGAAAAGGGCACCACCTAGCCGATAACTTTTACAGGCTCCCACCTCTGGACCGAGGTAACTCGGGCGCGAAGTTGGCTAGCCGACGCATCCAAGGGTACTGTAGGTTGTAGTGTAGAACCTTTGTCTCATTGGGGTTTATGTTGCCATTGGTGATGGAGGAATGAGGTTAAGAAAAAATGGTGCTTTCATTTTTTCCAAACAAGAAGAATGAGATGAAGAAATATGTGCCACCACTAAAATGAAAATCTCTCTCTCATCTCACTCAAGTGGCCGGCCATATCTAATATGGTGGAGGAAAAACCAACACAAGAAGGAAGGTGAGTGTAGGAAAAGTAGAATGGTGACCACACCCCCAAGAATTGATAACAAGGTCAAATCTAAATCAAGATCAACTCTAATCACAAAGAAATGATGTATAAAGTATCTCATGATGATAGAAGCCACAAATGCAAGAAACCCCCTCCACAAATGTTATTTGCAAACATGCAAATAACCCCCTCCAGTGGAAAGTCCGGCCGCGAAGGAACAAAGGAAAACCGGCCGGAACGGAATGCAAACTGGCAACTTCAGAAAACTGATCCCGTAATAAATTACAGGAAAACCCCGCTACTGCATATACATGCCCGCATTTGTATTCCCACTGAACACAAATGCAAAGAGACAAAACTACACTATCTAATACTAGGATCCGGCTTAAGCCAAAGCCGGCTAGTAAAAACCGTTCGATCACGATCCGTGCAATACCGCACGTATCTGATCGAACCCTGCCATATCTCTATACGGCCTCTACAGCGTTTCGCCCGAAACTTGAGTAACTGTGTGTGGTGGACTCTAAAGACTCGTCAATACTATGGCTGTGGATTTAACCACTAGCATGTCAGAGGTATTAGCCATACGTGACGGGCCACCAGCTATTGACCAAAAGGGACGTCGATGAGCGAACTCATCCTGACACCCTACTGAGCCTGTCAGTGACAATATCCGTACAGTCCAGTCCGTTCGTCTATGAGTATCGCATGGCGGGCCTAGGGGATTGGTAAAAGTCAGACCCCCAAAAGCGGTACAAGTCGTGTCGGAGTGAAGCCCAGAACACCCTGAGATACTACTGGAATACCTATCAGTAAATCTCCTGCCTCGGCCGAGGGCTTTGTGTAATGGCTCTCCTCGACACAGCGCGACCTCACCCCCAATACCGGGAGAGACGAACCCCTGCAGATCCGCTCACTGCCTTCATGTGGCTCGGGACTGTACCCAACTAAAACCTGTTTGCACGACTCCTTTGAGCCGTGGTAGGGTAATAATCAAAGCACAGTGGGAACTCACACGAGACAAATGACGATCTCAGGTCGATGAACTAACCTGTACACATGTCACCAGGGAACTGCTATCTGACGTCTGGTATAATCCCAACTAGCAGGTTCCCGGCGAGTCCTGTCCGGTGTACTCATAACCCAATGAGCACCTGTATACATCTTAGGTGAACCAACTGACACCAGTGGCTTGTGAGACCGGCCACCGCCCCTCGTCGGGGTCTCGACTGTATACACTAGTCTACTAATGGAGTATCGATGCCCAGTCTCGAAACTCCCACGACTAGGGACCATTTAAGGATGTGCTTATAGACCCCAGCTCCCACGTATATGATCGCCATCATACTGCTGGTAGTCAAGCAAGAATCCTAGGGGCTCTATCAACGTGCAATAGCGACTCGTAAGGTCACCTAAAGCAGTACACGATGATAAAGATAAACCAGATAGCATACTATCATCTTGAGTAAGACTGTCCTACCGGGATAGGTCCTCCCTCAATCATTGCAATCACGTGCTTGTGACCCAATAATTGACTCTGAGGGCACTATCTCCAACAATCTCCCACTTGCACTCAAGGCTAATTATTGCGATGTCGCATACTCACAGCCCGTGTGATACCGAACACCCAACTCCTCTACTAGTCAGTCTAACAAAGCTCGTTTGCAAAACTATTGCGTTCGAGGAATAGCCTCAGTGAGTAGATCCGCTATGGTGTTTCTTTTTATGTCTCTCTTTATCTCAAGTTCGCGGAGAAAGCCATCTCCCGAAATGAGCAATACCTGTCTTAGAATGTGTCTGGATGTCTGATGGGACCTAGCTCATAAATGAACTCCAAATCCAAACTTCTTAGACTGTATCGTCAACTGAATTTAATCAGTATCCTGAGCCATCCCTCCCTCAGTATCCCCTTGGACCACCTGTCCAAAATACTGCCCCTCGTCAGAGGGAAAATCATGACTTTGACGACCACCCTGTCGTCCATGTCACCTTGGAAGCCTGGAATGATAACCGTCTCCTAAAGGAGGCTGCCGTTATCAAATCCTTAGAACATGCACTCATGTTCTAAAACTACTTCCGATCGTTTCTCCAGAATTGGATTAATATCAACTTATTGCATCTAATGCAAAAACAACATCTGGTGTGGTACTTGACATCTCATGATTGACTCAATTGCCTAAGCAAGTGATCTGCCAATCATGCACATCCCTCTCTACTTTAGTCTATAAGACACCTTTAGAGAGGGTGACTCCATCACCTGCAGGTACACTACCGTGCCGGGAGTCGTCCATTCTAAATACTTATAGAATGCTGTCAAAGTACCCAGATTGGGAAACTACCCAAATCTAGATCTAAAACCATAGATCTAGTGACCAGAATGTCTGATATAATATCCAAGTCCTATGTGTAGAAACCACTATGTGACAACCAAAGTATAACCGATCGTAGTATAGGAATATCACTTCCTACTCTGTGTATGTCATCCAAATACCAGGACATCACACCCTACTACCTTCTTAACAGATCCATCCCCTATTCTGATGAAGTCAAACCTATGACTGTCACGTCAGAAATAGATGATCTATCTCCGCCATGTCTGCTTTAGTCTATAAATAAACATAAGCCTCCTGTCCACCAATGCTTCCGCTGCTCCCACTGACTACGACAACCTTCTGGTAGAGTCATACAGACGTACACTTCTAAAGCTAGTTCAGAACGACGCTATACTCATCCTCCTGCCGGGTCTCACAGTCTGGAACAACAGCAATGGCAAGTCTGGGTAAACAAGAACCTCCCTGCCACTGTCCTTGAGCATACCGAAGTACCTCTCGGGTGCCTGAGGTTACCCACTTTATCTGCGGAGTGGCCAATGGAATGTCAAATCAGATTGAATCTTTAGGTTCTTATCAAATCTTCAGTAATCGTTTGCGGTTCTGGAATCACTTCCAGTTCTACCATACTCCCACTACTGTTTTCTGAAAAATCCATTTCTTTTAAAATGTGGCGAGTCAAAAACAATATCACTATTGATCTTCCAGATGGTAGAAAGTCAACCCTCGTCATAGCCTGGGTCAACCCACAAACAGCCATTACAGAAACGTGCCTTGAGTTATCCGGAGTCTGGTTTTAAGCATAAGCCGGACAACTCCCCGTACCTTAACATCGTTAAGATATGAACTGTTCTATACAGAAACAGAGGCACTGATTTAATTGAACCAGATTCAAATCATGCAGCTATCTCCAGTGCATGTCAACTAAATGGAGAGAGGCCGATCAGCGTTACTCAACTTAGGAATGCTTTCAATTATGAGTAACCTGAAAGAGAAGCAAGTTCTCTTAATCATTACTATCAACTGAATACCATACACAAGTATCTACATCTTCGATCACCTTGAAGAATCCCGATACTTGCAACTCCTGGTTCTCTACTTTATTCATACACCTATAACTTCTCAAAACTTAGACCATGTGTTTCTACGAAACACTTGTCTAAGAACTAGAGAAGTCATAAGTAAACCGAATATAGTATGAGGACCAACCCCTCTGTCCTAATGGACACTGGACAACATACAATACTTTGTACAAGTCCTTTGAGTCTAATAACTTATTCACTGTGTGTCGTAGGTTGAAAACTGTACTTATGGTTAAGAAGAATTACACCGCTGTTCAATGCTCCTTACTTAACCATCCACTGATATAGGTAAATGTCATAGACATAATTTCAAAAGGGTATATCTCACTCTATAAAAATAGACGTACAGATATATCAATTTGAAATTGGTGCATAACAACGGATATTCAAAACCAAATATTTGCCGTCCGGCAAACAACCCAGGTGACTTCCTTAAATATCATCAATTACAACGAATTCTGATATAATGAGGATGATCACCTAATTCCCAATAACTTACTCCCACTCATCATCTGTAAAACCATACAGATGTGAGAATCATACCTGGTAAATACATACCCTGGAGTAAGTATCTAATCGGGAAATCAGTTTTCCTTTAACAGTACACAGTGAAACTGAAACATTGAAACGTTTCGATGGGGTATCCGGGTATTCCTAGTAATGCCTCTTCCATTATCCAGATTCACAACTGTAACCGTATATCTCTTTGCCACCTCTCCAAATCCCTTTATATGTCTTTAGTCATTACCTTCAGCACACCCCTTTAGGCCAAATGGTTTTCTTCCGTCCCTACCGTTCGGTACCAGCCTATGGTTTGGAAGAAGACTATCCAATAAGCATAATGGGTGTATTGTCCTAATCCTAGGAGCACTCGCAATGCGAGAGAAGGTGAAGATAAAAGCCAACCGAATAAACCTTATTCCTATTTCTCCTGAACCAGAATCCATCCCCGAACTGGAACAAGTTCGTTTCGAGTTCGTATATAACCATACGATGGAATATCCAATAAACTTGGGATCTTCGTAGTGATACGGAGTGTTCTGGAGAAATACAATGGTGATTTAGGATTGGCGAAGAAATACTTGGTTTGGTCGTGAATAGCAGTTGCAGTTTACTTTGCCCTCTTACTAATCCCTTGCTTTGTCTTAACTTAATACCTTCTGTACACCATTTAGGCTAATTGGTTTTCTTCATTCCCTACTGGTCGGCACCTGCCTATGGTTTGGAAGAAGACTATCCAATTTGCGTAATAGGTGTACTATCTCCTAAACCAAGGAGTACTCGCAATGAGAGAAGGTGAAAGGAAAAGACAACTGAATAGTCCTATTCGTTTTCTCCAGAACCAGAAACCATCCTCGAATTCCTTCGAGTTCGTATATAACTATACGATGGTTTTGCCCAATGGAAGTGGACGTTCGTAGTAATACGGGGTGTCCTGGAGAAAAGGGCAAAAGTAGGAGTGGCAATGAGGTTTGCAACTCTGACAATCCAAAAGCCAGTGTTAAGAAGGTTCAGTCAACTTGGTCACTGAGTC
This sequence comes from Agapanthus africanus, assembly GCA_030015575.1. Taxonomy (NCBI): domain Eukaryota; kingdom Viridiplantae; phylum Streptophyta; class Magnoliopsida; order Asparagales; family Amaryllidaceae; genus Agapanthus; species Agapanthus africanus. Next base: position 285,664,208 of record JASDDO010000019.1, read on the forward strand.
ATAGTCTAGGGTCGGGTCAATGGTCGCTGCCAAAGAGAGAGAGAAAAGAAATACTCAGCGTGCACTCTAACCTAGATCAGAATGGTTATCACTTTATCTAATCTGGAAACCTCCCACTGTAACCTCAAATTCTTCTCCAAACCTGAAAGAAGAATTAGTCGGGATCACCCGAGGAGTAAACCAACTCATCAGTGGGAATCGGGATCCAACTATCATCGCATGATAACGTGACGGAATCCACTCACGTCACCACACTCCAGAAGGTATGCGCATGCTTGGCAAGTTTCAGTTTCTTTAGAAACTCCCGATGTAGGTTTTTACCCCTAGGACCCAAGTGACCTTGACGAATAATCAACAAATCAAAAGGTCCTAGTCAAGTTCAACCCGTCATTATCTTGATTGCGTTAGACCCACCCGCACGACCCTTGACGAATAATCAACAAAGTCGTACAACTGTCCTAACCAATCCACATATCCATGAGATAGAAAGCATTACAGAGCTACCGCATACTAAGCCTCGGCGAATAGCAACGACAAACGCAGCGCGAATACTAAGCAATACTAATCTGAAATGACGGAGGGCTACGGCTGGTTTTTGGCGAAAAACCTTTAACGTAATGAACTTGATATCGCTGAAGGAACCGGATAACCTTTTATAAAAATATAGTGACGAAAACCTTTGCTAAAGAGGTCACTCCCGGTGAAGGGATCTCGGCTCTTTCCCCGTAGAATGAGGTGCAGGATATTCCAACTGAATACCACGATGCAAAGCAAAAGTAAACGACTATAGTGAAGTTATTGCCCTGACGCAAACTTCTGTCCAAGGTGTCACTCCCGGTGAAGGGATCTCGGCCCTTGCCTCGTCGACTGAGGAGCTGGATATTCCAACTGAATACCACTGTGCAAAACAAAAATGAACGTCCTTGCAATAACAGCTTTTTGAAAAATGTTCCAACAACATCAGAATAGGTTTGTTTAGCTTGCATTGATCCGAATAAACGCAGTCCCATCAATTGATCACACCACAAAAGAACGAAAATAATGATGTACGTATATGCCATCCGCATTCGCCACTGGGTCCCGTCATCACCCGTTAGGTTACTTAACTAACGACAGAGCGGGGACTGGACTAGCGCGGATGCAAAACATATACAACATCTACTAGTATATATATCAATATATAATATTTCGCTCAAGGCGTGATAAAATGCAACATCACATAAATGTACAATATCACAGAACAATACAGATATCTGGGATCCCCGGGTTTCATAGAGCCGCTACTGAAACCCGACGTTCCCCTGGTCGTGTGGATAGCCTGTGCAATGAAAATTCTAGACCCCTACGGGTACGGCAAGTTACCCGCCAAAACCTGAAGCGAGGCAGCCCCCTTCACCAACGTGAATGGACCACCCAGCACTTTACGGAATCCGGTAACTTGGGCACCCCTCCTTGGGCCAACCTGTACCCCCTACGAGTGCGGCAAATAGCCCGCCAATTCTAGAGTAAAACCCCTCCGTCTCAATGCCATGAGATGCGGGCTCGTTGCCCTCTAGAACCCGGCTATCCGTGCACCCCTCCGCGGGGCAATCCTAGTACAGAAAGTAAAATATACATACAACGGGTACATCGACCGCAACCTGGTCGTGCCCCAAAAGAATAAAACAAACAGGCAATGACGGCAGTCCACATGTCGGACGCTCGCCCCGCAATATCAAATGTACATATAAAACAAAACTGTACTAACATTGCATCCAGGCTATCCCCCACGACCAATCCGCAACAACACAGCATAATCACAGAACATCAACGTGAATGTCACGTTCGCAAATCCGTCTAACCGGGCTATAGCAGTTAGACAGGATTTACCGATCGAGTGACATTCGCGGTCGCAGATATAATGTAAATACTGTGAACTAATGTGTTTAAAATATCCGATCGAACAAATTTTATCAAGTGGGCCCCAAGCATTACTGTAGCACATAAAGAAAATCTGGGCCCAAAAATAATATACCAAAACCCCTATTTCCAGCCCAAAAACCCACTGCAAAAATTTGGTGCGTTGACAAGTCAAAATCGCGGCGGAACCGCGGCCCAAGCATGGGTTTGGCCGCGGTTCCGCGGTGGTTTGGTGAGATCTCGTGACCAAATTTTCACAGATTGCTTGTATTTCCATGCACAGTATTCTGCAACACCCTGAAAAATTTTTGGAGCCAAAAAAATTTCGACAGAAACTGTGTATTTGAAAACGCTGGTTTTTGGAATTTTGTTCGATCGAAGATGTAAACACAATAGAACAAGCTAGGCAAGGTTAATGGCGTGGCTCTGATACCATGTTGCGCCACGGCAGCGTCCCGGCCGTCTACTCGAGGCCAAAATGCGGAATCAAAATTTTTCTTAACTTTTAAACTGGCGCTACCGCAGACAATAAAACCCGGATCGTAACTATTAACCTAATCCTAGCTATCAAGAGAATGGGGTAGAAGCTATACCGAGTGATCCGTGTCCTCCGGTCTTCGTCTCCAGTCCGATCTCCCGCGGAATCCTCGTCCATCAACTCCTCGTCGAAAAGGGCACCACGTAGCCGATATCTTTTACGGGCTCCCACCTCTGGACCGAGGCAACTCGGGCGCGAAGTTGGCTAGCCGACGCGTCCAAGGGTACTGTAGGTTGTAGTGTAGAACCTTTGTCTCATTGGGGTTTATGTTGCCATTGGTGATGGAGGAATGAGGTTAAGAAAAAATGGTGCTTTCATTTTTTCCAAACAAGAAGAATGAGATGAAGAAATATGTGCCACCACTAAAATGAAAATCTCTCTCTCATCTCACTCAAGTGGCCGTCCATATCTAATATGGTGGAGGAAAAACCAACACAAGAAAGGAGGTGAGTGTAGCAAAAGTAGAATGGTGACCACACCCCCAAGCAATGATAACAAGGTCAAATCTAAATCAAGATCAACTCTAATCACAAAGATATGATGTATAAAGCATCTCATGATGATAGAAGCCACAAATGCAAGAAACCCCCTCCACAAATGTTATTTGTAAACATGCAAATAACCCCCTCCATCGGAAAGTCCGGCCGCGAAGGAACAAAGGAAAACCGGCCGGAACGGAATGCAAACTGGCAACTTCAGAAAATTGATCCCGTAATAAATTACAGGAAAACCCCGCTACTGCATATACATGCCCGCATTTGTATTCCCACTGAACACAAATGCAAAGAGACAAAACTACACTATCTAATACTAGGATCCGGCTTAAGCCAAAGCCGGCTAGTAAAAACCGTCCGATCACGATCCGTGCAATACCGCACGTATCTAATCGAACCCTACCATATCTCCATACGGCCTCTACAGCGTTTCGCCAGAAACTTGAGTAACTGTGTGTGGTAGACTCTAAAGACTCGTCAATACTATGGCTGTGGATTTAACCACTAGCACGTCAGAGGTATTAGCTATACGTGACGGGCCACCAGCTATTGACCAAAAAGGACATCGATGAGCGAACTCATACTGACACCCTACTGAGCCTGTCAGTGACAATATCCGTACAGTTCGGTCCGTTCGTCTATGAGTATCGCATGGCGGGCCTAGGGGGTTGGTAAAAGTCAGACCCCCAAAAGCGGTACAACTCGTGTCAGAGTGAAGCCCAGAACACCCTGAGATACTACTGGAATACCTGCCAGTAAATCTCCTGTCTCGGCCGAGGGCTTTGTGTAATGGCTCTCCTAGACACAGCGCGACCTCACCCCCAATACCGGGAGAGACGAAACCCTGCAGATCCGCTCACTGCCTCCATGTGGCTCGGGACTGTACCCAACTAAAACCTGTTTGCACGACTCCTTTGAGCCGTGGTAGGGTAGTAATCAAAGCACAGTGGGAACTCACACGAGACAAATGACGATCTCAAGTTGATGAACTAACCTGTACACATGTCACCAGGGAACTGCTATCTGACGTCTGGTATAATCCCAACTAGCAGGTTCCCGGCGAGTCCTGTCCGGTGTACTCATAACCCAATGAGCACCTGTATACATCTTAGGTGAACCAACTGACACCAGTGGCTTGTGAGACCGGCCACCGCCCCTCGTCGGGGTCTCGACTGTATACACTAGTCTACTAATGGAGTATCGATGCCCAGTCTCGAAACTCCTACGACTATAGACCATTTAAGGATGTGCTTATAGACCCCAGCTCCCACGTATATGATCGCCATCATACTGCTGGTAGTCAAGCAAGAATCCTAGAGGCTCTATCAACGTGAAATAGCGACTCGTAAGGTCACCTAAAGCAGTACACGATGATAAAGATAAACCAGATAGCATACTATCATCTTGAGTAAGACTGTCCTACCGGGATAGGTCCTCCCTCAATCATTGCAATCACGTGCCTGTGACCCAATAATTGACTCTGAGGGCACTATCTCCAACACCTCCTAATGGAGTTCTAGATAACATATCGTCCCCTCAAAGTAGTGAAAGGGCAGGCCATAGCCGACTTTCTCATGGAGCATCCGATACCGGCTGACCCCCCTTTAAATTGCGAGCTGCCGGACGAACGTGCATTCGATACAACCAAAGAAGAAAATGAGTCCCATTGGGAACTCTACTTCGATGGAGCATCTTCCATGAAGCGGCAAAAGCAGAATACCCCCATAATCAAAGCCGGGGTGGGCCTTATCTTTATGACTCCATAAGGAGGGATAATGCGTTACACCTTTTCTCTAACAGATCCGAGGACTAACAACGAAGCTGAATATGAAGCTTTGATAGCAGGTCTAGAGATCGCTATCGATATGGGAATAAAAAACCTCCTCATATATGGAGACTCCCAGTTGATTGTTAGCTAAGTAAATGGCGACTATCAGACATGCAGGCCAGAGCTGATAAAATATAGCGAAAGAGTGCAGCAACTGCTAATCCAAATCCCTTCATACATCCTGGAGAGTATACCGCATGCAGAAAACAGCAAGGCTGTAACGTTTTGAAAATCGTTTCGGTGAAATTTCGAAAAAATGGTAAAATAAGGGGGTTTTCTGTAAAAAGTCAAAATACAAATATCTTATTATAAAAATTAAATATACATATTCTAGCTATGTAATTGCTAGTATTTGGTGTTTATTGAGCCACTGGTGAAATTTTAAATTTTCTGAAAAAAATTTTATTTTATTATTATTTTAAGCCGTCACTAATACATTTAATTAGGGAAAATTACAAATTGGAATGAGTTGAAACAAATTTTGTGCATCATAACACATTAAAAAAAAATTTATCATGTGGTTTTTGAAATGAAATGGTTTGCCAAAACGGTTTAGAAAATATCGAAGAAAAATGCTTTTTTCGGTGAAATTAGTGTCGATGGAAGTGGGGTACAACATTTATCTTTTTTTTCTCACCCAAACAAAACCCACACCCCCTCCCCTATAGATCTGGTCGGCCCCTTTACAGCCCACCATTCTTGGGCCTCTCATCTCACAAAAAAAAAACAAAGAAAAGAGAACAAGGGAATGAAAGAAATTGGGCAAAAGGAGTTTGGGCTTTGACTTTTGGGTATTACCTTGACTTTTTCCAAACCTCCCTCTCTCTCCCCCCTCCCCATTCAGCCGACCCTCTCTCTCTCTTTTCCCACAACAGCAGCCCCTCTCTCTTTTCCTCTCATTTCTCATCAAAATTTCATCACAAAATGCCCAAAAATCAACACAAAAATCCCACAAAATAAAAATCCAATCCCTACCCATTTTCCCTTATCTCTTTTAGCATGGATCTTGGTGCAAAGATTTCAATTTGGAGGCCATGTTCTATGTATGTTCTATTGTTCTTGAGGTATAATAAATCTTGGCTTTTTGTTAAATTGTTTGATTATTTCTTCAATTAAGTTAATGAGTGGTTTAAATTAAGTTTTGAATTGCTAGTTAGAATTTTAAAGTTAGGGTTTGGAAAATCTAGAATTGGGTTTTTAAAATCAAGTGAGGGTTTTTAACATTGTTTATGATTGTATAGTGTAGTTATCATGCTAAGTCATGCAAAGTGTAATCTAAGTTCCAAATTTGCTAATTTCTACATCTAAATTATCATAATTAAGCTAATTGCAAACTAGTTTTTTTAGATCTATTATAATTAGTGAGTTTAAAATTTAGTTTGGGTTTGGGTGACTTAATTAAGTTATTTAGTGGGCATTTTAGCCACTAGAATTGTTAAAATAGTTAAAGTTGATTAAAACACCAAGTTTTGAGCTAAAATGGAAAATTGTGCTAGTTTTGTTAACTAGGTTTTGTAAATATATATATTTTGATGAGAATAAATTATTGTAATGGTTTATATGACTTGGTTATGATATTGAGTGGATATTGCGACTGCTAGATTTGTTTAAACATCGAGTTTTGTACTAAAACGGTAAATTTTTGCTTGCTAGATTTTCGGAAAAATGGCTTTTAAAGTGAGTTTGAGTTTTTTGTGAATTTTAAGCTATTTTATATTATAATTAGTGCTTGTAACTGCACAAATGAGTGTGTTGGGAGTTTGCTCGATGGGTTGGCGTTTGTACGCCGACGTCGAGGGTTTTTGGGTCGATTTGTGAAAGAAACCATAGGTTTTGACCTATGTGGGATTCGTGAGTCGTTTTGGTCATGAGTCGGATTTTAATGCGATACGGTGCGTTATGATATGTAGGTAACCCATGTGGACTTCGAGATGACAAGCAAGCGCGTGGCGACGTCGGCACTGGCTAGCGAGGACCAGGTGAGTAGATTTATATCTACGGGGAGAAGTCGGGTGGATGGCGTATAGCACCCCCGCAGTCCATGGTGGTGTATACGGATGCGTATACACACCAACAATTATTATATGTTATTTGGGATTAATAACGATGTTTAGGATAGATATTGGTGTGTTGGATTATTTTAGTGTTGCGAACCCTAGGGTAGTGTTGCACTACACATACACACATACATACTTGCATACATTACTATTTATATGTGCTCATAGGATTCTTTATAGTTATGTGTTCACATGGGTATGGGACTATGTGTTCACAAATGGATTTGAGGATGATACTTGGGATTGAGCTGAGTCGATGAGGTTTATTTTGTGGTTGTGATATCGGTGATATGGCAGGATTCGTACTTGAGGTACGTCCTGGTGTTATAGCGGATCTTGGGGCGGCGATACGGGTGAATAGGGTTATAAATAAAATGGTCGACATGTGATCGTGATATGAGGCATGATATGCTAGGATATTGATATTAGGCTGTATCGGGCGATGTATACCCCTTGATGATGATATGTGCTGACGATATCGATTTGTACGAGATTGTCGATCAGTAGTCAGATCATGAGTATATTGAGGATATTAGTATTGTACTAGACATAGGTCAGTACCCTAGACTATGATCTTAGATAAAGAGGATACCAGAGGAATAGTGTGAGGAATATGATATTGACCCGTACCCAGATTTGGGGATGCCGTACGACGGATTTACGTACGAGCTATATCTTGATGATTGATCCGCACTCTTGACTTGGGATGTCTGATTATAGATATGGTATCGGATATGATATTATTAAGGCGGGATCACCGACTAATATATATACAGGTATGTATATGGATCGACTCAGATGTTAGGCGGTTTCCATACCTGTAGTCCAGCTTGTTAGCTTAGCCCTTTAGTTTAGTTTTGTTGTTAGATTAGATTCGATTCTTACCTATTTCAAAAACTAACGAATCGTGGGTATTTTAAAAGACAGCCCAAGGGATCCTACGGATATTTCAAAAGACGTATCTTTTCATAAAAACACCGTAGCCCCTATTTTCAAAACCCCATGATTCGTGTTATTTCAAAAGGCACCATTTGTAGGACTTATATTATATTAATGCATATTAGTTATAGTTGCGTCTAGTATTCATCTCCCGCTCATTTTTGTGGTTCGCTTCGTATCGCATGCTTATATTATGTTTCATACTCCATTATTGATATCATGCTGTTAGGACACCAGCATCATTACCGATGATGCGTATGTACCACGTACACTTACTTGCCGGCTCGCACACATCTTCATCGGTAATTGCCATGTCACGTACACCTTAGAAAATATTATTGCTTGACATGGCCTGTTAGCTAATAGTTTAGACATGATATTAGCGTACTTGCCATATATGTTAGTTTAGACATTGTAGTTATTACCTGCTACTTCATGCATACTGTTATTCATTGTTATGCCGCATTCATGGATTCTCATGCATATATTCACTTTTTACGTGCTATTGAGGTTTTGGATTCGGATTTCCATGAGATTTTTTGGATTTGGGGAAAACCGCAAAACATATACAAACTTCTTCTTTCTCTTTTTAAATGAAAAGCGCGGTTTTTCCCATGATGTATGAGTCGTCCACCATGAGTTTGCTGATGGATTTCGAGACCCGATTCGAGGAGTTGGATGAACCGTTTCGGGTACATGGTGGACCCGGTAAGGTACCCCGGGGCAAGAAGCTCGTGGTGATGACGATGAGCCTGGCAGGGGGAGACTACCTATCGGTGATTTTACCCGACGCGTCGGATATCCGGAGGATACCGTCGTGGTCTTGAGATGGATGGTAGGGGCCGGTCTGAACTGACGGCGCCCTAGAGATTGAGATTGAGACATTGAGATTTCGAGATATTGAGGTACTGAGATTTGATGATACAGGCCAGTCCGGATAGCCGGAGCCTGAGGCTTTGAGACATTAAGATTTATGTTTTGTGTCGATGCTAGACACTGTTGATGCTGATTTCATTTATGATACCTCATTTTAAAAATACAAAGGAAATCTCACTAATTTATGAAAACAGTTCTTCATTTACATGTATTCTGTTTTCATGCATTCATACCTCATTCATATGATATATTGCTACCTGAGGCAATGACACGGGCACAAGAGATCACACTCGGGTTAGATATTACCCTAGCCATTGTTATAGGCTGCATGTTATTCATATATTTGAGGATATATTATGATCATTGACCTAGGTTGCGTTATTTATGCGATTTCTGTGCGTAGATGTTTTTCTATTCACGAGTTGGCAACTCACCCCCGTTGTGCCCCAGTTTCTTGCAGGTTTGCCGTACAGGTTTCTTTACGGCTTGCGGGCATAGTTTCCATCGGGTGATTTGCTAGTAGGTGGGTTTACTTGTATCGTACCCCCATTATATATCTTGTATATTATTATTCTGTTGTATCTAGAAGTTCCATCAACCAAACATGTATTTATTTTTGAGATAGAGACCAGTGATGTTATTCTTTCGACCTTAGAGTCGCGCGTTATATTTCTGTGGATTTCTTGTGGTTTTGAGTTTCCTTTTGAGTTTTGATCCTCGCCGTTGGCGTTGTTTATTATATTGCTTGTGTGGTTGTGACCGTCAATTGACGAAGAGCCAGCTCCCGCTTGGGGATGCCTTTTTATTGATTTCGTATACTATTCATGTTGTATCCCGTTTGGGAGCCAGTATTTACAAAGGAGACTCTGCCGAAATTTTCAGGAAATTTTTGATGTTTTTAAAAACCGCATAATTCGGCTTATGCTATTGAAACTACTTGCTTTAAGTTGGTTTTTCCTGCACTCTACATCTTTTCTTGGTTTGGATTTCTGGGTTTTCGGTTTACTTAGCTTACGTACGCCTCGAGACGTTCGTAGTTTAAGTGCCGGTCATGTTCCGTACTTTCGGGTCGTGACAAGGTTGGTATCAAAGCGTTAGGTTTTACCTTCGGAGCGTAGGATGACCCTTGGTTGATGGAATAGGTGACTAAAGTAGAGTGACGTACCGTGGGTATGTTCCGCGGCATATTTACGATACGCTACTCCACTTAAGTAGCCTTAGGATGTACATTTCTTTGCTCAGTATTATATTCATTCCGATCTAGCTTCATCAGTACCAGTATGGTTTTGCTGCCACGATTATGGGCAGGGAGAGCTACGGCTAGAGTTGCTGTCAGCACGAGCTCGTCATGAACGAGGACTGACCAGGGAGAAATTCTGGTGACACACGATTGCGGAGATGTGTCTCCTTTTACTGTGTTTCGCGCCACGAGCGTTTGGCGGATCGCCTTTATTAGGTTACTCGGATGTGCTGATCGAAACTAGAGGATTGAGCCAATGATAGAGGCCAGCCAGATTTTGATGACCATTGAAGTATTGCTTACTCCTGATGATTGAGGCACCGTTCAGCGTGCAGACGAGCGAGCCAGTTATTGCTGCGAACGACGAGATATTGCCCCAGATGCTGGAGTTAGTGCAGAATGAGTTGTACTAAGAGATGATAGAAGGTCGCTAGTCATCGAGGATGAATGACTAGGACATATGGATCGTTCGTCTATCCCGATGCGAGGTCATCAGATAGATTGATTCCAGCTAGAGACGACTTCACGTGAAGACGTTGGGAGTCGACAGAGACGATCGAATGTCAGAAACCTATTATTCCCAGTTTAAAGTAGTCGGAAAAACATGCAGGCAATTCTATGGTCCCTCTAGAAGAATGAAACCCTAACTCGACTTAATGACCGTGTGAAAGCCTTTGAACCTTCGGGTTTGCGGCAGTTCTACGGAGCCATTAGTGAGGCTTGGGTTTGCCCTTCTACGGCTGGACCACCGATGCTGTGGTATGTACTCGATACTATTAAACTGTACCCAAGATGTTGAGCTCTTAGGGGATTATGAGGTTTTGACGACTCGATCGGAGGGCTCGACTTAATTCGGATGCTAGGTGGTGAGATGCATTTTTTGGGAGACTCCCGATACGAGGATAGCCGTTGGAGCTCAGTCCATGCAGCCACGACGAGACGAGTCCGAAGCGGTCGACATTAGAGAAAGGTGAAGTAAGAGGTTCGTACCAGATCTAGATGAAACGACGTTCCACTCCGCCGACATCAGAGATGCGATACGTATGCCGAGGCATTGTACTTGGATATACCTTCCAGAAGGAGTCGCGTTGAGTATGCAGCCGTTCCAGAACGAGAACAGATCTAGTAAGGGACGATGACTTCCGGACAGTTCGGCAGAGACGAGATTTGGGAGAGATCTCGATAGGACCTTTCTAGAATAAATTACGAGAAGACTTGGACCCAGTAGTGGTCATGTTATGCACACCGGCAGGCCAGAGTTCAGGATCGTCGACGAGACATGCTATGAGTGACCACGGCAGTTGGCCAGAGATTCTTGGAGGATGTGCTTGAGCGGGACTATTCCGCCATACTTGATTTGCGTATTTTGGGCGATTTATTCGCATGATTGATTTTGATGATTGAGTTTCATGATATTTGTCTTCATGGACCATGGTTGCACCAGCTGAGTATTTACGATTTTTGCACGGTTGTTGCACTTAATATCGTTTTCGTGCCTTGGTTCTCATGTTTGTGATTATATGGATTTCATACAGTTGAGTTGATTTGTGCGTATATACGCACACGATTTGGTTTTTGCACTCGGTATAGTTCATATATGCTTGCAGTGCAGTGCTACGTATGTTGTGCATTGAGATGCACTGGACTTCGATTTCGATGGTGATGTTCGATATTTGTTTTGTGCACCTTGTGCACCTGATTGGATTTTGCGTATATTCGGTACTTGATATTGGATTTCATGATTTCGTGCACGATGGATGCACCTGATTTGGATTTTCGCGCATGTTGGGCGCATGTTTTGAAGTGTGATTTTGGTGCACACCAGACGCACTAAATCGAGATTTTTAGTGCATGTCAGATGCACCTGATTTTGCTGTCAGGCACACATGTTGCCAACGACAGATATTTCGTGCACACCCGATGCACTTAGATGTTGTTTCTGTGCATATGTATGGCACATATTTGGATTTTGATTTCCGTGCGCACCAGACGCACGTAGTATTCATACGCGTATTTTGGGATTGATTTTTCTTATAGAGCAGTACGTTTTTGTGATATTGCTATGTGTTTTCGTACTGAGCAGGACTAGTCAGAGGACAGTACATGAATATATTTTGCATGCATTGATAGTTATTGAAGGGATTTCCAAAAAGCGAGCTATAGCCTCAGCATTTACCTACGTGTCTGATATGACACGAAATGTTTAAAACAAGGAGACCCTTCTAAATTGTTTCCAAAACGGCGGAACGTACATTTCAAACAAAGGTATATATGTATATAGTTATTTTCTTATGATAGACGTCCGCCACTGTGCAGTGTTATACGCGTTGCACAGCAACTTAAAGAGATTTGGCATGCATTTCCTTCAGATACTTACATATATAGATTCGATATTTACATGTAAAGTTTCGAGTTATATCATATTGGTTTTGCTTTGGATTTGGCATTGATGTCTTTCCCATGACTCCGATGATTGCGGGATGCTTGACGGAGTTTTGATTTGAGTTATATGCTCATTTTTCATGCGCATGCGCTGCGCTACGATTTGTTTTATGTATTTACAATTTCGGAGCCCCGACGACTTGAAGGTTTTGGTTTAGATGTTTTGGTATTTGGGGGGAGTTTTAATTTAAATTCGGGGACCGAATTTCTTTAAGGGGGGAAGATTGTAACTTTTTGAAAATCGTTTCGGTGAAATTTCGAAAAAACGGTAAAATAAGGGGGTTTTCTGTAAAAAGTCAAAATACAAATATCTTATTATAAAAATTAAATATACATATTCTAGCTATGTAATTGCTAGTATTTGGTGTTTATTGAGCCACAGGTGAAATTTTAAATTTTCTGAAAAAAAAATTATTTTATTATTATTTTAAGCCGTCACTAATACATTTAATTAGGGAAAATTACAAATTGGAATGAGTTGAAACAAATTTTTTGCATCATAACACATTAAACAAAATTTTATCATGTGGTTTTTGAAATGAAATGGTTTGCCAAAACGGTTTAGAAAATATCGAAGAAAAAGGCTTTTTTCGGTGAAATTAGTGTCGATGGAAGTGGGGTACAACATTTATCTTTTTTTTCTCACCCAAACAAAACCCACACCCCCTCCCCTATAGATCTGGCCAGCCCCTTTACAGCCCACCATTCTTGGGCCTCTCATCTCACAAAAAAAAAACAAAGAAAAGAGAACAAAGGAATGAAAGAAATTGGGCAAAAGGAGTTTGGGCTTTGACTTTTGGGTATTACCTTGACTTTTTCCCCAACTCCCTCTCTCTCCCCCCTCCCCATTCAGCCGACCCTCTCTCTCTCCTTTCCCACAACAGTAGCCCCTCTCTCTTTTCCTCTCATATCTCATCAAAATTTCATCACAAAATGCCTAAAAATCAACACAAAAATCCCACAAAATAAAAATCCAATCCCTACCCATTTTCCCATATCTCTTTTAGCATGGATCTTGATGCAAAGATTTCAATTTGGAGGCCATGTTCTATGTATGTTCCATTGTTCTTGAGGTATAATAAATCTTGGCTTTTTGTTAAATTGTTTGATTATTTCTTCAATTAAGTTAATGAGTGGTTTAAATTAAGTTTTGAATTGCTAGTTAGAATTTTAAAGTTAGGGTTTGGAAATTCTAGAATTGGTTTTTTAAAATCAAGTGAGGGTTTTTAACATTGTTTATGATTGTATAGTGTAGTTATCATGCTAAGTCATGCAAAGTGTAATCTAAGTGCCAAATTTGCTAATTTCTACATCTAAATTATCATAATTAAGCTAATTGCAAACTAGATTTTTTAGATCTATTATAATTAGTGAGTTTAAAATTTAGTTTGGGTGTGGGTGACTTAATTAAGTTATTTAGTGGGCATTTTAGCCACTAGAATTGTTAAAATAGTTAAAGTTGATTAAAACACCAAGTTTTGAGCTAAAATGGAAAATTGTGCTAGTTTTGTTAACTAGGTTTTGTAAATATATATATTTTGATGAGAATAAATTATTGTAATGGTTTATATGACTTGGTTATAATATTGAGTGGATATTGCGACTGCTAGATTTGTTTAAACGTCGAGTTTTGTACTAAAACAGTAAATTTTTGCTTGCTAGATTTTCGGAAAAATGGCTTTTAAAGTGAGTATGAGTTTTTTGTGAATTTTAAGCTATTTTATATTATAATTAGTGCTTGTAACTGTACAAATGAGTGTGTTGGGAGTTTTCTCGATGGGTTGGCGTTTGTACGTCGACGTCGAGGGTTTTTGGGTCGATTTGTGAAAGCAACCATAGGTTTTGACCTATGTGGGATTCGTGAGTCGTTTTGGTCATGAGTCGGATTTTAATGCGATACGGTGCGTTATAATATGTAGGTAACCCATGTGGACTTTGAGATGACAAGAAAGCGCGTGGCGACGTCGGCACTGGCTAGCGAGGACCAGGTGAGTAGATTTATATCTACGGGGAGAAGTTGGGTGGATGGCGTATAGCACCCCCGCAGTCCGTGGTGGTGTATACGGATGCGTATACACACCAACAATTATTATATGTTATTTGTGATTAATAACGATGTTTAGGATGGATATTGGTGTGTTGGATTATTTTAGTGTTGCGAACCCTAGGGTAGTGTTGCACTACACATACACACATACATACTTGCATACATTCCTATTTATATGTGCTCATAGGATTCTTTATAGTTATGTGTTCACATGGGTATGGGACTGTGTGTTCACAAATGGATTTGAGGATGATACTTGGGATTGAGCTGAGTCGATGAGATTTGTTTTGTGGTTGTGATATCGGTGATATGGCAGGATTCGTACTTGAGGTACGTCCTGGTGATATAGCGGATCTTGGGGCGGCGATACGGGTGAATAGGGTTATAAATAAAATGGTCGACATGTGATCGTGATATGAGGCATGATATGCTAGGATATTGATATTAGGCCGTATCGGGCGATGTATACCCCTTGATGATGATATGTGCTGACGATATCAGTTTGTACGAGATTGTCGATCAGTAGTCAGATCATGAGTATATTGAGAATATTAGTATTGTACTAAACATAGGTCAGTACCCTAGACTATGATCTTAGATAAAGAGGATACCAGAGGAATAGTGTGAGGAATATGATATTGACCCGTACCCAGATTTGGGGATGCCGTACGACGGATTTACGTACGAGCTATATCTTGATGATTGATCCGCACTCTTGACTTGGGATGTCTGATTATAGATATGGTATCGGATATGATATTATTAAGGCGGGATCACCGACTAATATATATACAGGTATGTATATGGATCGACTGAGATGTTAGGCGGTTTCCTTACATGTAATCCATCTTGTTAGCTTAGCCCTTTAGTTTAGTTTTGTTGTTAGATTAGATTCGATTCTTACCTATTTCAAAAACTAATGAATCGTGGGTATTTTAAAAGACAGCCCAAGGGATCCTACGGATATTTCAAAAGACGTATCTTTTCATAAAAACACCGTAGCCCCTATTTTCAAAACCCCATGATTCGTGTTATTTCAAAAGGCACCATTTGTAGGACTTATATTATATTAATGCATATTAGTTATAGTTGCGTCTAGTATTCAGCTCCCGCTCATTTTTGTGGTTCGCATCGCATCGCATGCTTATATTATGTTTCATACTCCATTATTGATTTCATGCTGTTAGGACACCAGCACCATTACCGATGATGCGTATGTACCACGTACACTTACTTGCCGGCTCACACACATCTTCATCTTTAATTGCCATGTCACGTACACCTTAGAAAATATTATTGCTTAACATGGCCTGTTAGCTAATAGTTTAGACATGATATTAGCGTACTTGCCTTATATGTTAGTTTAGACATTGTAGTTATTACCTGCTACTTCATGCATACTGTTATTCATTGTTATGCCGCATTCATGGATTCTCATGCATATATTCACTTTTTACGTGCTATTGAGGTTTTGGATTCGGATTTCTATGAGATTTTCTGGATTTGGGGAAAACCGCAAAACATATACAAACTTCTTCTTTCTCTTTTTAAATGAAAAGCGCGGTTTTTCCCATGATGTATGAGTCGTCCACCATGAGTTTGCTGATGGATTTCGAGACCCGATTCGAGGAGTTGGATGAACCGTTTCGGGTACATGGTGGACCCGGTAAGGTACCCCGGGGCAAGAAGCTCGTGGTGATGACGATGAGCCTGGCAGGGGGAGACTACCTATCGGTGATTTTACCCGACGCGTCGGATATCCGGAGGATACCGTCGTGGTCTTGAGATGGATGGTAGGGGCCGGTCTGGACTGACGGCGCCCTAGAGATTGAGATTGAGACATTGAGATTTCGAGATATTGAGGTACTGAGATTTGATGATACAGGCCAGTCCGGATAGCCGAAGCCTGAGGCTTTGAGATATTGAGATTTATGTTTTGTGTCGATGCTAGACACTGTTGATGCTGATTTCATTTATGATACCTCATTTTAAAAATACAAAGGAAATCTCACTAATTTATGAAAACAGTTCTTCATTTACATGTATTTTGTTTTCATGCATTCATACCTCATTCATATGATATATTGCTACCTGAGGCAATGACACGGGCACATGAGATCACACTCGGGTTACATATTACCCTAGCCATTGTTATAGGCTGCATGTTATTCATATATTTGAGGATATATTATGATCATTGACCTAGATTGCGTTATTTATGCGATTTCTGTGCGTAGATGTTTTTCTATTCACGAGTTGGCAACTCACCCCCGTTGTGCCCCAGTTTCTTGCAGGTTTGCCGTACAGGTTTCTTTACGGTTTGCGGGCATAGTTTCCATCGGGTGATTTGCTAGTAGGTGGGTTTACTTGTATCGTACCCCCATTATATATCTTGTATATTATTATTCTGTTGTATCTAGAAGTTCCATCAACCAAACATGTATTTATTTTGAGATAGAGACCAGTGATGTTATTCTTTCGACCTTAGAGTCGCGCGTTATATTTCTGTGGATTTCTTGTGGTTTTGAGTTTCCTTTTGAGTTTTGATCCTCGCCGTTGGCGTTGTTTATTATATTGCTTGTGTGGTTGTGACCGTCAATTGACGAAGAGCTAGCTCCCGCTTGGGGATGCCTTTTTATTGATTTCGTATACTATTCATGTTGTATCCCGTTTGGGAGCCAGTATTTACAAAGGAGACTCTGCCGAAATTTTCAGGAAATTTTTGATATTTTTAAAAACCGCATAATTCGGCTTATGCTATTGAAACTACTTGCTTTAAGTTGGTTTTTCCTGCACTCTACATCTTTTCTTGGTTTGGATTTCTGGGTTTTCGGTTTACTTAGATTATGTACGCCTCGAGACGTTCGTAGTTTAAGTGCCGGTCATGTTCCGTACTTTCGGGTCGTGACAAAGGCGGATGCATTAGCCAAATTGGCTAAGGAACTGGCCGATGAAGACCTCGATGACGTAAGGATCATCGTGCAAAGCCGCAGGGTTCTCGCGCCAACAGACGTGTCTTTGGAAGACATGATAGAGCCATCCGAGGGAAAAGAAATGACCGAGAAAGTATCCCTTCAAATAGAGGACGAAAGAAAGGTCAAGGATTGGAGGGAAGTCTTCATAGACTACTTCAAATCTTGACGAATGCCCGAAAATGCGTTGTCTAGACATCAGCTCATGAAACTAGCTCTGTCCTTCGCCTTCGTCAATGATACTCTATATAAGAGATCATTCAACTGCCCATGTCTAAGATGCCTAGGGCCAGAGGAAGAAAAGAAAGCCGTTCAAGAAACTCACGACGGACTCTGCTGTTCTCATCAAGCCGGGCCAAAGATGAAGCTGAAGATAAAAAGAATGGGTTACTATTGGCCCACAATGATTCGGGACTGCCTCGACTATGAGAAGCAGTGTCACTCGTGCCAAATTCACGGGGACTTCATCCACCAACATCAAAATCCGATACACCCAACAGTGGCTAGCTGGCCGTTCGAAATGTGGGGAACCGATGTAATCGGCCCCATAGAACCGGCATCGTCCAAAGGACATCGATTCATATTGGCAACGACCGACTATGTCTCCAAATAGGCAGAAGCAGTACCACTAAGAGAAGTGAAGACGGAGAAAATTCTCCATTTCTTCAAGACACATGTCATCTATCGGTTCGGCATTCCGCGACGGATAATCTCGGATAATGGGCCAGCCTATAGAAATCATAAAATTGACTGCTTTGTATAGCAGCATAAAATAGATTGGAGATACTCTTTGGTCTATAATCCTCGGGCCAATGGTCTAGCTGAAGCCTTCAACAAGACCTTGACAAAAATTATAAAGAAAACAGTGTCCAGAAAAAAAAAAAAAGACCGGCACGAAAGGTTGCATGAAGTTCTCTGGGCATACCGAACAACGTTCAAAATGGCTACGAATACAACACCGGCTACGAATACAACACCGTACGCATTGCTGTTCGGCACGGAAGCAGTGCTCCCACTGGAAATAGAGCTCCCCTCTCTACAAGTAGCAGTTCGATACGAACTGAAAAATGAAGAAAATGCTCATCTTAGGCTTGAGGAGCTCAATGCCCTTGACGAAACTCGCCTTATAGCACAATAAAATCTGGAGGCTTACAAGGCAAGGATGACGCGGTCATACGAAAAATTGACCAGGACAAGAACATTCCGCCAAAGTGAACTCGTGCTGGTCGTCAAAAGACTAATGATCCCCAATCGTGCAAAACGGGGGAAGTTCGAGTCAAACTATGAAGGCCCGTACATCATAGACAAAGTCTACCAAGGTGGAGCCGACCTGCTCATGGACATGCATGGCGAAAGACCATTCCGGCCAATAAACGGCCTATTCCTAAAAAAGTACTACGCTTGATAAGTCACGACTTAGGTCAATAATAGATGACGACGCTTGTGTCCGCTCGCTATCTTCCTAAGTTAGAATTTCGAGAGCAGTATCCAAAAAAACATTGTTGCCTCAAACAGGCGACAACGGACTGAGAAGTCCTTAAACTAAAAATCCGTTGCCTCAAACATGGCGACAACGAACCGAGAAGTCCTTAAACTAATTATCCGCCTTAAATATGGAGACAATGAACCGAGAAGTCCTTAAACTAATTATTCGCCTCAAACATGGCGACAACGGACCAAGAAGTCCTTAAACTAGCAATCCGCATAAAAAAACCAGCGATATTGGACCGAAACGTCTCTAAACTAATGACAGACCGAGAAGTCCTTAAACTAATTATTCTCCTCATACAGGCGACAACGGACCGAGAAGTCCTTAAACCAATTATTCGCCTGAAACATGGCGACAACGTACCGAGAAGTTACACCAATTATTCACCTCAAACATGGAGACAACGGACCGAGAAGTCCTTAAACTAAAAATCCGCCTCAAACATGGCCATAATGGACCGAAAAGTTCTTAAACTAAAAATTCACCTCAAATATGGTGATAATGGACCGAAATGTTCCTAAACTAATGCATCGCCCCAAATACGGCGATACACTCCCTTGAGATCTATATTGTAATCAAAGTCCTAGCAGCAAAGGTTGCAACTCAAGTCCCACAGGCTGCACAGCTACTCCAGCGATGAAGCCACCCCTAAATCCCACCGGCAAACAGATGGATCACCTACAACGAAGCTACTTTCGAGTTTCGTTAAAAAAACGGTATGTTCGCAAGCAAAATGGGCACGGATGAAAACCCGAAAGGGCGCCGTGGGTAAAAACAGCTGGACTGCCAGCGAGCTTATGAAAACCTGAAAAGGGTGCAAACTAGTAAAATAAAAAATTGTGAGCACTTGTAAGGCCCTCTCGACCTTGTAAGGAGAAAATACTTGCGTGAGATCCTTACGACTCACCAAGGGACAACACACTTAAGAATCCTCATGATTCCCAAGGAGAAAATACACTTGCGAGATCCTCACGACTTGTAAGGAGAATTCCCCTTATGAGACCCTCATAGCTCGTAGGATTCAAACACCTTAAGCTACATGGATCTAAATCTGTTCTTAAGCCATCAAATCCCCAACTTGACCAACAGGCAGTCCCATATCGACCCTTGTATATAATCCACGGGCAGAAATAAATAAATATTCTCCTACCCAGTTCCACCAATGGCGAGAAATGTCCCCATACGGTGAGCAACACTTGTAAGTCCTCTCGACTTGCAAGGAGAAAATACTCTTGTAAGATCCTTACGACTTATAAGAGAAAGCACACTTAGGAATCGCCACGATTTCTAAGGAGAAATACACCTATGAGATCCTCATGACTTGTAGGGAGAAACACCTTTATGAGACCCTTACGGCTCATAAAGTCAAAAGCTTTAGTCGACGAGATCCTAACCCTGTTTACCATGCCACCTTTGTACAAATCAACAAAGGAAAATGATGAGTCGCTCCTGGCAATATTCCAGTCATAGCGATGTTGATGCCTAAAAAGGTATCAAACTTCAAGTCCTCTCACTGCAAATGATGATTCACTCCTGGCAATATTTCAGTCGTAGCGATACTGATGCCAAAATTGGTATTAGGACCCAAGTCCCCGACTCGTCGCTGTTATTTGTATATATGCCCTAGAGGCCATTGTTGTACATATGATGTATATTATAGTGCATGCTTGGATATATATAAAAAGGACTTTCTTGCTCGATATGATAGTACGCTATCTGGTTTCACTTTGTCTAAACATGTTGACTTGTATTGGTTTACTGTCTTGCTCTCACATGTTGATAAAGCCTTTAGGATATGTACTCGACTACTAGGACTATGATGCAGATCATACTCGTGGGGCCAGGGTAGTCCAAGAGTACATCCTATAACTGTTCCTAGTCGATGGTGTATCGAGACAGGGCATCGATACACCAGAGTAGACTAGCGTATACACATCTTGACCCATATGATGGGCGATGGATGATCCCATATCCATCGGTGTTTGACATCAAAGATACGGGTGCTCAGTGGAGACTGGGTACACTGAACGGACTCGCAGAGAACTCCTAGATGGTGTTATACCTATTGTCAGATAGCAGTTCTCTGGTAACACTGGTACATGTTAGTCTATAGACCCGAGATCGTCATAGAGTCTTGTGTGATTCCCACTGTGCTTTGATTTCCACCTTACCACATTCAAGAGAACGTGCAAAACGGTGGCTTTTGGGTACAGTCCCTAATCACATGGAGGCAATGAGCGATAGGAGGGGTTTCGTCTCTCCCGGTATTGGGGTTGATGTTGCGCTGTGTTCGATTGGCTATAATTGGAAGTCCCTGGCCAGGGCTGTTATGGAGATTTACCGGTAAGAGTTATCAGTAGTTTCTCGACCTGTTATGAGCCTCACATCGACACGACTTATTGGTTACTAGGGTCTGACGTTCACCACCCCTAGACTGGATATGCGACATATCAGACGAAGAGACCGGACTGTACGGTTAGTGTTACTGATTGGCTCGACGGGAGTTTTGACAGCATCGCTGGTTTTCTTCTGATCGCTCAATACCTGGATGGCCGTTACGTTTAGCTGACCGCTTGCGGCTTGTGGGTGTTTGATATGATCATCACCCACTGCCGGCGTATTGACAATTCTTAGAGTCCCACACAGGAGTTTCCTAGCTCAGGCGAAACAATGTGGTGTGCATATGAGATATGCGCGGGACCCGATTGAATGCGGGTATGTGATACCGTATGTTAATCGGGCGTTTTTCTATTGGTCGGGTCGTATGTGATATGCCCGGTTTGTTAAATCAAGTGTTGATTTAACATTTGACTTTTAGTTTAATTCTTTACTTAAACCCTTTTCTTTGTTGAAGATGTATGCATGAATGTATGCATATGTTGATGTGCATGGACACATACATGCATAGTGTCATGGTTGATGATACACAATTGGTGGCAATATAAGACTTACATGGTTCAATATATATATATATATATATATATATATATATATATATGTATGTATTCTATTTGGATTATAAAAGGCAAATGGAAATTAAATCTTTAATGGGTTTTTCTACACTCTTCTTGACTTTGACCTTGCTTAAACCCATGGTTTACTTTTCATTTGGACTTTAACCCAAATGGAAAATATCTAGATATTATTGAACCATGGTTTGAAATGAGAGAAAGAAAATATATATACTTTCTTTTCTCATTTATTCATTAAGATTATCATTATCTTTTTGACAAAAGCTTTTGTCATCATCTTCTTCTTTCTCCATGCTCTCTTGAGTTTTCTCTTGAGTGAGGGTGTTAAAAAGAAAGGGTTTTGATTAGAGAATACAAACCACCTCATCATTCTACACACATCTAGCCCATTTGTGTAGGGTGTTTGCTACACTTCTTCCATGGATCAAGTAAAGCAAGGAGTTTTGGGCAAAGGGACTTCGGGTGGATCATCGTGGACTTGGAAGGTTGCTAGCGATCCGTTCCAAACTCTCAAAGGTCCAAGGAGTCACCAAAGGGAGACTACAAAGGTTGTAATCTCTACACTTAGTGATAGAATGTTCTTTGTATGTGATACAAAAGTTGTTACCCTAAATATTCTAGTTTAAAGATTCTTGGTTTGTTTGCTTTGCACCTCTCTAAATTTTAAAGTGGCATGAGTGATGCTTCCACAGACTAGACTAGGTGCAAGGGAAACCCAACAGTGGTATCAGCGCCAAGCTAGAATTTTAGACACGGTATTAATACAATTACGAAAACGAAATCGACTCCGAAATACGATATTTGAAACCCTTGGTTTTGCTCTCCGGAAATTTTTTAAAAAGTCGTTTTAAAATTTTTTAAACAACTGCAGAACACTACTGGGGACATTGTAAGAACACAGGGGAAATACGGTGGGGAGTGCTCAGTTTTTGGCCGAGCAGAAGGCCTATAAATCCGGCCTGCTCGGCCCCCTTGCTTCCATTCCCTCCCGTATTGCTCCAGTGCTCTGTTGTCTTCAATTTGGGGTTTCAGGTATTGTTTGCTTAGCCCAGTTTTTCATGTGATGATTGTTTTGTTTAGAGGCTAATTCGTAGTATTTCATAGCCGTATAATTTAACACTGTATTGGTAACCTTGACATGTTTAGAAGTTCGAACGAACTTCGAACACCACATTTTGTACCCCGCTGAAATTTCCAAGTGTTGTAATTTTCCGAAGTTGATTGTATTCGTAAAATTGTGCAAGTACCCCTATGGACCCTCTAGAAGACTATACTAACCTTAACTCGATTCTATGCCCTTGGATCCGCGATCGAACCCTAGGGTTTGCTGTAGTTCCGTGGTGTCATAGGTGAGGCATTGGTTAACTCCTTCTATGGCTGGTCCATTGACACTGTGGCACGATTTTTCAGTATTTTGACTTTTCTCAAGTGTTGAGCTCACGGGGGTAATTTGTGAGTGTATGTTGATTCGATCGAAACGTTAAATATCGTCTTGATATACTATGAATGTGATACAATATGTGGAATTCATATAGTTAGGCATAAAATCCGTAATATGTGATATTTCGGGTTTACGATGTCTAAGGTGATTGTGGATTCCAAATGTTGTAGTTTTTCACTTTTCTTTTCTGCGACCGTAAGTGTAGTATGTAGTGTATCGCCGGCTTCGTTGCTTTACATCAATGACAATCGGGATACGCATACTTGCTTACGCTGATAATATGAGATATTATGTGTTGCTGTGATATATTATATTGGATCGTCGTGTTCTGAATAGCCGGGGGTTTTATGTGAGATGAGCGTTTTTATTTTCATTCTTGTAAAATTCATTGTATGTAATATTCTTTTATTGGGGCAATTTCGGATTGAGGATGATGTCACCATTGTATATTATTTACTTTTCCACATTAGGATAGACCCAAGGAAGGGAGCACAAGTAACCGGGTTTTAGGGTCCTGTGGGAGGTCATCTCGAGGAGTCGAGACCGGGTCTCCTAACCCTAGAATTAGCAGCGTTACTTGCCGCTCTCGTAGGGGTCTAGGGATGTGGGTTTGGCTATTCATCGTGACAGTGGAATCCGTGTTTTATACAGGCTCAAAATAAAACACGGACCTCCTAATATATCCAATATTTCATATGATTCTTCTGCTGCTGATATACTGTGATGTGATCATATTATATGCGTGAGACGAATGCTTTATTATTGTATATATGATATATAATAAACTTTGCTTATGTTTTACACCCATGCTAGTCCCGTCCCGGTATGCCGTTAGTTAAGTAACCTAACGGTGCATAACGGGACACTGTGGCGAATGCGAATGGCATAAGCGTACGTTGTATTTTCGTTTCTTCTGTGATGCTTAGGAAGCATAGATGATGGGATTCATTAAAGAGATTAATGAAAGAAAAGAAACCTAAAAGATGTTGTAGAATCAAATCTATAAAAAAAGGTAGCTCTAGTTTTGCTTTGCATAGCGGTATTCCTTATAGAATATCCAGCACCTTATTCGATAAGGAAAGAGCCGAGATCCCTTCACCGGGAGTGATCTCTTTAGCAATACTAGCAGATGCTACAAACTCACAGTTTAGTTTTTGATTGCTTCTATAGTTCTTGCTTTGTACAACGGTATTTGTGAAATATCCTACACCTTATTCGATAAGGAAAGAGCCGAGATCCCTTCACCGGGAGTGACCTCTTTAGCGAAAATAGAAAAGCATAAAAAACACTCCTTTTCAAAATCACTTGTTTCTACAACGATATCAAGTTCATTACGCTCATGGTTTTCTGAAAAACCTGCGTAGCCCTCCGACATTTCAGATAAGTAATATTTAGTATTCGTGCTACGTTTGTTGGCTTTCGTCAAAGCGTAGTGTGCAGTAGCTATTTACTGCTTATCTGCAGCATATGATGTGATTGGATTAGAGTAGTCGTACGGCTTTGTTGGCTTTCGTCAAGGGTCGTGCGGGTGGGTTTGATTCAATTAAGAAATGTACGGGTTGAACTTGACTAGCGGACTATGGTTTGCTGGCTTTCGTCAAGGTCATAGCACGTCAGGGGTAAAAGCATTATCGGGAATTTAAAGAGTTGAAATTTTCAATGAGATTACATACCTTCTATGAGATAGATGGATCCTGATACCTACTGCGAGTAAGAGTTACTCCTGGGACAGTTTTACACATGACAATTAGCCGATCAAATAGGTGTCTAGAAAGGTGTTAACGGGGTTATGCCTCTGGGAAAACAAGGTTTATTTTAATTAGGTCTGTGCGAAAGCACGGGGAACCTCCCTCAAAGTACCAACACTGGCCTGGCTGAAAGATTGGCAAACTTGTAAGGTGTAATTAATCCCGGCTAATCTTACCTTTTGGGTTTGAAGGAAGATTTGATGAAAAGAGTGGGAGCCATCCTGATTAGATAAGATAATATCCAATCTAATCTTGCAAGAGCATACGTTAAAATGTTTTCTTCTCTCTCTCTCCAGGTAGCGACCATGTCAGGCCTTAATCAAGATAATAATATGGATGTATTGACTGAACCCGCTTATTATACTGAGCAGGAAAACATTGGTCCCGCTCCAACTTATAATTGTTATAAGTCCGAGCAGGGAATAGGAGAATATCTGGATTCTCACGCCGTCCAAATGAAGAATAAGCATGATGATGCATCTTCTTCAGGTGTGTTAGTTATTGAGAATTGTTTCTCAGTTCACTCTACGTCCTGGGTATTAGATACCGGATCGGGATCCCATATATGTAACATGTTACATGGGCTACGGAGAGGTAGGGAACTCGGAGAGGGTGATCATTCCGTAAGAGTAGGGAATGGTGCAAATGTTGCAGCCAAAGCTGTTGGCGAATATCACCTTGTGTTGACAAATGGTAATACAATGATTCTAAACGAATGCTATTACATTCCGAGCCTGATATGCAATCTTATATCAGTTTCTTTATTGAGTAAAGAAGGATATAATTTTGTAATACAGGATAATGTTATGAACATCTTCCTGAATCAAAAGTTGATTGGATCAGGCTCGTTAAATATCGGCATATACATTCTCAATCAAACTACAATACTTAATATGCAAAACTCGCATAAGAGGATGAGTTCAGAAATGAACGAATCCTTCTTGTGGTATTGTAGAATAGGTCATATCAATGCGACACGGCTAGCTAAGTTGCATAAGGATGGATATTTGAATCCGTTCGAATTTTCATCTTATGACACTTGCCAGTCATGTCTCAAAGACAAGATGACCAAAACTCCGTTTAGTGGATACGGAGAAAGAGTTACAGAACTCTTGGGACTGATACATAGTGATGTATGTGGTCCCATGTCTACACATACCAGGAATGGTTTTTCCTACTTTATTACATTCACTGACGATCTCTCAAGATACGGACATGTATTCCTGTTGAAACACAAGTCTGAAATTTTTGAGAAATTCAGAGAATATAAGCAAGAAGTAGAGAACCAAACGGGTAAAAGTATTAAAATCCTACGATCTGATCGAGGAGGAGAATACTTGAGCAATGAGTTCCTGGACTATCTAAAAGAGAATGGGATTCTCTCTCAGCTTACTCCTCCCTATACACCACAGCACAATGGTGTATCAGAGCGGAGGAATCGCACCCTATTAGATTTGGTGCGCTCTATGATGAGCACTGCTGAGTTGCTTATTTCCTTCTGGGGGTATGCGCTTGAGACAGCCATACACCAATTGCATATGGTTCCTACCAAATCAGTGCCTACCACTCCATATGAGATATGGAAGGGGAAGAGACCATCTCTTAAGTATGTTAAGATATGGGGTTGTCCGGCCTATGTCAAAAGGCACAATCCGAAAAAACTCGAGGCAAGGTCTGTCCTATGCAAATTTGTAGGATATCCCAAAAACTCACAAGGGTATATCTTCTACCACACCGAGGAACAAAAAGTGTTTGTTTCTCGACATGCCACCTTTTTGGAAAAGGAATTTCTTGAGAAAGAAATTAGTGGCAATGAGGTAGATCTGGAAGAGGTTCCAGCGACACAAACTACGACAGAAGATTTTGTAGAACTGGAGAATTCGATAGTTGCGAACGAACCCCAGCCTCTCCGTCGATCTAGTAGGGTTCCTCATCCACCTGAGAGATACTACGATTTTCTCATTGATGGTGGAAGCGAAGATTGCATCATGGAAGATGATGATCCGACTAGCTTCGAGCAGGCTATCAAGAGTGGGGACTCTGTGAAATGGTTGGATGCAAGCGATCTGAGATGGAATCCATGTACACCAACAAAGTATGGACTTTGGAAGTTGCTCCTGAAGGGGTAAAACCCATTGGAATCAAATGGATCTTTAAGAAGAAACTTGGTGTAGATAGAAAAGTTGAGACTTACAAAGCTAGACTTGTTGAAAAGGGTTTTCGTCGACGACCAGGTGTGGATTATGACGAAACCTTTTCTCCAGTGGCTATGCTTAAGTCCATCCGGATCTTACTTGCCATTGCTGCATACCATGACTAGGAAATCTGGCAGATGGATGTTAAGACCGCCTTTCTAAATGGTGATTTAGAGGAGTGCGTGTACATGACTCAGCCAGAGGGCTTCATAGACAGTGGGAGCAGCGGAAAGGTGTGCAAGCTGCTTAAATCCATCTACGGGTTAAAGCAGGCATCGCGGAGTTGGAACGTCTGCTTTGATACGGTAGTCAAAGAGTTTGACTTCATCAAAAACGTAGATGAACCTTATATCTACAAGAAGGTAGCAGAGAGTAAGGTTGTCTTCCTCGTATTGTACGTGGATGACATACTCTTGATAAGAAATGATGTTCCTATGCTGCACTCTGTCAAGCTCTTCTTATCACATAGATTCTCAATGAAAGATCTGGGTGATGCCTCTTGCATTTTAGGGATTAAGATCTATAGTGATAGATCTAAACGGATACTGGGATTGTCCCAATCCAGGTACATTGACACCATACTAAAGAGGTTTAGTATGGAAGAATCCAAACATGGGAATCAACCCACGATCTCTGGACTCACTCTCTCCAAAGAGATGTCTCCCAAGACTGATTTGGAGAGAGCTCGCATGCAAGGGATACCCTATGCTTCGGCAGTAGGCTCTATCATGTACGCGATGCTACCCGATGTAGCATACTCACTAAGTGTAGTGAGTAGGTATCAAGAAGATCCATGAGAGAATCACTGGACAGCTGTGAAGAACATTCTCAAGTACTTGAGAAGGACTAAGAAGTGTTAGTTATATGTATGCCCTAGAGGCCATTACTGTACATACGATGTATATTGTAGTGGATGCTAGGACATATATAGGGAGGACCTTCTTGCTCGACATAATAGTATGCTATCTGGTTGTACTTTATCTTAACATGTACTCTGATTGTCTCTATATTACATGTTGATAAAGCCCTTAGGATATGTACTCGACTACTGGGACTACGATGAGATCATACTAGTGGGGACACGGTAGTCGACGAGTACATCCTATAACTGTTCCTAGTCGAGGGTGTATCGAGACAGGGCATCGATGCACCAGAGTAGACTAGCGTATACGCATCTTGACCCATATGATGGGCGATGGATGATCCCATATCCATCGGTGTTTGAAATCAAGGATGGTGTACGGGTGCTCAGTGAAGACTGGGTACACTAGACGGACTCGCCGAGAACTCCCAGATGGTATTATACCTTACGTCAGATGGCAGTTCTCCGGTGACACTGGGACAGAGTAGTCTGTTGACCCAAGATCGTCATAAAGTCTTGTGTGATTCCCACTGTACTTTGATTTCCATCATACCACGTCCAAGAGGACATGAAAAAAGGTGGCTTTTGGGTACAGTCCCGAATCACATGGAGGCAATGAGCGATAGGAGGGGATTCTTCTCTCTCGGTATAGGGAGTTGATGTTGCGCTGTGTTCGATTGGCTATAACCGGAAATCCCTGGCCAGGGTTGCTGAGATTTACTGGTAAGTGTTATCAGTAGTTTCTCGAACTGTTATAAACCTCATATCGACACGACTTATCGAGCTACTGGGGTCTGACGTTTACCACCCCTAGGCGAGATATGCGACATATCAGACGACGAGACCGGACTGTACGGGAGTGTTACTGATTGGATTCACAGGAGAATGTACAGGCTTTCTTGTTGATCTTCTGAGCGCTCAATACCTGGGTAGCTGTTACGTTTAGCTGACCGCTTGCAGCTTGTGGGTGTTTGATATGATCATCACCTACTGCCGGCGTATTGACGATTCTTTAGAGTCCTACACAGAGGTTTCTTGGCTCAGGCGAAACGGAGTAGGAGCACATATGTGATATGTGCGGGACCGAGGATAATGCGGTATATGATACCGTATCAGATTCTCGCGATATGAGATATCGGCCGGGTATATGTGATATAGCCGGGTCATCGTATTAGTCGGTTATATGCGATATAGCCGAATTATCGGATCAAGTGTTGATTCGATAATTTAATGTATAATAATATATATGATATATTAAATTACATTAACTAATATTTGCTCACTAAAAGATTCATTTTCTCACGGGATAATACATTGATATATATGCGATATATGTTAATTGTATTATTATCTTTTGTTGCAAAATATATTGTATATGTGATATATAATATTTTAACATGTTCGGGTTACAAATTTAACATTGGATTAGGGTTTAATCTTGGTTAGGGTTTGGATTAGGGTTAGCTTTTGCATGAAGCTTCCATGAAGCTTCATGATGCTTTGACTTTGTGGTTGCTTGATATTTTTGTGAGATATTATGTTAACCCAATCCAAACCATTAACCCTAGTTAACTCTCTACAAGGGTTAACTCTTCTCATGCTTAACCCTTGGTTAGATTTGTAACCACTACAATTATTCATTATTCATCACAAAAGGATTAAGGTTATCATCTTCATTCTTCTTCTTCATGCTTGAGCTTCTTCATGAAAAAGCTTTCTTTTGTGATGAAAGTGAGTGAGAAAAAGATTATAAATGAGAGTAAAAATCCTACTTCATCATCCTCATCTATCCTTGCCATTTAGATGAGGGTGTTCACATCATTTCATGAGTGTTAGCTTGTGTTAACGAAACTTCAAGGTAGATCATCTTTGTATCGAAGATCGGAAGCAAAGGTTGCATCATTCTCTTCGTGAAGCCTCTCGAGAGTCGGGAACACGATGATCGCAGCGAAGGGACCTCAACACGGAGCTTAAGAAGTGAAGGACCGGATCTACAAAGGATGTAATCCCTCTCACTTAGTGTTAAAGCGTTTAACATGTTCGTTTTCGCCTAAACCCTAGTTTAAAGATCCGGCTTCGGGTTGTTCGGCACGGCTAAATTTTTAATTGGGCATGGTTGATGCCTCATAGACCCTCGTGTGCGTGCCTAGCAACCCTGCAGTGGTATCAGAGCCAAGCTAGAGCTTTAGGCGAAGTCTAGACGAAGTTTAAAGTCCGATCGAACGCCGAAACCCCGATACGGAACCCTCTCTGGACAATTTTCAAAAAGTTGACTTTTTCTGGATTAAAAATTCTCAGAAAAATAAGCAGGAAAAACTAAGAATTACTGTGAAGTACGGATGTCTGAGTCAACAATTTGACCGCGGAACCGCGGCTAAACCATGGTTTTTGCGGCGGTTCCGCGGCCAAAATTTGGACTTAGTCCCTGGAATTTCACTTAATTATTCTTAGGTCCTTTCTTGGCAATTGTTTCTGGGAATATTTTAATTCCACTCAAGTGTTGAGTTTTCTAGGGTTGTATTAGGGACTCGTTGATTCGATCAGATAATTTAACTTTGTTTAGTTTTGTCCGGATAATTTTAGAAACTGTTAAAAAGTTCGGGCGGATATCAATAACTCACTTTTTCCCCAGTCGGAAATTTTTTCAAAAGTTGGATTTTTCCTCGAGTTTAAGAACGTTCTAAGTCGTGCAAGTAACGCGATGGACCCTCTAGAAGACAACAAAGCTTAACTCGATTATGTGACCGTCTTGAACTGCCTTTTGAACCTTAGGGTTTGGGGCAGTACGGCGTGCCACATGTGAGGCGTTGGCTTGACCCTTCTACGGCTGGACCATTGGTACTGTGGCATGTAATGGATATTTTTGAACTCCGCTCAAGTGTTGAGCTATTTGGGAAAACTTGGGTGTTTGATTATTCGATCGGAAAGTTTGACATTGTCTATTTATCTGGAATGTGATACAATATTTGGAATCCACAAGTAGTTATGAGATAACTAATTTGAATGTTATAAACATAGCAGTTTAGTCTCGATGATCGGTTGCCACGGAATTTTGATGTGATCAAAAGTCCGTCGCAATCACGTAGCGTACGCGGATACTCGCCGGGTAAACTTAATAGACAGCCATGCCCCATAACCCGACCAAGTGACTGTAGGAGAACCCCGTTGCCAATAGCATCCGTTTGGGTGCTCGCGGCAGCGGTGTTCCGCCTTAGTGCACTTCGTCGACGGCATCCGGGGGTGCGGCCGTCTACTAAAGTTTGCGACGAGCATTCGATCAGGATGTCGGGAATCTTGTTGAATTGCCCGACTTGATATTGAAAAGAGTTTTCGATAAAGAGACTAAAATGCGGGGTTTATAATTGTTAGGCATGCGATGTCTAAGGAATTCATTTGGTTAGGCATGCGATGTCTAAAGAGGTTGCGGATTCCAACTGTTGTAGTTTTACACTTTCTTTTCTGTGACCGTAAGCGTAGTATGTGGTGTATCGCCGGCTTCGTTGCTATACATCAACGACAATTGGGATACGCATACTTGCTTACGTTGATGATATGTGATGTTATGTGTTGCTGGATATGTTGTATTGGATCATCGCGTTTGAATAGCCGGGGTTTTTATGTGAGATAAGAGTTTTTATTTTCATTCATGTAAAATTCATTTGTATGTAATATTCTTTTATTGGGGCACTTCCAGGTAGCGGAAGATGTCACCTTTTGTATATTATTTACTTTTCCGCATTAGGTAGACCCAAGGCGGGGAGCATAAATAACCGGGTTCTGGGGTCCAGTGGGAGACCATCTCGAGGAGTCGAGACCGGGTCTCCTAACCCTAGAATTGGAAGTGTTACTTGCCGCTCTCGTAGGGGTCTAGGGATGTGGGTTTGGCTATTCATCGCGACCGTGGAATCCGTGTTTTATATAGGCTCGTATTGAAAACACGGACGTCCTAGTATATCCAATATTTCATATATGTTCTTCTGCTGCAATGTTCTGTGATGAGATCATATTACTGCCTGAGACGAATGTTTATATATTATATATATGAGATATATGTTATATTGTAGATTTCGTTTCAAAAGAGATGCTTGTGAAGCATAATAAAATGGGACTTCATTAATGAGATTAATGAAATAAAAGAAACCTAAAGATGTTGTGGAATCGAATTTTCAAAAACAGGTAGCTACGGTTCTTGCTTTGCATCGCGGTGTTGCTTGTAGAACATCCTGCACCTTATTCGATAAGGAAAGGGCCGAGATCCCTTCACCGGGAGTGACCCCTTTAGCAATGACTGGCAGATGCTACACCCCTCGGTTTGTCTTTTGATTGCTCCTATAGTTCTTGCTTTGCATAGTGATATATATGATATATCCTGCACCTTATTCGATGAGGAAAGGGCCGACGATCCCTTCACCGGGAGTGACCCCTTTAGCAAAACTAGAAAAGCCTCAAAAACACTCCATTTCAAAATCATTCGATTCTACAACGATATCAAGTTCATTACGCAAAGGGTTTTCTTAAAAACCTGTCGTAGCCATCCGTCATTTCAGATAAGTACTGGTTAGTATTCGTGCTACGTTTGTTGACCTTAGCCAAGGCGTAGTGTGCGGTAGCTGATTAGTGCTTATCTGTATAAGCATATGATGCGATTGAGTTAGGGTAGTCGTGCGACTTTGTTGACCTTAGGCAAGGGTCGTGCGGGTGGGTTTAATTCAATCGGGAAATGACGGGTTGAACTTGGCTAGCACTTATGATTTGTTGACCTTAGCCAAGGTCATAAGATGTTAGGGGTAAAATATTATTGGGAATTTCAAGTGTTGAAATTTGCAATGAGATTGCATACCTTCTATGAGATAGTTGGATCCCGATACCCGCTGCAAGTAAGAGTTACTCCTGGGAGAGTTTTACACATTGCAATTAGCCGATCAAGTAGGGGTCTAGAAAGGTGTTAACGGGGTTACGCCTCTGGGAAAACGAGGTTTACTTTAATTAGGTCCGTGCTAAAGCACGGGGAACCTCCCTCAAAGTACCGACACTGGCCTGGCTGAAAGATTGGCGAACTTGTAGCGTGTAATTAATCTCGGCTAGTCTTTCCTTTTAAGGTTTGAAGGAAGATTTGATTAAAACAGTGGGAGACATCCTGATTAGATATATTAGATAACCAATCTAATCTTGCAAGAGCATACGCTGAGTGTTTTCTTCTCTCTCTCTCCAGGTAGCAACCATATCACGCCTTAATCAAGATAATAATACGGATATATTGACCGAACCCGCTTGTTATACTGAGCTGGGGAACGTTGGTCCCGCTCCACTTATAATATTATAAGACAGAGCAGGAAATAGGGGATTACCAGAATTCCCGTGCCGCCCAAACGAAGAAAGTGCATGCTGATGCATCATCTTCGGTTGTGTCAGTATCCTTTACGTCCTGGATATGTGATACCGGATCAGGATCCTGCAAATGTAATCTGTTATATGGGCTACCGATAGGTAGAGAACTGAGAACGGGTGATAAGTTTCATGAGATAGAAACGATGCAAGTGTTGCAGCCAAGTCTGTTGGTCACTATCATCCTGTATTACCAGAATACATTGATTCTGAGCAAATGTTATTAGATACCGAACCTGATATACAACATCATATCAGTCTCTTTATTAGTAAAGAAATGATATAATTTTGTAATGTTGGATAATGTTTTGAACATTTCCTATATCAAGATTTGATCGGTTCAGGCACGTTATCTAAAAGCATTGACGTTCTAAATCAAACTACAGTTCTTAGTATACAGAACACACATGAGAGGAAGAGTTCAGAAATGAACGAATCCTTCTTGAGGCATTGTAGACTAGGTCATATCAATGCGACCCGACTAGCTAAGTTACATTTAGATGCATATTTAAATTTGTTTGAATTTACATCTTGTGAAACTTACCGGTCATGTCACAAAGATAAGATGACCATAGCTCTGTTTATTGGAAACAGAGAAAGAGTTAGTGAACTCTTGGGATTGATACATGCTGATGTATGAAGGTCCCCTGTCTACACATGCCAAGACCGGTTCTTTGTACTTCATTACATTCTCTGATAATCTCTCAAGATTCAGACATATGTTCCTGTTGAAAAACAAGTCCGAACCTTTTGAGATATTCACAGAATATAAGTTAGAAGTAGAGAACCAAAATACGGGTATAAGTATTATGTCCTTTGATGAGATCAAGGAGGAGAATACTTGAGCACGGAATTCCTGGACTATTCTAAAGGAGAATGAGATTCTCTCTTAGCATTACTCCTTCGAATACACCACATCACCTTGGTGTATCGGGGCGGAGCAATTGCACCCTATTTGATATGGTGTGCTCTATGATGAGTACTACTGAGTTTCCTATTTCCTTTTGGGAGAAATACACTTGAGAAGTTGCATACCTATTGAATAGGGTTCAAATCAATTCAGTTGCCTACCACTTCATATGTGATATGGAAAGGGAAGAGCCCATATCTTAAGTTTGTTAAGATTTGGGGTTTCCGGCCTATGTCTAAAAGCAAAATTCGGACAAGCTCAAGGTAAAGACAGATATGTGGAAGTTTGTTGGATATCCCAAACATACGCAAGGGAATATCTTCTACCTAATCGAGGAACAAAATATGTTTTGTTTCTCAACATGCCACCTTTGTGAAAGAGAATTTCTTGTGAAGAAATTAGTGGTCATGAGGTAGAACTGGAAGGAGTTCCAGCTATACAAACTACAGCAGATGATTTGGTAGAACCAAAGGATTCAATAGTAACCAACGAACCTCAGCCTCTCCGCCGATCTAGTAGGGTTCCTCACCCACCTGAGAGTTACTTCGGTTTCTCTATGACAGTGGGAGCGAGGATTGCATCATGAGATGATGACCCAACTAGTTTCGGGCTGGCCATCAGGAGTGGGACTCTGTAAGAATGGCTGGATGCTTAGCGATCTGAGATGGAATCCTTATACACCAACTAAGTATGGACTTTGGTTGCTTTATCTGAAGGGTTAAATCCCCATCAGGAGCAAGTATATCTTGAGAAGATTACTTGGTGTACATGGAAAAGTTGAGACTTTCAAAGCTATGCTTAAGTCCATCCAGATCCTACTTGCCACGCTACATACCATGACTACGATATCTGGTGGTTGGGTGTCATGACTGCTTTTCTAAATGATGTTTTAGTAGAGAGCGTCTATAAGTACACAGCCAGAGGGCTTCGTAGACAGTGGGAGCAGCGGAAACATGAGCAAGATGTTTTATGAGATAAAACAGGCATCGCGAAGTTGGAACATCTGTTTTGATGTGGTAGTCAAAGAGTTTAACTTCATCAAAATGGTAGATGAACCTTGTATATACAAAAAGGTAGTAGAGAGTATGGTGGTGATCCTCGTAGAGTACGTGGATGACATACTCTTGATAGGGAAGGAGTTTCCTATGCTACGCTCGGTCAATCTCCGCTTATCACAAGGATTCTCCATATAGGATCAAAGTGATACCTCCTAAATCCTGGGTTTTGGATCTATGAGATAGATCTAATTGGATGTTAGGATTCTTACTAGTTTTAGTGAGATGGTATCAATCGATCCTGGGGAGAATCACTGGAAAGGTTCCAGGGTGATAAGAACGACTGAATGTCAGTCGCAGGCATTGTCTTTTACCCTCAGTGGAGGGACGGTATGTTGGAAGAGTTCCAAGCTATATACCGTGACATACTAAACGATTAAAGGCAAGATACATCGTTACCAAGGATGCTACCAAAGAGGCAGTCTGGATATATATAAGTTCATGAGATGAACTTCGTTCCTACCATTGTGTGACAATGGAGTTGTGGCTTTGGCCAAGGAACTACCGTCCCATCAGAAATCCAGATATAATTCTTAGGCAATATCACTTGATCATGGAGATGGTTGATCTCCAGGGAGATCGAGGTTAGGAGAGTAGACACAGAGGACGACAGCGCGGATCCACTCACAAAGGCCTTTTTTCCCAGTAGAGACTTTTATGGGATGGTTGAGTATGAGATACTTCAACCGCAGCTAATTGTTGGGTATATGATACCACAACAGATGGCCCTAGTGCAAGTGGAAGATTGATAGTTATATGTATTCCCTAGAGGCCATTACTGTACATACGATGTATGTTGTAGTGGATGCTAGGACATATATAGGGAGGACTTTCTTCCTCGACATGATAGTATGCTATCTGGTTGTACTTTATCTTAACATGTACTCTGATTGTCTATATATTACATGTTGATAAAGCCTTTAGGATATGTACTCGACTACTGGGACTATGATGAGATCATACTAGTGGGGACACGGTAGTCGACGAGTACATCCTATAACTGTTCCTAGTCGAGGGTGTATCGAGACAGGGCATCGATGCACCAGAGTAGACTAGCGTATACGCATCTTGACCCATATGATGGGCGATGGATGATCCCATATCCATCGGTGTTTGACATCAAGGATGGTGTACGGGTGCTCAGTGGAGACTGGGTACACTGGACGGACTCGCCGAGAACTCCCAGATGGTATTATACCTTACGTCAGATGGCAGTTCTCCGGTGACACTGGTACAGAGTAGTCTGTTGACCCGAGATCGTCATAAAGTCTTGTGTGATTCCCACTGTGCTTTGATTTCCATCATACCACGTCCAAGAGGGCGTGCAAAAAGGTGGCTTTTGGATACAGTCCCGAATCACATGGAGGCAATGAGCGATAGGAGGGGATTCGTCTCTCTCGGTATAGGGAGTTGATGTTGCGCTGTGTTCGATTGGCTATAACAGGAAATCCCTGGCCAGGGTTACTGAGATTTACTGGTAAGTGTTATCAGTAGTTTCTCGAACTGTTATAGATCTCATATCGACACGACTTATCGAGCTACTGGGGTCTGACGTTTACCACCCCTAGGCGAGATATGCGACATATCAGACGACGAGACCGGACTGTACGGGAGTGTTACTGATTGGATTCACAGGAGAATGTACAGGCTTGCTTGTTGATCTTCTGAGCGCTCAATACCTGGATAGCTGTTACGTTTAGCTGACCGCTTGCAGCTTGTTGGTGTTTGATATGATCATCACATACTGCCGGCGTATTTACGATTCTTTAGAGTCCTACACAGAGGTTTCTTGGCTCAGGCGAAACGGAGTAGGAGCACATATGTGATATGTGCGGGACCGAGGATAATGCGGTATATGATACCGTATCGGATTCTGGCGATATGAGATATCGACCGGGTATATGTGATATAGTCGGGTCATCGTATTAGTCAGTTATATGCGATACAGCCGGATTATCGGATCAAGTGTTGATTCGATAATTTAATGTATAATAATATATATGATATATTAAATTACATTAACTAATATTTGCTCACTAAAAGATTCATTTTCTCACGGGATAATAAATTGATATATATGCGATATATGTTAGTTGTATTATTATCTTTTGTTGCAAAATATATTGTATATGTGATATATAATATTGTAACATGTTAGGGTTACAAATTTAACATTGGATTAGGGTTTAATCTTGGTTAGGGTTTGGATTAGGGATAGCTTTTGCATGAAGCTTCCATGAAGCTTCATGAAGCTTTGACTTTGTGGTTGCTTGATATTTTTGTGAGATATTATGTTAACCCAATCCAAACCATTAACCCTAGTTAACTCTCTACAAGGGTTAACTCTTCTCATGCTTAACCCTTGGTTAGATTTGTAACCACTACAATTATTCATTATTCATCACAAAAGGATTAAGGTTATCATCTTCATTCTTCTTCTTCATGCTTGAGCTTCTTCATGAAAAAGCTTTCTTTTGTGATGAAAGTGAGTGAGAAAAAGATTATAAATGAGAGTAAAAATCCTACTTCATCATCCTCATCTATCCTTGCCATTTAGATGAGGGTGTTCACATCATTTCATGAGTGTTAGCTTGTGTTAACGAAACTTCAAGGTAGATCATCTTTGTATCGAAGATCGGAAGAAAAGGTTGCATCATTCTCTTCATGAAGCCTCTTGAGAGTCGGGAACATGATGATCGCAGCGAAGGGACCTCAACACGGAGCTTAAGAAGTGAAGGACCGGATCTACAAAGGTTGTAATCCCTCTCACTTAGTGTTAAAGCGTTTAACATGTTCGTTTTCGCCTAAACCCTAGTTTAAAGATCCGGCTTCGGGTTGTTCGGCACGGCTAAATTTTTAATAGGGCATGGTTGATGCCTAGTAGACCCTCGTGCGCGTGCCTAGCAACCCTACAAGGAGATGTTCTTAGTGTATGGTAACCGAAAACTCCAGGTGGAGTCCTTTACCGATTCAAGCTTCCAAAGTGATAAGGACTACTCTAAGTCGCATTCGGGATTTGTCTTTACCCTGAATGGAAGGGCGGTTTGTTGGAAGAGTTCCAAGCAAGAAACCGTGGCAGACTCGACGATGGAGGCTGAATACATCGCTGGCAACGATGTTGCCAAAGAGGCTGTCTGGATGAAGAAGTTCATCACTGAACTTGGTGTGGTTCCGTCCATTGAGCATCCAATACCTTTGTATTGTGATAACAATGGAGCTGTGGCTTTGGCCAAGGAACCTAGGTCCCATCAGAAGTCCAGACATATTTTGAGGCAGTATCACTTAATCCGGGAGATAGTTGATCGCCGCGAAATCGAGGTCATGAGAGTTGACACGAAGGACAACACTGCGGATCCACTCAAGAAGGCCATACCCCAGATACAATTTGAGAGACTTTTCAGGATATTGGGTATGAGATACTACAACAGCTGGCCTTAGTGCAAGTGGGAGATTGTTAGTTGTATATATGCCCTAGAGGCCATTGTTGTACATATGATGTATATTATAGTGGATGCTTGGAAATATATAAAGAGGGCTTTCTTGCTCGATATGATAGTATGCTATCTGGTTTCACTTTGTCTAAACATGTTGACTTGTATTGGTTTACTGTCTTGCTCTCACATGTTGATAAAGCCCTTAGGATATGTACTCGACTACTAGGACTATAATGCAGATCATACTAGTGGGGCCAGGGTAGTCTAAGAGTACATCCTATAACTGTTCCTAGTTGAGGATGTATCGAGACAGAGCATCGATACACCAGAGTAGACTAGCGTATACACATCTTGACCCATATGATGGGTGATGGATGATCCCATATCCATCGGTGTTTGACATCAAAGATGGTGTACGGGTGCTCAGTGGACTCGCAGAGAACTCCAAGATGGTATTATACCTATCATCAGATAGCAGTTCTCTGGTGACACTGGTACAGGTTAGTCTGTAAACTCGAGATCGTCATAGAGTCTTGTGTGATTCCCACTGTGCTTTGATTTCCACCTTACCACATTCAAGAGAACGTGCAAAACGGTGGCTTTTGGGTACAGTCCCGATTCACATGGAGGCAATGAGCGATAGGAGGGGTTTCGTCTCTCCCGGTATTGGGGTTGATGTTGCGCTGTGTTCGATTGGCTATAACTGGAAGTCCCTGGCCAGGGCTGTTATGGAGATTTACTGGTAAGAGTTATCAGTAGTTTCTTGACCTGTTATGAGACTCACATTGACACGACTTATCGATTACTGGGGCCTGACGTTCACCACCCCTAGACTAGATATGCGACATATCAGACGAAGAGACCGGACTGTATGGGTAGTGTTACTGATTGGCTCGACGGGAGTTTTGACAGCTTCGCTGGTTTTCTTCTGATCGCTCAATACCTGGTTGGCTGTTTCGTTTAGCTGACCGCTTGTGGCTTGTGGGTGTTTGATATGATCATCACCCACTGCCGGCGTATTGACGAGTCTTAGAGTCCTACACAGGAGTTTCCTAGCTCAGGAGAAATGATGTGGTGTGCATATGAGATATGCGCGGGGACCCGATTGAATGCTGGTATGTGATACCGTATGTTAATCGGGCGTTTTTCTATTGGTCGTGTCGTATGTGATATGACCGGTTTGTTAAATCAAGTGTTGATTTAACATTTGACTTTTAGTTTAATTCTTTACTTAAACCCTTTTCTTTGTTGAAGATGTATGCATGAATGTATGCACATGTTGATGTGCATGGACACATACATGCATAGTGTCATGGTTGATGATACACAATTGGTGGCAATATAAGACTTACATGGTTCAATATATATATATATATATATATATATATATATATATATTCTATTTGGATTATAAAAGGCAAATGGAAATTAAATCTTTAATGGGTTTTTCTACACTCTTCTTGACTTTGACCTTGCTTAAACCCATGGTTTACTTTTCATTTGGACTTTAACCCAAATGGAAAATATCTAGATATTATTGAACCATGGTTTGAAATGAGAGAAAGAAAATATATATACTTTCTTTTCTCATTTATTCATTAAGCTTATCATTATCTTTTTGACAAAAGTTTTTGCTATCATCTTCTTCTTCCTCCAA
Organism: Agapanthus africanus; assembly: GCA_030015575.1. Classification (NCBI taxonomy): domain Eukaryota; kingdom Viridiplantae; phylum Streptophyta; class Magnoliopsida; order Asparagales; family Amaryllidaceae; genus Agapanthus; species Agapanthus africanus. The sequence goes on from JASDDO010000019.1 coordinate 285,704,688, forward strand.
GCTTTCTTGAGTTTTCTCTTGAGTGAGGGTGTTAAAAAGAAAGGGTTTTGATTAGAGAATACAAACCACCTCATCATTCTACACACATCTAGCCCATTTGTGTAGGGTGTTTGCTACACTTCTTCCATGGATCAAGTAAAGCAAGGAGCTTTGGGCAAAGGGACTTCGGGAGGATCATCGTGGACTTGGAAGGTTGCTAGCGATCCGTTCCAAACTCTCAAAGGTCCAAGGAGTCACCAAAGGGAGACTACAAAGGTTGTAATCTCTACACTTAGTGATAGAATGCTCTTTGTATGTGATACAAAAGTTGTTACCCTAAATATTCTAGTTTAAAGATTCTTGGTTTGTTTGCTTTGCACCTCTCTAAATTTTAAAGTGGCATGAGTGATGCTTGCATAGACTAGACTAGGTGTAAGGGAAACCCAACAGTCGCAAAATCAGCGAGCAAAAAAATATATGCATATGAAATAGCCGAAATGTTTGTGCAACTCGCAATAAAAAAAATAGCGAGCAAAAAATGCGATATAGCCGAAATGACTGGGCACCGCGATAAATAGTCAAAATGATTGGGCAATCGCGACTTTCACGACATAAAAATTGAAAAGATAGAGCATCACGGAAAGAAATAAAAAAGAAGATGATGAAAGTGAAACTTTTCTGCCCAGCATATAGGTTCACACCGACCCCTGTATACAATTCACGGGCACAAATGAAAGAAAGGGAACCATATTTTCCAACAGGCTCCGTCAAAGGGAGAACCAGATCTTAATGGCAATATGTACAGCCTAGAGGTCATCCCGACGTTCCTTCTCGGTGCAGATGCGACGTCAACAAAGGATCCAAGGAGACAAATAAAAAAGGAGAAACAAAAAAACCCTAACTCCAGCTTGACGTGCTTCTCATGCCAGCAGAATGTAGACGCAACGTCATCAAAGACCCAAAGGTCAAATCAAAAGGGAATAACGAAAAAATCCAAGCTCCAAGTCTTGACGGTACATATACAACCTAGAGACTATCCCGGCGTTCCCCCTCATTTCAGCAGGATGCAAACGCAGCTATCAAATGAAATTGGAGCAATGGTATATTCCTAGCTCTGGACTTCAACTGCAACACACGCAGCATAGAGGTCCTACAGATGTCTACCCTACTTCAGCAAAGAATCGACGCGACATCGTCAAAACAAAAATGAAGCGACGGCATATTCCTAGCTTCGGGTTTCAACGATAACTCATATAAAGCCTAAAAGAGTATCGGAGATCATCCCACTCCAGTGCGGAGCGGTTATGACTCATCGGGGCTCCAAATTGACCCTAACCTCAGGTAAAAAGTGTCATGGCAAATTCCTAACACTTTCCCTTCCGACGGTAATATAACCTAAGGAGATTACTTGAAGACATCACAACCCAGAAAAAGGCACGTTACTGGCACTTGAATCAAGTAAGCCAAAAGCGCAGAAATCTAAATATTTTTAGGGGAAAATAGTGGAGGTGCAGTTTTGAAAGAATGGTATAACGAAATCAAGTTCTTTCTTTAAAATATATAAGTGATAATATATGAAAACAGAATCTTTGTATTTAACTTGAAAACCTTTTCGTCATTTAAAATTTGGGCAGCACCTCCTTTGTAATTTTAACCTAAAAACGAATACAAGCAATAATATATAAGGCATCCCCAAGCGGGAGCTAGCTCTTCGCCAAATGGTGGAAACAACCACGCAATAATGTAAATATACAACACCGAAGGGCGAGGATCAAAACACAGGAAGAAAGCAAGAAAACTAAAGTATCATCAAGAAAATCCAAACAATAATGAAAATACATGCGCGCGACTCTAAGGCCGAAAGAATAAACAATAAAGGTTTCTAGGTCTATGAATATACATAGTCTGGTTGATGGAGCCTGTAACTAGATACAGCTGAAATAAATAACAAGTACAACAGAAATGTAAAGTACAACTACAACGGTGGTCACGATGCAAGTGAAACCACCTACCAAGCAATCACCCGGAAGAAGTGATGTGCTAGCAAGCCGCAACGGAACCTGTAAAAAAACTGTGGCACAACGGGGGTGAGTTGCCAACTCATGAGTAGAAGAAATCACTGGGTAGAAACCGAATGTATGACGATATCCTAGGTCATACAATACGATACTATAATAATAGAAGCACAATAACATCGAGTGACAGTAGAGGTGATAATATACACATATGTGTAAGGTCAAGTACTCATGTCTGTGTCATAAAATAACTACATGTCATTTGTGTTATGTATGAATGCATCACTAAATAGGTGTGCCCAGCATCGGCACACAAAATCATCAGAAAATCTGAGTTCCCGGCATCGACACTCGAAAACATCATGAAAACCGTGTCCATCAGCGACACATCAACCTCATAAATCTCGGGCTCCGTCAGTCCGGATCAGCCCAAATCATCTGATCACACGACTACGGTCAGTATCCTCCGGATATCCGCCGCATCAAATATCACCGGTCGGTAGTGCTCTCCTGCCGGACTCAATTTCTCTCTATACAGCCTTCTTGCCCCGGGGTACCGCACCGGGTCCACCATGTACCCGCAAACGGTTCATCCAACTCCTCGAATCGGGTGTGTGTACATACGTGACTCAAGAACCGAGAAAACTCATGGTGGACTCCACACACATCATATCACGAGAAAACTGCAAATTTGCATTTTTAAAATGATAATAAGTTTATAAAATTCTTGCGGTTTTCCCCAAATCCAGAAATCTCATGATTATTGAAAGCTCCATGAAGAATCAAAATATATGAATGCATGCGGTATCTAAGAAACAATGAAATATCTAAACTAGCATGTAAAATCATATATACTAAACGATGCAATTGGCTACAAACTATCAAGTTATACAGGTGAAGTAACATTTTCTAATGTGTACGTGACATGGCAATTACCGATGATGATGTGTGTGAGCCGGTAAACAGGTGTACGTGCAACATGCGCATCATCGATAATGGTGCAAGTGTCTTATCAGTCGATATCAAAACAACTAATGGAAATACATGAATACATCTACAATGCAATGAGAACAGTATGTGTACAACAAAAGTAAATATTTAAAGTAATAGCATAATCTACTATATAACCATATATGAGCTATACAGTTATAGTATTAAAAATAACACGAATCATTGTTTTTAGAAAAGTAGGGGCTACGGTGTTTTGAGAAAAGATATGTGCTTTGAAAATCCGTAGCGTCTCTTAGATTATCTTTTGAAAATTCATACGATCCGTTAGTTTTGAAAATAGGTATGACTCAAATTATATTCTAACACCTACTTAAGTAATTAGAAGACTAAAAGCTAAACTAAGAGGTTAAACTAAGGACCTAGTCGAAGCGATAAGAAAACTTATAATATTTCCGAGTCGATATACCTAATAGTCGGCGATCCAGCTTCATATCATCAGGAACGGTATATTCCATCGTACAGTATCCTCGAGTCAAGAGTGCAGATCAATCATCATATGTAACTCGTACGGTAATATCCATCTTACGACATCCTCAAAATCGAGGGTACGGGTAAAATATCATATATATCATATAGTTCGTACGGTATCAATCGTCGTAGAAATCATAATCAGTGGTACGGCTCTAAGGTCTCGTACAATCATTTATTATATCATGTCACAAGTTATCACATGTCAAGTATACATCGCCCAACGATCCTTTAATATATCATATCATATTCGGTGTCTTGACTCAATCATATATCATAACCTCACGGTATCATGCCCGATCATATCGACTCATATCCATAAGCATATCATATCCTCATCTTGCACGTATATGTATACGATATATATATATATATATATATATATATATATATCAACGCATCCATATATATATATATATATGTATACCTATATACATATACACCATATTATCTCACTGGTGTGTATGTGTGTGCGGGCGTGCATGCGACAAAATAAACTAACGGGTCTTGACTATAGAAGATGGACTAAGGGTAAGTACTTCCTACTAGTATGCCTATTCTAACCTAGAGTCTTCTAGAGCCCTACTTGCTAAGTATTCGTACCTCACATTAACACATATATATAATAATATATGCATCCTAATTTATGAACTGCGGGGGTGCTAAACGCCATCCACCCGACTTCCACCATAGATATACATCTACTCACCTTCGATCCTTGCTTGCCGAAGTCGAAGACGCCTTGCTCTCTCTTTTCATCCCGAAGTCCATGCGAAGGTACCTACGGTTCAAAGAACATCGTATCGTAAACAAGAAATCAAGCACGAGAAAATCGATATGGCACGCGAGACACACATAGGTTAGAACCTATGGTCTATGCATGCAAGAATAATCAAACAACCCTCGTCGTTGACGTACAAACGTCAAACGACCGAGATAAAATACAAATACCAAAACTCAAGTTATTAAAAACCGCAAAACGAAAACAGCAACATTGAAAAACACCTCCAGATTTGGCTCAGGTGATAATTAGGACATTTAGCATATAGAATAGGTCTAATTATAGGATAAAGGAACCACAGACCAAGCATAAACCCTAACCAATACACCAAGGCCGCAATTTGCGGCCAAATTGGATAAATTTGCGGCCATGTTTGGGACTTATGGTCTCGGGTCTCTAGGGTATACTCCAAATCACCTGCACACCTCACTGTAATCGCTATATATTTTTCAAGGTTCCCGGGTTATAGCAGATCCTAGAATATCATCAATAATTCTCACAAAACCCGATATCGGAGATTTCTAAGTTCATGTTTTGGGGTTTTAATCTCCGGTTTGTCCATAATACTATCACTATAGGTTTTTGTGATCACAACTAAATCTCAATTACACCTTTTCAATTCATAATATCACCTAAATCTCAACATGGAAATTTCTAACATCACTAATCCTCATTAGCTTAACTCTAAACTACTATAGGATATTAGAGACACTAAAAACTACACTAAAAGTGTAGGGATTATACCTCAATAGAAACTGAAGAAAATTCTTGGGTTACTAAAAGTGCTCAAAACCTTGACTTGATTCACCCATGGTCTTTGTAGTGGGGTTTAGAGTGATTTTTATGAAGATGTCAAGGTGTTTTGATGTCGATTTGAGAGTGTTTTATGGGGTGATAGTGGAGGTTGAAGAAGAGAAGGAGATGGAAAAGAGGAAAAATGAAGTGAAGTAGAGAATGGTGAAACGCCATGGTCAAAAAAGAAAAGAAAAGAAAAGAAAAGCCATGAAGAGTGTAGAAGTTTCTCCCCCTATCTCTTTCCCCCCTCTCTCTCACATAGTCATGCCACCATGTCCCTCTCATGCCATGCCACATATTCTTTTATTTTCCTTTTCCTTTATTTTAAAACAAAAGCAAAAGAAACCATATAATGAAATGAAGCATGTTTCAAAATAATGCAACACGTGTTACAACATGTCATAACACATAAGCAAGATTAATGCATAATTAGTGAAGTATTAATCGAGTTTAGTATTGAACTTGTATATAATTATTTGTATAATAATTCAAAAAAAATGTCCAAATCACATAAATACCTTAAAAATCAATAATTCATATAAATTTTCCAATTACTCTTCAAACTATAAATGTGTAATCATACTATACCGTTAAAACCAATTTCCACATTTTTAATAATATTCATGAAATTTATTATTTTAATTATTTAAATTCCTAAAATAATATTTTATTTTTCTGAAATGTTATAGAAGACGTCTTGTCCAGCCCCCGAAGGGATCGGAGACACGACAGTTGCGGGGCTACTCGAATAACAGCTTGAAGACTGTATGTCGAGAAATACATCAGCCAATGCGATGGTACTACGAAACAAAACTCTACTACCACAAACCTAACGGACCTCTGTCGTAAAGAATGGTGGTTATCTACATATAACGTTAGGACAAGTTTGCCTGTAAACCCAAGAGAGGTAAACTAAAAAACTCCGACATGAGTACATAAACTTGAAACTCCGAAACAAGTGAATAAACTAGAGACTCCGAAACGAGTGAATAAACTACAGACTCCGAAACGAGTGGGTGCTAAATCAAGACATCAAGAAACAGGAAAGGCGCAACTTATAGGCCTCGGGATTCAGAACTACATTTCTTAAGGATCGAGATTTGAGAACACGCTTGTATCTGCTCGCTATCTTCTCAGATCAAAATTCTAGTAAAAGTCGTGTATGCCATCTTGAAACCAGCCAAATGCTATGCATCACTTCAGTCCAATGTTCACTTATGTCTAGATGCATGCATCAGAAACTTCTAAGGTTAAAATACAAAATATATGTACAGAGGCAGGATGCCTATGTGAATATGCGCTGGGGATGAAATGTTCAGTGGTCGACATTATTTTTATTATTAGTATTTATTACACAGAGAAAAGGTTGCCAAATATGGGATCAGAGATATAAGGATTAACAAAATAATACACAAGATTATCTAATTCCCTCACTGCCTTCTCCACCATGTCGAAGCGGCGATCTTCACAAGGAGTTGCTGCCCATCGGTCAGCACCGTGCTTATCAGCGAAGGCAAACATGATGGCCTATTGAGCCCGTATCTGACTTAGCAGCCGAACCGAACAATCCCTTAGAGGCTGGGTAATCAAATGAGTCTTATGGAAGCACTCGATCTTGTCCACCGCCGCATTGAGCATCGCCAGAGTTATCTCCGCTAGATGAGGAGGGATGTCAGCAAGTACAGACGAGAAGATCGTCCGAAGCCAAATGGAGCCGATAGGAAGAGGAGAGCCCCTACGAGCCAGAAGCTCGTACATCACCATGTCACACTAGTTATCAGTGAGAACGGGATCCGCTAATCGCGCAGCAAAACGAGGGACAATTCCCTCGATAGGTACCTCCCATGATTGCCGGCGAGCATGCGGACGATTGCAAGCCATAACTCTTGGTTTGTTAGAAAATGGATACTTTTTTTAATTTTAAAAATGGTTCTCTCCTTGTGAAAGAAGAGGAGGACAGAGCTTCATATTATAAAGATGAGCATTCAAGTCTAGGCACCGAAAATGTTGTGCATGGTGGAGCTATTTTCAAGTCCTGACAAAAAGGGCATGGGAAAAGAAAACGTTGACTCATGGGAATCAGAGAAAAAAGGTGAAACGATCCTCTCAGCAGTATCTCACGTGCATGACATGTGAGCGCTAGCGCCGATTCTTTACAGGTTTTAAAACTGTAGCGGCGCCTCACGTGCGTAACGTGTGAGCGCCGGCGCTAGTTCAGGATTAAAATCTTCAGCAGCGCCTCACGTGCATAAACGTGGGTGCCGGCAACAGTTTTTATATATGTATAACAACACTTCATGTGAAGCACACATGAGCATTGGCATAATAAGAAAGGGGAATTTTGTCATTCATACTTCGAAGGACTTTATACATTGGTGATAAAAAATGAAAAAAAAATCATCAAAATGTTTACAACGGTAAAACACTGAATTCCGGACACGGATTCAGGAACTTAGAAGCAAGTCTGAGTAAAGTGCTTATAGCTTCTTTGGCCATTTTCTTATGCAATTTCTCACGAATGCAAACGTCGGGATCCCCGCTGAGGTCGTCCGTCTTCTGGTACGCGGATATTATTGCCTTCTGTTGGAAGATGCGATGCAAAATATCGACAAGATCATCTCTCCGTTTCTTTGAGATCAGGCCCATCAGATATACTGAATGCACCTTGTGTTCAGCATCATCAAGTGCCTCGAGCAGCATAACCTCGTCAAGCTCAGGAATTGCTTCCCAAATCGATCCAACGATAATTTTCAAAAGAGCAGAACGGCGGGGGAGTAATTGACCGTTGTAGTCGTCAAAGCGACGCAACACCTCAGCACATTGGGCGTCAGTAAATTCTTGGCCTTGACAGCGGCCTTGGACGCGAATATCTTCATAAGAGATAATCTCTTCAAGATCGTAAAGACGAGAAGCCATAGTATCTGAAAAGAAAACCCAGTAAGAGGTTAGAGATCAAAATATCAAAATTATTAAAATCTCGAAAGTAATTACAATGGTTCCAATACCCCATCAATGATGAGGAAGGCACTCATTGTAAGAATCCGAAAGGATTCTCATTTAATGAAAAATCTCAATGAACCGTGGAGTTAAACTCCCTCGAAAAATGTGTTCTACAACAGATTACAAATCTGCAAAAAAGAACCCTAACAAGAAGATAAGAAAGGGAATAAAATTACCAAAAGAATTTCTTAAAAATAAATTTTCTCAGAGCCAAGCTCTGTAGAACAACCCAGAATTAAATTCCTCCGATAAGGGGATAAAATCCCAGAAATCCCTACGGGAAATGGAATTAAATTCCAAACAACTCTCAACGATCAAAATCACTAACATGGAAAACTCTAAAATCTCTAAGACCCATGGCCTACCCAACTAACAGCTTTAAGATCTCTAAGAGATCATTACAAGAAAAGAGCAAAGCTCTGTTAATGGGCTAAAAAACCCAAAACGAGAAGAGGTTCTTCTAAGAGTTTCTTAAGAGTTAAATCATAGTCAGAATTCTTACCAATTTTTTTGACAGAATTGTAACTCTGAGAGAATTCTGTGAACAGAGATCTAAGCGCTGAGGAGAGAATTAAATTCTCAAGGAAGAAGAAGCAAATGATTGAAATGGCAGTCATCTCAAGGGCCAAAGGCCCTATTTATAAAACATGAAGAGACGTTTCAACTCCCCAGGAGATCGAACGGTGGAAAAGGTGCCACCATTGCACTCACGTGTGAGCCACATGAGCGCAACGGTGGGGGGCATTTGTTCCCCCAATAATTAACCTAATAAAAGAGCAGAGCTCTGTTTAAATTTAATGGGGCAGCACCTCACGTGTTTCTTATGAGGGCGCCAGCGCCGGCACTGATTTTGTATGATTAAATCCTATGGGAGCGCCTCATGTGCTCCTCACACTGGCGTCAATGTGCTAATCACATAAACACTTTCTGTATAAGAATTAAATTCTTATATGACACCTCACGTGCTCCTCACGTGGGCGCGAATGTGAAAAGCACATAAATGCCTATAATAAGAATTAAATTCTTATATGGAGCCGCACGTGCTCCTCACGCCAGCGCCAATGTGCAAAGCACAAAAACACTTTTTGTATAAGAATTAAATTCTTATATGCCGCCGCACGTGCTTATCACGCGGGCGCCGATATGCAAAGCACATAAATACTTATCATAAGAATTAAATTCTTAAGTGGCGTCCACGTGCACAACACGTGAGCGCCGACGCCCAAGTCAAAATCAGTAGAATTAAATTCTACAGGGGGATATTTCCCTAAAAATGAGGATACTCTCTGTTAAACAGAGCCATTGGATTAAAAATCCATGGTGATGATAAATTATCAAATAATAGAATAAAATTCTATCAAGAGAAAATATTTTCCTAAATGAACAGGAAATTGTTGGATCAAAGATCCAATGAGATAGGAAAATATTTCCCTATATCTTTTTAAACAAAAAAGATTGCTCTTTATAAAACAGAGAGCCTTTGGATTAAAAATCCAACGTTGATTAAAAATCACCATTTCACTGAATAAAATTCTGTATAAGGGAAAATATTTCCCCAATCGTGTTAAAAACAAGAAAATATGTTCTGTAAAACAGAAACCCTTGGTGGGTAAAATTCCCCAAATCAATTGGAATCTCTCAATGAGAGATTTCCTCAAAACTAATTAACAATTTGTCTCTACTATATAAAGGACCCAAGACTTCAAGTCTGAGGGAAAGAACCCCCATAAGCTTCTGAACAAAGACAGAAAGCTTTCAAAAAGAACAGAGAATTTAATTCTCAAAGGAGAAGACTTCCATCTTCAAGAAAAACCCTAGGTAAAGAAAATATAGAGATAAAAATATCTCTATCACATTTAAGGGTTTAACCCTTCTTGAAATACTTAGTCTTTTCTCTGGATCAGAGATCCACAAGACAAGCCTCTCACAAGTTGAGAATTTAATTCTTATCGTGTAATACCCTAGAGCAGTGCGGTCTTAAGACATCATGGTGATATGCTCTGTCCACACTCAGTACGGTCTGTTGCGGACATCTTGGTGATCTGAATGAGGGAGCCATTTCAGAACAATAGGATCGGGTCCCTAAAGCACATTCCGAAAGAGGACCGAACTGCTTTATAAATATAATGATACCACCCTCAATTACAGAGGCGCCTTTTAAGTGAACCGGAACTACAGGAGTTTGAGAACTCCGTAGTTAAGCATGCTCGGGCCAGGGAAGTCTTGGGATGGGTGACCTCCTGGAAAGTGGCCCCTGGTCGGGTCCGGATCGCTCTAAAGGGAAAAACCGTGCGGTTTCGGCCAAAGCGGACAATACCATCTGTACTAGGGCGTGGGGCGTTACATTTATAGTGGCTCATGTAGGTCACTCAATAGTAAGTCTGTGGTTCGAGGACGAACCATTGTTCTTAGATGGGGGGAATGTAATACCCCGGAGCAGTGCGGTCTTAAGACATCATGGTGATCTGCTCTGTCCACACTCAGTGCGGTCTGTTGCGGACATCTTGGTGATCTGAGTGAGGGAGCCATTTCAGAATAATGGGATCGGGTCCCTAAAGCACATTCCGAAAGAGGACCGAACTGCATTATAAATATAATGATACCACCCTCAATTACAGAGGCGCCTTTTAAGTGAACTGGAACTACAGGAGCTTGAGAACTTTGTAATTAAGCGTACTCGGGCCAGGGAAGTCTTGGGATGGGTGACCTCCTGGGAAGTGGCCCCTGGTTGGGTCCGGTTCGCTCTAAAGGGAAAAACCGTGCGGTTTCGGCCAAAGCGGACAATACCATCTGTACTGGGGCGTGGGGCGTTACATATCGGGAAGAACCTGTTCTTGAGAATCAAAGATTCAGAAAAGAACTGGGAATTGAATTCCTTAAAACAAAAGTGAAACATAGTTCTTATTAAAGAACTTAGTTCTTAAAAATGAAACTTGGTCCTAAATCTTCAAAACTAAGATCTTGGTGATCATTAATGGGAAAAATGCCATCAATAGTGGTTCAATCTATGAATGAGAAAAGAATTTAGCGCCCCACGTTTTTCCCACGTGGGCACCCCTAAGAGCGCCCTCACGTGCTCCTCACGTGGGCGCCACAAAAGAAAAGAAAAAGAGTGTTCAACAAAAAGGGGAAAGTGCTTAGCACTCAACAAAAAGCCAAAACGGCTTAGTGTTCAACACTCATTGGGCAGCGCCCAGCGCCGCATGTGAAAAGAACGTGGACGCCAAAAAATTGCTTAACACTCCATATAAAAACAAAATGATTAAAGTGTTGAACACTTATTGGGCAATGCCCAGGACTGAAAGCTCCACATGATTATATATGGCCGTCAGAACTTAAATAAGTGCTCAGCACTTTTGCATAAAAAGGGGACTGAATAAACAGAGTCCAAATAAGTGCTTAGCACTTTTCAAAAAAAAGGGGGAAGACTAAGCAGACTAAAGCCCAAATTGGCTAAGTCACTAAAGTCTTGCAACTGAGTCCAAATGCTCTGTTGCTGAGTCTTAAATAAAAAAGATACTAAAATGTTATTAAGTGGATCTTAGTCTCAAATTGGACTAACGTATCCCTAGAAAAAAACAAATCGAACCCTAAAATGCTCGCATACATTTAAGCGGATCTTAATCTCAAACTAGATTAACGGTTCTTAAATAAAACAAACCCAAATATAAAAATATACGGATTTGGACTAATCCACGCTCTACGGGCGATGACAAAAAATAGTCTCCATATACAATCCACGGGCAACCAAAACAAAAAAACACGACACGAAGTGAACAGCTGGAGAAGGAGAAAGTGGTTATCGCAACGCGGTAACGTAATTAACTGCAGGGGCTTGCGCCTGCAGGGAAGAGTATCCCCACAATCAAAAACCCCTCATAAAATAAGGGGGAATCTGATGAAGTCTGTTACAACGGCTGCATCCGTCCAAACCTCCGATATACGGTGCCATAAATCAACTTAGTATCTTTAGAGAGGTGGACGGATAAATCCAAATAGCATTTGCCCCAAAATTCAGGTAAGGCGATCCATCCCAGTTCGTCTCTGTTTTCGACAGTAAATAGGTATATCCCTAGTTCTAGTTTTTCTTAGCCTTTGAGCTATATGTATATGTGTGTGTATATATATATATATGAATATGATGGTAATTATGATATGATATAATGAGATGAGGATATGATCTGATATGATGACACGAGTCGATATGATTGGATATGATGATATGAGGCGATATTATATGATATGATATATGATGACATGAGATGATATATGATGATATGAGATGAGATGATGTATGTGACTATAGATCTGTACAATTGATTTGATGATATCGTATGATGGATACTCTATACGTGATATGAAGATGATGGATCACCGACTTATATATCGACTCAAGAAAAGCTTGTTTAAATTCACATAGTAGAGATTATGATATGTCTAGAGCCATACCTATTTTCAAAACTAACGAATCGTTACGCACATTTAAATGATAAGTTCAAGGGGCGCTACGACTTTTCAAATGGTGTCTTTTCAAAAATATCGTAGCCCCATATTTTCTAAATCAACGATTCATACTATTCTAAACTATAACCGTATGGCTCATACGTAGTTGCGTATTATTTTTATACCGTTCGCGTTTACGAATTCTTATTTCTACATACGCTTGCATTATTCTCATTTATGATATATAAACACTACGCTTCATACCCTATTTGTATGTGACTTCGTTTACTAGGACACACGCACCATTACTGATGATGCACATGTTGCACTACACCTACTTGCCGGCTCACACACATCATCGGTAATTTCCATGCCACATACACATTAGAACTCGCTATGTTATCATATCACCTTACAAACTGTTAGTATTTTAGTTACTGTTTAGTACTCATTACCACATACTAGTTCTAGTTCAGTTATTGCACTTTCTTTACCTCGCTCTACGACACGCTCATATGAACACACTTGCTATGCATTACAGTGTTGTTCTGTGCCTGTACATATTATTTCATTACTGCCATGCTTTTATGAGATTCTATTTTCATGAGATTTCTGGATTTGATAAACCGCAGATATTATATAAAACTTATGATTGTTTTAAAAATGTGGTTTCTCTTGATATGATATTTCGACATCCACCATAATATTTCTCGGTGCTGAGCTATGATGATTACCCAATTCGAGAATTGAAGAGTCACCGTCTGCGGGTATATGGTGGACCCGGTATGGTACCCCGGGATAAGAAGATCATATAGAAAGGCATTAAGTCTGGTAGGGAAACACTACCTACCGGTAACAGTATTGGACTCGGCGTATATCCGGAGGATACCGACCGGAGTGATATGAGACAAGTGGATATGAGGGCCGATTTGATGAGACAGTGCCTGAGATATGATGGCCGATCCGATGAGACGGCACTTGAGATATGAGGATTTACGTGTCGATATTGGACATGGGTTTTATGATGATTTTGAGCGTCAATGCTGGACACTCAGGATTTCATATTTATTTTGATGTGTCGTTGATGGACACACGTTGGATGATACATATATACATGATATGGATGACATGGTATCATATATTGACACAGGCATGAGTTTATATATTTATATACATATGTATACATGATCACTTTGATACCACACGGTACAATATTATTATATTACTGTATGGCCTAGGAGATCATCATACATTCGATTTCTACCTGATGATGTCTTCTACTTACGAGTTGGCAACTCACCCCCGTTGTGCCATAGTTTTATTACAGGATCGACCGCTCGGATCAGTAGCGGTTTGATGGCACATTACTTCTTTCGGGTGATTTGCATTGGTAGGTGGGTTACAGTACAGAGCGTAACCACCATTGTATGCTTTATATTCTTTGTATCTAGTTAAAAACTCCATCAACCAGACTATATATATTTGGTAGACCTAGAGACCAGTTTGTATATTCTTTGGACTTAGTGACGAGACTTGTATTATTCTTTATATTGGATTTGATAATGTTTGGGTTTCTTTACTTCCTTTCTGTGTTTGATCTTCGCCTTGGGCATCGTATATTTCATATTGCATGGTTGTGATTTCGCCAATTAGCGAAGAGTTGGCTCCAGATTGGGGATGCTTATATTATTATATATTGTTATGTAATGGTTTTGATCAAATTTTACAAAGGAGGTGCTGCCCAAATTTCAAATAACAAAAATGTTTTCAAATTATAGTATATAATCCACTTGTATTTCAAACGAATTTTATTTATACTTTAAAAATAAGAACTTGATTTCCGTTATACCCCTATTTCAAAACTTCACCTCCACAACATTTTCCTAAAAGAGTTTAGATTTATGGGTTTTCGGCTTACTTGGGTTACGATGGGGTCCTATAGACTTCATGTGATCTAAGTGCCAGTCAAGTGCCATTTCCGGGTCGTGACAATTCATCTCTCCCGGTATTAGGAGTCGATGTCACGCTGTGTTTGGTTGGCCAACACCATAAGTCTCTGGTCAGAGCAGATTGAGAATTACTGATAGTTAGATCAGTAGATTCTTGAATGGTCTTGAGCCACATCAGCATGACTTGTCTGGTTATTAAGGGTCTGACGTTTTCCACCCCCTAGATCAGGCATGCGATACTCTCCGACCAGACTGTAAGGAGATTTTCACGGACAAGCTCGGTAGGAGTTCAGATGAGTTTGCTCGTCGGCCTACTTTTTGATAAGTACCTTGGTAGCCGTTACGTACAGCTAGTGTCACTGACGTGCTTGTGGTTAAACCCACTGCCAGCGTATTGTCGAGTCTTCAGAGTCCCACACAGAGGGTTTCCTTGGTTCAGGCGAAACGATGTAGATGCCGTATGGTTTTACGTGCAGAGTTCTGATCATATACGTGTACTAGCTACACGGATTTTTGTTCGGACGGATAATACTAGTGGGCTTAGGATTTAGCCGCATTATTGAATCATGTATTGATTTTATAATGATCTAGTATTATATTATTTGATTATTTTTATCTCTTGGTATTCCTAGTACGAATACGGGTATGTATATACGGTGAAGGCATTCTTGTATTTTTCACTTGAGTGCTTCTAAAAGAACACTTCATTTGTGTTAAATTTTTTTTATTTAAATAGATAATAAGGTGGCGGAAGAGGTGTTTGTTCCCTTATAAAAAAAAGAGGAGAAAGAAAAAGAGGAGAATTCCCCACGTTTTAAGCCTTACGTGTTAAACACGTGAGCACTTATATGCAAAGCATATAAGCGCTGAATGCAAACAACTAAAGGCTAAACAAGCCTCACGTGTTAAACACGTGAGCGCTTATATGCGAAGCATATAAGCGCTAAATAGACTGATTACACCCACATTAGGGTCACGTGTTAAATACGTGAGAACATCCTTTTAAAGCATTAGTTTCAGATAGAGTTAAACTCTATGCATAGAATTAAATTCTATTTTGTATGCAAAGCATATAAGCACTAAGAGTAAGTGGCTAAAGGCCAAACTGACCTCACGTGTTAAACACGTGAGCGTCCATATACAAGGCATACGGGTGCTAAATAAAGCAGGCTAAAAACCCACATCAGGGTCGCATGTTAAACACGTGAGGGAGCCTCCCAATATAGAATTAAATTCTAGTCTTGGGAAAATACCTCCCTTGATCTTTCTAAAAGAGAAAGATATTCTTTGTTAACAGAGAATCGTTGGATCAAAGATCCAATAGTGATGATAAATCACCAAATATAGAATTAAAATCTTTCTAAATGAGAAGGATATTTTATGTTAAATAGAAAGTTGTTGGATCAAATATCCAATGAAATGGGAATATATTTCCCCAATCTTTCTAAACAAAGAAAGTTTTTGCTCTGTTAAACAGAGCACCCTTGGATCAAAAATCCAACGATGATTATAAAATCACCAATTAAACCATCTGATAGAATTAAATTCTATATAATAGAATTAAATTCTATTTAGGAAATGTTTTCCTGATTTTTCTAAAATAAGAAAGATCTTCTTTGTTAAACAGAATAAAATTCTATGTTAGGAAAATATCTTCCTAGTCTTGAAAAACTAACAAGATATTCATATGATAGAATAAAATTCTAATCTTGTTAAATTAACAAAATATTTATATGATAAAATAAAATTCTATCTTAGGAAAATATTTTTTAATCTTGTTAAACAAACAAGAGATTTTCTCTGTTAAACAGAGAGCCTTTGCATTAAAAATCCAACGATGAATAAAATTCACCGATTGATATAAAAGATCAAATTGATTGATTATGAAATCAATAATGATCTCTCAATGAGAGATTTTCTCAACAAATTGATTCTTTTCTTTTTGCTATAAATAGAAGCAAAGAGATGAAAAGAGGACAGAAGGGAGGACTCGATAAAAAAGAGAGAAGAGACCATCCCATAAGCTTATCAAAATACAGAAGGCCCTAAAAAATAGAGAATTTAATTCTCAATAAAAGAAGAAGATCTCCATCCTCAAAACCCTAGGTAAATAAAAAACAGAGATCAAGATATCTCATTTACCTATCGAAGGGTTTAACCCTTTTAAAAGAACTTAGTTTTTTCTCTAGATCTGAGATCCACAAGACAGCTCTCTCACAAGTTGAGAATTTAATTCTCGTCGAGAAAATATTATTCTTGAGAATCAAAGATTCAGGGGAGAGCATGAAAAACATGGAGTCCATAATACTCCAGAAACTTAGTTCCTTCAAATCAAGAACTTAGCTCTTTAAGAACCCGATCCAAGATTATTAAAATAGTGATCTTAGTGATCGTTAATGGTCAAAATACCATTAATATAGCTTTAACCTCTTTGAAAATATGAACAGAAAAAAACATGGAAAAAAGAACATGGAGAATATGGAGTCCATAATACTCCAGGAACTTAGTTCCTTCAAATCAAGAACTTAGTTCTTAAAAAACATAATCCCAGATCCTCAAAATAGTGATCTTGGTGATCGTTAATGGTCAAAATACTATTAACAGAAATTTAAGTTCTCTAAAAATATCAACAGAGATTAAATCTCCAAAAGAACTCAGCGCCGCACGTGAGCACTCAAAGACAAATTACATAGCGCCTCTCGTGAAACACACGTGAGCGCTGTAAAAAGTTAGTGCTTAGCACTATTGGAGCGCCTTATGTGAAACACACGTGAGTGCCAGAAAACAGAAAAATTTAATGCTTAGCACTAGTGCAGCGCCACAAAAGACTAGTGCTTAGTACTGTTATAGCGCCTTACGTGAAACACACGTGACCGCTATATGTCTAAAGTGCTTAGCACTGCTGGGTGTTACAGAAACCCAATCTTAGCCCAAATCGGCTAAGCATTTGTTTATGATATCCAAACTGATCTTAGTCGCATAAATGACTAACGATTTTCATCCCATACTTTCTAAATTAATTTTAGTCTCAAATAAGGCTAACGATTGTTAGATGATCCACTATGATCTTTTTCCTTAAATACAAGATTTGGCTTAAGGATACATCTCTCCACACCTCTGATATATGTCATTGTAATTCCTCAACGTCTTCAGAGATGTTGTGGGTCCCGACAACCAACAACAACTCCTCGTCCAAACATGATGTAAAATTTCATCAAGATAGGGAATAATACATCCCATATTGATGCACTTCCAAATTGACGTGCACACCTCAAATCGGACTGTAACCTAAATTGGGCGCATTCCATGTCACCATCGTTCACTCCGCCACGTAACAAATACACGTGCGCGCAAAATGAATGTTGGACTGAAATGTCCCTAAACTAATATTTGTAAGTGTACGGTAGCGCCCCCTCCGTCTTTCTGAGGACAAAATGCGGAAACAAAACTTTTTCTTAACTAGAAACCGGCGCTATCGTATGCTTAAAATCCGGATCGAACCATTTACCTACAACTAGCTATCTAGAGAGAGGGTTGGAAAGCTATACCGATCGATCCGTGTCCTTCGGTCTTTGGCCACCATCCCAAGCTCTTCGCGGCATCTCCGGTCTCGATCTCCTCGTCGGAAAGGGCACCACATCATTGATTCTTTTTACAGGCTCCCGCTTCATCCGAAACAACTCGGGCATGAAGTGTGCTAGCCGACGTGTCCAAGGTGTTGTAAAGAATGTTTGTGATCACTTTGTCTCTTGCATCCATGAGTTTGGATGGAGGTAGAAGGTGTTACCATTGGAGGAGATGATGAGCTAGAGGAAGAAGAAGAAGAAGAGAAGGCTTTCTCTTCTTTTCTTTTCTTGTGTTGTGATGCTATGAATAATGAGAGTGAAAGTGTGAAAAGAAAAATACAAGACCAAATATAATCCCATGTTAGCCCCCTCTCTCTCTCCTTATCATATCAAGCACAAAACAATCCATTCATGTGACATATTTGCAAGAAAAGAGACCATGACTCATGATACAAGTCCATGTCACATTAATGCATTGTCATGATGATTTCTAGCTCACTAATTCCATTATCCAAACATTAATCCAAATGTTCGGTCCAACAAAAAGATCCTGCAACATCTAAAGTAAACTCGTGATGGATCACAAGGATACCCCTCACCTGTATATACATACCTGCATCCACATTCCGACTGAATGCGAATGCGATGAGACTAAAGTAATCCAACAAATCTAATACTAGGATCCGGCTTAAACCAAAGCCCACTAGTATGATCCGTCCGATCATGATCCGTGTAATATCGCACGTATATGATCGAACCCTGCCATATATCATACGGCCTCTACAACGTTTCGCCCGAAACTTCAGAAACAGTCTATGGGGGACTCTAAAGACTCGTCAATACTTTGGCTGTGGATTTAACCACCAGCACGTCAGAGGTATTAGCCGTACATAACGAGCTACCGGGTGTTGATCAAAAGGGAGGTCGATGAGCGAACTCATCCTGACACCCTATTGAGCCTGTCAGTGACAATATCCATACAGTCCGGTCCGTTTGTCTATGAGCATCGCATGGCGGGCCTAGGGGGTTGGTAAAAGTCAGACCCCCAAAAGCGGTACAAGTCGTGTCGGAGAGTAGCCCAGAACACCCTGAGATACTACTGGAATACCTACCAGTAAATCTCCTGCCTTGGCCAAGGACTTCGTGTAATGGCTCTCCTAGACACAGCGCGACCTCACCCCCAATACCGGGAGAAACGAAACCCCTGCAGATCCGCTCACTGCCTCCATGTGGCTCGGGACTGTACCCAACTAAAACCTGTTTGCACGACTCCTTTGAGCCGTGGTAGGGTAGTAATCAAATCACAGTGGGAACTCACACGAGACAAATGACGATCTCAGGTCGATGAACTAACCTGTACACATGTCACCAGGGAACTGCTATCTGACGTCAGGTATAATACCAACTAGCATGTTCCCGGCGAGTCCTGTCCGGTGTACTCATAACCCAATGAGCACCTGTATACATCTTAGGTGAACCAACTGACACCAATGGCTTGTGAGACCGGCCATCGCCCCTCGTCGGGGTCTCGACTGTATACACTAGTCTACTCCGGAGTATCGATGACATGTCTCGAAAACTCCCACGACTAGGGACCTTTTAAGGATGTGCTTATAGACCCCAGCTCCCACGTATATGATCGCCATCATACTGCTGGCCATCAAGCAAGAATCCTAAGGGCTCTATCAACGTGCAATAGTGATCTGTATGGTCACCTAAAGCAGTACACGATGATAAAGATAAACCAGATAGCATATTATCATCTTGAGTAAGACTGTTCTACCGGTATAGGTCCTCCCTCAATCATTGCAATCACGTGCCTGTGATCCAATAATTGACTCTAAGGGCACTATATCCAACAATCTCCCACTTGCACTCAAGGCTAATTATTGCGATATTTCTTACTCACAGCCCGTGTGGTACCGAACACCCAACTCCTCTACTAATCAGTCTCACAAAGCCCGTTTGCGAAACTATTGTGTTCGAGGAATAGCCTCAGTGAGTGGATCCGCCCTGATGTTTCTTTCTATGTCTCTCTTTATCTCAAGTTCGCGGAGAAAGCCATCTCCCGAAATGAGCAATACCTGTCTTAGAATATGTCTGGATATCTGATGGGACGTAATTCATAAATGAACTCCAAATCCAAACTTCTTAGACTGTATCGTCAACTGAACTTAATCAGTATTCTGCGCCACACCTCCCTCGGTATCCGCTTGGACCACCTGTCCAAACTACTGCTCCTCGTCAGAGGGAAAACTATAACTCTGACAGCCACTCTGTCATCCAGGTCACCTTGGAAGCCTGGAATGATAATTGTCTCCTAAAAGAGGCTGTTGTTATCATATCCCTAGAACATCCACTTATGTTCTAAAACTGCTTCCGTATGTCTCTCCAGGATATGATTAATATCAACTTACTGCATCTGGTGCAAAAATAACATCCGGTGTGGTACTTGACATCTCATGATCAACTCAATTGCCTAAGCAAGTGATCTGCCAATCAAGCAATCCCTCTCCCCTTTAGTCTGTAAGACACCTTTAGAGAGGATGACTCCATCACCTGCAGGTACACTACCGTGCCAGGAGTCGTCCATTCTAAAACACCTTTAGAATGCTTTCTAAGTACCCTGATTGGGAAACTACCCAAATCTAGATCTAAAACCATAGATCTAGTAACCAGAATATCTGATATAATATCCAAGTCCTATGTGGAGAAACCACTGTGTGACAACAAAAGTATAACCGATCTAGTATAGGAATATCACTTCCTACTCTGTGTATGTCATCCAAATACCAGGACATCACACCCTGCTACCTTTTTAACAGATCCATCCCCTATTCTGATGAAGTCAAACCTATGAATGTCACATCAGAAATAGATGATCTATCTCCGCTATATTTGCTTTAGTCCATAAATAGACATAAGCCACTTGTCCACTATGCTTCCGCTGCTCCCACTGACTACAACAACCCTCTGGCAGAATAATATACACGTACACTTCTAAAGCTAATTCAGAACGACGCTATACTCATCCTCCTGCCGGGTCTCACAGTCTAGAACAACAGCAATGGCAAGTCTGGGTAAATAAGAACCTCCCTGTCACCGTCTTTGAGCATACCGAAGTACCTCTCGAGTGCCTGAGGTTACCCACCTTATCTGCAAAGTGGCCAATGGAATGTCAAACCAGATTGAATCTTTAGGTTCTTATCAAGTTTTCAGTAATTGTTTGCGGTTCTGGAATCACTTCCAGTTCTACCATACTCCCACTACTGTTTTCTGAAAAAATCCATTTTACTAAAACTGTGGCGAGTCAAGAACAATATTACTATTGATCTTCCAGATAGTAGAAAATCAACCCTCATCATAGCCCGGGTCAACCCACAAACAGCAATTACAGAAACGTGCCTTGAGTTATCCAGAGTCTGGTTTTAAGCATAAACCGGACAACTCCTCGTACCTTAACATCGTTAAGATATGAACCGTTCTATATCAAATATAGAAACAAAGGCACTGATTTAATTGGAACCAGATTCAAATCATGCAGCTGTCTCCAGTGCATGTTAACTAAATGAAGAGAGGCCGATCAGCATTACACAACTTAGGAATGCTTCCAATTATGAGTAAGCTGAAAGAGAAGAAAGTTGTCTTAATCATTACTATCAACTGAATACCATACACAAGTATCTACATCTTCGATCACCTTGAAGAATCCTGATACTTGCAACACTTGGTTCTCTACTTTATTCTTATACCTATAACTTCTCAAAACTTAGACCTCGCATTTCTATGAAACACATGTTTAAAAACTAGAGAAGTCATACGTAAACAGAATATAGTACGAGTACCAACCCCTCTGTCCTAATAGACACTGGACAACATACAATACTCTGTATAAGTCCCCTGAGTCTAATAACTCATTCCCTGTGTGTCGTAGGTTGAAAACTGTACTTATGGTTAAGAAGAATTACACCGCTGTTTAATGCTCCTTACCTAACAATCCACTGATATAGGTAAATGTCATGGACATAATTTCAAAAAGTTATATCTCACTTTATAAAAATAAACGTACAGATATATCAATTTGAAATTGGTGCATGACAACGGATATTCAAAACCAAATATTTGCCATCCGGCAAACAACCCAGGCGACTTCCTCAAATATCACCAATTACAATGAATCCCGATATAATAAGGATGATCACCCAATTTCTAATAACTTACTCCCACTCATCATCTGTAAAACCATACAGATGTGAGAATCAAACCTGGTAAATACATACCCTGGAGTAAGGACCAATTGGGAAATCAGTTTTCTTTTAATAGTACACAGTGAAAATGAAACATGTAAATGTTTCGGAGGGGTATCCGGGTACTCCTAGTAATGCCTCTTCCATTATCAGATTCACAACTGTAACCGTATACTTCTTTGCCATCTCTCCAAATCCCTTTATATGTCTTTAGTCATTATCTTCTGTACACCACCGTTAGGCTAAATGGTTTTCTTCCTTCCCTACCGTTCGGCACCAGCCTATGGTTTGGAAGAAGACTATCCAATAAGCATAATAGGTGTACTGTCCTACCTAGGAGCACTCGCAACCCGAAAGAAGGTAAAGATAAAAGACAACTGAATAAAACCTTATTCCTATTTCTCCTGAACCAGAATCCATCCCCGAACTGGAACAAGTTCCTTCGAGTTCGTATATAACCATACGATGGAGTATCCAAATAACTGTGGATCTTCGTAGTGATACGGAGTGTTCTGGAGAAATACAAAGGTGAAGTAGGAGTGGTAATGAAATACTTGGTTTGGTCGTGAATAGCAGTCACAGTTTATTTTGCCCTCTTACTAATCCCTTTATTTGTCTTTACTTAATACCTTCTGCACACCTTCGTTAGGCTAATTGGTTTTCTTCATTCCCCACTGTTCGGCACCTGCCTATGGTTTGGATGAAGACTATCCAATTAGCGTAATAGGTGTACCGTCCTAATCCAAGGAGCACTCGCAACCTGAAAGAAGGTAAAAGGAAAAGACAACTGAATAGTCTTATTCGTTTTCTCCAGAACCGGAAACCACCCTCGAATAAATTCCTTCGAGTTCATATATAACCATACGATGGTTTTATCCAATGGAAGTGGACGTTCGTAGTAATACGGGGTGTTCTGGAGAAAAGGGTAAAAGTAGGAGTGGCAATGAGGTATGCAACTCAGACAATCCAAAAGCCTGTGTTTTAAGAAGGTTCGGTTATCTTGGTCACTGAGTCATAGTCAAGGGTCGGGCCATGATCGCTGCCAAAGAGAAAAAAGAAACACTCAGCGTGCACTCTAACCTAGATCAGAATGGTTACCAATTTATCTAATCAGGAAACCTCCCAATGTACCGTCAAATTCTCCTCCAAACCTGAAAGAAGAATTAGTCGGGATCACCCGAGGAGTAAACCAACTTATCAGTGGGAATCAGGATCCAACTATCATCGCATGGTAACGTGATAGAATCCACACATGTTATCACACTCCAGAAGGTATGCGCATGCCTGGCAAGTTTCAGCTTCTTTAGAAACTCCCGATGTAATTTTTACCCCATGCTCTTATGACCTTGACTTTGGCCAACAAATCATAAGTCACATGACAAGTTCTACCCGTCATTATCCAGGTTGATTTGAACCCACCCGTACCTACCCTTGACTTTGGCCAATAAAGCAGTACGACTGTCCTAAACCAACGCATCTATCTATGCAACAGAAAAGTAACAAATAGCTACCATACACCATGCCTTGACTTTGGCCAACAAACATAGCATGAATACTAAGTGCTACCCGTCTGAAATGACGGAGGGCTACGAATGGTTTTTGGCGAAAAACCTTTAACGTAATGAACTTGATATCGTTGAAGGAACCGGATAGCTTTTTATAAAAATATAGTGACGAAAACCTTTGCTAAAGAGGTCACTCCCGATGAAGGGATCTCGGCTCTTTCCCCGTAGAATGAGGTGCAGGATATTCCAACCGAATACCACGATGCAAAGAAAAAGGCAATCGACTATAGTGAAGTTATTACCCTGACGCAAACTTCTGTCCAAGGGGTCACTCCCGGTGAAGAGATCTCGGCCCTTGCCTCGTAGACTGAGGTGCTGGATATTCATAACCGAATACCACTGTGCAAAACAAAAGAGAACGTCCTTGCAATAATAGCTTTTTGAAAAATGTTCCAACAACATCAGAATAGGTTTGTTTAGCTTGCATTGATCCGAATCAATGCAGTCCCATCAATTAATCACACCACAAAAGAATGAAAATATGATGTACGTATATGCCATCCGCATTCGCCACTGGGTCCCGTCATCACCCGTTAGGTTACTTAACTAACGACAGAGCGGGGACTGGACTAGCGCGGTGTAAAACATATACAACATCTACTAGTATATATATCAATATATAATATTCGCTCAAGCCATGATAAAAATGCAACATCACAGAAATGTAATAAGCATCACAGAACAATACAGATATCTGGGATCCCCGGGTTTCATAGAGCCATTACTGAAACCCGACATTCCCCTGGTCGTGTGGATAGCCTGTGCAATGAAATCCTAGACCCCTACGGGCGCGGCAAGTTACCCTCCAAAACCTGAAGCAGGCAGTCCCCTTCAACAACGTGAATGGACCACCCAGCACTTCACGGAATCCGGTAACTTGAGCACCTCTCCTTGGGTCAACCTGTACCCCCTACGAGTGCGGCGAATAGCCCGCCAATTCTAGAGTGAAGCCCCCTCCTTCTCAACGCCATGAGATGCGGGCCCGTTTCCCTCTAGAGCCCGGCTATCCGTGCACCCCACCGCGGGGTAATCCTAGTACAGAAAGTAAAATATATACAACGGGTACATCTACCTCAGCCCGGTCGTGCCCCAAAAGAATAATATACAAACAGGCAGCGACGACAGTCCACATGTCGGACGCTCGCCCCGCAATATCAAATGTACAAATACAACCAAATTGTACTACCATTGCATCCGGGCTATCCACCACGACAAATCCGCAACATCACAGCACAACACAGAACATCAACGTGAATGTCACGTTCGCAAATCCGTCTAAAAGGGCTATAGCAGTTAGACAGGATTTACCGATCAAGTGACATTCACGGTCGCAGATATAATGTAAATACCGTGAACTAACATGTTTTAAAAATTTCGATCGACAAAATTTCCCGAAGTGGGCCCCAAGTACAACTGCAACACTCAAAATAATCTCGGCCCAAACAGAATATACCAAAAACCCCAATTCCAACACAGAGACCTACTGAAGAAATTTGGTGCACTGTGGCTACAGTACGGCGGCGGATCCACGGCTAAAACGTGGTTACGGCCGCAGATCTGCCGTGCTACAGTGAAATCAGCCGACCAAATTTCTTCAGTTCTCTTGAAAATGCCTGCACAGATTTCTGCAATGTACCAAATAATTTTTCAAGCACAAATGAAAATCGACAGAAAGTGCATTTTTGAAATTATGGTTTTTGAAATTTTTTGTTCGATCGAAGTTCTAAACACATTAGAGCAAGCTAGAAAAGGTTAATGGCGTGGCTCTGAAACCATGTAAGTGTACGGTAGCGCCCCGGTCGTCTTTCCGAGGCCAAAATGCGGAAACAAAACTTTTTCTTAACTAGAAACCGGCGCTATCGTATGCTTAAAACCCGGATCGAACCATTAACCAACAACTAGCTATCTAGAGAGAGGGTTGGAAAGCTATACCGATCGATCCGTGTCCTTCGGTCTTTGTCCACCATCCCAAGCTCCTCGCGGCATCTCCAGTCTCGATCTCCTCGTCGGAAAGGGCACCACATCATCGATTCTTTTTACGGGCTCCCGCTTCATCCGAACCAACTCGGGCATGAAGTGTGCTAGACGACGTGTCCAAGGTGTTGTAGAGAATGTTTGTGATCACTTTGCCTCTTGTATCCATGAGTTTGGATGGAGGTAGAAGGTGTTGCCATTGGAGGAGATGATGAGCTAGAGGAAGAAGAAGAAGAAGAGAAGGCTTTCTCTTCTTTTCTTTTCTTGTGTTGTGATGCTATGAATAATGAGAGTGAGAGTGTGAAAAGAAAAATACAAGACCAAATATAATCCTATGTTAGCCCCCCCTCTCTCTCCTTATCATATCAAGCACAAAACAATCCATTCATATGACATATTTGCAAGAAAAGAGACCATGACTCATGATACAAGTCCATGTCACATTAATGCATTGTCATGATGATTTCTAGCTCACTAATTCCATTATCCAAACATTAATCCAAATGTTCGGTCCAACAAAAAGATCCGGCAACATCTAAAGTAAACTCGTGACGGATCACAAGGATACCCCTCACCTGTATATACATACCTGCATCCACATTCCGACTGAATGCGAATGCGATGAGACTAAAGTAATCCAACAAATCTAATACTAGGATCCGGCTTAAACCAAAGCCCACTAGTATGATCCATCCGATCATGATCCGTGCAATACCGCACGTATATGATCGAACCCTGCCATATATCATACGACCTCTACAACGTTTCGCCCGAAACTTGAGAAACAGTCTGTGGGGGACTCTAAAGACTCGTTAATACTTTGGCTATGGATTTAACCACCAGCACGTCAGAGGTATTAGCCGTACGTAACGAGCTACCGGGTATTGACCAAAAGGGAGGTCGATGAGCGAACTCATCCTGACACCCTACTGAGCCTGTCAGTGACAATATCCGTACAGTCCGGTCTGTTCTTCTATGAGCATCGCATGGCGGGCCTAGGGGATTGGTAAAAGTCAGACCCCTAAAAGCGGTACAAGTCGTGTCGGAGTGTAGCCCAGAACACCCTGAGATACTACTGGAATACCTACCAGTAAATCTCCTGCCTTGGCCAAGGACTTCGTATAATGGCTCTCCTAGACACAGGGCGGCCTCACCCCAATACCGGGAGAGACGAAACCCCTGCAGATCCGCTCACTGCCTCCATGTGGCTCGGGACTGTACCCAATTAAAACCTGTTTGCACGACTCCTTTGAGTCGTGGTAGGGTAGTAATCAAAGCACAGTGGGAACTCACACGAGACAAATGACGATCTCAGGTCGATGAACTAACCTGTACACATGTCACCAGGGAACTGCTATCTGACGTCAGGTATAATACCAACTAGCATGTTCCCGGTGAGTCCTGTCCGGTGTACTCATAACCCAATGAGCACCTGTATACATCTTAGGTGAACCAACTGACACCAATGGCTTGTTAGACCGGCCACCGCCCCTCGTCGGGGTCTCGACTGTATACACTAGTCTACTCCGGAGTATCGATGCCCTGTCTCGAAAACTCCCACGACTAGGGACCTTTTAAGGATGTGCTTATAGACCCCAGCTCTCACGTATATGATCGCCATCATACTGCTGGCCGTCAAGCAAGAATCCTAAGGGCTCTATCAACGTGCAATAGTGACCTGTAAGGTCACCTAAAGCAGTACACGATGATAAAGATAAACTAGATAGCATACTATCATCTTGAGTAAGACTGTCCTGCCGGTATAGGTCATCCCTCAATCATTGCAATCACGTGCCTGTGATCCAATAATTGACTCTGAGGGCACTATATCCAACAATATTAGCTTCAAACATGGCAATAATGGACTGAAATGTCCTTACGCTAATATTCGTCCCCAAAATGGGAATGTTGGACCGAAATGTTCTTAAACTAACATTTATCCCCAAAACGGGAATGTTGGACCGAAAAGTCCTTAAACTAATACTCACCCTAAAATACGGCGACAATGGACCGAAACGTCCTTAAACTAATATTCGTCCTAAATAGGGAATGTTGGACCGAAATGTCCCTAAATCAACATTCGTCCCTAAAATGGGAATATTGGACCGAAATGTCCCTAAACTAATATTCGCCTCAAACGTGGTAATAATGGACCGAAATGTGTTTAAACTAACATTCGTCCTAAAAATGGGAATGTTGGACCGAAATGTTCTTAAACTAACATTCGTCCCCAAAACAGGAATGTTGGACCGAAAAGTCCTTAAACTAATACTTGCCCCAAAATATGGCGACAATGGACCGAAATATCCTTAAACTAATATTCATCCCAAACAGAGAATGTTGGACCGAAATGTCCCTAAACTAACATTCGTCCCCAAAATGGGAATGTTGGACCGAAAAGTCTCTAAACTAAAAATGGACTGAAATTTCCTTAAACTAATATTCGCCCGAAACACGGCGATACGCTCCAAACACGGCAATAATAGACCGTGATGTCCTTAAACTAATATAATTGAGCTCATATGCTCATTTGTTTCTAAGTTGATCTTAGTCTCAAATATGACTAATGATTCTTAGATCAAACCCAAATATCTCATGAACTGATGGACCTCATTTACATGAGATATGCGTCCTAAGTTCACTTCTGTTGGCAAACTAAGATACCGACGTAGAACCCGTCAAGCAAATTCTTGACCCAAACCCAAATCTAAAATATATGGATTTGGACTAATCTACGCTCTACGGGCGACGACATAAACTAGTCTACGTATACAATCCACGGGAAACCAAAACAAATAAAATAACACACGACACGAAGTGAACTACTGGAGAAGAAGAAATTGGTTACCGCAACGCGATAACATAATTAACTGAAGGGGCTTGTGCTTGCAGGGAAGAGCGTCCCTACAATCAAAAACCACTCACAAATGAGGGGGAATCGGATAAAATCTACTACAACGATCGCATCTGTACAAACCTCTGATATATGGTGCTATAAATCAACTTGGTATCTTCGGAGAGGTGGATGGATATGTCCAAATAGCATCTACCCCCAAATTCAGGCTAGACGTTCCAACATCTCAGTCCAGTCTTCGGCGGTAAACAGTGTTATTAAAGCATGGTTTAAAGCATGGATTCTTAATTTATTCATTCATTTGTGATAACTATTGAAGCATGGTTGCAATATTTTTATTGTAATGAAATGCTTGATAGTTTCACACTTAGCCATTCTTCACTTCATTCTTCACTTACCATTCTCTTTCCTTCTTTGAGCTTTTCTTCTTCCTCAAACCCTAACTCTCTCATGAATTGAGAAACCTAGGGTTTATGAGATAAACTAATCCTATTATCATTCTCTACATCCACTAAACCACTTAGATTAGAAAATTAAGTGCATTAGTTATCTCACTTTTGAGGTTAGAGCTTGAACTATAGACTCTCGGGTGGATCGTCTTCGACACAAGGAGGCCGACGACTAAGCTCGATCCCAACGGACAAGGAGCTTAAGAACAGGATAATAAGATCTGAAGGAATTGAGCTCAAAGGTATAAATCACTTTCATAGTAGATTAGAACTTTTGCAAGTTTTGTTAGCTAGGGCTTATGGTAGTTCTTGAAGATTAGTCAATGTTGCCCGCTTAAAATTGTTTTTTGTAAATTCCGCCTCTCTACAAACACTGTTGAGTGTGCAAAATCGACTTACATGGTATCAGAGCCACTCCATAAGCCTTAGATAGCTCGTAGCTATGTTCAAAATCCGCCGTTTTTGTCGCGCACGAATTGCTGACAAAAACAATTCCTAAAATTGGAGTTTTAACTTATTTACACACCCCGCGAGCTCATGGTTTAAACCGAGAAGCCGTGGGGTGAAGCATGGTCACCCAGGGAAACCTCAGGAGGACCAAAGGTTGGTTCTACCCCTAAGACCACTGAAAGGTGGCCTTAGGGGTGGGTGACCCGAGAGCACCCCACTAGGGTGCTCTCAGGTCTGCCTCCCCTTGGTGGCCACCTCTTGGTGGCCCCCGGTAGTGGGTACCCCATAGGCCCCTAAATCGTTAATTAATTTTATGCCCTTCGTCTCCACGAAGATTCGGACGGGTTTCGAGTTCATTTCGACTCTCGGATTGGCATAAAACGAATTTTTGGGGACTTTAGTGGACAGTTTTTTCAAGACTTGGAAAATTGATTTCGTTCGCTAATTGTGCGTGGAATTCTAACGTCATAGTTTTCTTTACTTACTATTGTGATGCGTTCTAATTTCTATATGTCGATTAGAAGGGGTTGCACATATCTTGTGATGTTCGGTTGGTAATGGATTGACAGATCGTCGTGTGAATGACCCGATATGAATTTAGCTATGAGATGTGAGTGGATTTTTGTAATTCATGTAATAATTGATGCATATTATTTTATTAGGGTGCATCCGTGTTGAAGATGTAGTCACTGGCTGTATATTATTTTTCATTTCCGTATTTAGGATTGACCCACGGAGCAGTGCACAAGCTACCGGGTTCTAGGATTCAGTGGATAGCCATCTCGAGGATTCGAGACCCGGGTCACCCAATTCTAGGATTGGCGGGTATCTTGCCCCACTCGTAGGGGTCTAGAATTATTCACACTCGGCTATCATACGACCTTGGAGGATTGTGTTTCATAGGTGGCTCAATGAAATGCAAATATTCTAGTTGATCTATTTATCCATTCTCTGTGATGCTTATATCTGCTTGTGTTGCTTGTCATGCCTGTGATGAATACATACATACATACATATATACATACATATGTATGTATGTATAAATTTTTTATATGTTTTGCATCCGCGCTAGTCCAGCCCCCGCTCTGCCGTTAGTTAAGTACCCTAGAGGTGCATGACGGGGCCCCGTGGCGAATGTGGATGGTATATACGTACATTCTATTTTTGTTCTTTATCTGGTGTGATAAGGTTAATTGATGGGACCGCATTAATCTCAATTAATGTAAAGCAATAAACTTAAAATTTGACGTCGTTGGAACAATTGCAAAACCACTCGGTTTTCTTCAAAAACAACTTTTAAAAGCAGAGCTGTAATACCCTAGTTCATTTATACCAGTTCTAGTTCAAGTATTTCTTTATTTATTGTATTTTCCTGATTTATTGTGTTTTGGGTGCGAATAGTGTATTTGACATTTGTATTTGCATCCGACCTGACCCGCATGCTTGAAACCAATCTTGATTCATGTTTATGAATTATCTTGACTTGTTACGTAGACTGGTGCATTTTCATGTTTAGTGCATACTGGCATTTTATCTGGCATTTGTATTTTTACAATATAGCATTTTAAGTCACATAAAATATTTTAAAAAATACAATGCATGGCCTGCATGATACCTCTAGCCCTGTGGTATCATCCGCGCATTTTGTTCTCGTCCAGTTCGGTGAAACAGACTTGTTTGGATGGCTACACGCACGTGCGTGCATCCGTTCTTGGGGGTATGCATTTTTCGTTATCCGGACATTCATTTTTTTTTATTTTGGTCGACATGTATATTTTTCGTATTTTAAAACAGAATTTTAGACCCGACCCGGGCATGTTTTGGACTATGTTTGTTTTACCAGAATATCAAATTTTATTCATGTAATATTAATTTTATAAATTGATACAAATTAAAATTTAGTTAACTAATAAAAGATTTTTTAAATTTAAATCTAAACTAATTTCCTAACAAACTAACAACCCCTTTCACTCTCTCTCTCCTCTGCATATATATATTTATATATATTTTATTTATTTAATTTTTTCTTTCCTTATTTAATACAGAGCCTCTTCTTCTTACTTCTTCTTCTTCATTCTTCTTTCTTTTTCTTGATCTTGTTTCTTGATTCCGGTGATCACCGCCGGAGCCGTGCTCGTCGCTGACGATCCGAGTGATCCAGTGAACGTACCTGACTTGCGTGATCACCCTCGTGCGTTGTTTAGAACCGTTCCATGTACCGTGCGCGCATCGCGACATTACGCCGACGAAGGACGTTCTGTACACATCCGTTCTTATTCCGTCTAGACAAGTTAATCTTGCTACATGCTATATAACTCATTATATACCTATTTAAATAAATATCACACCTGTATTTTGAATCAAGCATCCCATGTTTTATATTACAGCCTTTCGACGTTCCGTCTACATTTGTATAGTGCATTTCAGATCTAAGGCATGCAAACCAATCTTAATTACATGCTACATTATTTTAGACGCATCTATTTTAACAAATGGAATACCTGTATTTAAAATCATGCACCCTATGTTTAATTTTATAAATTTTCGATGTTCCGCTTGCATTCATTCATATCATTTCAGATCTAGGTCATAAAAACTTATCTTGTTACATACTATACTATCATATACTGCATCAAATTGAATAGTTACATTTCATATTTCTTAGTTATATGTTCCGCACTTGTTAGTTTATCATTTTACGATTATGTGATACCCGTTTGCATCCATATCATTTAAAATATATATCGTCGTAATATTTCTTATTATTATCTTTAATTAGTTTATAATCTTTATTTTATAATGTTATACATTTGAAAATATTATAGTTTACGCATGAAACGTCGTCGCAAAGCGGATACGACAAATCTGAAATTTACTGTACACCTTACCTTATAAACTTCATTATAAATCATAGAAAAATTATTAGTATACGTTCTTTAGTTCATTATAAAGCTAGATCAGAATACTATAACTCTATGAAATATTTACTTGCAAAATAAATTGTTTAAATAACGTAAAATTCAAATGAAAATGTCTCTAAACAACTGTCCAGGAAAATTCCAGCAGGAAACTTTCAATTTCGAATGTTCATAAATTTTTGTAGGAATGACTTGAGTTACTTATACTTATAAAAATGAAAACCTTATTGAATTATCTTTGTTTTGGTATAAGACACGTCCCTTTTGGAGAACGTTTGTTATTTTTAAGCTATTTTACAAATCAGGGTGACGCTGAATTTCTGAACGGAAATTTCTTGTGCATGGTTAATCAATACCACTTTTATAATTATTAATCGGTTTGAATATGTTATCCATGTTAATATTATTATATCAATATATATTTAATAAATAATAGTGCTTGTGTTTTAATATTCAGCAAATTTTACCGATTTACAGTTTTATAGTATCCGTCTGTATCCATACGGTTTATTACATATCTAGTTGCACACCGAGACCATATTATTTCATGTTACTGTTACATTAGTATCACATACTTGATCTTGTGCATCCTACATAGTCATGATGTAATCCCTGATAAATATTTGTGCATCCATGTTTTATTTGTGCACCCGGGCCTGTTACAGTTTAGTTATGAGCATCCGTTTGATATTTGTACACTACTTGACATGACATGATACACTACTACTGACATGACTTGATACCTGTGCACTACTTGACATGACTTGATACATGTAAACCACCTGACATGACCTGATGTACCACAGCTTGACTTGATACCTGATCTTGTTACTAATGCCGACAATCTTGACCTGTTGTCCCTACGGTCATTTCCTGTTGTCTATACAGACAAACCTGTACCTGCTTGATCCTGTGTTAGCATTAGCTCCAGATTTATCAATACCTGACTTACACACATAACTTGGGGGTATGGAGAAATTAAGAATGTAGCTGAACGTAACTCAAAGGGCTATTACATCGTTTTACCGTGGTCCCGTGGGGAATGAACGGGACATAGACTCACAGTCTATTACATCATTTTACCGTGATCCCGTGGGGAATGAACGGGGCATAGACCGATGGGTTACAATCAGGATTACATTAATTGATTTCGAATAACTTTAGAGTAGATAACCCTATAGCACAGTTCAGACTACTC
Source organism: Agapanthus africanus (assembly GCA_030015575.1). NCBI lineage: Eukaryota > Viridiplantae > Streptophyta > Magnoliopsida > Asparagales > Amaryllidaceae > Agapanthus > Agapanthus africanus. Next base: position 285,738,350 of record JASDDO010000019.1, read on the forward strand.
ACTGCACTTCACCTGTTTATATCTTGTTCACTGATCTATATTCATGTTATGTTTTACTTGTTACTGATGACTTGTTACTGTTCATACTCATGCCTGCATGTCTTGCTACCCCTTGATTATGTTATTGTTGATATTATGACGCACTGACGTCTGGGTTTTGCATGGCCCAGATCCTCTACCTTTGTCGCAGGCTGATCAGGAGTGTTTCCGCCGTCAGGCCGAGCAGTGAGGATCATGTTAGTATCCAGTTAGTTATTTCCTTACTTTCCAGATGTTATTGTTACTTGGATTTATTGCTTCCGCATACTATTTCTTGACTCGTTTATTCTGGCTCATGGACATGTACTAGATAGTTTATTTACTTTCCTATTCTTGATATCTCTACTGCCGTAATGTGACTGTGGAGGAATATTTCCTATCCACGGGTAGCATGGTTGGCTCTGTCACGCGCCTATCTTAGCGCACTCTGGGAAGCGGGGCGTGACATGGTTTGTTTGGTATCAGAGCCATAGAATTTAGGTTAATCGGGTTTGATTCCTTTGTAGTTGGGTATTGGACCCAATACACGAATCAGAAAATCCATGATTAGGAACATGTCCTGCCATATTGTTATCATGATTCTTGAATCATATCTTTCTCTTGACCCATGTCCTGACGATATGCAAACAACTTTGCATCTCGAGTTGAAATTCTTTTGGTTCCTTATTGTTTCTTCCGTCCTATTCCTTTGATTCTGATACTAGGATTTGGATGACTTGAACGGAGTTATGTGATTGTAACTATGAACCGCGGCATGGATACAATGCGGTACTCTATTTAAGTAACTTGGAGTCCTGTTCTTGTTTCATTTCCTTGTTTCATGGTCATTCTATTATCTTGGTTCTCTCCGTTTCATTGCTTACCAGTTTATGTTTTGCAGATTTCTTAGTGACCGATACCGGCAGTTATGAAGTTGTCTTGGAAATTGATGGTCTCACTTTCCACGCTCACATTGATTGTAGGGCAAAGAAAGTGATTTTCCAGATTCCAGGACATCCAGAGTTTGTTTTGCTGGAGGTAGCAGTTCTGTCGGGCTAGTCGAGTTTAGGGCTAGGCCGACAAGCAATGTTCTTTCGTCAATGGAAGTTGATAAGGAGGAAGCGCCAGCTGTAGTTTGGGAGTTCATGGACGTGTTCGAGGACATCTCGGGTTTACCGCCAAAACGAGATGTGGAGTTCGTGATCGATCTTATTCCTGGTGCAGCGCCAATCTCAAAGACGTACTATCCGATGGCACCAGTGGAGTTGGAAGAAGTAAAGAAGCAGGCTACCGAATTGCTAGAGAAGGGTTGAATTCGCAGCAGCAATTCACCTTGAGGAGCTCCAGTTCTTCTAGTAAAGAAGAAAGATGGCACAAGGAGGATGTGCATCGATTATCGAGAATTAAACCGGGTGACTATTAAGAACAAGTACCCGATCCCTCGCATTGGCGAATTGTTCGAGCAGCTTAGTGGCGCAAGGGTATTCTCGAAGCTGGATTTGCGGTCCGAATATCATCAGGTCCGAGTTAAATCAGAAGATATTTGCAAGACTGCGTTCCGAACTCGGTATGGACATTACAAGTATTTAGTGATGCCATTCGGAGTCATGAATGCACCGACGATATTTATGGACTTGATGAACCGAATCTTTTCACCATTCTTGGATCAGTTTGTAGTGATGTTCATCGATGATATTCTGGTCTACTCGAGGAGCATTGAAGAGCATGCGGAACACTTGAAGATCGCACTGCAGACATTAAGGCAAGAAAGATTATATGCAAAGATGAGCAAGTGCAAGTTTTGGCTTGAAGAAGTGAAGTTTTTGGGGCACGTCGTATCCGGAGATGGAATCGCCGTTGATCCCGAGAAGATTGCAGCAGTTCAAAATTGGTTGATTCCGAAGAACGTATCAGAGATCAAAAGTTTTCTTGGACTTGCCGGCTATTACAGAAGGTTCATGGAGAATTTCCCCGTTTGGCTGAGCCTTTAACCAAGCTTACGCGTAAGGAAGTACCGTTCGTATGGACGGATAGGTGTGCGTCAGCTTTTTAGGCGTTGAAGCAAAGATTGATAACCACTCTTATTTTGACTGTACCATACGGTTCCGGAGGATTGGTGATTCACAGTGACGCATCTGGGAAAGGTTGGGATGTGTTTTGATGCAGCATGGGAAAGTTATAGCTTATGCATCGAGGTAGTTGAAGACCCATGAGAAGAATTATCCAACTCATGACTTGGAGCTTGCAGCAGTGATTTTCGCTTTGGAGATTTGGAGACACTACTTACTAGGCAAAAGGGTCGAAGTATTCACCGATCACAAAAACCTAAAGTATGTGTTCACACAGAAAGAGCTTAACATGAGGCATCGTAGATGGTTGGAGCTGATGGCCGACTATGATCTTGATCTCAAGTACCATCCGGGGAAAGTTAATATAGTGCCGGATGCGCTTAGTCGGTTGCCAGCAATTCGGATGTTGACTGCACAGAAGGAGCTTATGGAAGACTTTCGGAGATTCGAGTTGGAGATCGTGCTACCGCATTCTTCAGAACAGTTGATGCAGCTGCAGGTACAGTCGTCGTTGATCGATAATATTAAAGCAGCGCAGTCACAGGACCTAAGATTGCAGAAGTTTTCGAGAACAGGTTGAAGCTGGACTTCGAACGAACTTGTTAATTCATGAAGATGGTTCATTGCGATATGGTAGCCGTTTGTGTGTGCCAAAAAGAGATATTCATGAAGAAGTTATGAAGGAGGCACACAGTTCCGCGTATTCTGTACATCAAGAGGCACGAGGATGTACCGTGATCTACGACAGCATTTCTGGTGGGAAGGCATGAAAAGAGAGATTGCTCGTTTTGTAGCGAAGTGCTTGGTGTGTCAGCAAGTCAAGGCTGAACATCAAAGGGTTGCCGGTTTACTGCAACCACTTCCGATTCCTCAATGGAAGTGAGAACATATAACCATGGATTTCCTGACAGCTTTACCGCGGAGTCCAAAGGGCAACAATGCAGTTTGGGTGATTGTTGATCGATTGACCAAGGCAGCTCACTTTATATCATTTTGAGTTGGTCAGTCAACGGAAACGTTAGTAGAACGGTACATGCAGGAGATTGTGAGATTGCATGGAGTACCTGTGAGCATCGTGTCCAACCGTGACACCCGATTTTTGTCGCACTTTTGGAGGAGTTTACAGGAAAGTTTGGGGACGCGATTGAAGTTTAGCACAGCTTATCATCCTCAGACAGATGGCCAATCGGAGAGAACAATCCAAACTCTTGAAGAAATGTTGAGAGCTTGCATGTTGGACTTCAAGGGTTTGTGGGAGAATTATCTACACTTGGTGGAGTTTTCGTACAACAACAGCTTTCAGGCGACTATTCAGATGGCTCCATTCAAAGAATTGTATGGTCGCAAGTGTCGCTCACATGTTTTTTGGGACGATGTTGGAGAACGAAGATTGTTGGGACTGGATTTGATCGTGCAAACAGTGGAGAAAGTTAATACTATCCGGAATCATATGAAGGTAGCACAAGATCGGCAGAAGAGTTGGGCCGATACATCGAGAATTCCTCTAGAGTTTGCTGTTGGTGATCTGGTATTCTTGAAGATATCACCGACTAGAGGGGTGATTCGTTTCGGGAGTCGAGGAAAGCTTAGTCCTCGATTCGTTGGGCCTTTCGATATTTTGGAGCGTGTTGGAGAAGTGGCTTATCGATTGGCGTTACCACAATCTTTGGCAAATTTTCATGACGTGTTTCATGTATTTCAACTCCGTAAATATGTTCGAGATGAAGCACACGTGCTAGATCATTCGGAGCTGACTGTAAGAGAGGATTTGACCTTTCAGGAACGACCGATGTCAAGACAAGATCCAACAGAAGTTTCCACACCTATTCTTATAGTTTCTTGATTGTTTATCTTTCCTTGCTCTTGGAATTTCGATGACGAAATTCTTTTTGTAGTTGGGTATAATGTAATACTCTAGTTCATTTATACCAGTTCTAGTTCATGTATTTCTTTATTTATGGTATTTTCCTGATTTATTGTGTTTTGGGTGCGAATAGTGTATTTGACATTTGTATTTGCATCCGACCCGACCCACATGCTTGAAACCAGTCTTGATTCATGTTTATGAATTATCCTGACTTGTAACATAGACTGGTGCATTTTCATGTTTAGTGCATACCGGCATTTTATCTGGCATTTGCATTTTTACAATATAGCATTTTAAGTCACATAAAATATTTTAAAAAATACATTGCATGGCCTGCATGATACCCCTAGCCCTGTGGTAGCATCCGCGCATCTTGTTCTCGTCCCGTTCAGTGAAACAGACTTGTTTGGATGGCTACACGCACGTGCGTGCATCCGTTCTTGGGGGTATGCATTTTTCGTTATCCGGACATTCATTTTTTTTATTTTGGTCGACATGTATATTTTTCGTATTTTAAAACAGAATTTTAGACCCGACCCGGGCATGATTTGGACTATGTTTGTTTTACCAGAATATCAAATTTTATTTATATAATATTAATTTTATAAATTGATACAAATTAAAATTTAGTTAACTAATAAAAGATTTTTAAATTTAAATCTAAACTAATTTCCTAACAAACTAACAACCCCTTTCTCTCTCTCTCTCTCCTCTGCATATATATATTTATATATATTTTATTTATTTAATTTTTTCTTTCCTTATTTAATACAGAGCCTCTTCTTCTTACTTCTTTTTCTTCTTCTTTCTTCTTTCTTTTTCTTGATCTTATTTCTTGATTCCGGTGATCACCGCCGGAGCCGTGCTCATCGCTGACGATCCGAGTGATCCAGTGAACGTACCTGACTTGCGTGATCACCCTCGAGCGTTGTTTGGAACCGTTCCATGTACCGTGTGCGCATCACGACATTTCGCCGACGAAGGACGTTCCGTACACATCCGTTCTTATTCCTTCTAGGCAAGTTAATCTTGCTACATGCTATATAACTCATTATATACCTATTTAAATAAATATCACACATGTATTTTGAATCAAGCATCCCATGTTTCATATTACAGCCTTTCGACGTTCCGTCTACATTTGTATAGTGCATTTCAGATCTAGGGCATGAAAACCAATCTTAATTACATGCTACATTACTTTAGACGCATCTATTTTAACAAATGGAATACCTGGATTTAAAATCATGCACCCTATGTTTAATTTTATAACTTTTCGATGTTCCATTTGCATTCATTCATATAATTTCAGATCTAGGTCATGAAAACATATCTTGTTACATACTATACTATCATATACTGCATCAAATTGAATAGTTATATTTCATATTGCTTAGTTATATGTTCCGCACTTGTTAGTTTATCATTTTACGATTATGTGATACCAGTTTGCATCCATATCATTTAAAATATATATCGTCATAATATTTCTTATTATTATCTTTAATTAGTTTATAATCTGTATTTTATAATATTATACATTTGAAAATATTATAGTTTACGCATGAAACGTCGTCGCAAAGCGGATACGACAAATCTGAAATTTACTGTACACCTTACCTTATAAAATTCATTATAAATCATAGAAAAATCATTAGTATACGTTCTTTAGTTCGTTACGAAGATATCTCAGAATACTATAACTCTATGAAATATTTAATTGCAAAATAAATTGTTTAAATAACGTAAAATTCAAATGAAAATGTCTCTAAACTACTGTCCTGGAAATTTTCAGCAGCAAACTTTCAACTTCGAATGTTCATAAATTTTTGTAGGAACAGCCTCAGTTACTTATACTTATAAAAATAAAATCCTTATTGAATTATCTTTGTTTTGGTATATGACACGTCCCTTTTGGAGAACGTTTGTTATTTTTAAGCTATTTTACAAATCAGGGTGACGCTGAATTTCTGAACGGAACTTTCTTGTGCATGGTTAATCAATACCACTTTTATAGTTATTAATCGGTTAGAATATGTTATCCATGTTAATATTATTATATCAATATCTATTTAATAAATAATAGTGCTTATGTTTTAATATTCAGCAAATTTTACCGATTTACAGTTTTATAGTATACGTTTGTATCCGTACGGTTTATTACATATCTAGTTGCACACCGAGACCATATTATTTCATGTTACTGTTACATTAGTATCACATACTTGATCTTGTGCATCCTACATAGTCATGATGTAATCCCTGATAAATATTTGTGCATCCAAGCTTTATTTGTGCACCCGGGCCTGTTACAGTTTAGTTATGAGCATCCGTTTGATATCTGTACACTACTTGACATGACATGATACACTACTACTGACATGACTTGATACCTGTGCACTACTTGACATGACTTGATACATGTAAACCATCTGATATGACCTGATGTACCACATCTTGACATGATACCTGATCTTGTTACTAATGCCGACAATCTTGATATGTTGTCCCTACGGATATTTCCTGTTGTCTATACAGACAAACATGTACCTGCTTGATCCTGTGTTGGCATTAGCTCCAGATTTATCAATACCTGACTTACACACATAACTTGAGGGTATGGGGAAATCAAGAATGTAGCTGAACGTAACTCAAAGGGCTATTACATCATTTTACCGTGGTCCCGTGGGGAATGAACGGGACATAGACTCACCGTCTATTACATCATTTTACCGTGGTCCCGTAGGGAATGAACGGGGCATAGACCGATGGGTTACGATGAGGATTACATTAATTGATTTTGAATAACTTTAGAGTAGATAACCCTATAGCACAGTTCCAACTACTCATTGCACTTCACCTGTTTATATCCTGTTCACTGATCTATATTCATGTTACGTTTTACTTGTTACTGATGACTTGTTACTGTTCATACTCATGCCTGCGTGTCTTGCTACCCCCTGATTATGTTATTGTTGATATTATGACGCACTGACGTCTGGGTTTTGCATGGCCCAGATCCTCTATCTTTGTCGCGGGCTGATCAGGAGTGTTTCCGCCGTCAGGCCGAGCAGTGAGGATCCTGTTAGTATCCAGTTAGTTATTTCTTTACATTCCAGATGTTATTGTTACTTGGATTTATTGCTTCCGCATACTATTTCTTGACTCGTTTATTCTGGCTCATGGACATGTACTAGATAGTTTATTTACTTTCCTGTTCATGATATCTCTACAGCCGTAATGTGACTGTGGAGGGATATTTCCTATCCACGGGTAGCATGGTTGGCTCTGTCACGCGCCTATCTTAGCGCACTCTGGAAAGCGGGGCATGACAGGAGTTTAAACCCCTCCTTTTTCAAAAGCAATTTGGTTCCTTCGACTATATCAAGTTCATTACATTCACGGTTTTTGCCAAAACCAGTCGTAGCCCTCCATCATTTCAGATAGATATCAACTAGTATTCATGCTATGCGTTTTGACCTTCGCCAAGGAATAGTGTTTTGTAGCTAGTGGGTGCTTGTCTGTAGCATAGATAGATGCATTAATCTAGGACAGGCATACAGCTGTTTTGACCTTCGTCAAGAGCTTGTACGAATAAGTCTAGATTAATCTGGATAATGACGGGTTGAACTTGACTTGCGACTTATGATGTTTTGACCTTCGTCAAGGTTATAAGCGCTTGGGTCAAAAACCACATCGGAAGTTTCAAACATACAGGAAACTTGCTAGTGTTACATACCTTCTGGAGTATGCTGGTTTTGGTAGGCATCCTTCAAAATTATCACATAATGATAGTTGGGTCCCGATCCTACTGTGAATATCAGCTACTCTTCGGGAGAGTTTTTCACTTTGCAATTAGCTAATCAAGTAGGTGTCTAGAAAGGTGTTAATAGGGCTACACCTTTGGAAAAACGCGGTTATTTAATTAGGTCCGTGCGAAAGCATATGGGACCTCCCTCCGAAGTACCAACACTGGCCTGGCCGAAAGATAAGCGAACTTGTAGGGTGCGATTAATCCCAACTAATTCTTCTTTTAGGTTTTGAAGGAGAATTCGAGAAAACAGTGGGAGCCATCATGTTTAGATAAACTAATAACCAATCTAAACTTGTAAGAGCAAATGTTGAGTGTTTCTTTTCTCTCTCTCCTAATTGCAGCGACCATGATAGGATTTAAGCTTATACTAGATAAAAATAAACCCGTTCGGCCAAATTATAAAGACTGGCTGAGGAACGTCCATATGGCCCTTACTTATGATAAGGTTGCATATGTCCTCACAGATAAAGCCCCATGTTCCAGGTCCAAAATCCTCGGTCGCGGACATTGAGATCCGTAAGACTTGGGATCTCGATTGCATAAAAAACAAGTGCCTCGTGCTGGCCTCCATAGATAATAAACATCAGAGGCGGCACGAGAAGATAGACCTTACTTCCATCTTCCTCCATACCAAAGATTTATATAAAGAGCAATCTCGTATCGCAAGATACGAGATCTCGAAGAAATTGTTTCAAGGGAGATTGGCCGTCGGATCATCTATCGGGAACCATGTCCTGAAGATGATTACTCTTATTGAAGAGCTCGCGGGCCTAGAAACTATGTTGGAGAATGAGTTGTATACCGACTTAATTCTACAATCCCTTCTCTCCACCTATGCCTAATTCGTATTGAACTTCAATATGCAAAAGACGGAAGTTACACTTCCCGAGCTCCTCAACATGTTGAGGGTGACAGAGGGCACCTTGAAGAAATCTAAGGAAACACCCGCTCTGTTTGTCGGGGAATCTTCTTCCATTAAATCCAAGGCTAAGGCCAACGGGAAGAAGAAGAAAGCCCTCACCAAACCGAGAGGAGATATGCAGAAGGTGCAGGAAAAGGGAAAGGAAAATATTGGGGGAGAAACCACAAAGGAAGAATGTTTCTACCGTCATAAGAAGGGGAAGTGAAAGAAGGATTGTCAGGCTTTGAAAGCCAAGAATCGGGAAACGAAGCAAGTTGTGGTTTCGGTTTCAGGTTTGTTCGTGATTGAAAATCGTTTCTCTATTAACTCTACTTCCTGAGTAGTAGATACCGGATTAGGATCTCACATCTGTAATTCTTTGCAGGCGCTGAGAAGCCGTAGAGTTTTGCGGAAGGGTGATAAAACCCTCAGGGTTGGAAATGGAACCAGTGTAGATGCTGTTACAGTAGGAGAATATCACCTTGGATTGGCGAGTGAACATATTTTGTTGTTGCATAACTGCTTTTGTGTACTCAGTATGATGTGTAATATTATATCTGTATCTTTGTTATCTAATGAAGGATATAATTTTGCACTTGAAAGTAATGTCATAAACATTCATCTAAATCATGAAATGATTGGGTCGGGTACACTTAATAACGAAATATACGTTTTCAATCAACATCATGTTTCCAATGTCCAAAACACGCTAAAAAGAAAGACTCCATAATTAAATCAAGTTTTCTTATGGTATTGAAGACTTGGTCATATCAATGAAACACGATTGACAAAGTTACATAAAGATGGATATTTTGATCCGTTTGAATATTAATCATATACAACTTGTCAATCATATATCAAAAGGAAGACGACCAAAACTCTGTTCACTGGACACGGAGAAAGAGCCACCGAGCTCCTGGGACTCATACACAGCAACGCGTGTGGTCCAATATCTACACATGCAAGAAGTGCCTATTCCTATTTCATCACTTTTACCGATGATTTCTCAAGGTATGAACATGTATTCTTGATGAAATATAAATTCGAGACCTTTGAGAAATTCCAGGAGTATAAGAATGAAGTGGAAAACCAAACCGGCAAAAGTATCAAGATATTCTGATCTGATCGGCGTGGTGAATACTTAAGTGCCGAGTTCTTGGAATATCTAAAAGAGAATGGAATTCTCTCTCAACTTACTCCTCCATACACACCACAACATAACGGTATATTAGAAAGACGAAATCGCACCTTGTTAGATATGATGTATTCCATGATGAGTAATGCTGAGTTACCGCTATCCTTCTGATGCAATTCACTAGAATTTGCTGCATACCTATTGAATAAAGTTCCAAACAAGTCTATACCTACCACTCCATATGAAATGTGAAGTGGGAAGAAACCCTGTCTTAAGTATCTTAAAATATGGTGGTTTCCTATTTTTGTCAAAAAGATTCATCCAGACAAGCTCGAGGCACGCTCAGTATTGTGTAAGTTTGTGGGACCAAAAGAATTCTAGGGGGTATTTTTTCTATTACGCTGAGGACCAAAAGATTTTTGTTTCTCATCATGCCCGCTTTATGGAAACTCAATTTCTTGAAAAAGAAATTAGTGGGAGCACGATAGAACTGGAAGAAATTCTAGAACCATAAACTATTACTAAAAACTTAGCAGAACCTGAAGTTTCAATGGAACCGGACGTACCTACACCACTTCGCAGATCTAGTAGGCAGACTCATCCCCCTGAGAGATACTACGGTTTTCTCGTAGACAGGGATCGAGAGGATTGTATCATCAATGATGATGAGCCTACTAGTTTTCAGCAAACCATCATGAGTAGAGACTCGGTGAGGTGGTTGGATACTATGCGATACGAGATGGAATCCATGTACACCAATAAAGTATGGACTTTGGATGTTGCTCCTTCTGGGGTAAAACCCGTTGGATGCAAATGGATCTTCAAAAAGAAGATTGGTATAGATAGACAGGTAGAAACCTATAAAACTAAACTTGTTACTAAAGGTTTTTGTCAAAGACCTGGATTGGACTATGACGAAAAAATTTCACCAGTGTCTATGCTTAAATTCATTCGGATCCTACTTGCCATTGCTGCCTTCCATGGCTATGTCATCTGGCAGATGGATGTTAAAATCGCTTTTCTAAATGGAAGTTTAGAAGAGTGTGTTTATATGGATCAACCAGAGGGTTTCATAGATAGTGGGAGTAGCGGAAATGTGTGCAAGTTGCTTAAATCCATTTATGGATTAAAGCGGGCATCGTGGAGTTAGAACATCTGTTTTGATGAGACGGTCAAGGAATTTGACTTTATCAAAAATGTAAATGAACCTTGCATTTATAAGGAGATTGTAGGGAGAACTGTGGTATTCTTCGTTTTATACGTAGATGACATTTTCCTAATAGGAAATGATATTCCTATGCTACAATCGGCTAAGATGTTCTTGTCACAGAAGTTCTCTATGAAAGACCTGGGTAATGCCTCGTATATTCTAGGGATTAAGATCTATCATGACAGATCTAAAAGAATGTTGGGACTTTCACAGTCGAGATACATAGACACCGTACTAAAAAGGTTTAGTATGGAAGATTCCAAGCGTGGTAATGTCACGCCCCGCTTCCCAGAGTACGCTAGATTGGGCGCATGACATAGCCAACCATGCTACCTGTGGGTAGGAAGTATCCATCCACAGTCACATTACGGCTGTAGAGATACCAAGAACAAGATAACACTATCTAAAACATGTCCATAATCCAGAATAACAGGAGTCAATAATAAATAAATGCGGAAGCAAATGATCCAATACAAATAACTGAAAGGTATGTCCCATATTGCGGGCTCACATCAGGAAATAAATGTAGGAAATAAAACTAACTACTACTGAACTCACAACTCAGCCTGCTGGCTGAAGTACTCCTGCTCGGACTGCGACAGCGGTACAGAATCTGGGCCATGCAAAACCCAGACGTCAGCGCGTCATGTCAACAAGTAATATAATATGTACAATGTAACAGGCCATGCAAAATAAACATGAATAAAGCAACAATGTGAAACAAACAGTGCAGGGTAGTGTGCAGTGGGTAACTAAACAGTTCTATCAGGTTTTCTATTCTAAAGTCTTTGAAATCAATTGATGAATCGTCGATGTAACTCAATAGTATCCCGTGCATGCCCGGGACCACGGTCAAGATCCTCGGGGCTGAATCCGAGACGTGCCGCTAGGCAGTAACAGGTAGCAGGATGGGCGAGTGATGTCAGCATCATCACTCCGGGGCTGGCCTAGCCCGTAAGACTGATCAGAACAGGTATCGAACTGCTGAGTTACAAGTCGGTTTCACCTTTGATTTCCCCATACCCCCAAGTTATGTATGTCGAATCAGGTATTCAGTAATCAAGAACTAATGCCAACACAGGATCTGGTAAAAGCAGGTTTGTCTGGATAGACAACAGGAACGATCCATGAGGACTACACGTCAGGTTTGTTGGCATTAGACACAAGATCAGGTAACGGGTCGAGTCATGGTACATCAGGTCAAGTCAACAGTATACGGTACCATATCAGGTATATCAATATATACATGTGTAGCAATGTCAGGTCAAGATATTAACAAATATCGTGGGTGTGCTCACAATCCGATATATAATCACACATGGGTATTAACAGCATGAGATAAGCAATGAATTACATAATAAGCAGTTTCATTCAAATTACCAGAGAGCAGTAAGACGATATAGCCGTTTAGTCATGTTAACAGGTTTAAGCACCCTTAGCGGTGCAATAATTTATGTAACGGTTCAATACAGTTATTTCCGGTTAAATGCATATGAGTGTCTGAATGCAACAGAACTACAGGGATAAATGCTACCAGCTATTTTAACAGTAAAATGTGATTGAACAGGTAGATAGGATTATTAGGTTCAATTTGCAAATTGTAAGTTCCATGTTTAACAGTAAAATGATATAATGCAATATTGTAACCGAACATGGGAAACGATTATACTAAGTTAAGTTTTACAGGTTTAGGGTGTCAATACGTATATATAAATAATGTATAGCATGTAGAAAGGGGTACTTGCCTCGACGGGTCGCGAACCGGGAAAAACGGAACGTAACGTCGGCGGGGAAACTTGCGACGTGCGCACGGTTCACGGATTGAACCCAAACAACGAACAATGGAACCACGCGGGTCGGGGTACCTTGCTGGATCGTCGGGACACGTCACCGGCACGGCCGGATTCCGGCGAACAGCGAACTACAAATTCAAGAATTCAATGAACAGCCAAAAGGAGACTCAAGAAGAGGGAAGAGAAGAAGGATAGAGACGAGGGGGCTCACGAGGATCTGTGGAGGGATGGTGACTGCCGACCATGTCGACGGAGCTCCGGTGCTTTTTCTGCGATGAACTACGGCCATCAAGAATCGGACTTGAACAGAAAAGAGAGAAGGAGGGAAGAAGGAGAGGAGGAGAGGAGGACTTACAGAGGCGATCACAGGGGGTCTGGTGATCGTCGGCGACGACCAGGGGTGGCGCAGGTGGTCGCAGGTGGCGAGCAGGTGGCTGCAGCGGCGAGGGCAAGGCTGCGGTGAGGGTGCAGGCGCGCGGCGAAGGAAGACGAGGGTCGTGGTTGAGACGAGGAGGCGCGGGCGAGGGTGACGGTGGTGCCGGCGACGGGGTTGCGGCGGCGACGGAGGACGAGGCGGTGGCTAGGGTTCGAGGCTCGTTGGGTTCTCAGGTTGCGTTTTGAAAAAAATAAGGGAGGGGAAATTTATAAGAAAGAGAGAGAATGAGGTTAGAGAGAGAGAGAGAGAGATTTAAGGGAGAGAGAAAAAAGAGATGTGAGAGATAGAGAGAGAGATTGAAGAGGTGGGGCTCACGGGAGATAAAGGATCTCGTGGTGATTGTCTAGAGTTTGTAAAGGAGAAAATATTAAAAGATTTTTATAGGCTAATTAACAGTGACAAAATATATATAGGTTACAGAATATATTATTGTTTAAAGATTATTAAATTTTAGGATTTTGGCGCCAAATAAAACATTTCCAAATCGCGCCCGGGTCGGGTCCAAAAATTTGAAATTAAAATAATAGGATTTTAAGCGGGTTCCAAATTTTAAAATTTAGTGTTTTATGATTAAAAAGCATACCCCCAAAACGGACACATGTACGCGCACGTAGCCATCCAAACCAGCCCGTTTCACTGAACGGGACGAGAACACGATACACGGACGCTACCACAAGGCTAGGGGTGTCGAGTAGGCCAAGATGAATATTTTTAATTTTATTTTAGATGCTAAAATTTGTTATATGCAGAAAATGACTTTGCCAGGTAAAATTTTACAGTAAGCCACAAACAAGTAAGATAAATGAAATGAGTACCACCTAATGCTCAAACAGTAACTGAAAAATAGTACCATTAGGCTCGGGTGTTACATCATACCCAACTACAAAAAGAATTTCGTCCTCGAAATTCCAAGAATACAAAAAAAAACTACAAGAAGAGGTGAGGAAACTTCTGGCGGATTTCATCTTCTCGTTCCCAAGTGGACTCTCCATGCGATCGATTACCCCAAGAGACAAGCATAAGGGGGATAACCTTGTTCCTGAGAACCTTTTCCCTTCGATCCAAAATTTTAACCGGTCGCTCCTCAAAAGTCAAGTCTTCTCGTACTGTTAACTCCGAATGATCTAAAACGTGTGTTTCGTCTCGAACATACCTTCGTAGTTGAGATACGTGAAACACATCGTGCACACTTGCCAAGGTCTGCGGTAACGCCAAACGGTACGCTACCTCGCCAACGCGCTCCAAGATCTCAAAGGGTCCAACGAATCGAGGACTAAGCTTTTCTCGACTCCCAAAACGAATCACCCCTCTAGTCGGTGATATCTTTAGGAACACCAAATCACCCACGGCGAACTCTAGAGGTCTTCTTGACGTGTCTACCCAACTCTTCTGTCGGTCTTGTGCTGCCTTCATATGATTTCTGATGGTGTTAACCTTCTCAACTGTCTGCACAACCAAATCTGGTCCCAACAATCTTCGTTCACCGACATCATCCCAACAAACAGGTGAACGGCATTTACGACCATACAAAGCTTTAAACGGAGCCATCTGAATAGTTGCCTGAAAACTGTTGTTGTAAAAAAACTCCACCAAGTGTAGATGATCCTCCCAAGAACCCTTGAAGTCCAACATGCGTGCTCTCAACATGTCTTCAAGAGTTTGGATCGTTCTTTCCGACTGACCATCAGTTTGAGGACGATAAGCTGTGCTAAATTTCAATCGAGTCCCCAAACTTTCCTGTAAGCTCCTCCAGAAGTGTGATAAGAACCGAGTGTCCCGATCGGACACGATGCTCACCGGTACTCCATGCAATCTTACAATCTCCTGCATGTACCGTTCTGCCAAAGTCTCTGTTGATTGACTACCCCGGAAAGGAATAAAGTGAGCAGCCTTGGTCAACCGATCAACAATCACCCATACTGCATTGTTGCCCTTTGGACTCCGCGGTAAAGCCGTCACGAAATCCATGGTTATATGTTCCCACTTCCACTGAAGAATCGAAAGTGGTTGCAATAAACCAGCAACCCTTTGATGTTCAGCCTTAACTTGCTGACACACCAAGCACTTAGCCACAAAGCGAGCAATCTCCCGTTTCATGCCTTCCCACCAGAAATGCTGTCGAATATCTCGGTACATCTTTGTGCCTCCTGGATGTACAGAATAAGCTGAACTGTGTGCCTCCTTCATAAGCTCTTCACGAACATCTCCCTTTGGCACACATAAACGGCTACCATACCTCAACGAACCATCTTCGTGGACCAGTAAATCGGTTCGTAGTCCGGCTTCAGCTTGCTCTCGAAACTTTTGCAGTTTAGGATCTTGCGTTGTGCTGCTTTAATTTTCTCAATCAAAGATGACTGCACTTGCAGCTGCATCAACTGTCCCGTAGAATGTGGTAGCACAACCTCCATGTCAAATCTTCGAAAGTCTGCAACGATCTCCTTCTGCATAGTCAACACCTGAATTGCTGGTAACCGACTAAGCGCATCCGGCATGACATTGACCTTCCCCGGATGGTACTTAAGATCAAGATCGTAGTCAGCCATCAGCTCCAACCATCTACGTTGTCTCATGTTAAGCTCCTTCTGTGTGAACACATACTTCAAGCTCTTATGATCTGTAAAAACTTCGACCCTTTCGCCTAAAAGGTAGTGTCTCCAAATCTTCAAAGCGAAAATCACAGCCGCAAGCTCCAAGTCATGAGTTGGATAATTCTTCTCATGGGTCTTCAATTGTCTCGATGCGTACGCTACAACCTTCCCATGCTGCATCAGAACACATCCCAATCCTTTCCCAGATGCGTCGCTGTGAATCACCAATCCTCCGGAATTTTCTGGCACGGTCAGAATAGGGGCGGTTATCAACTTCTGCTTCAACATCTCAAAAGCTAACGCACACTTATCCGTCCATACAAAAGGTACCTCCTTGTGCGTAAGCTTGGTCAACGGCTCTGCCAGACGAGCAAAGTTCTCCACAAATCTCCTGTAGTACCCGGCGAGTCCAAGAAAGCTTCTTATCTCCGCAACATTCTTTGGAATCGGCCAATTTCGAACTGCTGTAATCTTTTCTGGATCGACGGCAATTCCATCGCCAGACACAACATGCCCCAAAAACTTCACTTCCTCCAGCCAAAACTCGCACTTACTCATCTTCGCATACAATTTCTCCTGTCTCAACGTTTGCAGTGCGATCTTCAAATGCTCAGCATGCTCCTCAAAACTCTTCGAGTAAACCAGAATATCGTCAATGAATACCATGATAAACTGGTCCAAGAACGGTGAAAAGATTCGGTTCATCAAGTCCATGAATACTGCCGGCGCATTCGTTACTCCGAAGGGCATCACTAAGTACTCGTAATGTCCGTACCGAGTTCGAAACGCCGTCTTGCAAATATCTTCTGTTTTCACTCGGACCTGATGATACCCGGATCGCAAATCCAGCTTCGAGAATACTCCCGCGCCACTAAGCTGCTCAAAAAGTTCTCCAATGCGAGGGATCGGGTACTTGTTCTTAATAGTCACCCGGTTTAATTCTCGATAGTCGATGCACATTCTTCTTGTGCCATCCTTCTTCTTTACTAGAAGAACTGGAGCTCCCCAAGGTGAGTTACTGCTTCGAATCCAACCCTTCTCAAGCAATTCAGCAACCTGTTTCTTAACTTCTTCCAACTCTACTGGTTCCATTGGATAATACGCTTTAGATACTGGCGCTGCAGCAGGAATAAGATCAATTGCGAACTCCACATCTCGCTTCAGCGGTAAACCCGATATATCTTCAAATACGTCCATAAAATCGCGAACAATCGCCGGCTCTTCACCACTATCAACATCCATTGCTGCAAGAATATTGTTTGTCGGCCTAGCCCTAAACTCGACCGGCCCGACAGAACTGCTGCTTCCTTACCGTAACTGTTGTCTGCTGCAAATTCCCCTTCATCCCAGATAAACTATGCTGCTCTCGGCTGCCGCAAGTACTTGTGAGAAAGTGGTCAAACCCAGGGAGACAATCTGCCTCTGGATGTCCACGTCCAAGCTGCGCATGAACCTCCATGCCATGTCTGCATCGTTGGCAACTAAAGGTCCAGCGAATCCTCTGAGTCTTGTCCATTCTGCTGCATGCACATCCACGGGTGCTCCATTCTGCCTTAGCCCAATAAATTTCTCTTCCATTTCCTCCCGTGCTGTCCGCGGGAAGAACTTCTCCAGGAAACTCTTAGAAAAATCCGCCCACTTGATCGGCTTGGGCAAGCGGGTCTCCTCCACAAGCCACCATTCTCGGGCGTAGTCCACTAACTGAATGCGTACCACATCAATTCTTTTGTCATCTGGAATCTGTGCCGCAATCAGCAAATTCTCCGTGTCAACTAGCCACTGCTCGGCTGGCAACGGCTCCTCCAAACCAGTGAATATAGACGGACCCAAACGTCTGAAGTCTGCCGCGGTCCCTACTGGGTCAACTGGTTTAGCTCCAACATTGCTCACAGACTGCTGAACGATCTGCAAACCTTCCTGAAACGAGTCCGCTTGCTGCGGAATCAGCTCGGTCCGTTTCTTTTGATTCTCCAGCATTCCCCTTGTTACTCCAAGCATGGCGGCTTCGTCCACACGCCTTTGGTATGTCTTCAATTTCTTACCGGCCATAATCCTGAACTCAAAATACCCAACATTAGCATGATGATAGATTCAATATATAGATCAAGCCTAGAACTCCAAGATACTTAAATAGAGTACCGCATTGTAACTATGCCGCGGTATCATAGCCACAATTACTTAACTCCACCCAAGTCGCCTAAGTCCTAGAGATAACAAGAAATCATGTTTTTCGAGTCGACATGCAAAGGAATTTTGCACATCGTAAAAGATATAATCAGGAAGAATGTGATTCAAGAATGGTAAACGGCAAAATGGCAGGACATGTTTCCTAAACACGGGTATTCTGATTCGTGTATTGGGTACAATACCCAACTACAAAAGAATCAACCCAACTAACCTATGGCTCTGATACCAAAAGAACCATGTCACGCCCCGCTTCCCAGAGTACGCTAGATTGGGCGCGTGACATAGCCAACCATGCTACCTGTGGGTAGGAAGTATCCATCCACAGTCACATTACGGCTGTAGAGATACCAAGAACAAGATAACACTATCTAAAACATGTCCATAATCCAGAATAACAGGAGTCAATAATAAATAAATGCGGAAGCAAATGATCCAATACAAATAAGAGAGGCCTCTGAGCACCGTCCCTCGGGCAGATACTCCTTCCGAAGAGGCCCCTGTCGCCCTATCCACTGCTCGCAGACAAGTGGCGCGTGCCGCTCGAAGAGCAAATGATAAGTCCACTTCAGGTAACATTTCTTTCAGAATTTTTATTGTGAAAGTTATAATGCCGACGGTTCTTACATATATTATTTTGCAGGGCCAAGTCCGACCGAGGGTGAGGCGGAGACCGTTGATCCTATGGGAACAGAAGAGGTGGTGCCTGCCGAACCCGAGCCGACAGTGGGCAACATCGTCGAAGCTTCGGGGCCTAAGATAGAGGTTGAGGGGTCTACAGCTGAGAGGGTCATTGATGCCCAGCCTGAAGTGGCGGCAGATGAAATGATCATTACAACTAAACCGAGGGTGGTGGCGGACGAGGCGCTTGAGGCCGGCGACCTCGTGGTGACGGTGGATGAGCCGATGGAGATGGCGGAGCCCGAAGACGTAGCGGGTGAGATGGGCACGACACCTGGGGAAGAGTTAGCCACTCTCTCCCAAGAGTCCGGCAATGCTCCAATCATTGCCCTCCCCATCTACGATCTTCCTCCATCTCCTGGCCGCGCGAGCACGACGACTATCCCCATCGAGTCGGGTGATGAGGCTACGGGCGGTGGCCTCATGTCGATAGAGGAGGGAGTCGCTTATGTTTCGGCCGGGAGCTCCTCAGGTTAACCTTAGGTTACTGTTTTTCTTATTTTACAATCCTTTCTGACAAGTTTACCTTTCTTGTAACGCAGGTGCAGCCAGCGCCGATGCCCCACTGCTCGAGGGAGCGCCTTCAACGACTGCCTTGGCGGTGGTCACCTCTCAACCCTCTCTCATACCCTCGAAGATGTTGGAAGGTATGGGTTTGCAATTTATTAATCTTATCTTCCAGACGCATAATTTGTGTACTAAAGTTATACTGTTGTGTCTTTCAGGAGTGCTTTTTGACCATCTCTATCAAGTGTTGCTCCCACACTTCTCCTTCCCATCTGAATTCGCCTCCCCCTCTTGTGGCGCTGGTGAGTACCGTTCCCGATTGATATCTTTGTTTTTCAGTGGTAGAATTATTTCTAACTCTCTCTTGTCCTAACCGCAGTGTTACAAATCAAAGGGGGAGAAGAAAGATCGGTTGCGCCACCGGCCCTTCCGGCCTTGCCACCTGCTTCAACCGGTATAGTAAACTATCTTATCAATGACTTTCTCCGTATTTATTGAGTCATCATCTAATCACATTTTGTTCTTTTCAGCTGTCGTTCCAGTCTCGATGCCATTTGAGTCTCGTATTACAATACCGGACGGCCCTTCCCAGAGACGTCCGTCCTCAAAAGGTGCGGCGAATAGTCTGCGCATGTTGAGTGACTACATCGAGGAAATCGACGTTGAGGCTCCTACATCTGCTGAGGACATCGCTACGACGGTTAACCCGATATTGGTGATATTTGCCACCTTCCATGACGAGGGCATTGTCGCCTCTTGGGTTAACCACTGTCGGGAGATTGAGGCTCGCCTTCATCAGCTGGAGTCGATGCGCCTATCCCCCGAGACTTTGGCCGTGAGCACTCAACGGGGAGCATGGCTCGAGCAAAGCACTTCTCATTTCTGTCATTTGGAACAAGGAGCAGCTTTGAGGCTGAAGGAGTGCCAAGAATCTTCAAGCGAAACTGCTCGTCTGCGTGCTGAAGTTGAGGCAAACGCCGCTGAGGTGAAGGCCGTCTTCGAGGGCCTTCTGGAGCGCATCTCAAATGGGCTGAGACTGAAGCGGGCACTTGATGTCACCGAGCATGACACTCCAAGCCGTGAAGCTGCTCATCAGGCCGTCAGGGATCAGCTTGCATCTGTCGCACAGCAACGGGCCCAAGTGGAGGCGGAGTTGGCAGTGGTGGCCAATCAGGAAAAGGCATGGAAGGAAGTGTACGAACAACTGATAAAGCTACTTAAGACGCTTCCTTCCCAATAGCTACCTTTGTATCAATGTATTTGTAAAAATTTCTTTTTAAATAATATGTATCCATTCTTTATTCTTTTGTACGATTCATCTTGTATTTGATTGAAGTCAATGAATAAAGATACACATTTTCTTTTGCAATGTCTTGTATGCTCTTTTGCTTTCTGCCTTCTCTTATTATCAGCATGTTATCTTTGATAAACATAATTGGAAGATAACTTAGTTTTTTCCAAGAGATAACGATGGCTTAGGCCGCAGGTTCAGATCTGCTGCCTAAGACTTTTCAACTCTATGAGCCGTGAGGGTCTCATAGAGACTTTTCTCCCTACGGATCGAGAGGATCTCATAGGTGGGCTTTCTCCTTAGGAATCGTGAGGATTCCTAAGTGTGGTTTTCTCTTACAAGTCGTAAGGATCCTATAAGAGAATTTTTCCCGCTTACGAGTCGAGAGGACCCACAAGCAGTTGTTTCCCTCCTCGTCGAAATTCGACTTTGGAGAGTAAGACCCGTGAATAGTATGCAAGAGACCATTTTGGATTGACTTGCAGGGTCCCATTGTTCAGGAAGCAAGTTTTTTAGTCCTTGCTGCTTGAGGCTTCATTTGCATGTTGAGACGAATCGGGAATCTCCCGCGGAGACACTAGTTTCTCTGCGAGCCGACGCGAATCAGGAGGCTCTCGTCAAGGAGTGTTTGTATCCATGAGTCGAGGAGTTTGCTGGGGATTATTTGTTTCCCAAGCGCCAAGAATTATTTGTTTTCTTGGGGTTTGAAACGAGTCGAGGATTTCCCACGGAGGCACTAGTGGCTCTGCGAGTTGACGCGGATCAGGAGGCTCTCGTCAAGGAGTGTTTGTATCCGTGAGTCGAGGAATTTGCTAGGGATTATTTGTTTCCCAAGCACCAAGGATTATTTATTTCCTTGGGGTTTGAAACGAGTTGAGAATTTCCCACGGAGGCACTGGTGGCTCTGCGAGTTGACGCGGATCAGGAGGCTCTCGTCAAGGAGTGTTTGTATCCGTGAGTCGAGGAATTTGCTAGGGATTATTTGTTTCCCAAGCGCCAAGGATTATTTGTTTCCTTGGGGTTTGAAACGAGTCGAGAATTTCCTACGGAGGCACTGGTGGCTCTGCGAGTCGACGCGGATCAGGAGGCTCTCGTCAAGGAGTGTTTATATCCGTGAGTCGAGGAATTTGCTAGGGATTATTTGTTTCCCAAGCGCCAAGGATTATTTGTTTCCTTGGGGTTTGAAACGAGTCGAGAATTTCCTACGGAGGCACTGGTGGCTCTGCGAGTCGACGCGGATCAGGAGGCTCTCGTCAAGGAGTGTTTGTATCCGTGAGTCGAGGAGTTTGCTAGGGATTATTTGTTTCCCAAGCGCCAAGGATTATTTGTTTCCTTGGGGTTTGACACGAGTCGAGGATTTCCCACGGAGGCACTGGTGGCTCTGCGAATCGACGCGGATCAGGAGGCTCTCGTCAAGGAGTGTTTGTATCCGTGAGTCGAGGAGTTTGCTAGGGATTATTTGTTTCCCAAGCGCCAAGGATTATTTGTTTCCTTGGGGTTTGACACGAGTCGAGAATTTCCCACGGAGGCACTGGTGGCTCTGCGAGTCGACGCGGATCAGGGGGCTCTCGTCAAGGAGTGTTTGTATCCGTGAGTCGAGGAGTTTGCTAGGGATTATTTGTTTCCCAAGCGCCAAGGATTATTTTTTTCCTTGGGGTTTAACACGAGTCGAGGATTTCCCACGGAGGCACTGGTGGCTCTGCGAGTCGACGCGGATCAGGAGGCTCTCGTCAAGGAGTGTTTGTATCCGTGAGTCGAGGAGTTTGCTAGGGATTATTTGTTTCCCAAGGGCCAAGGATTATTTGTTTCCTTGGGGTTTGACACGAGTCGAGAATTTCCCACGGAGGCACTGGTGGCTCTGCGAGTCGACGCGGATCAGGAGGCTCTCGTCAAGGAGTGTTTGTATCCGTGAGTTGAGGAGTTTGCTAGGGATTATTTGTTTCCCAAGCGCCAAGGATAATTTGTTTCCTTGGGGTTTGAAACGAGTCAAGAATTTCCCACGGAGGCACTGGTGGCTCTACGAGTCGACGCGGATCAGGAGGCTCTCGTCAAGGAGTGTTTGTATCCGTGAGTCGAGGAGTTTGCTAGGGATTATTTGTTTCCCAAGCGCCAAGGATTATTTGTTTCCTTGGGGTTTGAAACGAGTCGAGAATTTCCCACGGAGGCACTGGTGGCTCTGCGAGTCGACGCGGATCAGGAGGTTCTCATCAAGGAGTGTTTGTTTCCCTGAGTTGAGGTATTTGCCGAAGACACTGGTTTCTTCGGAGTTGGGATGAATCATCGAGATCTGGCTTCGTTTTCTGGCGGAGCCTGTTGGGAAAGTATGGTTCCCTTTTCATTTGCGCCCTTGGATTGTATACAGGGATCGATATGATCTTAACTGTAGGGCCAAAGTTTTATCATCATTTTTTTTGTTTTATTTCCGCAATGCTCTATCATTTCAACTTTTATATCGCGAAGGTCGCGATTGCCCAATCATTTCGGCTATTTTTCGCGGTGCCCAATCATTTTGGCTGTTTATTTTATTTTTACTCGCTGCTTTTTATTGCGAGTTGCCCAATCATTTCGGCTATTTATTTCATTTTTACTCGCTGTTGTTTTTTTTTATTGCGAGTTGCCCAATCATTTCGGCTATTTTGCATGCATACATTTTTACTTGCTGCTTTTTATTGCAAGTTGCCCAATCATTTCGGCTATTCCGTATGCATGTGTGGCCTACTGGCCTTCCGCCGTAAGCCTGAAATTAGACGCCGATTTCGGCATCAGCACCGCTACAACTGGGACATTGCCAGGAGCGAATCATCATTTTCCTCTGTCGATGTCGAACAAGGGTGGCTTAGCGAGCAGGGTTAAGGTCCTGTCGACTAAGGCTTTTGACTTTATGAGCCGTAAGGGTCTCACAAAGGTATGTCTCCCTACAAGTCGTGAGGATCTTGTAGGTGTATCTTCTCCTTAGGAATCGTGAGGATTCCTAAGTGTATGTTCCTCTGTAAGTCATAAGGATCCTACAAGAGGGTTTTCTCCTTGTAAGTCGAGAGGACTTATAAGGGTTTTTCATCATGCGAACATATCTCCAGTCTCGGATGAGACTTGATTAGGGAAATGTTTATTCGCGCCCGTGGATTGTATACAAGGGCCAGTATTGAGCCACTTGTAGGGCAATATCGAAAGTTGTGGGGGTTGCTTAAGCACAGGTTTAGGTCTCTGTAACTCAAGACTTTCAATTCTTATGAGCCGTGAGGGTCCCATAAGAGAGTTCTCCTTACGAGTCGTGAGGATCTTGCAAGTGCATTTTCTCCTTAGGAATCGTGGGGATCCCTAAGTGTGTTGCTCCCCTGTGAGTCGTAAGGATCTCACGCAGGTGGTTTCTCCCTACAAGGTCGAGAGGATCTTGTAAGTGTTCTTTAACGAGGCTGCGCCCTTTCAGGTTTTCACAAACACTCGCCGGTAGTCCTGCTGTTTTTACTCACGGAGCCCTTTCGGGTTTTCATCCGCGCCCATTTTGCTTATGGACATACCGTTTTTTTTTTATTCTTTTTATTTTTATATATTTTTTTTCTTTTTTTTTTACAAGGTCGCGCCCTTTCGGGTTTTCACGAACACTCGCCGGTAGCCCTGCTGTTTTTACTCACGGAGCCCTTTCGGGTTTTCATCCGTGTCCTTTTTGCTTATGGACATACCGTTTTTTTTATTAGATTTTTTTATTTTATATATTTTTATTCATCTCGTCAGCCTAAGGATGCTGCGGTATTAGTTTAAAGACGTTTCGGTCTGCTACTAGTTTAAGGACATTTCGGTCCGTCGTTGAGAGGCGGGCTACTACTTATAAAGCTTGAGCTTAGGAAGATAGCGAGCGGACGTAGTCGTCGTCATCTATCATTGACCTAGGCTGTGGCTCATCAAGCATAGTATTTCTTTAGGAAGCGATCGTTTATCGGCCTAAAAGGCCTTTCACCGTGCATATCTATGAGTAGATAGGCCCCGCCCTGGTAGACCTTATCTCTGACGTACGGGCCTTCATAGTTTGGCTCGAATTTTCCCCGCTTGGCGCGATTGTGGATCATAGGCCTTTTGACCACTAGCACAAGCTCGCCTTGGCGGAATGTCCTCGGTCGGGTCAGTCTTTCATATGAGCGCGTCATCTTTGCTTTATAGGCCTCCAGATTTTGTTGCGCTATGAGCCGTGTTTCTTCAATGGCGTCAAGCTCCTCAAGCCGAAGGTGAGCATTTTCTTCGTCCGTCAGCTCGTAATGGACTGCCACTCGTAGAGAGGGTAACTCTATCTCGAGGGGGAGTACTGCTTCTATCCCGAATACTAACGCATATGGTGTTGCGTTTGTGGCTGTTTTAAACGTAGTTCGATATGCCTAGAGAGCCTCTTGCAGTCTTTCGTGCCAGTCTTTCTTATTTCGCGACACTGTTTTCTTCATGATCTTCATCAAGGTCTTGTTGAAGGCCTCAGCTAGACCGTTAGCTCGCGGATTATAAACCGAGGAATATCTCCAATCTATATTGTGTTGCTGCGCGAAGCGACTGATCTTGTGGCTTCTGTAGGCTGGCCCGTTATCGGAGATGATCCGTCTTGGCGTTCCAAACCGATATATGACATGCGTCTTGAAGAAATGGAGAATATTCTCCGTCTTTACTTCCCTCAGCGGTACCGCTTCTGCCCACTTAGAGAAGTAATCGGTCGTCGCTAGGATGAAACGATGTCCTCTAGACGATGCTGGTTCGATGGGGCCGACTATATCAGTCCCCCACATTTCGAATGGCCAGCTAGCCACCGTTGGATGTAGTGGATTCGGATGTTGATGGATGAAATCCCCATGAATTTGGCATGGGTGGCATTGCTTCGCATATTCGAGGCAGTCCTGGCTCATCGTGGGCCAATAGTAGCCCATCCGTTTGATCTTCAACTTCATCTTTGGGCCTGCTTGGTGAGAACCACAGATTCCGTCATGAACTTCTTAAACGACTCTTTTCGCTTCATCAGGTCCAAAACATCTCAGCCACAGAGAATCAAACGACCTCTTGTACAGAGTATCATTGACGAAGGCGAAAGACAGAGCTCGTTTCGTGAGCTGATGTCTTGTGGACGCTTCTTCAGGCATTCGGTAGGATTTAAAGTAGTCTATGAAGACTTCTCTCCAATCCTTGGTATTTTCCCAATCTTTTACTTGCAGGGTCGTCTGCTCGCTCGCTCCTTTTTCTTCGGATGATTCCGGAGATATTTCTGTTGGGGCGAGCACCCGACGGCTTTGTACCATGATTCTGACATCATCGAGGTTCTCGTCAGCCAGCTCTTTAGCAAGTTTGGCCAACGCGTCTGCTTTGCTGTTTTCCGCGCGCGGTATGTTCTCCAAAGTATAGGAGGGAATTTGGGTCAACAGTTGTTGCACCTTTTCCCCGTACTTCACCAACTCCGGTTTGCACGTTTGGTAGTCGCCGTTTACTTGACTAACGACCAGTTGAGAATCTCCGTATATGAGGAGGTCTTCAATTCCCATGTCAATAGCGATCTTGAGGCCTGCTATCAAAGCTTCGTATTCGGCTTCATTGTTTTTCCTCGGCTCTGTTAAGGAGAAGGCGAAGCGCATAATCCCTCCTTGTGGAGTTACAAAGATGAGGCCTACCACCGATTTGATTATAAAGGTACTTTGTTTGCGCTTTTTCATGGAAGATGCTCCATCAAAATAAAGTTCCCATTAGGTATCACCACCGTCGATCGCGTCAAACGCATGTTCGTCTGGCAAATCGCAATTCAGAGGAGAATTACCCGATATTGGATGCTCAGCGAGGAAATCGGCGATGGCCTGGCCTTTCACTGCCTTGAGAGGTTGATATGTTATCGAGAACTCCATCAAGAGCAGAGCCCATTTAGCGAGTCGACCTGTCAATATGGCCTTTGACATTAGATATTTGAGAGGGTCAACCTTCGAAATGAGACGGACCTCATGTGCTAATGCGTACTGTCTGAGCTTTGTTATCGCAAAGATTAACGCCAGGCAGTGCTTCTCAATGGGAGAGTAATTGCTTTCTGCCCCCAGCAGAACTCGACTTAAGTAGTAAAGTGCTCTTTCCTTTCCTTGGTTGTCCTCTTGTGCCCATAATGCGCCTAAAGAACCTTCAAGGGCGGTCGTGTAAAGAATGAGAGGCTTTCCCTTAACCGGAGCAGCCAAAACTGGAGGGCTCTGCAGGTATTGCTTGATCTCATCCAGTGCACCTTGGCATTTGTGATCCCAGATAAATGGGGTTCCCTTCTTCATCAGGTGGCTATAAGGGCGACACCTGCCAGAGAGGTTGGCTATAAATCGCCGTATGTATGCGAGCTTCCCTTGAAGAGATCGCAGCTGTTTAAGAGTTCTTGGCGGAGGCATTTCCATAATCGCCTTGATCTTGGACGGATCTATTTCGATACCTCGGTGTCGGACGATGAATCCCAGGAATTTGCCCGAGGAAACCCCGAATGCACACATAAGAGGATTCATCTTCAAATTGTATTGTCGAAGGCGTCGAAATACAGTCTTTAGATGTTCGAGATGTTCCTCATATGATTTGCTCTTAACCACGAGGTCATCGATATAGCACTCGACGATTTCATGTATAAGGTCGTCGAAAATCTTTGTCATGGCCCTTTGATAAGTGGCACCGGTGTTCTTTAAACCGAAGGGCATCACCTTGTAACAGAATATACCCAAAGGAGTCCTGAAGGCGGTGTGCTTCTGGTCTTCGGGATGCATCTTTATCTGGTTATACCCCGATGAGCCGTCCATGAAGGAGAAAATCTCATGCGTAGACGTGTTGTCTATCATTAGTTCGGTGACTGGCACTAGGAAATCATCCTTCGGGCAAGCTTTATTGAGATCCCGAAAATCCACGCATATGCGCACAGTCCCATTTTTCTTCATCACCGGGACGATGTTGGCGATCCATTCAGGGTATTGAACTTCCTGAATGAAGCCAGAGTCGATCAGCTTCTTGACCTCAGCATTGATGCTCATCTCAAGCTCGAGTCGCATTCTCCTCGGCGCCTGTTTGACTGGTTTGATGTCCGGGGATATCGCCAATCTATGCACAGCGATTTCTGGATCCAATCCCGGCATTTCGGAATAGTTCCACGCGAAGCAATCTCTATGCTGCAGAAGTATATCCTTTAACGCAGCTACCCTTTCTTCAGATAGTAACTCGCTGATGAATGTCGTTCGTGGATCGTTTGCCGCCCCCAACTCAATCTTCTTGAGGTTATCTGCAGTGGTATGGACTCCATCTTCCAGCTCTTTTGGCGCTGGTGGGAATTCTGAGATTATTTCGTCGTTGCTGTTTTCGAAGCACCAAGGGAGCTCATCTATGCCCTCGGGCTCTTCTTTTAATATTGTAATCATGTGACAGGTGCGAATTCGCTTCCAATCCCAATGTGGAACCCGTTCTTCTTTCGTGGCCTTGGGTTCGTGCTTCTGTGGCGGCGTTACCTTCCAGTTGTCAGACAGAGCGAACTTGCCGAGCTGGTACTGATCTTCGACCCAATTCTTAAAGGTGAAGCAGTCTTCGAGCGGGTGACCTATTACTCGATGGTAAGAGCAATAGTTTGGGCCAGAGACCTCGCTTGCTTGCTCAGGGTGCTTGGATTCCGGCAATGTAAGCAATTGATGCTTTAGAGCAAGATCAAGTATCTTCTTCGTCTTGTCCCGAGGAAACGAGTATGCTCGACCCATTTTCTTCATGAGGGATAGATCAATAACGCTCAACTCCCGTTTGCGTGGTTTCTTAGCCCTGCTTTGTTGTTGTTGAGCGCCTTTTTGGGCTTTCAACTTATTTCTGCTTTTGCGCCGAGCCTTCTTTATAACAGGTTGACAAGGAGCGGCATTTTCATCCTTTACGGCCTGTTGGAGAAGGCGTTGCGTCTTGTCTTTCTCATAAATGGCCGTCTCGCGGTTATGATCATCTCGGACTTTTTGACCAGCTTTCTTTATAAGTCTGTCCATTTGTTCCTCGAACGACGGATTGGGCTTCTTTGCATCTGGAACTTTCACTGGTTTAGGATTAGCGTCCTCCCATTGAGCATCCGCTTCTTCATCGAGGTCATACACGACGTAACAGCCGGGCAATAACTCTCGTTCATTGACCGGATGTATCCAAGCCCTTTTGTTTCCATTCTCCCGTTAGGCAGTTTGCGTTGAGTCCCGGGAACGTTCCAGACCCTGTCATAGAATTTGGCCTTTCTAACGGTCTGTTTGAAGGATATCCCCTGGCATTTTAGCAGCTTCTTCAAACCCTCTGTATAATATCTGGGAAGACGGATAGGCTGAAGCCTGTCGAGCGTAGGATCCGCGCCATGCCAGATTTCTTTTTTCATCTTGGTTTCTTCAGAGCGGTAGAACAGAATTGCTTTCTCGCTTTCTCGCCTGGGAGGGATATAGAACGTTTGCAGCTCTTCTACATCGTATATATTAAGTGCATCCAGTTCTTTCTGGTGTTTATGTGGCACTATGGCGACTTGTAGACTTTGCTCTTCGTCAGCGGACGTTCGTATTGAAGGTCGAGCAAAGAATACGACACGGATCTCATCTTTCGAGTCGCTACCAAAGACCAACATAGGAGTGGGCGGTCCTGGCTTGTTGTTTTGGGGCGGACCCGAATAAACTATCTCCTCTTCCTCTTCAGTATCACTGCCGAAGACCGCGATGGTGGCATTAGTTTTGTTCTCCGGCTTATGACACTTCTCCATGTCTTCAAAATCCGGTAAGAAGTATTTGGCGTCTTCATATTTGCGGACCTCGTTCGCAGAGAACGGGTTCAGTTCTCCCGTCACGGTATACTCGAAACCATCCTTAAAATACTTCATACACTGATGTTGTGTAGAAGGGATGATGTTGTACTCGTGTAACCATGGTCGGCCGAGCAAAGCGTTGTAGCATGTCTTGGCATCTATGACGTGGAACTTAATGTCCGTGACGAGTAGCCCGAAGCGTAGCGTCAGTATCACAGATCCAAGAGTCTTTGACGATTGGGAGTCGAACCCGGAGATGGTGATCTTGTCCCGAGCGAGGTGCTGGACGCTCATGCAGATTTCCTTCAACACCCGCACGTTGAGTAGGTTAACAGACGATCCGTTATCGATCAAGATTTTGCCTATCTTTATATCATGGCAATATCCTGAGACATAGAGGGGGCGATTGTGTTCGCACGTCCCAAGGAGAAGGTCTTCGTCGCCGAAAGTGACATCGGCCGTGTGCACTTCCTCCAATTCATCCTTCATCTTTTCCTCGGCCAGGCATGCTTGGAATTGTTCCGGGTCTTGGAGCGTCTTAATCAACGAATCGCTCGCTTCTTTTGATAGCAAAAGGGCGTCAAGAATGCTGAGCTGTGAGGGCAGCTTCCTCAGATGTGCTAAGACGTTGTAATCCACCTTATTCTTCTTTGGTGGGTCTTTGGCAGCTAGCTCTTCCACCACTCGGTCATCTAATACGATATCTTCAGTGGCCTTTTCTTTCCCTTTATCTTTTTTGTTCGAGGGACCGAGGTTCTTTTCGGGCAGCATGCGATTACGTAGCCGGATATTTTCGCAAACCTTCGGTTCTTCTTCTTTTCTTGAAGCGGACTCTTTAAAGAGAGGGGCAAGTTCTAGCTCTTCATCAGAATCACTCCCAAATGTGGGTACTTGTGTTCTATCGGTGTTAACCATGCAACAATCGCCAGCAGTTCTTTTAAGCCCTTCGGTCGTATTTCTTTGCTCTCGACGAGTTTTACGCTTTTCCCGCTTAAAGCGTTGTCGATGAGCAACATATCCTTGCCACCATCTATCGAAAGCTTTGCACTCTTGAGTGGGGTGCGAAATCTTTTGATGATATAAGCAATAGGAGGGGTGCGTTTCCATTTCACCAGTGATATTTCCTTCAGAGGATGGTAGCTTCATGCCCATTGACATGGCCTTAGCAAACTTTTTCCTTATCTTGAATTGGCTTTTGTCGGTAGTGGAAGTGTTTAGCTCCAGCGGGATCGTCTCAGCTCTTTCATCAAGTCACTGGCGCTTGGCCCTTTCCAATATAGTCGTCTCGCGTTCTCGATCGGCTTTACTTTTTAATCGAGCTTCGTTAAGGAATGCGTCAATTACTTCATCTGATGGCCCCAGAACTTTTGGTTCAGGATCTGCCCCCAGCTTTTCGGTGCAAGGAGTCTCCTCATCGTTCGTGATCGAATGGGAAATCATATGACAGCTCGCCACATATTCCTCGGATTCATCCGATGAACTTTCTCCCTCATCTTTTTCTTGAAAAACGTGATTGAGGAACTCCTGGAGCGTAATGGGAGTCCATGCCTTTTGGTTGTACTCCTCCAACGCGTCAATTTGCTTTTGTAAGTCCGTGTATTTGCCGTCAGGCTCCACGGGCTTCTTAGATTTCTTCTTCTTCTTTTTCGAAGATTTTGACGGCTGTCTGCAAGTGCTTGAACCGCCACCATCGGTCTTTGGAGTTGGACGTGGCTTCAACATCCCTTCAATGACCTGCGGTTCCAACGGGTTCTTCCACTTGATCGCTGGACATGTCTGAAGATCGTTTAGCATCCTCTTTGTCTTGGCTGATAATACAACCTCCCAAGGAGCTTCTTCAATGACGGAGCATGTTGCCCCCGGCGTATTCGTCCCCTTAGATGTGTGGGGCTGCGGGGGATTCACCTTCCATTTGTCAGATAACGCGAACTTGCCCTGTCGGTACTGGTTTTCAAGCCAATTCTTGAAAACGTAGCAATCTTCGATCGGATGGCCTAGTACTCGATGATAAGGACAGTAGTTGGGCTCGTTGACGTCACTTGGTTGCAACGGACGCTTTGGATCCGGCAGATTTATGAGTCTGTTGCGCAACGCCAGCTCGAATAACCTCCTCGTTTTATCGCGGGGAAAGGAATAAGGACGTCCCATCCTATCCTCAAGGGGCACGTACGGTCGCATATTATTTTGACGAGCAACCGGCTTTGAGTCGCTCGGTTGTTGTTGAGCATTAGCGACGACGATCGCTTTTCCCTTCCCTTTGTCATTTCGGGAATCCGGCCTTGGAAGAGGGGGTTTATGGCCCATTTGATCCATTTGCCCTAGTTTGTCAATCAAGGCCTGGAAGGTAGTCGGCTTGAAAAACATCATAAACTGCGAGATGGTTGCTTGTGGATCGAGGGTTCCTACAAACATACCCACCGCGGGAGCTTCTTCAATGCGCTGCTCACACTTCGACCATAAGTTCCGCCATCGTATAGCGTACTGAACCCACGTCTCGCCGGGTTTTACCCTGGCGTTAATCAGTGCTGTCATTGGGGTACGTTCACTGGCGCTTGCAAAACGCTGAGTAAACAACAGCTCCATCTCCGCGAAGGTTTTAATAGAGTCGTTCGGGAGCTCAGAGTACCATTCGAACGCCGTATCTGATAAGCTTCCAACAAACTGGCGAGGCAACAGCTTGTCGTCACCGCCGGTGTTGCCGCAGAGTGCCCTGAACTGGGCAACATGCTGATGAGGATTGCCCGTCCCCTTGTAGACATGGAACTTGGGAATCGTATAACCTGGCGGGTACTTGATTTGATCGTACCAACTTGGATATGGCCGCCCCGTTTTTACGACCTGACCGGCCGCTTCGGTCGCATGATGAACCCGTATTTGCTGGGTGATGTATTCATCCAAATTAGCTTTGGAGATTGTATCCTCTTTAGCTGTGGACAGAGCTGGTGGAGGATTCGACGTTTCTCCCCTATCGTCTTCAAGAATGATCGGGGGATCTTCAGCAGGTGGATCTTGTTGAATCATCATACCCACCATATCCTGGAACAGGAGGGCCATTTTCTTTATGTTGGCTGCCTGCTCCGCAGCTTCTTTATCTTTCTTCTCTAGTACACGACGAAGGAATTCAGCATCCGTTTCTTGTTCTTGACGCTCGTCCGAGGATGTTTCAGGGGTTTCTTTTGGCCCTGTAAGTGCGGCCATAGCGTTCATCATTTCTTGGAGCTTCTGCTGCTGCTCCTGAGCCTTGGTCACTGACCTCGTGTGCGGTCTATGACCTGTTGATATGCGGCTATCTTCTTTTCCCTATGCTATGTAAACTGTATGAACTATCATGCCCCCGGACTTAGGGCGTTTAAGCTCACCACCTTTGGCATTTGCCGCGGGCGCGGGGGTTTTCTCCGGCCTTCTTCTTTTGTGGGCCGTTGAGGTTGGAGGGGCCGTTGCAGTGGGCACCCTAGCGACTGTCATCCCTTCCTGTTTGATCGGACGGTCCTTTTCTTTTTCCACCTTCGCCTTTTTCTGTTGACGAAAGCGACCTGGGTCAATCACGAAGTCTTGAACTCTCCGCCAAACTTTATAAATTTTTGAGGACAGCCGTTGAGGGGGCTGTTCTTGTTTTGTTTCCGGAACTCTCTCCGCAGGTGGAGGAGATCTTTTCAGTGTAGCGGTTGGAGAGTTCTTACGCACCCTCCTCAGCAGTTCAAAGCTGTTCCCAGTTGGAACAGTAGCATTGACTTCCACCATTGGAGCAGGTGGAGTTAACCCTGAGGGGGAGTTGCCCCCTGCCTTTCTCACTCGTTGCCAATGGCGACGTCGAGCACGACAAGCCATTGGGACTGGCTCGGAGATAGAGACATCTTCTTTTTGCCCCCTGTCTGAATGAGGCGTCGCTGGTGTTAACCCCTTAAAGACTGAGGTTGTCCTTGGAGGGATGATATTCAACCTGTCGAAGATGGATCCTTGAGCAGGGGCAGGAGCAGGAATCGTCAGTCTTGAAAAGACTGACTCTTTGACAGGGGAAGCCGCCTTGACGACTTCTGGGGCAGCAGTTATTGCCTTCCTCGGGACAGCCAATTTAGAGTTCTGATTTAGCCTGGTGAAAACAGAGGCTATCGGTTTGGTAGTGAGCGACCCGTTGACAGGGGCCGTCGTAGCAGTGAGTCCGGTCGAAGACCGACTTTTTATTCACTTCCGGTGCAGGTATTGGCGTAGGGAAGCTTGTAAGTGGGATCATGGTTCCAAAGAACAGACCAGTGGTGGCTTGGGTCACCTGATCTACCGGCAGAGTGAGGAAGGAAGCCGCTTGGGGCCCATATGCTACACCTCCCGGTGAGGTAGAGCGTTCGTTGCAGTGGCACTTCGAGCAGTTGGTGCAGTTAGAGGCCATTGAATCTTGAGTTCTGCGCCAGGCAAAAGACCAAATCTTAGTAACTTGAAATCCGAAGGCAACCATTAACAAACCGCGATTGGTTCGCGAAGACGACACACGAAGTGTGGAGTGGAAAGAGGAAGAGGTCCCACCGGGCGTGCCAGAATCTGTTCCCCTCCGAATGGCGGCGTACAGGACCGCGGTGTCCTGATGCTGAGATTCGGGGCAGATTCTATTTGGTTTTATCCGTCCACCTCTCCGAAGATGCCAAGTTGATTTATGGCACCGTGTATCGGAGGTTTAGACGGATGCGGCCGATGTAGCAGACTTCGTCAGATTCCCCCTCAGGATGAGGGGTTTTTGATTGTGGGGACGCTCTTCCCTGCAGGCGCAAGCCCCTGCAGTTAATTACGCTACCGCATCGCGGTAACAACTTTCTCCTTCTCCAGAATTTCACTTCGTGTCGTGGGTGTTTGTTTTGTTTGTGGTTGCCCGTGGATTGTATACGGAGACTGAGTAATACCGTCGCCCGTAGGATGTGGATTAGTCCAAATCCATATTTACTTAGATTTAGGTTTGGTGTTTTTTAGTTTAAGGATGCATTAGTCGCGTTGCGGCTAAGATCAACTTAAACATTCGTTAAGGATACGATAGTCCTGTTTGAGACTAAGATCAACTTAACGTGATAATCCATTTAATATCTGGCCATCGGGACTCGTCACCTCTCTAACGTCGTTGAAGGATTACAACGGCAGATGTCAGAGGAGTTCAGAGATGCACCCTTGAACCAAGGTTGATTTGGAGTTTTATAGTCCGTTTGAATGTTTAAGGATACGTTAGCCGTGTTTGGGGGGCTAAGATCAACTTAAACGGGATCGTTTAGATCCGGCAAAAGAGCATTTGGAGGCTCTATTGCTCCAGTTTAGGAACGTGGTGGTCCGTATTCCAGTTTAGGGACGTGGTGGTCCATTATTAGTTTAAGGACGTTTCGGTCCGATATTAGTTTAAGGACCTCTCGGTCCGATATTCTAGTTTAGGGACGTGGTGGTCCGATATTAGTTTAGGGACGTCTCGGTCCGATATTAGTTTAGGGACGTTTCGGTCCAACATTAGTTTAAGGACGTCTCGGTCCGATATTAGTTTAAGGACGTCTCGGTCCGATATTCCAGTTTAAAGACGTGGTGGTCCGATATTAGTTTAGGGACGTTTCGGTCCAACATTAGTTTAAGGACGTTCCGGTCCACAAGTTTAAGGACCCAGCAGTCCATATTCATGTGTGGTCGTTGGGACTCCTCGCCTCTCTGACGACGTTGAATGATTACAACGACGCGTATCAAAGGAGTTCGGAGATGTACCCTCGAACCGATATAAATTGATTTAAGGGGGAGCTATACTCAGTCAATTTAATTTGAGGACTTACGGCCAAAATTGGGCTAAGTCCAGTTGAAAATGTTCAACACTTTTATTAAATAATGCATTGCATTTCTTCCATTTTTTTGTTTGGGCTTTGCCCATAAAAATGCAGAGCATCAATTTATTCTGGGCTCTGCTCATTTATGAATGAAGCAAGGCATCTGTTTTGTCTGGGCTTTGCCCCCTTTATAAATGCATAGCATTTTTATTATTTCGTTTGGGCTCTGCCCATTTATAAATGATGCAGAGCATCAATTTAATTAAGCCTGTTTGGTCTTTTAATTGGGCCTGGCCCTTCAGTAAAAGAAATGCATTGCATTTGTCAGGCGCTTTGCGCCAATTACTGAGCGCAAACGCTTGTGGTGAGGACACGTGTCATGCTCTGGTGAGTGCAAGCGCAACAGCGCAGTGCGCTGCGCTGTTGCGCTGCTGACACGTGGCGCGCTCTGGTGAGTTGCGCCAATTCCAGAGAGCAAACCTCTATTTCAAGAGCGCGTAGCGCAAGTTGTTCTGTAGCTGACACGTGGTGCTCTCTCAAGAGTGCAACAGCGCAGTTTGGAAGTGCAAAGCACTAAGAATCTTTTAGATTCAAGAACAGAAGTGCAGAGCACTATTTTATTTCTTGATCTAATTTAGATTAAAGAAAAATAGATTTTTCTCTTTTGTTTCAAGAACCAGAGGTTCATAAAAGTACAAAGCGTTATTTTTTTTATTTTGTTGTTTTCTTGTTTTTTAAAGAACCAGTGGTTCATAAGAAGTGCAAAGCACTGTTTATTATGTAAAGAACATTGATCTGGTTTTTTTTAGATCAACGATTTATAAAAAGAGATTTCTTTTCTCTCGTGAAGGTTTTTACCTTTTTCTTTGAAATTTTCTCAGAATTCTCTCTCTGTTTGAAGTTCTTGACCTTTTTTAAGAAAATGTTCATGATTTTGGATTGAGGTCTGGGGTCCTTTTTATAGTGCCCATAAATTAGTTAAATTTTGTTTTGACGAGAAAAAATTTTAACAGAAACTCAGGTTTTCATAACTTGGTTTTTTCGATTTTTCCGTTTCGAACTTCGATACACTTCGCTACCAAGCTAGTTTATGTTTAGTTAGGCTCTGATACCACTGTTTGGTCCACGTTACCTCTCCCGGTACTTTCGGGGTTGCGGAAACGGTAAATCAAAATTTTTCTTAACTTTGTAACATGGACCGTAAAAGCCGGATCTTTGCTAAACTAAACTAGCATACTTGCAAAGAAGAATTAACTACTCGGCAAAGTGGTTATACCTCAACTTGAACTCCTTCACTTCTTGTTGTTGTTCTGCTTTGATGTTCTTCTCTTCTTGTTGTTCTTCTCATTGCTTGCTCAATGGTTGATCCGGACTTCGGTCACCTCCGCGGCCTCCTTGAGTCGAAGACGATCCACCCGAGAGATGTACACCGAGCTCCACCTCGAGCCGAGGTAACTAGGGCAAGGAGATTGCTAATCTAGAAGCCCAAGGTTGTGTAGAGAGGATGTATGGATGTGTTTGTCAAGTAGAATCCTTTTTCTCTCAACACATGAGATCAAAGGAGAAATCAAGAGGAGGAAGAAGAAGGAGATTTTCTAGCAACCATGGAGCTTCTCATTTCAAGAGAGAGAATGAGAATAAGCAAATGAAAAGCTTAACCAAGAGAAAAGCTAACCATGGTTGCAATAATGCACAAAACATTATCATTACAAATCCAATCAAGATAAAGGTGATGGCTACAAATGACATGACCATTATCATAACTTAATAAAAAGAAAACCAAAGAATACTTTAGATCTTCTAAGAAGGTCCAAGTCAACTTTGGTCAAAAGGTCAACAAAGTCAAGATGGTCAAATGGTCAATGTAATTAGCCATAACAAAATTATCAATGAAAGGATTAGTAAATAATGTCCCCGGCTCATTTATGGTTTTGACCAAACGAACTGTCGAAACCCTAATGAGTCCGCCTCAAAATGGTTTTGACCGAATCAACTGTCAAAACCCTAATGAGCCTGCCACATAGTGGTTTTGGCCGAACCAACTGCCAAAACCCTAATGAGGCACCTCCTCCTTCATCGCTCCAGAAAACTGTGCATACACACCTGCATCCGTATTCCGTAGAATGCGGATGCGCAGAAGACAAAACAGATCCATCCGTGCAATACTAGGATCTGGCTTAAACCAAAGCCCACTAGTACTGCCTGTCCGAACATCATACGCACACAAGTGTACGTAAGTGATCGCAGCCCTGCCGTAAAACCATACGGCCTCTACACGTTTCGCTCAGTGCAGGGAAACTCTCTGTGTGGGACTCTAAAGACTCGACACTACGCTGGCAGTGGGTTTAACCACAGACCGCAAGCGGCACTAGCTGTACGTAACGGTCCCCAGGTAGATGTCGATAAGAAGGCCGATGAGGTAAACCCATCCGAACTCCTACTGAGTCTGCATGTGACAATCTCCGTACAGTCCGGTCTGTTCGTCTGATACATCGCATGTCGGGCCTAGGGGGGCGGCAAGCGTCAGACCCCTAATAGCGGTACAAGTCGTGTCGGAGTGAAGCCCAGAACACCCTGAGATAACACTGGAACCTACCAGTATATCTCGCTTGCCCTGGCCAGGGACTACTCGTGTAATGGCTCTCCTAGACACAGCGCGATGTCAACCCCCAATACCGGGAGAGACGAATCCTGTCTAACCGTCACTGCCTCCAAGTGCTTCGGGACTGCTCCCAACTACTACCTGTTTGCACGACTCAGTAGAGCCGTGGTAGGGTAGTAATCAAAGAACAGTGGGAACACACTCGAGGCGAAGTGACAGTGTCAAGTCAGCGGACTATGCTGTACTCATGTCACCTGGGAACTGATAACTGACGATAGGTATAATACCAACCATCAGTTCTCGACGAGTCCTGTCCAGTGTACTCGTAACCTAACGAGCACCCGCATACTATCTCAAGTACGACGTACCGACGGCTGTGGGACAGACCGTCTCCCATGCTGGGATGAGAAGCGCATACGCTAGTCTACTCCGGAGTATCGATGCCCTATCTCGGTACTCCCACGACTAGGGACGTGTATAAGGATGTGCTTGTAGATTACCCAGCCCCCACGAGTGTGATCGCCATCACAACGCCGGTAATCAAGCAAAGATCCTAAGGGCTCTACTAATGCGTATAGGTGATATAATAAATAAACACACATGTACACATTAAAGCAGAGGCAAACCAAGTAGCATACTACTATATTGAGCAAGATTGTCTGTACAACTGTGAATATCCCAAGCTTCCATCAAGTAATATACATACTAGTATGATACAGTAATGGCCTCTGGGGCATATACACCAACAATCTCCCACTTGCACTAAGGCCATGTACTGGCGTATCGAAGACCTATCATCTCGATCAGCCGCTCGAACTGAGTCTGGGGTAAAGCCTTTGTGAATGGGTCCGCAGTGTTGTCCTTTGTGTCTACTCTCCGCACCTCGATCTCCTGTCGATCAATGATCTCCCTGATCAGGTGATACCGCCTTAAGATGTGCCTGGACTTCTGATGGGACCTTGGTTCCTTCGCTAAAGCTATAGCCCCATTGTTATCGCAATACAGAAGTATTGGGTCAACAATGGACGGAACCACCTGAAGTTCATTAATGAACTTCTTTATCCAGACCGCCTCTTTTGCGGCATCGCTTGCAGCAATGTATTCAGCCTCCATCGTCGAGTCTGCGACGGTATCCTGCTTGGAACTCCTCCAACATACCGCCCCTCCGTTGAGGGTAAACACAAAACCCGAGACAGACTTGCTGTCATCTTTGTCACTCTGGAAGCTTGAATCGGTAAAGGACTCGACCCTGAGGTCTCCATTACCGTAAACCAGGAACATCTCCTTAGTCCTTCTCAGGTACTTGAGAATGTTCTTCACTGCTGTCTAGTGGTCCTCCCCTGGGTCTGACTGATACCGGCTTACCGCGCTTAACGCGTAAGCTACATCTGGTCTTGTACATAGCATCGCATACATTATAGATCCTACCGCCGAAGCGTAGGGTATAGTGCTCATGCGAACCCTCTCCTCGTCAGTCTTAGGAGACATCTTCTTGGAGAGGGTAATTCCGTGCAATGCGGGTATGTTACCGCGCTTGGAATCCTCCATACTAAATCTCTTTAGTACGGTCTCTATGTACCTGGACTGCGAAAGTCCCAATAGTTTCTTGGATCTATCTCTATAGATCTTGATCCCCAGAATGTACGAGGCATCACCCAGGTCCTTCATGGAGAACCTTTGTGACAAAAACAGCTTGACCGATTGTAGCATAGGAATGTCATTTCCTATCAAAAGAATGTCGTCCACGTACAAGACTAGGAATACGACAGTTCGTCCTACAATCTTCTTATAAACACAGGGTTCATCTTCGTTCTTGATGAAATCAAATTCCTTGATTGCCTCATCAAAACAGATGTTCCAGCTCCGCGATGCCTGCTTTAATCCATAAATGGATTTAAGCAACTTGCACACCTTTCCGCTGCTCCCACTGTCTACGAAACCTTCTGGTTGATCCATGTAAACGCACTCTTCCAAACAACCGTTTAGGAAAGCCGTTTTAACATCCATCTGCCAGATCTCATAGTCATGGAAGGCAGCAATGGCAAGTAGGATCCGAATGGATTTGAGCATAGCCACCGGAGAAAAAGTTTCGTCATAGTCCAAACCAGGTCTTTGACGGAAACCTTTTGCAACGAGTCTAGCTTTATAGGTTTCCACCTGCCCATCTACACCAAGTTTCCTTTTGTAGATCCATTTGCATCCAACGGGTTTTACCCCAGGTGGAGCAATATCCAAGGTCCACACTTTATTGGCGTACATGGACTCCATTTCGGATTGCATTGCTTCCTGCCACTTATCAGAGTCCCTACTGATAATGGCCTACCTGAAACTGGTAGGGTCATCTTCTTCCAAGATGCAATCCTCTCGATCCCCGTCTATGAGAAAACCGTAGTATCTCTCGGGCGGA
This sequence comes from Agapanthus africanus, assembly GCA_030015575.1. Classification (NCBI taxonomy): domain Eukaryota; kingdom Viridiplantae; phylum Streptophyta; class Magnoliopsida; order Asparagales; family Amaryllidaceae; genus Agapanthus; species Agapanthus africanus. The sequence goes on from JASDDO010000019.1 coordinate 285,778,400, forward strand.
TGAGAAATCCTACCAGATCTGCGGAGTGGCTGAGGTTCGTTTGGGGTTATTGAATCTAGCGGTTCCTCCAAATTTTCTGTTAAAGCTTGTGTTTCTGGAATTTCATCCAGTTCTACCGTGCTGCCACTAATGTTTTTAACAAGAAATTCTTTTTCTAAAAATGTGGCATTTCTTGAAACAATTATCTTCTGTTCCTCTGCATGGTAGAATAGATACCCACTTGAATCTTTTGGGTATCCTACAAACTTACACAAAACTGCCCGTGCCTCAAGTTTGTCTGGGTTCTGCTTTTTGACATAAGCTGGGCAACCCCAAATCTTAATACGTTTAAGATACAAACTTTTACCACTCCATATTTCATACGGAGTCTTAGGCACGGATTTGGATGGAACTTGATTCAATAGATGTGCTGCAGTTTGAAGTGCATATCCCCAGAATGAAAGAGGTAACTCAGCACTACTCATCATGGAGCGAACCATATCCAGTAGGGTACGATTCCTCCGCTCCGATACACCGTTGTGCTGTGGTGTATAAGGAGGAGTAAGCTGAGAGAGAATGCCATTCTCTTTTAAGTAATCTAGGAATTCCGTGCTTAAGTACTCCCCTCCCCTGTCAGACCGGAGGATCTTGATACTTTTGCCTGTCTGGTTCTCTACTTCGTTTCTGAATTCCTTGAATTTCTCAAAAGCTTCAGATTTGTGTTTCATCAGATACACATATCCGAACCTAGAGAGATCGTCAGTGAATGTGATGAAGTACGAGAACCCACCCCTTGCATGTATAGACATCGGACCACATACATCACTATGTACGAGTCCCAAGAGCTCTGCTGCTCTTTCTCCATGTCCGGTGAACGGAGATTTGGTCATCTTCCCTTTGAGACAAGACTGACAAGTTTCATAAGATGAAAACTCGAACGCATCCAAGAGTCCATCTTTATGCAACTTACTCAGTCTTTTCTCTCCGATATGACCAAGTCTACAATGCCACAAGTAGGATTCATTCGTATCTGAATTCTTCCTCTTGCGTGTGTTTTGTATATTGAGAACTGTATTCTGATTTAGAACGTAGATACCATTACACAGTGTACCCTCTGCAACCAATACCTTATGTAGGTAGATGTTCATGATATTCTTGTCAAGAACAAAGTTATATCCATCTTTATCGAGTAAAGAAACTGATATGATGTTGCAAACCATGGAGGGTACATAGTAGCAATCGTTCAAAATCATAGTCTTGCCATTAGGCAATACTAGGTGATATTCACCGACGGCTGCCGCATTAACTTGTGCTCCGTTCGCTACTCTGAGCGACATATCACCCGGTGCAACTTTCCTACTTTTTCTCAGTCCCTGCAATAAATTACAGATATGAGATCCTGATCCGGTATCAAGTACCCAGGAGGTAGGGCTGACCGTAAAACAGTTCTCAATTACAAGAACACCTGAAGTAGATGCAAAACCATGCTTCTTCTTCAACTGGGTATCCTGGAAATCCATACTTTCCTCTTTCCCTTTCTCATACTCATGACTGTTGTCACAAGTTAGAGCTGAACCAACTTTCCCCAGTCCCGAATAAGAATTCGGATCGGTCAAGCGATACATTTTATTATCTTGATTAGGGCGTGAAAAGGTTGCTGCCTGGAGAGAGAGAAAAGAAACACTCAGCGTATGCTCTTGCAAGATTAGATTGGTTTATTAATTTATCTAACCAGGATGTCTCCCACTGTTTCCTCAAATTCTTCTTAAAACCTTTTTAAAAGAAGAACTAGCCGGGTTTTAATTCACGTCACAATACTTGCTTAACCTTTCAGCTAGGCTAGTGTCGGTACTTCGAGGGAGGTTTTCCAACGCTTTCACGAAGTTCCTTAATTAAAGAACCTCTTTTCCCTGGGGGCGTAGCCCCGCTAACACCTTTCTAGACACCTACTAGGTTTATAGCAGTGATCGTTAAGTGAAATAATCTCCCGGGAGTAAACCAACTCATCAGTGGGATCGGGATCCAACTGTCATTGTGTGATAACCTAGATGGAATCCACTCTAGTCACCACACTCCAGAAGGTATGCTAAATCTGCAAGTTTCAGTTCTTTTGAAACTCCCGATGTAGTTTTTGCCCCTAGGACCCAAGTGATCTTGACACGGTCAACAAATCAAAAGGTCCTAGTCAAGTTCATCCCGTCATTATCTTGATTGCATTAAACCCACCTGCATAACCCTTGACACAGTCAACAAGGTTCTACAAATTTCCTAACCAATCACATTGTATCCAGCAAATAAGCTACACTTAGCTACCGTTCACTGCGCCTTGACACAGTCAACAAACGCAGCACGAATACTAAGTATAACTTATAAGAAACGACGGAGGGCTACGGCTGGGTTTTTGGCGAAAAACCCGTTAACGTAATGAACTTGATATCGTTGAAGGAACGTGATACTTCCTTTTGAAAAACATAGTGGCGAAAACTTTTGCTAAAGAGGTCACTCCCTGTGAAGGGATCTCGGCTCTTTCCTCGTCGAGTGAGGTGCTGGGCATTCGTAAGATGAATACCTCGATGCAAAGCAAGAATAATTGACTATGGTGAAGTTATTACCCTGACGCAAACCTTTTGTCCAAGGGGTCACTCCCGATGAGGGGATCTCGGCCCTTGCCTCGTCGATTGAGGTGCTGGGCATTCATAACCGAATACCTCGATGCAAAACAAAAAGATGAACGTCCTTGTAATAACAGCTTTTTGAAAAAACTTGTTCCAACAACGTATTTTAGGTTTATTTTCTTGCATTAGTTCTTTTAATGCGTCCCATCATTTAAATCCTACCATTGCAGAAAACAACCAAAATATGACGTACGCTTATGCCATTCGCATTCGCCACGGGGCCCCGTCATCACCCGTTAGGTTACTTAACTAACGACAGAGCGGGGGCTGGGCTAGCGCGGCTGTAAAACATAAGCAACGCCTAAATAGTTATTATATATAGCAATATAGCAATGATACCCAATCCAGATCACAGATGAACACTTTGGATATACTAGGAACCCGTAATTCGTTCGAGCCTGCAACGAAAAACGGATTACACGGTCGTGATGAATAGCCAAAAACCCCACCCAAGACCCCTACGGGTGCGGCAAACTACCCGCCAAGTACCCGAAGCGAAGCAACCTCCCTCAATGCCATGAGTAGGCCACTCGGCACTTCGAGCTACCCGGTAGTTTGTGCACCCCCTCCATGGGTCTATCCTAGGAGCAAAAACAGTAAAAAGAATTATACAATGACGGCTACAACCCCGACCCGGTTGTGCGGCCAAACAAATAATATTACATCAATTTACAAATTTATTACATGAATGAAAGAAAAAGAAACTCTCATCTCACATCCACCCCGGCTATTCATCCGCGACAATCCAACGAGTTCATATACACAAACCATCAACAACAATCACAGATCACAGATATGTATAACCCCGACTAATCGTCATATAGCGATTAGCCGACGTTCAATACATAAGAACATCACAGATATAACCTTTATAGTCAAAGTATATTGAAGTTCGGAAAAAATACGGAATTATAGGTCCCCAAAAACAAATTTGTATTCTGGAAAATCTGGGCACATATAATATATCTGAAAAATCCTAAAACCATGTCAGAAACACACTGCACCAAAATCGATGCAGTAACTCACCAACTTGGCCGCGGTTCCGCGGCAAGAGCTTGCTCTTGCCGCGGAAGCGCGGCGCTTTGGTTGAGTCGCTGCATCGTTTTTGGTGGGTTTCTTCTAAAAACCCTGAGATGATTTTTGGACTATAATAAATTTTGTTTTGACGAGAAAAAATTTTAACAGAAACTCAGGTTTTCATAACTTGGTTTTTTCGATTTTTCCGTTTCGAACTTCGATACACTTCGCTACCAAGCTAGTTTATGTTTAGTTAGGCTCTGATACCACTGTTTGGTCCACGTTACCTCTCCCGGTACTTTCGGGGTTGCGGAAACGGTAAATCAAAATTTTTCTTAACTTTGTAACATGGACCGTAAAAGCCGGATCTTTGCTAAACTAAACTAGCATACTTGCAAAGAAGAATTAACTACTCGGCAAAGTGGTTATACCTCAACTTGAACTCCTTCACTTCTTGTTGTTGTTCTGCTTTGATGTTCTTCTCTTCTTGTTGTTCTTCTCATTGCTTGCTCAATGGTTGATCCGGACTTCGGTCACCTCCGCGGCCTCCTTGAGTCGAAGACGATCCACCCGAGAGATGTACACCGAGCTCCACCTCGAGCCGAGGTAACTAGGGCAAGGAGATTGCTAATCTAGAAGCCCAAGGTTGTGTAGAGAGGATGTATGGATGTGTTTGTCAAGTAGAATCCTTTTTCTCTCAACACATGAGATCAAAGGAGAAATCAAGAGGAGGAAGAAGAAGGAGATTTTCTAGCAACCATGGAGCTTCTCATTTCAAGAGAGAGAATGAGAATAAGCAAATGAAAAGCTTAACCAAGAGAAAAGCTAACCATGGTTGCAATAATGCACAAAACATTATCATTACAAATCCAATCAAGATAAAGGTGATGGCTACAAATGACATGACCATTATCATAACTTAATAAAAAGAAAACCAAAGAATACTTTAGATCTTCTAAGAAGGTCCAAGTCAACTTTGGTCAAAAGGTCAACAAAGTTAAGATGGTCAAATGGTCAATGTAATTAGCCATAACAAAATTATCAATGAAAGGATTAGTAAATAATGTCCCCGGCTCATTTATGGTTTTGACCAAACGAACTGTCGAAACCCTAATGAGTCCGCCTCAAAATGGTTTTGACCGAATCAACTGTCAAAACCCTAATGAGCCTGCCACATAGTGGTTTTGGCCGAACCAACTGCCAAAACCCTAATGAGGCACCTCCTCCTTCATCGCTCCAGAAAACTGTGCATACACACCTGCATCCGTATTCCGTAGAATGCGGATGCGCAGAAGACAAAACAGATCCATCCGTGCAATACTAGGATCTGGCTTAAACCAAAGCCCACTAGTACTGCCTGTCCGAACATCATACGCACACAAGTGTACGTAAGTGATCGCAGCCCTGCCGTAAAACCATACGGCCTCTACACGTTTCGCTCAGTGCAGGGAAACTCTCTGTGTGGGACTCTAAAGACTCGACACTACGCTGGCAGTGGGTTTAACCACAGACCGCAAGCGGCACTAGCTGTACGTAACGGTCCCCAGGTAGATGTCGATAAGAAGGCCGATGAGGTAAACCCATCCGAACTCCTACTGAGTCTGCATGTGACAATCTCCGTACAGTCCGGTCTGTTCGTCTGATACATCGCATGTCGGGCCTAGGGGGGCGGCAAGCGTCAGACCCCTAATAGCGGTACAAGTCGTGTCGGAGTGAAGCCCAGAACACCCTGAGATAACACTGGAACCTACCAGTATATCTCGCTTGCCCTGGCCAGGGACTACTCGTGTAATGGCTCTCCTAGACACAGCGCGATGTCAACCCCCAATACCGGGAGAGACGAATCCTGTCTAACCGTCACTGCCTCCAAGTGCTTTGGGACTGCTCCCAACTACTACCTGTTTGCACGACTCAGTAGAGCCGTGGTAGGGTAGTAATCAAAGAACAGTGGGAACACACTCGAGGCGAAGTGACAGTGTCAAGTCAGCGGACTATGCTGTACTCATGTCACCTGGGAACTGATAACTGACGATAGGTATAATACCAACCATCAGTTCCCGACGAGTCCTGTCCAGTGTACTCGTAACCTAACGAGCACCCGCATACTATCTCAAGTACGACGTACCGACGGCTGTGGGACAGACCGTCTCCCGTGCTGGGATGAGAAGCGCATACGCTAGTCTACTCCGGAGTATCGATGCCCTATCTCGGTACTCCCACGACTAGGGACGTGTATAAGGATGTGCTTGTAGATTACCCAGCCCCCACGAGTGTGATTGCCATCACAACGCCGGTAATCAAGCAAAGATCCTAAGGGCTCTACTAATGCGTATAGGTGATATAATAAATAAACACACATGTACACATTAAAGCAGAGGCAAACCAAGTAGCATACTACTATATTGAGCAAGATTGTCTGTACAACTGTGAATATCCCAAGCTTCCATCAAGTAATATACATACTAGTATGATACAGTAATGGCCTCTAGGGAATATACACCAACAATAAGTACATCCTTCAAGGTCCCTAGTCGTAGGTGTATCGGGACGGGGCATCGATATACCAGTGTAGACTAGCATATACGCTTCTCGACCCATGAGATGGGCGATGGATGATCCTATATCCATTGGTGTTTGACATCAGAGATGGTATACGGGTGCTCAGTGGAGACTGGGTACACTGGACAGACTCGCCGAGAACTCCCAGATGGTATTATACCTCACGTCAGATGGCAGTTCTCAGGTGACACTTGTGCAGGTTAGTCTGTAGACCCGAGATCGTCATAGAGTCTTGTGTGATTCCCACTGTGCTTTGATTTCCACCTTACCACGTCCATGAGGGCGTGCAAAATGGTGGTTTTTGGGTACAGTCCCGAGTCACATGGAGGCAATGAGCGATAGGAGGGGTTTCGTCTCTCCCGGTATTGGGGGTTGATGTTGCGCTGTACTCGATTGGCCGTAACAGGGAAGTCCCTGGCCAGGGCTGATTCAGAGATTTGCTGGTAAGTGTCACCAGTAGTTTCTCGACCCGTTATGAGCCTCACATCGGCACGACTTATCGGTTATTGGGGTCTGACGTTTACCACCCCTATACTTGATATGCGACATATCAGACGAGGAGACCGGACTGTAAGGGAAGTGTTGCCGGTTGGCTCGACGGGAGTTGTAGCAGGTTCGCTTGTTCTCTTATGATCGCTCAATACCCGGGTGGCCGTTACGTTTAGCTGACCGCTTGCGGCTTGGGGGTGCTTGATATGATCATCACTCACTGTCGGCGTATTGACGAGTCTTAGAGTCCCACAATGGAGTTACCTAGTCCAGGCGAAACGTTGTGGTGCGCGTATGAGATATGTGCATGGACCCGATTAAAATGCGAGTATAGGATACCGTATATTGATCGGGCGGCTTGCTTTTGGTTAGGGTCATATATGATATGACCGGATTGATAAATCAAGTGTTGATTTATCATTTAACCATTAGTTTCTCACTAGAAATCCTTTCTTGTATTTGATGGATGTATGCATGCATGTATGTTCTCTTTTTAAGATTCATGCACATATGGATGTACATTCACACATACATACATAAATACATCCTTCATGGTTGTATATACATGGAAATGGTGGCAATATAAGACTCACACCATGGTTTTAAATATGTATTTTATTACATTTGATTTAAAACAAAAGGGAAAAAGAAAATGGTTATGATTGATTTGTTTCTACACTCTTCTTTTGACCTAACCATTCTCACCCACCTTTTAACCTTGGGTAAACTTTCCTTTTGTGTTTTAGCTCAAGTTTAATAATATATTCATTGTTTAAACCATGGTTTGAGATGAGAACAAGAAAATATATATTGATATATTTTCATTTTTCTAGGACGGGTTATTCTTTTCACTCTTGTTAAAAATATAGCCATCATCTTCTTCTTCCTCTCTCATTTTGCTCTCTAGATTTTTGTAGTGAGCAATATACTCAACAAGTTAGGATTTTGAAGTGAGAATGAGAACCACAACACCATTCTACACAAGTCTAGCCCACTTGTTTGGAGTGTTAGCTTCATTTCGTTCTCTTGATCGGGTGAAGTTGCAAGCTTGGACAAAGCGGACTCCGGGTGGATCATCGGTGACCTAGAAGAGTTCAAGCAGAGCTTTTTCAAACCCCAAGTAGCCGAGGAGTCTAGCGTAGGGAGCTACAAAGGTTGTACTCTCTAAACCCTAGCTTTTCTTTCATATGATGATATGCAAGTTTTAGAAACCCTAATTTTCTAGGAACGATCCAATGTTTGTTAACTTAGCACCCTAAAGACTCCACCTTTTGTACATGTGATGCTTCCAAACCCTTCATGAGGTGCTAGGCTAACCCAATATTGGTATCAGAGCCAACCTATAACATTAGGCGACACTTTAACGAAGTTAAAACTCCGATCGAACCGGAAAATACGGATTTTTAGCACTCTCTGGACATTTTTTCAAAACTGTTGTTTTTCAGAATTAAAAATATGTAAAAAATTCAGTAGGTAAATATAAGAGTTACAGTGAAAACGAGACCATGAACAGTAAATTTGAGCGAGGAACCACGGCAATAGGCTGCTTAGGCCGCGGTTCTGCGGCCTTTCTGTTGATTCATGGTGTCATTTTTGTACAGTAACTCATTGCTCTGCTTGTGTATTGTTTTGGAGTATTTTTAATCTGAATTTAGTACTGTAAATTCTGGAGATGGTTTTGGACTCGTCGATTCGATCGAAATTTTCATTTCGTGGATTTTTCGGATAAATTAGAAAGTATTGAAGTGTTTGAACGAGTATCATTTGCTCACTTTTCACGGGGATTGAATATTTTGGAGATACGTACAAGTTTTGTGGTGGTCCATCTAGAAGAAAACAAACCTTAACTCGATTATGTGACCGTCTTGAACTGCCCTTTGAACCTTAGGGTTTGGGACAGTACGGCGTGCCACATGTGAGGCGTTGGCTTGACCCTTCTATGGCTGGACCGCTACTACTGTGACACACTCCGGGTTTTTGAACTCCGCTCAAGTGTTGAGCTTTAGTGAATCTTGGGTATTTGATCGTTCGTTCGAAAACTTTAATACTGTCTAATTATCTGGAATGTGATGCAATGTGTGGAATTCATATTACTAGACTTGAAATACGAAGTATGTGATATTTTGCATTTACGATGTCTAAAGAGAATGTGGATTCCAGATATTGCAGTTTTACACTTTCTTTTCTGTGACCGTAAGTGTAGTATGTAGTGGTATTGCCAATTGTCGTTGCTATACGTCGACGACAATCGGTGTATGCATACTTACTTACGTTGATGATATGAGATATTATGTGTTGCTGAGATATGATGTGCAGGATTGTCGCGATTGAATAGCCGGGGGGGTTTTATGTGAGATGAGAGTTTTATATTTTCATTCATGTAAATTCAAATGTAATGTAATATTCTTTTATTTGGGACACTTCCGGGTTGAGGTCGATGCCACCTGTGTTGTATATTATTTACTTTTCCGCATTAGGATGGACTCAAGGAGGGGAGCATGGGTGACCGGGTTCTGGGGTTCAGTGGGAGGCCATCTCGAGGAGTCAAGACCGGGTCTCTTAAACTCCAGAATTGGTAGGGTCGCTTGCCGCTCTCGTAGGGGTCCAGGGTGTGGGCTTGGCTATTCATCGCGGCTGTGGAATCCGTATTTTCTATTGTTGGCTAAATACTAAATACGGACGTCCTAGTATATCCCATATTATATCTATGTTTCTGCTGCGATATCTGTGATGTGATCATTTGATATGTTCTGATGGATACAGTATATAGTATATATGATATATTATATAGGCGTTACTTATGTTTTACACCCGCACTAGCCCTGCCCTGCTCTGTCGTTAGTTACCTAACCTAACGGTGCACGAGGGGACATCGAGGCAAATGCGGATGGCATAAGTGTACGTCGTATTTATCTGTGATGTTTAGGTGACTTAAATGATGGGACTTCATTAATGTGATTAATGAAAGAAAAGAAACCTAATAGATGTTGTAGAATCAAATTTTTAAATAAAAAGGGTAGCTACAGTTTTGCTTTGCATAGCGGTATATATGATATACCCTGCACCTTATTCGATGAGGAAAGGGCCGAGATCCCTTCACCGGGAGTGACCCCTTTAGCAATAACTGGCAGATGCTACACACTCGGTTTGTCTTTTGATTGCTTCTATAGTTTCTGCTTTGCACAGTGATATATATAATATATCCCGCACCTCATTCGACGAGGAAAGGGCCGACGATCCCTTCACCGGGAGTGACCCCTTTAGCAAAACTAGAAAAGCCTCAAGAACACTCCATTTCAAAATTCATTCGATTCTACAACGATATCAAGTTCATTACGCAATAGATTTTCAGAAAAACCTGTCGTAGCCCTCCTTCATTTCAGATAAGTACTAGTTAGTATCCGTGCTACGTTTGTTGACTATGTTAAGGCGTAGTGTGCGGTAGCTGATTAGTGCTTATCTGTATATTGTTCACATCATAATATTGCAATTCATACGCCCCACTTTTGTGCATTTTATAAGTAAACAGATGCTTTTGACGATCGTTTGTTACATGATACAGGATACAGGCTTTTGAAGCAAATACAGTGAAAAAGACAAACATGATACAGGAAATGGACTTTTGACCAACCAGCACACGGATCTTACTCAAGCCGAGACGAAATGTCAAAGTGAACGGTCAAAAGATACGAACAAGTTTCACTGAAGATCTGGAGAAGACCCAGAAGCCAAACAGAGAAAAGTTATGAAGAACTAAGAAGCCCTAAAAACCCAGATGCAGCACAGAAAATATGGCGGCCCAAGACCACCAAAGGGCCGCGGATCCGCGGCCCAAGCCAACAATTGCCGCGGATCCGCGGCCATTATGTGCCCGTGTCGGTGCAGTTTTTCTGTGCCGGTGCGTCGGTGTGGGTGTTGGGATTTTCAGTGGGCAAATCTGTAATTGCGCATGTACGAGACTCTGAAACCCTAATTCTCCTGTTTGCTTATAAATTGTAATCTAAAATTGTAAAACCCTATGCCTCTTTTCAATCAATAAAAGTGAGATTTGTTGGGAGAATTCAGAGCATCATCTTTTCTTATAAGTCTTTTAGTTTTATTTAATTCTTGCCTTAGTATAATCTTTTACTTGCCCTAGTTATCTAATTTTCGCTTTAGTGTAATCCTCTTTAATCTGCTGTAAGTAATTACCCTTTAAAACATAAACATAAAAATGTCTCTTTTTAATAATTCCCTAATGAGCGAGTAAAATTCTCGCTCGTTAGGGTTAGGAACAAGGGAGGGAGTGAGAGATGGATGTCTCTCACCTCCTTCAATGCCAACTTAATTTTTTAAACGAAATCTTCATGCATGCGTATATGATCCGCCCCCTACGGCACCCTACCTACAAGGTAACGGTGAACCGTAGTATAAAAGGCCGGACATATATGACGTCCGTGAAGATCACAGCAATTAATAGGAAAGGACGGACAAGGATCTAGAGGAAGAAACTTTGTTTCTTCCCGATCATCCTAATCCCCTTTGCTAATAATTGTTGTGATTTTTCTAAAAAGCTTAAATCACGGCATTGAAAGAGGTGAAAACATAGATCTCAACACCCCTACCTTCGACCTAACCCTAACGAGTCCTTTCTTATCAAATAACTTTGTCTTTAATTCAATCGATAAAAACCAAACAACAATTTGAATCAACTCGTCATAACACAAAAACAGCAAATCACACATCCCTGCGGATCGACCCGTACTCATCGGCTAGCTGCGAAGCGACGCCGTTTCTGATTACGGTAAACTACAAATTTTTTGGACTAATCAAATGGCGCCGTTGCCGGGGATGGCGTAATTTTCTCTTTTTGTAAGATTTCGGGTTGATATAAATTTTGAAAAATTATAAAAATCTGAAAATACAAAATACAAAAAATTTCTTTTCATTATCTTTATCTGTTTGAAGGGTTCTTCGTTGGAATCTTGCAGGAACAGCAAAAACTTTTGGATCTGGAGTTTTACAGAAGTTCAAAACAGAAAAGAGAACATAAAAACAGAGAGGAGTTGATAGCCCAGAACCACAGAATTTTTTTCAGAGCCCTATCCCCTCTTTCCACCGCGTTTCCGCGGCAAAGGTGGGCCCAAGACCGCGGATCCGCCGCACTCTTGCCACGTCAGCACCTGAAATTTTGTAGGTTTGTTCTCTTTTTCTCCCCTCTGAAACCTCCATATCTCTATCTGTGAAAATTTTCTGCAGGAATTCTTTGCGTAAAAAGTCTTTCTCCCCCTTCTAAATAACAAATTTCTGCAGGTTTCTTTGCGCCGCGCTAAAATTGATTGCAAGTGAATTTTTGTTTTGCATAATTTAATCGGACTTAAGGGGCTATTTGACCAAACTCAGATTGGGTGGGGATTTCATCACCCTTCCCAGGACCCCAGAAAACACCTAAAGCATCTTGCATCGACCACCTTTAATTAAAAAAGATTAGACTCAGACCTAAGAACAGCGAGCTCAATAGGAAAAGGACTAGGGTAGGCATCGGCCGTTTATCCTAACCGACATTGCGGTGTCTAGGCTAGTGGTTATTAATTAGGCCCACTGTAGTGGTGGTTCCTTCCCACTTACCTGGCCGTATTTGTCCGTGAAGAGGCGGTTTGAGGTCTATTTCTAGCCCTAGTTAGGAGCTGTCTAGTAGACCTAGGCGACCCTAGATCTAGGCCTAATTGTGCATGTGTGGTTGATACAGTTGTGTCACGAGTCCTTTTTCAAAAACCTCTTTGCAAAACTCCCACATAAAATAAAATAAAAAAAACAAATAAAACTTTTCAAAACTTGCAACTTGTCGCAAAAAGAAAACCTGCAAATTCACCACACCACTTTCCCTCACTGACGTTATCTTACCCCCACATTCTGTTTTTCTTTTTTTTTTTCTGACTGCACTATCCCCTTTAGTGTATGTCACTTTGGACTAGGGATACAGACGCCCGATTAGTCCGTGTTTCGTTGGTACCGACCAACGAACCCTTCGACACCGAAGTCGAAAATCTGTCTACTTTCTTACCCTCACCTTCAACTTTTTTAACCGAAGGTATGTCGGGATTCGACCCTAATAATACCTTGCCGACGGGAATGATTCCACCTCCACCAGGTGCGAATAACCCGAACCAGCCACCTGTTGAAGCGCCCGCACGAGTTGCGCTCCAGGACCTCTTTTACCCCATCCGCACGTCTTTACCCACCTGTCTTTCACCCCCACCGGCAAATGGGGACAATTTTGAGATTAAACCACATTTCATCAATATGCTGCCGAAATTTCACGGTTTGGAAACTGAAGACGCATATATCTTTATTAATAAATTCCAAAATGTGTGCGCTATGATGAAAACGACCCAATTGAGTGATGACGCTATAAGGCTAAGGGTCATTCTTTTCACCTTATGTGACCTAGCCGAGAAGTGGCTATATAGCACCGCATCACATTCTATTAGGAATTGGGATGAGTTTGTGAAAGCTTTTCTAAAAAAGTTTTATCCTCACCATAAAACTGCCAGAATCCGCAATGAAATAATTCAATTCTCACAACTTCCGTCTGAACCATTTTGGAAGTGCTTCGAGAGATTCAAGGACCTATTAGTTCAATGCCCTCATCATGGGATAGAAAGTTGGCAACTTTGCTAAACATTATACGAAGGATTGAACTCGGCAACGAAGCAGTTGCTAGAAACCATCTGTCAAGGTCATTTTCTCTCTAAGTCTAGTGATGAAGCGTGGCAGTTTCTCGAGGATCTCAGTGAGCAGACAATACAGTGGGAGAGTACCAAGACCACGTCATCTTCTAGTGGTCAATCTAGGGCAGGCATACATCAAGTAGAGATGTCGATTGCTATGAAGGCCGAGATGGCCGCTCTTACGAAAAAGCTAGAAGCGATCGAGACCAAAATCTCGTCGTCTTCTCCTGCCCCTGCTATGCCCCCACGAACTGTCTGTGCTTGTTGTGCGGATCCATCGCACCTGACCGAAGAGTGTCCGTATAATGCATCTACACAAGGACAGGATCAAGTCAATGCTGCATTTTAGCAACGACAAAGAAATGATCCGTACTCTTCGACGTATAATCCGGGGTGGAGGAGTCACCCAAATTTCGCTTGGAACCAAAATTAACAATTCCAAGGAAATAATAATAATTTTCAAAGACCTCCTCCTCCACAACAACAACAACAAGCACCCTCGCAAACTCAATATCAACCGCAACAATTTCAACAGCAACCTTACCCTAATCAGGTGAACAATTTTATGCCGAACAATGCTTACCAGCCAAACAATTATGTTCAACCTAATAATGATAAGGTTAGCTCGCTCGAAAGAAGTCTAGAAGCGTTCCTTAAGCAATCTACACCGTCTACAGCAAGACTTGAGACTTCTATTCAATCTTTAGTGCAAAATAGTACCTCCCACGATCAGAGTATCAAATCTATTGAGGCAAAAATTGCACAACTCAATGCAGCTTTGAGCGAGCGCGAAAAAGGAAAACTCCCGTCTCAACCGTTGCCCAATCCCGGTCACGCACATGCTGCACACAATCAGCAAAATCATAATGTGAATGCTGTGACCACGTTGAGATCGGGAAAAGTGTTGCGGAACAATGTGGGCATTAACAATGACACCCCTGCCGGTGGGTCTTCTTCTTCTTCTTCACCATCTTCTTCTTCTTTAGAGCCTATTCTCCACCCTTCACATGGCTCTACCTCTTCTAGCTTGAACGGACCTAATTCTCACGACACGAACACATCTACACGAGGTACCGTTCCAACTCGACAATCTGATCCACAAAAATTGGACTCAACAACTTTTCCAAATGTTCATTTTCCTAATTGTTTGAGATCCAATAAACCAACTCCTCAAATGGAAAAGATTGTCGAGTTGTTCAAACAGGTTAGCATAAACATCCCTCTTTTGGATGCAATTCAGCAAGTTCCTTCATATGCCAAAATTTTAAAGGACTTGTGCACCAAAAAGAGGAAGTCGCAAGTGCCAAAGAAAGTTTTTGTGGTTAGTGCTATTAGCGATGCTCTTGTAAATTCCTTGCCCCCAAAGCAAAAGGACCCCGGGTGTCCTACCATTTCGATAACAATTAGGGACAAGAACATCAATAGAGCACTATTAGATCTTGGCGCGAGCGTCAATTTGCTACCCTATTCTGTGTACGAGCAATTGGGCGTTGGAGAGCTTAAGCCCACTCACTGTACTCTCCAAATGGCTGACCGGTCAATAACCCATCCTAGGGGAGAGCTGGAGGATGTGTTAATAAGAGTAGGGGATTTCATTTTCCCCGTTGACTTTATTATGATGGACACACAACCTGTCGCTAACCCCCGGAACCAAATTCCGGTTATACTAGGTCAACCATTTTTGGCAACTTCCAACGCAGTGATCAATTGTCGTAATGGTTCAATGAACCTATCTTTCGGCAATATGACAATTGAGCTAAATATTTTCAAGTTGGGAAGTCAGCCTGCTGAGCCTAATGCTAGCGTACTCGACATTTGCTCGATCAATGAGATCGCGGAGGAGGACTGTGAGTTCGAGAATTTTTTGTTCGACCACAGCAATGTTAACGCCACTAGTGCATTCCTCCTAGAATCCGACACAGCTTTCGCGGCGGATAACGATTTTGAATGTTTTACATTCGTCGATGACTTTGAAGATTCATCGCCTGAATTGGAGTCTTTTGCTTTTGCGGATGAGTTAGTTGAACCATCCGACACTGTGGCGTACACTCGGTTCGAACCTTTGATGGAATCATTCGAGTTTGAAACAACTACCCCTTTGTTACCATCTATTGTTTCACCTCCTAAACTCGAATTAAAGCTTTTGCCGACACACCTAAAATATGCATATCTAGGTGATAATGAGACCTTACCCGTCATTATATCAGCCTCTCTAGCTCTTGAGCAAGAGAAGGCTCTTTTGATGGTCTTACATAATAATCGGCAAGCTTTCGGTTGGTCTATGGCGGATATTAAGGGGATTAGTCCCCTCATAGTCGAACATCATATACACTTAATGGATGATGCCAAGCCAGCACGAGATCCACAAAGGCGCCTCAACCCCATCATGAAAGAGGCTGTTAAGAAGGAAATTGTCAAATGTCTGGATAGCGGTATCATTTACCCTATCTCGGATAGCCAATGGGTTAGCCCAATCCACGTCGTGCCCAAGAAATCGGGCATTACGGTCATTACAAACGAGGAAAATGAGTTGATTCCCACTCGCACCCAAACTGGGTGGCGAGTCTGCATAGACTATAGGAAACTCAATGCCGCAACAAGGAAGGACCACTTTCCCTTACCTTTCATTGACCAAATGCTCGAGTGATTGGCAGGGCACGAATTCTATTGCTTTCTCGATGGCTATTCCGGTTACAATCAAGTCCCCATCGCCAAAGAGGATCAAGACAAGACAACATTCACTTGTCCCTTTGGCACGTTTGCCTATCGTCGCATGCCCTTTGGGTTATGCAATGCGCCCGCGACATTTCAGCGATGTATGATGGGGATCTTTTCAGACATGGTTGAAAAGTTCTTGGAGATTTTTATGGATGATTTCTCCATCTTTGGCGACTCCTTCGACGAGTGTTTACGCCATCTTGACGCTGTTCTTACCCGCTGCAGGGATAAGAACTTAACATTGAATTGGGAGAAGTGACATTTCATGGTGCGAGAGGGCATCGTCTTAGGACATGTCATCTCGCAAAACGGCATCGAGGTTGACAGGGCTAAAATCGAAGTGATTTCTAACCTACCTCCCCCAAAATGCGTCAAAGATATTAGAGCCTTCCTTGGCCACGCCGGGTTCTACAGACGGTTTATCAAGGACTTTAGCAAGATTGCTAGACCCTTGACTCTATTACTGGCCAAGGACACAACTTTCGCTTTCGACTCCACATGCACTGAAGCATTCGAGTCTTTAAAACATTCACTCATCACTGCGCCCATACTCTCATCTCCCGATTGGACGCAACCTTTTGAAATCATGTGCGACGCATCAGACTTTGCTATTGGCGCTGTTCTTGGACAGCACATTAATAAGATGCCGCACGTGATTTATTATGCTAGCCGAACACTAAATGAGGCCCAACTTAATTACACAACAACAGAGAAAGAATTTTTAGCTGTTGTGTTTGCACTCGAAAAATTTCGGCCTTATTTAATCGGCTCTCCAGTCGTTGTTTATACTGATCACTCGGTCTTCGCCACCTTTTTGCGAAGAAGGATGCTAAGTCAAGGCTAATACGTTGGATCCTTTTATTGCAAGAGTTTGACCTTGTCATTAAGGACAAAAAGGGATGCGAAAACGTAGTAGCTGATCACCTATCACGACTTCCTTCTTCACCAACGCTCGATCTTCCAATCACTGACGTTTTTCCCGACGAGCAACTCTTGACCATTTCTTGCGAACCTTGGTTCGCCGATATTGTAAACTATTTAGCCACCAGCCTGATTCCTAATGATTGGTCGAAACAGGATAAGCTTCGATTTTTGTCCCAAGTAACGCATTTTTACTGGGATGAACCCTATCTTTTCAAATACTGTTCCGACCAAATCATTCGTCGGTGTGTGCCCGAGAGTGAGGTCAAGAGCGTGCTGTCTTTCTGCCACGATCAAGCATGTGGCGGGCACTTTGGCCCAAAGAAGACAGCCGAAAAAGTTTTGCAATGTAGTTTCTATTGGCCACGACTCTTCACGGATGCATTTGAATACTGCAAAACTTGCTCTCGGTGCCAACATTTGGGCCGGATTTCGCGGAGAAACGAAATGCCACTCCAACCCATTTTGGTAGTGGACATTTTTGACGTTTGGGGTATAGATTTCATGGGACCATTTCCTAACTCTTTTGGAAATGTGTATATTCTGTTGGCGGTTGACTACGTTTCTAAGTGGGTCGAGGCTGTGCCCAGCCGAACGAACGATAATAAAGTTGTCGTTCGATTCCTTAAAGAACACATATTTTCTCGATTCGGGCACCCTCGGGCGATAATAAGTGATAATGGTTCTCACTTCTGCAATAGGACTTTCGAGTCCTTAATGCGTAAATACTCTATCACCCACAAGTTGTCAACGCCGTATCACCCCCAAACATGTAGGCAAGCCGAGGTTTCAAATCGGCAAATAAAGCAAATTTTGGAGACGGTTTCCAAAAACCGTAAGGATTGGTCACTTAAACTGATAGATGCACCATGGGCTTTCCGTACTGCATATAAGACCGATCTTGGTATGTCTCCATACCGGCTTGTGTACGGGAAGGCTTGCCACCTCCCGGTGGAGATCGAGCACAAAGCATTTTGGGCTATCAAAGAGCTGAATTTGTCTTTAGGAGATGCGGGCAGCAACAGAAAGCTGCAATTGAATGAGTTGGAGGAGCTGAAGGATGAGGCATATGATAATGCCATAACTGCTAAGAACCGAGCTAAGGTGTTCTACGATAAACACCTTTTACGAAAAACTTTTGAACCGGGTCAACAGGTTCTACTTTATGACACTCGGTTACATTTTCATCCTGGTAAGCTCAGGTCCAGATGGAGAGGACCTTTTGTAGTCCGCACCGTTTATCCGCACGGTGCGGTTGATCTTGAGAACCCTGAAGACGGTACCTTATTCAAGGTAAATGGGCATCGACTGAAACCGTTCTTCACAGCGGATCCTTCGGAGGAGCTCCTGTTTTTGCAGGAGCCGATCTACACTGAGTGATCTTCCTCCGCTTTCACACCCAAACTTCGTTTCCCAAAGACACTATTTCAAATAAGTTTGGAAGGTGTGTATATCATTTGTATGTATATTTCCAAAATACCATAAAAAAATAAAAAAATAAAAAAATCAATAAAAAAAATAATAATAATAAATAATAATAATTTTTGGACCTAATTGCAAATTTGCAGATTACAAGCTGTTTTTACAAATAAAACCCTCGTCTTAAAGGGTGTTTTGTGTAAATCACCCTCCCATCCCCTATTTAAAGGACCCGACCCCCCCTCTGTGTTTACCCTAAAAAAATTTCTCCTCATAAAACCCTAGCAGCCGCCCCTGCCCTCTGCAGAAATTTCCAGACGCGCCGCCACCAGATCGCCGCGGAACCGCCGCATCCGCCGCCTCCCACCGCGCATCCGCCGCCATCCTGCTTCTTCACCCCCTGAATTTTTCAGGGGAGGTAAATCTGACCCTTTAGTCTCTATTTCTGCATATATTTTCTCTACTGTAAATTCGTGATGGCACACAAATTGCAATATGAAAGGGATTTTTCCCCTGTCTTCGCACACGAGATTTACGGTACATATTTCCCACACGAAATCGCACAAAGGGGCTGGAATTTCCTCCTCTATAATCATGGATCTGCATTTGCTCTCCCTAACCTAGTTGCCCAATTTTACGAATCCATGGAAGACAATAGCCTAGACAACTTAGGGTACATTAAACTGAATTGGGGAAACCGTGAAATCCGCATCGATAGGGACATGATACACGAGGTTACACTCATACCACGTGTACCTGCACATGAACACCCACTTCGCTTTGAAGATTATATGCCATTAATGGGTAATGACTGTGCATGAGAACCGCGTAAGGGGATCCAAGCACGGACCCTTTTCGCAAATGTTTTAACTGCGTGCCGGTGGGCACAAAACAATATTTTTGGAAGTTCTCACAACACGACCTTTTTCACCCCTTCGTTACATGTCGTCCACACTTTAATGACGAAAAATCCTAGGTTCGACTTGTGCACGGTTTTGTTGCAATCCATAGGTACGGGGAAACGAGGTAATGTATATCCATGTCCCATGCTCGTTACCCAACTCTGCCGTTATTTCCTCCCAGCCGAGGAATTTGACTCAATTATGATAGACGATGTCCCGGTTCGACCACTGTTAGAGGGTGTCTCGTCGTCCTACTCTAGACTTACGGATATTTGGAAACGGACAGAACCGGCAGAGAATGTACCTGCACACACCCCCAGCTCGAGCTCGACTTCGAGCGGGGAAGAGCTAACTCCCCAGGAGCATGCGCGATTAATGCGAAGAACAGTGAGAAGAATAGACTCTTTGCGGGATGAGTTTCGGGCAACTGCACGAGAGCATGACCGCCGGTTGACGGAGATTGAGCGGGGGATCCAAACACTTTTGGCTAGAGGGGAGAGATCACGTTCACGCTCACGACCGCGACGTGGGGCCGGGCAGTGAGGGCACTGCTTTGCTCAAGTTTGGGGGTATTAGAGGGTGATGTTTATAGTTATCCTTCGCATTGCATATGGTATATATTTTTGTTTTCCTTTTGCATATTTAGAAAACGAAAAAATCATAAAAATTTGAAAAGTTATAAAAATTATTGTATTCAATTTTGGTTAATTAATTTGAGTTTGATAAAAGGTTAACTGAGTAGGAAAAACTAGATCCTAGACTTAGCAAATTAAAACCCTAAAAATAACATTCCTTAAAGTTTAGCGAGAGAGAGTATATGTCTTTGTAGGTTATTTAGAAATAGGCAAATTTTGGGTTCACTTCGTGGGTTAAGCCAAAACGAGGGAAGAGTATTAATGCTCTTATTAAAGTATAAGTTCGAAAGATAATTCCTAGCTTGAGTTTAGATTCTGAAAACATGTACCCTACAAAATGCACAATCACGCACCTTGAAACTTGGATTAGTAGAAGAGACCTTGAATTACTCTTGTCTAAAGTCCTTAGCACAATGGAAAAAAAAAGAAAAAAAAAAGGGTGAATAAAAAAATGGACACTGGTTTTTGTGATTACTTAGGGCTAGAAAATTAATTAGCGAGGGTGCTTCATCACCTAGTGCCTTAGACCAACTGGTTTAGGAGTCACTGCTAAAAGCCTTGGGTGTTGCAAAAACTAGGAAATATGCTTTAAAGGCCTAACGCATCTTGTAATCGGCTGTTGGTACCTCAAGAAGTATTAACGGTCGCATGAAGGACGTGTAAGCGAAAGTTAAGTGCTTTGGACAATGGACGAGAGTACGATTGCTTGATTTGAATTTCCAAGTGTAGGGGTGAAAATTACACACACGTGGGGATATGTGATTAGAGTTTAGATAAGAGAAAGGAATGAAAAATACAACTTGTATCTTTAATAGAGTTGATAGAAATTCCTAAGTGGAGATGAAACTCTAGAAGAAAAACTTAAGAAATGCTGAATTCTAAGTAATTCTATAGAACATGTACAATCTTAAGTTACATAATAAGGAAGTGTGAAGAATATGGGTGGATAATTTGCGGGACGACGATAATAGAATTCCTTGTTAGAAAACCTGATTGGAGAACAAAAGTTGAAAAACCAAATTGATAGGATTTTGTGGGTGTAATCCGCTGAAAACCCTCAGGAGACAACACTCCTCCTACTATGGACACCTAGAGGTTTAACGGCTTGTTGCACGTGCTCAGTGCAATCGCGTTTCCCTGCGAAAGTGTGGCTAGGTTAGAATTAATAATAAGTTTGCTCGAGGACGAGCAAAAGGTAAGTTTGGGGGTATTTGTTCACATCATAATATTGCAATTCATACGCCCCACTTTTATGCATTTTATAAGTAAACAGATGCTTTTGACGATCGTTTGTTACATGATACAGGATACAGGCTTTTGAAGCAAATACAGTGAAAAAGACAAACATGATACAGGAAATGGACTTTTGACCAACCAGCACACGGATCTTACTCAAGCCGAGACGAAATGTCAAAGTGAACGGTCAAAAGATACGAACAAGTTTCACTGAAGATCTGGAGAAGACCCAGAAGCCAAACAGAGAAAAGTTATGAAGAACTAAGAAGCCCTAAAAACCCAGATGCAGCACAGAAAATATGGCGGCCCAAGACCACCAAAGGGCCGCGGATCCGCGGCCCAAGCCAACAATTGCCGCGGATCCGCGGCCATTATGTGCCCGTGTCGGTGCAGTTTTTCTGTGCCGGTGCGTCGGTGTGAGTGTTGGGATTTTCAGTGGGCAAATCTGTAATTGCGCATGTGCGAGACTCTGAAACCCTAATTCTCCTGTTTGCTTATAAATTGTAATCTAAAATTGTAAAACCCTATGCCTCTTTTCAATCAATAAAAGTGAGATTTGTTGGGAGAATTCAGAGCATCATCTTTTCTTATAAGTCTTTTAGTTTTATTTAATTCTTTCCTTAGTATAATCTTTTACTTGCCCCAGTTATCTAATTTTCGCTTTAGTGTAATCCTCTTTAATCTGCTGTAAGTAATTACCCTTTAAAACATAAACATAAAAATGTCTCTTTTTAATAATTCCCTAATGAGCGAGTAAAATTCTCGCTCGTTAGGGTTAGGAACAAGGAAGGGAGTGAGAGATGGATGTCTCTCACCTCCTTCAATGCCAACTTAATTTTTTAAACGAAATCTTCATGCATGCGTATATGATCCGCCCCCTACGGCACCCTACCTACAAGGTAACGGTGAACCGTAGTATATAATGCCGGACATATATGACGTCCATGAAGATCACAGCAATTAATAGGAAAGGACGGACAAGGATCTAGAGGAAGAAACTTTGTTTCTTCCCGATCATCCTAATCCCCTTTGCTAATAATTGTTGTGATTTTTCTAAAAAGCTTAAATCACGGCATTGAAAGAGGTGAAAACATAGATCTCAACACCCCTACCTTCGACCTAACCCTAACGAGTCCTTTCTTATCACATAACTTCGTCTTTAATTCAATCGATAAAAACCAAACAACAATTTGAATCAACTCGTCATAACACAAAAACAGCAAATCACACATCCCTGCGGATCGACCCGTACTCATCGGCTAGCTGGGAAGCGACGCCGTTTCTGATTACGGTAAACTACAAATTTTTTGGACTAATCATATATGCATATGATGCGATTAGATTAGGGTAGTCGTGCGACTTTGTTGACTATGTTAAGGGTCGTGCGGGTGGGTTTAATTCAATCAGGAAATGACGGGTTGAACTTGACTAGCACTTATGATTTGTTGACTATGTTAAGGTCATATAGCTGCTAGGGGCAAAATATTATTGGGAATTTCAAGTGTTGAAATTTGCAATAAGATTGCAAACCTTCTATGAGATAGTTGGATCCCGATACCCACTGCGAGTAAGAGTTACTCCTGAGAGAGTTTTACACATTACAATTAGCCGATCAAGTAGGTGTCTAGAAAGGTGTCAACGGGGTTACGCCTCTGGGAAAACGAGGTTTACTTTAATTAGGTCCGTGCGAAAGCACGGGGAACCTCCCTTAAAGTACCGACACTGGCCTGGCTGAAAGATCGGCGTAGTTGTAGGGTGTAATTAATCCCGGCTAGTCTTTCCTTTTAGGGTTTGAAGGAAGATTTGATAAAAAAACCAGTGGGAGCCATCCTGATTAGATAAGATAATAACCAATCTGATCTTGCAAGAGCATACGCTAAAGTGTTTTCTTCTCTCTCTCTCTAGGTAGCGACCATGTCATGCCTTAATCAAGATAATAATATAGATGTATTGACCGAACCCGCAAGTTATACTGTGCTGGGGAACGTTGGTTCTGTTCTTTCTTATAAGAGTTATAGGAATGAACAGGACATAGGGGAATACCAGAATTCCTATGCCACCCGAATAAAGAAAGTACATGTTGATGCATTTTCTTCGGGTGTGTTCGTTACAGAGAACTGTTTCTCCATTTGCCCTACGTCCTGGGTATTAGATACTGGGTCAGGATCCCATATATGTAATCAGTTACATGGGCTTAGGAAAGGTAGAGAACTTGGAGAAGGTGATAAAGACATAAAAGTTGGAAATGGAGCAATTGTTGCAGGTAAGATTGTCGGGGAATATCACCTTGCATTACCAACTGGTAATACATTGGTTCTGAACGAATGCTATTACATGTCGAACCTGATATGCAACATTATATCGGTTTCTTTGTTGAGTAAAGAGGGATATAATTTTGTATTACAGGATAATGTTATGAACATTTTCCGTAACCAAAAGTTGGTTGGATCAGGCACGTTATGCAATGGCATTTATGTTCTAAATCAATCAACAGTTCTGAGCATAACAAACACACACAAGAGGAAGAGTTCAGAACTGAACGAATCCTTCTTGTGGCATTGTAGACTCGGTCATATAAATGCAACACGGCTAGCTAAGTTGCATAAGGATGGATACTTGAAACCGTTCGAATTTTCATCTTATGACACTTGCCAGTCATGTCTCAAAGGCAAAATGACCAAAACTCCGTTTATGGGACACGGAGAAAGAGTTACCGAACTCTTGGGACTGATACATAGTGATGTATGCGGTCCCATGTCTACACATGCCAGGGATGGTTTTTTGTACTTCATTACATTCACTGACGATCTCTCTAGATTCGGATATGTGTTCCTGATGAAACACAAATCAGAAGCTTTTGAGAAATTTAGAGAATATAAACAAGAAGTCGAGAACCAAACCGGAAAAAGTATTAAAGTCCTTCGATCTGATCGAGGAGGTGAATAGTTGAGCAATGAATTCCTGGACTTCCTAAAAGAGAATGGGATTCTCTCTCAGCTGACTCCTCCATATACACCACAGCACAACGGTGTATCAGAACGGAGGAACCGCACCCTATTAGATATGGTGCGCTCTATGATGAGCACAGCTGAGTTACCTATTTCCTTCTAGGGATATGCACTGGAAACAGCAGCATACCTATTGAATCAAGTTCCATCTAAATCTGTACCTACCACACCATATGAGATATGGAGTGGGAAGAGACTATATTTTAAACGAGTTAAGATATGGGGTTGTCCGGCCTATGTCAAAAGGCAAAATCCAGACAAACTCGAGGCACGGTCAGTTCTTTGCAAGTTTATGGGATATCCTAAGAATTCCCAAGGATATTTTTTCTACCACGCTGAAGAAGAAAAAGTGTTTGTTTCTCAATATGCCACCTTTTTGGAAAAGGAATTTCTTGCAAAAGAAGTTAGTGGCAAAGTGGTAGAGCTGGAAGAGGTTCCAGAAACACAAAATGCAACTGAAGATTTAGTGTAACCAGAGGATTCAGTAGTTCCCAACGAAAATCAGCCTCTCCGCCGATCTAGTAGGGTTCCTCGCCAACCTGAGAGATACTACGGTTTTCTCATGGATGGTGAGAGCGAGGATTGCATCATGGAGGATGATGACCCAACTAGCTTCGAGCAGGCCATCACGAGTGGGGACTCAGTGAAATAGCTGGATGCTATGCGGTCCGAGATGGAATCCATGTACACCAACAAAGTATGGACTTTGGAAGATGCTCCTGAAGGGGTAAAACCCATTGGGAGCAAGTGGATCTTCAAGAAAAAACTTGGTGTAGATGGGAAAGTGGAGACTTTCAAAGTTAGACTTGTTGCAAAGGGTTTTCGTCAAAGACCAGGTGTGGACTATGACGAAACCTTTTCTCCAGTGGCTATACTTAAATCCATCCGGATCATGCTTGCCATCGCTGCATATCATGATTACGAAATCTGGCAAATGGATGTTAAGACCGTCTTTCTAAACGGTGATTTAGAAGAGTGCGTGTACATGACTCAGCCAGAGGGCTTCGTAGATAGTGGGAGCAGCGGGAAGGTGTGCAAGCTGCTTAAATCCATTTATGGATTAAAGCAAGCATCGCGGAGTTGGAACATCTACTTTGACGTCGTTATCAAAGAGTTTGATTTCGTCAAAAACGTAGATGGACCTTGTATCTACAAGAAGGTGGTAGAGAGTAAGGTTGTCTTCCTCGTATTGTACGTGGACGACATACTCTTGATAGGAAATGACATTCCTATGCTGCAGTCGGTCAAGCTCTTCTTATCACAAAGATTCTCAATGAAAGATCTTGGTGATGCCTCCTGCATATTGAGAATCAGGATCTATAGAGATAGATCCAAACGGATATTGGGATTGTCCCAATCCAGGTATATTGACACCATACTAAAGAGGTTTAGTATGGAAGAATCCAAGCGTGAGAACTTACCCACGATCTCTGGAGTCACTCTCTCCAAAGAGATGTCTCCCAAGACTGATTTAGAGAGAGCTCGCATGCAAGGGATACCCTATGCTTCGGCTGTAGGCTCTATCATGTACGCGATGCTATGTACCAGACCCGATGTAGCATACTCACTAAGTGTAGTGAGCAAGTATCAAGCTGATCCTGGAGAGAGTCACTGGACAACTGTGAAGAGCATTCTTAAGTACTTGCGAAGGACTAAAGAGATGCTCTTAGTGTATGGTAACGGAGAACTCCAAGTAGAGTCCTTTACCGATTCGAGCTTCTAGAGTGATAAGGACGACTCTAAGTCGTGGTCGGGATTTGTCTTTACCCTTTACGGAGGGGCGGTTAGCTGGAAGAGTTCCAAACAGGAAACCGTGGCAGACTAGACGATGGAGGCTGAATACATCGCTGCCAACGATGCTGCCAAAGAGGCTGTCTAGATCAAGAAGTTCATTACTGAACATGGAGTGGTTCCATCCATTGAGCATCCAATACCTTTGTATTGCGATAACAATGGAGCGGTGGCTTTGGCCAAGGAACCCAGGTCCCATCAGCGATCTAGGCATATTCTGAGGCGGTATCACCTGATCCGGGAGATAGTTGATCGCCGGGAGATCGAGGTCAGGAGGGTTGACACGAAGAATAACACAGCGGATCCACTCACGAAGGCCATTCCCCAGATACAGTTTGAGAGACTCACTGGGATGCTCGGTATGCGATACTACAGTAGCTGGCCCTAGTGCAAGTGGGAGATTGTTAGTTGTATGTATGCCCTAGAGGCCAGTATTATACAGATGATGTATATTATATTGGATGCTTGGACATATATAGAGATGACTTTCTTGCTCGATATTATAGTATGCTATCTGGTTGCTCTTTATCTTAACATGTATACTAGACTCTTTAAACTGTCTTATAGTTACATGTTAGTAAAGCCCTTAGGATGTGTACTTGACTACCTAGACTATGATGCAGATCATACTAGTGGGGACATGGTAGTCCATAAGTACATCCTTCAAGGTCCCTAGTCGTAGGTGTATCGGGACGGGACATCGATATACCAGTGTAGACAAGCGTATACGCTTCTCGACCCATGAGATGGGCGATGAATGATCCCATATCCATTGGTGTTTGACATCAGAGATGGTATACGGGTGCTCAGTGGAGACTGGGTACACTGGACGGAATCGCCGAGAACTCCCAGATGGTATTATACCTCACGTCAGATGGCAATTCTCAGGTGACACTTGTGCAGGTTAGTCTGTAGACCCGAGATCGTCATAGTGTCTTGTGTGATTCCCACTGTGCTTTGATTTCCACCTTACCACGTCCATGAAGGCGTGCAAAACGGTGGTTTTTGGGTACAGTCCTGAGTCACATGGAGGCAATGAGCGATAGGAGGGGTTTCGTCTCTCCCGGTATTGGGGGTTGATGTTGCGCTGTGCTCGATTGGCCGTAACAGGGAAGTCCCTGGCCAGGACTGATTCAGAGATTTGCTGGTAAGTGTTACCAGTAGTTTCTCGACCCGTTATGAGCCTCACATCGGCACGACTTATCGGTTATTGGGGTCTGACGTTTACCACCCCTAGACTTGATATGCGACATATCAGACGAGGAGACCGGACTGTACGGGAAGTGTTGCCGGTTGGCTCGACGGGAGTTGTAGCAGGTTCGCTTGTTCTCTTCTGATCGCTCAATACCCGGGTGGCCGTTACGTTTAGCTGACCGCTTGCGGCTTGGGGATGCTTGATATGATCATCACTCACTGCCGGCGTATTGACGAGTCTTAAAGTCCCACAATGGAGTTACCTAGTCCAGGCGAAACGTTGTGGTGCGCGTATGAGATATGCGCATGGACCCAATTAAAATGCGAGTATAGATACCGTATATTGATCGGGCGGCTTGCTTTTGGTTAGGGTCATATGTGATATGACCGGATTGATAAATCAAGTGTTGATTTATCATTTAACCATTAGTTTCTCACTAGAAATCCTTTCTTGTATTTGATGGATGTATGCATTCATGTATGTTCTCTTTTTAAGATTCATGCACATATGGATGTACATTCACACATACATACATACATACATACATACATCCTTCATGGTTGTATATACATGGAAATGGTGGCAATATAAGACTCACACTATGGTTTTAAATATGGATTTTATTACATTTGATTTAAAACAAAAGGGAAAAAGAAAATGGTTATGATGATTTGTTTCTACACTCTTCTTTTGACCTAACCATTCTCACCCACCTTTTAACCTTGGGTAAACTTTCCTTTTGTGTTTTAACTCAAGTTTAATAATATATTCATTGTTTAAACCATGGTTTGAGATGAGAACAAGAAAATATATATTGATATATTTTCATTTTTCTAGGACAAGGGTTATTCTTTTCACTCTTGTTAAAAATATAGCCATCATCTTCTTCTTCCTCTCTCATTTTGCTCTCTAGATTTTTGTAGTGAGCAATATACTCAAAAAGTTAGGATTTTTAAGCGAGAAAGAGAACCACAACACCATTCTACATAAGTCTAGCCCACTTGTTTGGAGTGTTAGCTTCATTTCGTTCTCTTGATCAGGTGAAGTTGCAAGCTTGGACAAGGCGGACTCCGGGTGGATCATCGGTGACCTAGAGGAGTTCAAGCGGAGCTTTTTCAAACCCCAAGTAGCCGAGGAGTCTAGCGTAGGGAGCTACAAAGGTTGTACTCTCTAAACCCTAACTTTTCTTTCATATGATGATATGCAAGTTTTAGAAACCCTAATTTTCTAGGAACGATCCGATGTTTGTTAACTTAGCACCCTAAAGACTCCACCTTTGGTACATGTGATGCTTCCAAACCCTTCATGAGGTGCTAGGCTAACCCAACAAATTTTGTTTTGCTATTCCGGGTAAATTAGAAAGTATTGAATTGTTCGAACGAGTGTCATTTGCTCACTTTTCACGGGGTTTAAATCCTTCGGAGATACGTGCAAGTTTTGTGGTGGACCCTCCAGAAGACAACAAACCTTAACTCGATTATGTGACCGTCTTGAACTGTCCTTTGAACCTTAGGGTTTGGGGCAGTACGGCGTGCCACATGTGAGGCGTTGGCTTGACCCTTCTACGGCTGGACCGCTACTACTGTGTCACACTCCGGGTTTTTGAACTCCGCTCAAGTGTTGAGCTTTAGCGAATCTTGGGTATTTGATCGTTCGTTCGAAAACTTTAATACTGTCTATTTATCTGGAATGTGATGCAATGTGTGGAATTCATTTTACTAGACATGAAATACGAAGTATGTGATATTTCGCATTTACGATGTCTAAAGAGAATGTGGATTCCAGATATTGCAGTTTTACACTTTCTTTTCTGTGACCGAAAGTGTAGTATGTAGTGGTATTGTCGATTGTCGTTGCTATACGTCGACGACAATCGGTGTATGCATACTTACTTACGTTGATGATAAGAGATATTATGTATTGCTGAGATATGATGTGCAGGATTGTCGCGATTGAATAGCCGGGGTTTTTTTTATGTGAGATGAGAGTTTTATATTTTCATTCATGTAAATTCAAATGTAATGTAATATTATTTTATTTGGGGCACTTCCGGATTGAGGTTGTTGCCACCAGTGTTGTATATTATTTACTTTTCCGCATTAGGATGGACCCAAAGAGGGGAGCCCAGGTGACCGGGTTCTGGGGTTCAGTGGGAGGCCATCTCGAGGAGTCGAGACCGGGTCTCCTAAACTCCAGGATTGGTAGGGTCGCTTGCCGCTCTCGTAGGGGTCTAGGGTGTGGGCTTGGCTATTCATCGCGGCTGTGTAATCCGTATTTTCTATTGTTGGCTAAATACTAAATACGGACGTCTTAGTATATCCCACATTATATCTATGTTTCTGTTGCGATATCTGTGATGTGATCATTTGATATGTTCTGATGGATACAGTATACAGTATATATGAAATATTATATAGGCGTTACTTATGTTTTACACCCGCACTAGCCCTGCCCTGCTCTGTCGTTAGTTACCTAACCTAACGGTGCACGATGGGACATCGAGGCAAATGCGGATGGCATAAGTGTACGTCGTATTTATCTGTGATGTTTAGGTGACTTAAATGATGGGACTTCATTGATGTGATTAATGAAAGAAAAGAAACCTAAAAGATGTTGTAAAATCAAATTTTTAAATAAAAGGGCAGCTACAGTTTTGCTTTGCATAGCGGTATATATGATATACCCTGCACCTTATTCGATGGGGAAAGAGCCGAGATCCCTTCACCGGGAGTGACCTCTTTAGCAAAACGGGCAGATACTACAACACTCGGTTTGACTTTTGACTGCTTTTGGAGTTTCGCTTTGCATAGCGGTATATATGATATATCCTGCACCTTATTCGATGAGGAAAGAGCCGAGATCCCTTCACCGGGAGTGACCTCTTTAGCAAAACTAATAAAAGCCTCAAAATCACTCCATTTCAAAACTTCACTTGATTCTACAACGATATCAAGTTCATTACGCTCATGGTTTTCAGAAAAACCTGTGTAGCCCTCCGTCAATTCAGATAAGTAATATTTAGTATTCGTGCTGCGGTTGTTTGGCATGCGTCAAGGCGTAGTGTACGGTAGCTGATTATTACTTATCTGTAGCATGAGATGCGATTGGATTAGGGTATTCGTACGGCGTTGTTTGGCATGAGTCAAGGGTTGTACGGGTGGGTTTAATTCAATCACGAATTGTACGGGTTGAACTTGACTAGCGGACTATGGGTTGTTTGGCATGCGTCAAGGTCATAGCACGCTAGGGGCAAAATATTATCGGGAATTTCAAGAGTTGAGATTTGCAATGAGATTGCATACCTTCTATGAGATAGTTGGATCCCGATACCCACTGCGAGTAATTGTTACTCCTGGGAGAGTTTTACACAGGACAATTAGCCTATCAAGTAGGTGTCTAGAAAGGTGTCAACGGAGTTACGCCTCTGGGAAAACGAGGTTTACTTTAATTAGGTCCGTGCGAAAGCACGGGGAACCTCCCTCAAAGTACCGACACTGGCCTGGCTGAAAGATCGGCGAAGTTGTAAGGTGTAATTAATCCCGGCTAGTCTTTCCTTTTAGGGTTTGAAGGAAGATTTGATAAAAAACAGTGGGAGCCATCCTGATTAGATAAAATATAACCAATCTGATCTTGCAAGAGCATACGCTAAAGTGTTTTCTTCTCTCTCTCTCCAGGTAGAGACCATGTCATGCCTTAATCAAGATAATAATATGGATGTATTGACCGAACCCGCATGTTATACTGTGCAGGGGAACGTTGGACCCGTTCTTTCTTATAAGAGTTATAAGACTGAACAGGGAATAGGAGAATATCTAGATTCTCAAGCCTCCCAAAAGAACATGCATGTTGATGCATCTTCTTCAGGTGTGTTAGTTATTGAGAACTGTTTCTCAATTCACCCTACGTCCTGGGTATTAGATACCGGATCAGGATCCCATATATGTAAAATGTTACATGGGCTACGGAAAAGTAGAGAACTGGGAAAAGGTGATCATTCCGTTCAAGTAGGGAATGGGGCAAATGTTGCAGCCAAAGCAGTTGGCGAATATCACCTAGTATTACAAAGTGGTAATACACTGATTCTAAATGAATGCTATTATATACCAAACATGATGTGCAACATTATATCAGTTTCTTTATTAAGTAAAGAAGGATATAATTTTGTAGTAAAGGATAATGTTATGAACATATTCCTAGATCAAAAGTTGATTGCATCAGGCTCGTTACATAATGGCATATTCATTCTAAATCAAAATACAGTCCTCAATATACAAAACACACACAAGAGGAAAAGTTCAGAAATGAACGAATCCTTCTTGTGGCATTGTAGACTTGGTCACATCAATGCGACACGACTAGCTAAGTTGCATAAGGATGGATATTTGAATCCGTTTGAATTTTCATCTTATGACACTTGCCAGTCATGTCTCAAAGGCAAGATGACCAAAACTCCATTTACGGGACATGGAGAAAGAGTTACGGAACTCTTAGGGCTGATACATAGTGATGTATGCGGTCCCATGTCTACACATGCCAGGGACGGTTCTTCCTACTTCATTACACTCACTGACGATCTCTCTAGATACGGACATGTGTTCCTGATAAAACACAAGTCTGAAGCTTTTGAGAAATTCAAAGAATATAAGCACGAAGTAGAGAACCAAACGGGCAAAAGTATTAAGATCCTTCGATCTGATCGAGGAGGAGAATACTTGAGCAATGATTTTCTGGATTATTTAAAAGAGAATGGGATTCTCTCTCAGCTCACTCCTCCTTATACACTACAGCACAACGGTGTATCGGAACGGAGAAACCGCACCCTATTAGATATGGTGCGCTCAATGATGAGTACAGCTGAGTTACCTATTTCCTTCTAGGGATATGCGCTTGAGACAGCCATGGACCTATTGAATAGAGTTCCTACCAAATCAGTGCCTACCACTCTATATGAGATATGGAAAGGGAAGAGACCACATCTTAATTACATTAAGATATGGGGTTGTCCAGCCTATGTCAAAAGACAAAATCCGGACAAACTCGAGGCAAGATCAGTCTTATGTAAGTTTATAGGATACCCAAAAATTCACAAGGGTATATCTTCTACCACCCCGAGGAACAAAAGGTGTTTGTTTCTCGACATGCCACTTTCTTAGAAAAAGCTTTTCTTATGAAACAAACAAGTGGCATTGAGGTAGAACTGGAAGAGGTTCCAGCGACACAAACTATAACAGAAGACTTGGTAGAACTAGAGGATTCAGTAGTACCTGACGAACCCCAGCCGCTCCGCCGATCTAGCAGGGTTTCTCATCCGCCTGAGAGATACTATGGTTTTCTCATTGATGGTGGAAGCGAGGATTGCATCATGGAAGATGATGACCCAACTAGCTTCGAGCAGGCTATCATGAGTAGGGACTCAGTGAAATGGCTGGATGCAATGCGGTCTGAGATAGAATCCATGTACACCAACAAAGTATGGACTTTGGAAGTTGCTCCTGAAGGAGTAAAACCTATTGGGAGCAAGTGGATCTTCAAGAAAAAACTTGGTGTAGATGGGAAAGTGGAGACTTTCAAAGCTAGACTTGTTGCAAAGGGTTTTCGTCAAAGACCAGGTGTGGACTATAACGAAACCTTTTCTCCAGTAGCTATGCTTAAATCCATCCGGATCATGCTTGCCATCGCTGCATATCATGATTACGAAATCTGGCAAATGGATGTTAAGACCGCCTTTCTAAACGGTGATTTAGAAGAGTGCGTGTACATGACTCAGCCAGAGGGCTTCGTAGACAGTGGGAGCAGCGGGAAGGTGTGCAAGCTGCTTAAATCCATTTATGAATTAAAGCAAGCATCGCGGAGTTGGAACATCTGCTTTGACGTCGTTATCAAAGAGTTTGATTTCGTCAAAAACGTAGATGAACCTTGTATTTACAAGAAGGTAGCAGAGAGTAAGGTTGTCTTCCTCATATTGTACGTGGACGACATACTCTTGATAGGAAATGACATTCCTATGCTGCAATCGGTCAAACTCTTCTTATCACAAAGATTCTCAATGAAAGATCTTGGTGATGCCTCCTGCATATTGGGAATTAGGATCTATAGAGATAGATCCAAACGGATATTGGGATTGTCCTAATCCAGGTACATTAACACCATACTAAAGAGGTTTAGTATGGAAGAATCCAAGCGTGGGAATTTACCCACGATCTCTGGAGTCACTCTCTCCAAAGAGATGTCTCCCAAGACTGATTTGGAGAGAGCTCGCATGCAAGGGATACCCTATGCTTCGGCTGTAGGCTCTATCATGTACGCGATGCTATGTACCAGACCCGATGTAGCATACTCACTAAGTGTAGTGAGCAGGTATCAAGCTGATCCTGGAGAGAGTCACTGGACAGCTGTGAAGAGCATTCTCAAGTACTTACGAAGGACTAAAGAGATGCTCTTGGTGTATGGTAATGGAGAACTCCAAGTGGAGTCCTTTACCGATTCGAGCTTCCAGAGTGATAAGGACGACTCTAAGTCGCAGTCAGGATTTGTCTTTACCCTTTACGGAGGGGCAGTTAGCTGGAAGAGTTCCAAGCAGGAAACCGTGGCAGACTCGACGATGGAGGCTGAATACATCGCTGCCAACGATGCTGCCAAAGAGGCTGTCTGGATCAAGAAGTTCATTACTGAACTTGGAGTGGTTCCATCCATTGAGCATCCAATACCTTTATATTGTAATAACAATGGAGCGGTGGCTTTGGCCAAGGAACCCAGGTCACATCAGCGATCCAGGCATATTCTGAGGCGGTATCACCTGATCCGGGAGATAGTTGATCGCCGAGAGATCGAGGTCAGGAGGGTTGACACGAAGAATAACACAGCGGATCCACTCACGAAGGCCATTCCCCAGACACAGTTTGAGAGACTCTTCGGGATGCTCGGTATGTGATACTACAGCAGCTGGCCCTAATGCAAGTAGGAGATTGTTAGTTGTATGTATGCCCTAGAGGCCAGTATTGTACAGATGATGTATATTATATTGGATGCTTGGACATATATAGAGATGACTTTCTTGCTCGATATGATAGTATGCTATCTGGTTACTCTTTATCTTAACATGTATACTTGTCTCTTTATACTGTCTTAGAGTTACATGTTGGTAAAGCCCTTAGGATGTGTACTTGACTACCTGGACTATGATGCGGATCATACTAGTGCGGACATGGTAGTCCATAAGTACATCTTTCAAGGTCCCTAGTCGTGGGTGCATCGAGACAGGGCATCGATATACCAGAGTAGACTAGCGTATACGCTTCTCGACCCATGAGATAGGCGATGGATGATCCCATATCCATTGGTGTTTGACATCAGAGATGGTATACGGGTGCTCAGTGGAGACTGGGTACACTGGACGGACTCGCCGAGAACTCCCAGATGGTATTATACCTCACGTCAGATGGCAGTTCTCAGGTGACACTTGTGCAGGTTAGTCTGTAGACCCGAGATCGTCATAGAGTCTTGTGTGATTCCCGCTGTGCTTTGATTCCCACCTTACCACGTCCATGAGGGCGTGCAAAACGGTGGTTTTTGGGTACTGTCCCGAGTCACATGGAGGCAATGAGCGATAGGAGGGGTTTTGTCACTTCCGGTATTGGGGGTTGATGTTGCGCTGTGCTCGATTAGCCATAACAGGGAAGTCCCTGGCCAGGGCTGTTTTAAAGATTTGCCGATAAGTGTTACCAGTAGTTTCTCGACCCGTTATGGGCCTCACATCGGCACGACTTATCAGTTATTGGGGTCTGACGTTTACCACCCCTAGACTTGATATGCGACATATCAGACGAGGAGACCGGACTGTACGGGAAGTGTTGCCGATTGGCTCGACGGGAATTGTAGCAGGTTCGCTTGTTTTCTTCTGATCGCTCAATACCCGAGTGGCCGTTACGTTTAGCTGACCGCTTGCGGGTTGGGGGTTCTTGATATGATCATCACCCACTGCCGGCGTATTGACGAGTCTTAGAGTCCCACAATAAAGTTTCCTAGTTCAGGCGAAACGTTGTGGTGCGCGTATGCGATATGCGTATGGACCCGATTAAAATACGCGTATAGGATACCGTATATTGATCGGGCGGCTTGCTTTTGGTGGGGTCATATGTGATATGGCCGGATTGATAAATCAAGTGTTGATTTATCATTTAACCATTAGTTTCTCACTTGAAATCCTTTCTTGAGTTTGATGGATGTATGCATGCATGTATGCCTTCTTTATAGATTCATGCACATATGGATGTACATACATACACACATACATACATACATACATCCTTCATGGTTGTACATACATGAAAATGGTGGCAATATAAGACTCACACCATGGTTTTATATATGGATTTTATTGCATTTGATTTAAAACAAAAAAGGAAAATGGAAAATGGTTATCATTGATTTGTTTCTACACTTTTCTTTTGACCTAACCATTCTCACCCACCTTTTAACCTTGGGTAAACTTTCCTTTTGTGTTTTAACTCAAGTTCAATAAGATATTCATTGTTTAACCATGGTTTGAGATGAGAACAAGAAAATATATATACATATATTTTCATTTTTCTCAACAAGAGTTATTCTTTTCACTCTTGAAAAAATATAGCCATCATCCTCTTCTTCCTCTCTCACTTGCTCTCTAGACTTTTGTAGTGGGCAAATTACATAAAAAGATTGGATTTTGAAGTGAGAATAAGAACCACAACATCGTTCTACACAAGTTTAGCCCACTTGTTTAGAGTGTTATCTTCACTTCTTCTTTTGAAAAGTGAAGTTGCAAGCTTGGACTAGGAGCTTCGGGTGGATCGTCGTGGACACTAGGAGACCTCAAGCGAACCCTCCTCCAACCCTCAAGTGGCCAAGGAGTCTAGCGTAGGGAGCTACAAAGGTTATACTCTCAAAACCCTAGCATTTCTTTCATGTAATGATGTGTAGTTTATGAAACCCTAATTTTTCTAGGAACGATCCGATGTTTGTTAACTTAGCACCCTAAAAAATTCCATCTTTGGTACATGTGATACTTCCAAACCCTTCATGAGGTGCTAGGCTAACCCAACAGTAACCTCTACCGATTTAAATTTGGATTACTTAATTTCTAGATACAATGGAACTTGAGTTTGTTTTGTATTTACTGTAATTTACTGATTTTTTTTAATTTGCTGGCAATTTGTAAATTTACTGTAATTTACTATAATTTTTTTCAAATAAAACCTTTTCACAATATCATGATTTGTAAAATGTCGTTACACAACAAATTTTAATTTAAACGTACCTTGAATCGACGGCAGAATCAAAGACGGGAGCGACGAGCGGAAGCTGTGGAGATAGGCACGGGGGAGGAAGGCTGCGGAGAGAGAGAAGCATGGGGTGGCTACAGAGGAGGAGTTCCGGCGAGGGGGTCTACGGCGAGAGGATTTACGGGCAAGACGAGATCACCGGAGGGTGGAAGGTGAGAGACGAGAGAAAGGGGAGCCGGGCGTGGAGGGGGGCACGGAAGAGGTTGTCGGAGGGGGCCGACGAGTGGGATCGTGGGCTAGGCCGTAGCAAGGATTTTGAAGAAAGAGAAGAGGCTGGGAAGAATGAAATTGGGGTTCGATCAGGGCTTCAATCTTATATAAAGTAGTAAGTGGGCCTAAATGAAAATGCTACTGTCAGTGGCATTTTTCTCGAATTGAAAATGCTACTGACGTTAGTATTTTCATTTGGTTTAATTTACCCCAATCCGAGACTCTCCCCCCAGCCCACACCGAGACTTCTGGATATGCTGATTTAAAAACGCTGCCGACAATAGCGTTTTCATTAGGAGGAAAACGCTGCTGTCAGTAGCGTTTTCATAAAAAGAAAAATGCTACTGTCAGTAGCGTTTTCCTTCCCTCACCAACTGCCATGCGAGGCTTGTTCCTAAATGGAAGTACGGAGGTCTATTTTGGGAATTAGTTTAGGGCGAGTATTATTTTGAGAAATATTTTATTTAATATTATTATTGTGGTAAAAAATTCCAATATTTATGGAATACTGCCATAACTTCGCTTTAGCTTCACATGTACCTCATCCATTTGGTATCATAGATTTCCCACACCTCCATGGAGCAAGCACGAGTTGACATGGCTAATAGTTTCAGATGGCAGTAACAGTTGGGAGGGTGTCTATGGTTGCTTTGAAGTTGAGTGGTGCCATCTAAATAACCTTGAATTGTGAATGATGTTTTATGAAATTTACCCTAAAAAATACGTTAGAAAGAAGGCGGCGAAGGGCAAACAGGTCATTTTACAGATACAGTCCAGATAAATACACATAAATTACAGTGTTATACATGCTTTGATAATACCGAACATAAGACTGTTTACAACAAGCTATGCGGCTTTGTGAGGATTCACACAGATGCACACAGCCGACGAAAAGCATGCTCTCAACATAGTAAACCTTCAATATTTGTGCACCCGGGCCTGTTACAGTTTAGTTATGAGCATCCGTTTGATATCTGTACACTACTTGACATGACATGATATACTACTACTGACATGACTTGATACCTGTGCACTACTTGACAAGACTTGATACATGTAAACTACCTGACATGACCTGATGTACCACAGCTTGACTTGATACCTGATCTTGTTACTAATGCCGACAATCTTGACCTGTTGTCCCTACGGACATTTCCTGTTGTCTATACAGACAAACCTGTACCTGCTTGATCATGTGTTGGCATTAGCTCCAAATTTATCAATACCTGACTTACACACATAACTTGGGGGTATGGGGAAATCAAGAATGTAGCTGAACGTAACTCAAAGGGCTATTACATCATTTTACCGTGGTCCCGTGGGGAATGAACGGGACATAGACTCACGGTCCATTACATCATTTTACCGTGGTCCCGTGGGGAATGAACGGGGCATAGACCGATGGGTTACGATGAGAATTACATTAATTGATTTCGAATAACTTTAGAGTAGATAACCCTATAGCACAGTTCAGACTACTCACTGCACTTCACCTGTTTATATCTTGTTCACTGATCTATATTCATGTTACGTTTTACTTGTTACTGATGACTTGTTACTGTTCATACTCATGCCTGCATGTCCTGCTACCCCCTGATTATGTTATTGTTGATATTATGACGCACTGACGTCTAGGTTTTGCATGGCCCAGATCCTCTACCTTTGTCGCAGGCTGATCAGGAGTGTTTCCGCCGTCAGGCCGAGCAGTGAGGATCATGTTAGTATCCAGTTAATTATTTCCTTACTTTCCAGATGTTATTGTTACTTGAATTTATTGCTTCCGCATACTATTTCTTGACTCATTTATTCTGGCTCATGGACATGTACTAGATAGTTTATTTACTTTCTTGTTCTTGATATCTCTACAACCGTAATGTGACTGTGGAGGGATATTTCATATCCACAGGCAGCATGGTTGGCTCTGTCACACGCCTATCTTAGCGCACTCTGGGAAGCGGGGCGTGACAGGAGCTTAAACCACTCCTTTTTCAAAAGCAATTCGGTTCCTTCGACTATATCAAGTTCATTACATTCACAGTTTTTGCCAAAATCAGTCATAGCCCTCCGTCATTTCAGATAGATATCAACTAGTATTCATGCTATGTGTTTTGACCTTCGCCAAGGCATAGTGTTTTGTAGCTAGTGGGTGCTTGTCTGTAGCATAGATAGATGCATTGATCTAGGACAGGCATACAGCTGTTTTGACCTTTGTCAAGAGCTTGTACGAATAAGTCTAGATTAATCTGGATAATGACGGGTTGAACTTGACTTGCGACTTATGATGTTTTGACCTTCGTCAAGGTTATAAGCGCTTGGGGCAAAAACCACATCGGAAGTTTCAAACATACAGGAAACTTGCTAGTGTTACATACCTTCTGGAGTATGCTAGTTTTGGTAGGCTTGCTTCAAAATTATCACATAATGATAGTTGGGTCCCGATCCTGCTGTGAATATCAGCTACTCTTCGGGAGAGTTTTTCACTTTGCAATTAGCTAATCAAGTAGGTGTTTAGAAAGGTGTTAATGGGGCTACACCTCTGGAAAAACGCGGTTATTAAATTAGGTCCGTGCGAAAGCATATGGGACCTCCCTCCGAAGTACCAACACTGGCATGGCCGAAAGATAAGCGAACTTGTAGGGTGCGATTAATCCCGACTAATTCTTCTCTTAGGTTTTGAAGGAGAATTCGAGAAAACAGTGGGAGCCATCATGTTTAGATAAACTAATAACCAATCTAAACTTGCAAGAGCATATGTTGAGTGTTTCTTTTCTCTCTCTCCTAATTGCAGCGACCATGATAGGATTTAAGCTTATACTAGATAAAAATAAACCCGTTCGGCCAAATTATAAAGACTGGCTGAGGAACGTCCATATGGCCCTTACTTATGATAAGGTTGCATATGTCCTCACAGATAAAGCCCCATGTTCCAGGTCCAAAATCCTCGGTCGTGGACATTGAGATCCGTAAGACTTGGGATCTCGATTGCATGAAAACCAAGTGCCTCGTGCTGGCCTCCATAGATAATAAACATCAGAGGCGGCACGAGAAGATGGACCTTACTTCCATCTTCCTCCATACCAAAGATTTATATAAAGAGCAATCTCGTATCGCAAGATACGAGATCTCGAAGAAATTGTTTCAAGGGAGATTGGCCGTCGGATCATCTATCGGGAACCATGTCCTGAAGATGATTACTCTCATTGAAGAGCTCGCGGACCTAGAAACTATGTTGGGGAATGAGTTGTATACCGACTTAATTCTATAGTCCCTTCTCTCCACCTATGCCTAATTCGTATTGAACTTCAATATGCAAAAGACGGAAGTTACACTTCCCGAGCTCCTCAACATGTTGAGGGTGACAGAGGGCACCTTGAAGAAATCCAAGGAAACACCCGCTCTGTTTGTCGGGGAATCTTCTTCCATTAAATCCAAGGCTAAAGCCAACAGGAAGAAGAAGAAAGCCCTCACCAAACCGAGAGGAGATATGCAGAAGGTGCAGGAAAAGGGAAAGGAAAATATTGGGGGAGCAACCATAAAGGAAGAATGTTTCTACCGTCATAAGAAGGGGAATTGAAAGAAGGATTGTCAGGCTTTGAAAGCCATGAATCGGGAAACGAAGCAAGTTGTGGTTTCGGTTTCAGGTATGTTCGTGATTGAAAACCGTTTCTATATTAACTCTACTTCCTGAGTAGTAGATACCGGATTAGGATCTCACATCTGTAATTCTTTGCAGGCGCTGAGAAGCCGTTGAGTTTTGAGGAAGGGTGATATGACCCTCAGGGTTGGAAACGGAACCAGTGTGGATGCTGTTACAGTAGGAGAATATCACCTTGGATTGGCGAGTGAACATATTTTGTTGTTGCATAACTGCTTTTGTGTACTCAGTATGATGTGTAATATTATATCTGTATCTTTGTTATTTATTGAAGGATATAATTTTGCACTTGAAAGTAATGTCATAAACATTCATCTAAATCATGAAATGATTGGGTCGGGTACACTTAATAACGAAATATACGTTTTCAATCAACATCATGTTTCCAATGTCCAAAACACGCTAAAAAGAAA
Source organism: Agapanthus africanus (assembly GCA_030015575.1). Lineage (NCBI taxonomy): Eukaryota > Viridiplantae > Streptophyta > Magnoliopsida > Asparagales > Amaryllidaceae > Agapanthus > Agapanthus africanus. The sequence goes on from JASDDO010000019.1 coordinate 285,819,252, forward strand.
GACTCCATAATTAAATCATGTTTTCTTATGGTATTGGAGACTTGGTCATATCAATGAAACACGATTGACAATGTTACATAAAGATGGATATTTTGATCCGTTTGAATATTAATCATATACAACTTGTCAATCATATATCAAAAGAAAGACGACCAAAACTCTGTTCTCTAGACACGGAGAAAGAGCCACCGACTATCCTTCTGATGCAATTCTTAAGTGCCGAGTTCTTGGAATATCTAAAAGAGAATGGAATTCTCTCTCAACTTACTCCTCCATACACACCACAACATAACGGTATATTAGAAAGACGAAATCGCACCTTGTTAGATATGGTGTATTCCATGATGAGTAATGCTGAATTACCGCTATCCTTCTGATGCAATTCACTAGAATTTGCTGCATACCTATTGAATAAAGTTCCAACCAAGTCTATACCTACCACTCCATATGAAATATGAAGTGGGAAGAAACCCTGTCTTAAGTATCTTAAAATATGGTGGTTTCCTACTTTTGTCAAAAAGATTCATCCGGACAAGCTCGAGGCACGCTCAGTATTGTGTAAGTTTGTAAGACCAAAAGAATTCTAGGGGGTATTTTTTCTATTACGCTGAGGAACAAAAGATTTTTGTTTCTCATCATGCCCGCTTTATGGAAACTCAATTTCTTGAAAAAGAAATTAGTGGGAGCACGATAGAACTGGAAGAAATTCTAGAACCATAAACTATTACTGAAAACTTAGGAGAACCTGAAGTTTCAATGGAACCAGACGTACCTACACCACTTCGCAGATCTAGTAGGCAGACTCATCCGCCTGAGAGATACTATGGTTTTCTCATAGACAGGGATCGAGAGAATTGCATCATCGATGATGATGAACCTACTAGTTTTCAGCAAGCCATCATGAGTAGAGACTCGGTGAAGTGGCTGGATACTATGCGATACGAGATGGAATCCATGTACACCAATAAAGTATGGACTTTGGATGTTGCTCCTTCTGGGATAAAACCCGTTGGATGCAAATGGATCTTCAAAAAGAAGATTGGTATAGATAGACAGGTAGAAACCTATAAAACTAAACTTGTTACTAAAGGTTTTCGTCAAAGACCTGGATTGGACTATGACGAAAAATTTTCACCAGTGTCTATGCTTAAATTCATTCGGATCCTACTTGCCATTGCTGCCTTCCATGACTATGACATCTGGCAGATGGATGTTAAAATCGCTTTTATAAATGGAAGTTTAGAAGAGTGTGTTTATATGGATCAACCAGAGGGTTTCATAGATAGTGGGCATAGAGGAAATGTGTGCAAGTTGCTTAAATCCATTTATGGATTAAAGCGGGCATCGTGGAGTTAGAACATCTGTTTTGATGAGACGGTCAAAGAATTTGACTTTATCAAAAATGTAAATGAACCTTGCATTTATAAGGAGATTGTAGGGAGAACTGTGGTATTCTTCGTTTTATACGTAGATGCTATTTTCCTAATAGGAAATGATATTCCTATGCTACAATCGGCTAAGATGTTCTTATCACAGAAGTTCTCTATGAAAGACCTGGGTAATGCCTCGTACATTCTAGGGATTAAGATCTATCGTGACAGATCTAAAAGAATGTTGGGACTTTCACAGTCGAGATACATAGACACCGTACTAAAGAGGTTTAGTATGGAAGATTCCAAGCGTGGTAATTTGCCCACTTGTCATGGAATCACCCTCTCCAAAGAGATATCTCCCAAGATTGATGAGGAGAGGGCTCGTATGAGCATTGTACGCTATGCTTCGGTGGTAGGGTCGATAATGTATGCGATATTATGTACAAGACCAGATGTAGCTTACGCACTTAGCGTCGTAAGCTGGTATCAGTCCAGCCTAGGTGTGAAGCATTGGATAGCAGTAAAGAACATTTTTAAGTACCTGAGAAGGACTAAGGAGATGTTCTTGGTGTACGGTAATGGGGACCTCCAGATCGAGGATTTTACCGACTCTGGCTTCCAAAGTGACAAGGATGACTCTAAATCCATCTCGGGTTATGTGTTTACCCTTAACGGAGGGGCGGTCTGTTGGAAGAGCTCCAAAAAGGATACCATAGCAGACTCGACGATGGAGGCTGAGTACATCGCTGCTAACAATGTCGTAAAAGAGGTAGTCTGGATGAGGAAGTTCATTTATGAACTTCATGTGGTTCCATCTATTGCTGATCCAATACCTTTGTATTGCGATAACAATAGAGCCATGGCTTTAGCAAAGGAACAACAGTCTCATAAAAAATCCAGACATATCTTGAGGCGGTATCACCTGATCAGGGAGATCATGGATCGCCGGGAGATCGAAGTGCGGAGGGTAGATACAAATGACAACATGGCAGATCCATTCACCAAGGCCGTCCCTCAAGTTTAGTTCGAGAGACCGTTCGAGATGTGGGATATGCGGTATGCCAGCAACTGGCCTTAGAGCAGACGTTGGGTACTCGATACGCCAATAACCGTCCTTAGTGCAAGTGGGAGATTGTTTGATATGTATGCCCTAGAGGCCTTTATTGTATAGGATGCTAGGGTTATGTATGTACATGACAATCTTTCTCAATATGATAGTATGCTATTTGGTTTGTCTTTATCTTAACATGTGTATATGTTTTACTTGTTATTTCATATCGCTTATACATGTTGATAAAGTCCGTAGGATCATTGCTTGAATACCAGCGTTATGATGTCAATCATATTTGTGGGAGCTAGGTAGTCGATAAGCACATCCTTAAATATCCCTAGTCATGGGAGTATCGAGACTGGGCATCGAAACTCCAGAGTAGACTAGTGTAAACATTTCTAGACCCTGACGAGGGGCGATGGTTTGTCCCGTAGCCATTGGTGTGATGCATCTAAGAATGTATACAGCTGATCATTGAGGGTGAGTACACTAGAAGGACTCGCCGAGAACTGGTTAGATGGTATTATACCTATCGTCAAATAGCAGTTCTCTGGTGACATGAGTACAGATAGTCTGTCGACCTGAGCTCGTCATTTGTCTCGTGTGAGTTTCCACTGTGCTTTGATTACCACCCTACCACGGCTCTACTGAATCGTGGAAACAGGTTTTAGTTGGGTACAGTCCCGAGCCACATGGAGGCAGTGAGCGATTGTTGGGCATTCGTCTCTCCCAGTATAGCGAGTCGATGTCGCACTGTATTCAGTTTGCCAACACCATAAATCCTTGGCCAGGGTGGATTGAGAATTACTGATAGCTAGATCAGTAGATTCTCGAATGGTCTTGAGCCACATAGGCATGACTTGTCAGGTTATTAGGGGTTTAACGTTTTCCACCCCCTAGACCAGGCATGCGATACTCTCAGACGAACAGACCGGACTGTATGGAAATTGTCACGGACAGGCTCAATAGGAGTTCGGATGAATTTGCTTGTAGGACTTCATTTCAACAAGTACCTGGTAGCCGTTACGTATAGCTAGTGCCACTAACGTGCTTGTGGCTAAACCCACTGCCAGCGTACTATCAAGTCTTTAGAGTCCCACACAAAGGGTTTCCTTGGATCAGGCGAAACGATGTAGAGGCCGTATGGTTTTACATGCAGGGTTCCGATCATATACATGTACTAGCTACACAGATTTTTTCCCGGACGGATAATAGTAGCGTGCTTAGGATCAAGCCGCATTATTGAATCATGTATTGATTTAATAATGATCTAGTATTATATTATTGGATTGTTTTTATCTCTTGGTATTCGTAGTACGAATACGGGTATGTATATATGGTGATGCCATTCTTGTATTTTCACTTGAGTGCTTCTAGAAGAAGACACCTCATTTATGTTAAATCAATTGTTTAAATAGATAATGAGGTAGAGGGATAAGGTGTTATTAAAGCATGGTTTGAAGCATGGCTTCTTGTTTTATTCATTCATTTATGATGACTATTGAAACATGGTTACAATATTTTTATTGTAATGAAATGCTTGATAGTTTCATACTTAGCCGTTCTTCACTTGCCATTCTCTTCCCTTCATTGAGCTCTTCTTCTTCCTCAAACCCTAACCCTATCATGAGTTGAGAAAAAATAGGGTTTTGTTGGTAATTCCTAGCGTCCTGGCCGCTAACCGCGGCCGTTGCAGAATGAAAAACTTTGACTTCTAAAAAACTAGCGCTGGAAAACACTACCTAGAATCTAACCAAATATTGAAACTAGCAATCTAAAAGAATCTAGCTACTGTGATAGTGAGTTATACTGATAGATCCGTGTCCTTCGGATCTTTAGTCCTCTTCCTTAGCTTCTTGAGCTCTCCTAGATCAACCATGCTTGATAGCCTTCTTGATCCTAGATGATCCACCCGAGAGTTTGTAATCTAAGCTTAGCTTCACTAATGAAGCAACTTAGTAACCAAGTTTGCTAATCTAGATTACTAAGGAGATATAGTGAGTTTTCTAGTGTATTTCTATCTCTCTTCCTCCTTTGATTATCAACTCATGAAATGGTAGGGAGGAAAATGAAGAAGAATGAGGTGAAACTCAAGAGAGGCTAGTGAGGAGAGAGAAGCTCAAGGTGAGAATGAGAAAAAAATCTTGTGAGAAAAATCATGAAGCATGGTTTTGTAAAAACCAATTTTCAATAAAAATAACATAACCATGCTTGAATAGTTTGCACTAATGAATTTACAATTCATTTGTCAATACTATTCAAGCATGGTTCACACCATTCTCTCCTTTACACCTCATTTCCTATTTTACACCTCATTTTCCATTTTGCAAATAAAATGGAAAATACATGATGAGGTGTCCTCCTTCTAAAATATCTTTCCGTATAAATACGGAATAAATTCTACCGTATATACATACCCGTATTCGTATCAAAATACGAACACCCTAAGAGATAGAATAATACACAGAACATAATACTAGAATATACATATTGAAATATGTATATGTAAATTATTAAATCAATATCTGATTTAATAATCCGGCTTAATCCTAAGCCGACTAGTATAATCAACCATCCGATCGAAAGACAAGATAACACTAGAATATACATATCGAAATATGTATATGTAAATTATTAAATCAATACCTGATTTAATAATCCGGCTTAATCCTAAGTCGGCTAGTATTATCATTCGATCGGAATCCTGCACATATCGAAATACGGCTACTACATCATTTCGCCTGAACCAGGAAAACCCTCTGTGTGGGAATCTAAAGACTCGACATTACGCTGAGAGTGGGTTTAACCACAAGCACGTTAGCGACACTAGCTATACGTAACGGCTACCCAGATATCAATCGAAAAAGAAGGCCGACGAGTAAGCTCATCCGAACCCCTACTGAGCCTATCCGTGACAATATCCATACAGTCCGGTCTCTTCGTCTAAGAGTATCGCATACCGGGTCTAGGGGTGGTAAACATCAGACCCCCTACTGACCTGATAAGTCGTGTCGATATGGCTCAGGACCAATCCGTGAAACTACTGATCTAACCATCAGTATATCTCAACTGTCTTGGCCAAGGTCTTATGGTTCTAGCCAACCGGACACAGTGCAATATCGACTCCCAATACCGAGAGAGACGAATCCCTGACAATCACTCACTACCTCCATGTGGCTCGGGACTGTACCCAACTAAAACCTGTTTGCACGACTCAGTAGAGCCGTGGTAGGGTAGTGATCAAAGTACAGTAGGAACTCACGCGAGACAAATGATGATCTCAGGTCTAAAGACTAACCTGTACTCATATCACCTGAGTACCAATATCTGACGATAGGTATAATATCATCTATAGGTTCTCAGCGAGTCCGTCCAGTGTACTCACCCCAGTGAGCACCTGTATACAATATTAGGTGATCACACCAATGGATGTAGGACCAACCATCGTCCCTCGTCGGGGTCTTAAAACGTTTACATAAGTCTACTCTAGAATTTCGATGCCCGGTCTCGATATTCTTGCGACTTGGGACCTTTAAGGATAGGCTTATGGACTACCCAGCTCCTACAAGTATGATCGTCATCATAACGCTAGTAGTCAAGCAAAATCCTATGGGCTTTATCAACATATATCAGCCATATGTGATATCGAGTATAACATATGCACATGTTAAGATAAATTCAAACCATAATAGTATACTACTGTATCGAGTCTTTATCAACATGTATAAGCAACATATAGCAGTAAGAAAAACAAATACACATGTTCAGATAAGAAAACTCAAATAGTATACTATACAACTGAGCAAGATTGTCATGTACATACATATCTCTAGCATCATATACAATACAGGACTCTAGAGCATACATATCCAAAAATCTCCTACTTGCACTAAGACCTATAATTGGCGTACCGAATATCCAACGTCTGCTCTAGGGCCAGTTGTTGGCGTATCGCATACCCAACATATCAAAAAGTCGCTCGAACTGCGCTTAAGGGAGGGCCTTCGTAAATGGATCCGCCGTTTTGTCTTTCGTATTTACTCTCCGAACCTCAATCTCCCGTCGATCTACGATCTCCCTGATCAGGTGATACCGCCTCAAGATGTGTCAGGATTTCTGATGGGACCGTGGTTCCTTCACTAAAGCCATAACCCTATTGTTATCGCAATACAAAGGTATTAGATCAACAATGGATGGAACCACCTCAAGTTCGGTAATGAACTTCTTCATCCAGACCACTTCTTTTGCGGCATCGCTTGCAGCAATGTATTTAGCCTCCATCGTCAAGTCTGCGACGGTGTACTATTTAGATCTCTTCCAACAGACCGCCACTCTGTTGAGGGTAAACACAAAACTTGAGACAGACTTGCTGTCATCCTTGCCACTCTGGAAGCTTGAGTCGGTAAAGGACTTGACCTGAAGGTTTCCACTACCATAAACCAAGAACATCTCCTTAGTCCTTCTCAGGTACTTGAGAATGTTCTTCACAGCTGTCCAATGATTCTTACCTGGGTTCGACTAATACCGGCTCACCACGCTAAGCGTGTATACTACATCTGGTCTGGTACACAGTATCGCATACATTATAAATTCTACCGCCGAAGCAGAGGGTATAGTGCTCAAGCGAACCCTCTCCTCATCAGTCTTATGAGACATCTCTTTGGAGAGGGTGATTCCGTGCAAGGCGGGTATATTACCGCGCTTGGAATCTTCCATACTAAATCACTTTAGTATGGTCTCTATATATCTGGACTGTGAAAGTCCTAACAATCTCTTGGATTTATGTCTGTAGATCTTAATCCCCAGAATGTAAGAGGCATCACTCAGGTCGTTCATGGAGAACTTTTATGACAACAACAGCTTGACCGACTGCAGTATAGGAATGTCATTTTCTATTAAGAGAATGTTATCGACGTACAAGACGAGGAATACCACAGTTCTCCCTATAATCTCTTGTAGATACATGGTTCATCCTCATTTTTGATGAAGTCAAATTCTTTGACTGTTTCATCAAAATAGATGTTCAAGCTCCGCGATACCTGTTTTAATCCATAAATGGATTTAAGTAACTTGCACACCTTCCCGCTGCTCCCACTGTCTATGAATCCCTCCGGCTGATCCATATAAACGCACTCTTCTAAACTTCCATTTAGAAAATCCATTTTAACGTCTATCTGCCAGATATCATAGTCATGGTAGACAGCAATGGCAAGTAAGATCCGAATAGATTTCAATATAACCACTGAAGAAAATGTTTCATCATAGTCCACTCCTGGTCTTTGACGAAAACCTTTTGCAACAAGCCTATCCTTATAGGTTTCCACCTGTCCATCTATACCAATCTTCTTTTTGAAGACCCGCTTGCATCCAACGGGTTTTACCCCAGGAGGAACAACATCCAAAGTCCAAACTTTGTTGGTGTACATGGACTTCATTTCGATTTCATAGCATCCGGCCATTTATTAGAGTCCCTACTGGTAATGGCCTGCTTAAAACTAGTAGGATCATTTTCTTCCAAGATGCAATCCTCTCTATCCTTATCTATGAGAAAACTGTGGTATCTCTCGAGCAGATAAGAAAACCTATTAGATCTGCGGAGTGGCTGAGGTTCGTCTAGGATTATTGAATCCTGTGGTTCCACAAAATCTTTAGTCATTATTTATGTATCTGGAATTTCTTACAGTTCTACCATGACCCCACAGGTTTCTTTTGCAAGAAACTGCCATTCCAGAAAAGTGACATTCGTAAAGACAACAATCTTGTGTTCCTCTGCATGGTAGAAAAGATATCTTCGCGAATGTTTAGAATATCCCACAAATTTACACAACACTGAAAATGTCTCGAGTTTTTCCAGATTGTGCTTTTTAACATAAGCCGGACACCCCCATATCTTAATGAATTTAAGACATGGTTTCTTACCACTGCATACTTCATATGAAGTAGTGGGCACAGATTTGGACGGAACTTGATTTAATAGATATGCAGCTGTATCTAGTGAATGTCCCCAGAATGAAAGAGGCAACTCAGCATTGCTCATCATGGAGCAAACCATATCCAATAGGGTACGGTTCCTTCGCTCCGATACACCGTTGTGGTGTAGTGTATACGGAGGAGTAAGCTGAGAGAGAATACCATTCTCTTTTAGAAAGTCCCTGAATTCAATACTCAAGCACTCCCCTCTTCGATCAGATTGAAGGATCTTGATATTTTTTCTTGTCTGATTCTCTACTTCGCTTTTATATTCTTTGAATTTCTCAAAAGCTTCAGATTTGTGTTTCATGAGAAATATATATCCGAACCTAGTGAGATCATCAGTGAATGTAATGAAGTACGAGAACCCACCCCTCGCATGTATAGACATCGGACCACAGACATCACTGTGTACGAGTCCCAAGAGCTCTGTAGCTCCTTCTCCGTGTCCGATGAATGGAGATTTGGTCATCTTTCTTTTGAGACAAGACTGACAAGTTTAATAAGATGAAAATTCGAACGGATTCAGATATCCAACTTTATGCAACTTACTTAGTCTTTTCTCACCGATATGACCAAGTCTACAATACCACAAGTTGGCTTCGTTCGTATCTGAACTCTTCCTCTTGCGTGTGTTTTGTACATTAAAAACCATGTTTTGATTGAGAACGTAGATACCATTATATAGTGTACCTTCTGCAACCAATACTTGATTAAGATAAATGTTCATGATATTTCTATCTAGAACAAAGTTATATCCATCTTTATCAAGTAAAGAAACTGATATTATGTTGTAAAGCATGGAAGGTACACAATAACAATTGTTCAAAATCATAGTATTGCCGCTTGGCAATACTAGGTGATATTCACCGACGGCAGCATCATCAACTTGTGCTCCGTTCCCTACTCTGAGGGACATATCATCCGGTCCAACCATTCTACTTTTTCTCAGTTCTTGTAATAAATTACAGATATGAGATCCTGACCCGGTATCTAGTACACAGGAGGTAGGGTTGACCGAAAAACAGTTTTCAATAACAAATATACCCGAAGAAGATGCATTAGAATGTTTCTCCTTCAATGGGGTCATATGGAATTCTTTACAGTCCTCTTTCCCTTGCCCATACTCGTGACAGTTGTCACAAGTTAGAGCCGAACTAACGTTCCCCAACCTATTGTAATAAGCTGGTTCGGTCAAGTCAAACATTTTATTATCTTGATTAGGGCGTGACATGGTTGCTACCTTGAGAGAGAGAAAAGAAACACTCAGCGTACGCTCTTGCAAGATCAGATTGGTTATTAATTTATCTAATCAGGATGGCTTCCCTGTTTCCTCGAATTCTTCTCCAAACCTTAAAAGGAGAACTAGTCGGGATCATTAACACCTTACAAGTTCGCTAACCGTTCAGCCAGGTAGGTGTTGGTACTCCGAGGGAGGTTCACCGTGCTCTCGCATGGACCTAATTAAAATAAACCTCATTTCTGTAGAGGTGTAGCCATGTTAACACCTTTCTAGACACCTAATAGGTCAGCTAATTGTGAAATATCTCCCAAGAGTAATCCTAACCATCAATGGGATCAGGACCCAACTATCAACGCGTGATAACTTAAATGGAAGCCACTCTAGTTACCACACTCCAGAAGGTATGCAACACTAGCAAGTTTCCTGTATATTTGAAACTCCTAATGTGGTTTTTTCCCTTAGAAACCAAGTGACATTGACTAAAGATCAAAATGTCAAAACGTCCTAGTCAAGTTCTACCCGTCATTTTCTTGATTGCATTAGACCTACCCGTACGGGCCTTGACTAAAGATCAAAATGATCGCACGACCGTCCTAACCAATCGCATTAACATGCAATAGAAAAGAATTACATATCTATCGAACACTACGTCTCGACTAAAGATCGAAATGCAAAGGACGAATACTAAACACTACTAATCTGAAATGACGGAGGGCTATGGTTGGGTTTTGGCAAAAAACCCTTTAACGTAATGAATTAGATATCGTTGAAGGAACCGGGTAGTTTTGTAAAGGAGTGGTTTAGGCTCCGCTTTTGAAAACTAATGGTTTTAAAGAAAACCGAGTAATTTATAGTAATATAAACTTTTGCTCAAGATGTCACTCCCCATTAAGAGATCTAGGCTCTTGCCTCCTCGAATGAGGTGCTGGATATGTTAGTGTATATGCCCTAGAGGCCATTACTGTATCATACTAGTTTGTATATTATTAAATTGAAGCTTGGGATATTCAAAGTTGTACAATCTTGCTCAAAATAGTAGTATGCTACTTGGTTTGTTTCTACTTTAATGTGTACATGAGTTTCTTTTAGTATATCACCTATACACATTAGTGGAGCCCTTAGGATCTTTGCTTGATTACCAGCGTTGTGATGGCAGTCACACTCGTGGGGGCTGGGTAATCCACAAGCACATCTTTATGCAGGTCCCTAGTCGTAGGACTATCGAGACAGGGCATCGATACTCCGGAGTAGACTAGCGTATGCGCTTCTCATCCCAGCAAGGGAGACGGTCTGTCCCACAGCCATCAGTACGTCGTACTTGAGATAGTATGCGGGTGCTCGTTAGGTTACGAGTACACTGGACAGGACTCGTTGGGAACTGTTGGTTGGTACTATACCTATCGTCAGTTATCAGTTCCCAGGTGACATGAGTACAGCTTAGTCCGCTGACTTGACACTGTCACTTCGCCTCGAGTGTGTTCCCACTGTACTTTGATTACTACCCTACCACGGCTCAAAGGAGTCGTGCAAACGGGTAGTAGTTGGGTGCAGTCCTGAAGCACTTGGAGGCAGTGACGGTTAGACAGGATTCGTCTCTCCCGGTATTGGGGGTTGATATCGCGCTGTGTCTAGGAGAGCCATTACACAAAGCCCCTGGCCAGGGCAAGCGAGTTATACTGGTAGGTTTCCAGTGTTATCTCAGGGTGTTCTAGGCTACACTCCGACACGACTTGTACCGCTACTAGGGGACTGACGTTTACCGCCCCCTAGGCCCGCCATGCGATATTCTCAGACGAACAGACCAGACTGTACGGAGACTGTCACATTCAGGCTCAGTAGGAGTTCAGATGGGTTTCACCTCGTCCGTCTTCTTATCGGCATCTACCTGGGGGCCGTTACGCGCAGATAGTGCCGCTTGCGGTCTGTGGTTAAACCCATTGCCAGCGTAGTGTCGAGTCGTTAGAGTCCCACACAGAGAGCTATTCGCATTTAGGCAAAAGAGTAGAAGTCGCTTGGTTTTGCGACAGGGTTCGGTCACATCCGTGCACATGTACACGTTTAGTGTCCGGGCAGTTATCACTAGCGGGCTTTGGTTTAAGCCAGATCCTAGTGTACGTTTTGGGATTGGTTTTATCTCGTTTGTATTCATGTTCCTCGGAACGCGGATGCGGGTGTGTATGCACGGTTGACAGAGACAGAGGCAGAAGATTCTCATTAGGGTTGTTGACTGTTGACTTTTGCTAAACCCTAATGAGAATAAGAAATATGATTAATGATAATATTAATTAAGTATTATTATACCATAGTTGGGTTGAAAGGTTGACTTTGTTGACTTGTTGACTTAGTTGACCGGTTGACTAGGTTGGACTTGTTGACCATCATCATGACAATGTCTATCATTTCTTGCCATTGACCTTTGCTTGCTTCTTTGTTCACAAATTGCATTTAATGCATGAAATGATATTTCCATTTGATATGATAACAACCATCACATAATACTCAATTATTATTATTTGTTATGTTTATTTTGGATTATGAGAGCAAGGGTGGGAAAAGTCTTACTCATTCTATCATTCTCATTCTCTCTCATCCTCAAGCTCTCCCTCTTCCTCTTGCTCTCTCTAGCTCAAGGAAACTCCCTCTCATGAGTTGAGAACCATTTCCTTAGAGATAAAACCCAAAACACTTCTCTACTCATCCTAGTATACAAGGTCTAGCAAACTAAGTGTTCTAGTTTCCTCTAGATTGAGGTTGGAGCCAAAGGTAGAAGCTTTCAGGTGGATCCATCTTCGGCACAAGGAGACGACGAGGAGAGAACCATCCGACCACCACAAGGAGTCGAAGAGAAGAAGTTCAAGTTAAGGTATAACCCCCTAACCGAGTAGGTAAAACTCCTAGTTAGGTTGTTAGATAGTTGTTTAACAAAGATCCGTATTTTGAGTCCATGTTACCCCTAAAGAAAAATCGTTTTTCACCATTTCCGCAACCCCAAAGAACCGGGGATGGGTAACGTGGACTTACAGTGGTATCAGAGCCAGGTTAAACACTATCTAACATGTTAGCAAAGTAACTAGAAGTTCGATCGGAGAAAAAGTCACAAAATACGCCCGTAATATCAACTTTATGTCGATTTTGTTTTCTGTTCAAAAATTAATAAATCATACACTAAAAATAGGCTCAGGGTTTTTAAAGCACACCCAAGAAAAATGGTCCAGCGACTCGGTCAAAGCACCGCGGAACCGCGGCAGGAGCATGCTCCCGCCGCGGATCCGCGGCCGAGTTGACTCAGCCGTGGGCAATTTTTCCTGCAGTGTGTTCAGTGGGGTGTTTTGGGATTTTTACAATATGTTTTTTCTGCCCAGATTTTCCAGAAAACAAATTTGTGTTTTGGGGTGGTTAAAAATCCGTACTTTGATCAAACTTTTAAAGACTTAAGCTAACGGGTTATATCTGTGATGTGATATATGTATTGAACGTCTGCTAATCTCTATACGTCGATTAGTGGGGGTTATACAAATCTGTGATCTGTAATGTTGATGGTATGTGTATATGAATTCATTGGATTGTCGCGGATGAATAGCCGGGGGGTTGTGAGATGAGATTTTTCTTTTTCTTTCAATTCATGTAATTTGTAATTGATGTAATATTATTTATATGGCCGCACAACTGGGATGGGGTTGTAGCCGTCATTGTATAATTTCTTGTACTGTTTTTGCTCCTAGGATAGACCTAAGGTGGGGTGCACAAACTACTGGGTACCTCGAAGTGCCGAGTGGCCTATTCACGGTGTTGAGGGAGGTTGCTTCGCTTCGGATACTTGACGGGTAGTTTGCCGCACCCGTAGGGGTCTAGGGTGGGGTCTTGGCTATTCATCGGGACCGTGTAATCCGCTCTTCGTTACAGGCTCGTACGGAATGTGGATTCCTAGTATATCCAATGTGTTCATCTGTAATCTGGAATGGCTATCATTGCATGTGACGAATGTACATATCTATATATGATATCTATTTAAGCGTTGCTTATGTTTTGCATCCGCGCTAGTCCAGCCCCCGCTCTGTTGTTAGTTAAGTAACCTAACGGGTAATGACGGGGCCCCGTGGCGAATGCGGATGCATAAGCGCACGTCATATTTTCGTTGTTTTCTGCAATGGTAGGATTAAATGATGGGACGCATTAAATTAATGCAAGAAAATAAACCAAAGTAGAGTCGTTGGAACACTTTCAAAACCACTCGGTTTCTTTTCAAAAACAACTTTTAAACGCGGAGCTTAAGCCACTCCTTTTGAAAGCTATCTCGTTCCATCGATTATATCAAGTTCACTACGTTCACGGTTTCGCCAAAACCATTCGTAGCCCTCCGTCGTTTCACATGGATAGTCAATAGTATTCAAGCTATGTTTGTTGGCCAAAGTCAAGGCATAGTGATTGGTAGCTATTGGGTATTCATGTGCAGCATAGATAGATGTGTTGGTTTGGGACAGTCGTACTGCCTTGTTGGCCAAAGTCAAGGGTAGGTACGGATGGGTTCAAATTAACCTGGAGAATGACGGGTAGAACTTGACATGTGACTTATGATTTATTGGCCAAAGTCAAGGTCATAAGTGCATGGGGCAAAAATCCACATCGGGAGTTTCAAAAGAAACTGAAACTTGCTAGCGCTGCATACCATTTGGAGTGTGATGATTCTGGTAAGATTCCTTCAGTTTTGTCACGCGATGATATTTGGATCCCGATCCTACTGTGAGTATATGTACTCCTTCGGAACTTTCTCACTTAACGATCAATGCTATAAACCAAGTAGGTGTCTAGAAAGGTGTTAGCGGGGCTACGCCCATAGGGAAAAGAGGTTATTTAATTGAGGAACTTCGCGAAAGCGTTGGAAAACCTCCCTCGAAGTACCAACACTGGCCTGGCTGAACGGTTAAGCAAGTATTGTACGGTGAGATTGATCCCGACTAGTTCTTCCTTTTTGGTTTGAGGAGGGATTCGAGAGACAGTGGGAGCCATCCTGTTTAGACAAACTAAAAACCACTCTAAACTTGCAAGAGCATCATGCTAAAGTGTTTCTTCTCTCTCTCCTAATTGCAGCGACCAAACATCATGACTGGACTTAAGTTACTACTAGATAAAAACATACTGACAGGGCGAAACTACAATGATTGGCTCAGGAATGTCAAAATGGCAATCACTTATGACAAGTTGGGGTATCTACTTACCACCAAAGCTCCCCCTGTCCCAGGTCCCAAAACCAGCGCCGCGGATAAGGAAATCCGTAAGACCTGGGAAATCGACTGTGCGAAGGCCAAGTGCCTCATGCTTGCCTCTATGGACAATGAACATCAGAGGAGGCACGAGAATATGGACCTTGAATCCATATTTCTCCATACAAAAGAACTGTATGGAGAGCAATCCCGTATCGCCAGATACGAAGTCTCGAAAAAGCTGTTTTCGGCGAGATTGGTCGTCGGATCATCGGTAGCGGAACACGTGCTTAAGATGATTGGCTTCATTGCGGAGCTCGCGGACCATGGGACCACGTTAGAGAACGAGCTCTACACGGACTTGATTCTCCAGTCCCTTCCTTCCACTTACGCCCAGTTTATCCT
Source organism: Agapanthus africanus (assembly GCA_030015575.1). Taxonomy (NCBI): domain Eukaryota; kingdom Viridiplantae; phylum Streptophyta; class Magnoliopsida; order Asparagales; family Amaryllidaceae; genus Agapanthus; species Agapanthus africanus. Next base: position 285,834,495 of record JASDDO010000019.1, read on the forward strand.
GAACTTCAACTTGCAAGAAAAAGAAGTTGAACTTTCAGAACTCCTCAACATGCTGAGGAGTGCAGAGGGCACCCTACAGAAAGGTAGGGAAATATCCACTTTGTTTGTAGGAGGATCTTCCTCTTCTAGGTCCAAGGCGAAAGCCAAGGGAAAGAAGAAGAAAACCCCCACCAAACCAAGGAGCGATGTTAGTAAAGTAGATACGAAGGGAAAGGCAAAGGCAACAAAGGTAGCGGGAAAGCTTGTGGGGAAGGAAGAGTGCTTTTATTATCACAAGAGTGGACACTGGAAAAGGGATTGCAGGGCTTGGAAAGCCAGAAACCAGGACCCGAAGCAAGTTGCGGTTTCGGCTTCAGGTGTGTATGTTATTGAAAATTGTCTATCAATAAACTCTACTTCCTGGGTATTGGATACCGGATCAGGATCTCATATCTGTAATTCTTTGCAGGCACTGAGAAAGCGTAGGGTTTTGAAGGCAGGTGATATGACCCTCAGAGTTGCAAACGGAGCTGGCATGGATGCGGAGTCCGTGGGGGATTATCACCTGGGATTATCATATGGACAGGTTTTGGTTTGGCGTAATTGTTATTTTGTACCCAATGCAACCTGTAATATCATATCTGTATCTTTATTATCTAAAGAAGGTTATGAATTTGCATTTGTAAGCAATGTTGTGAACATTCGCCTTAATCAAGTTTTGATTGGGTCGGGTACATTAAACAATGGTATATACGTATTAAACCAACCACAGATTTTTCAATGTCCAGAATATACACAAAAGAAAGTCTCCGGAAACAAATCAGGCTTTCTTATGGTATTGTAGACTGGGTCACATCAATGAGAGAAGGTTGACGAAGTTATATACAGAAGGATATTTGGATCCGTTCGAATATCAATCATATGCAACTTGTCAATCCTGTCTCAAAGGAAAGATGACAAAGACTCCGTTCACTGGACACGGAGTAAAAGCGAGCGAGCTCTTGGGACTCGTACACAGCGACGTGTGCGGTCCAATGTCTACGCATGCGCGAAGCGGTTATTCTTACTTCATTACTTTTACGGATGACTTTTCAAGGTACGGATATGTCTTCTTAATGAAACATAAATCCGAAGCCTTTGGAAAATTCCAGGAATATAAGAATGAAGTAGAAAAACAAACTGGAAAAAGTATCAAGACACTGAGATCTGATCGAGGTGGTGAATACTTGAGTGCCGAGTTCCTGGATTACCTAAAAGAGAATGGAATTCTCTCTCAGCTTACTCCTCCATACACTCCACAACATAACGGTGTATCGGAGAGACGGAACCGGACCCTATTGGATATAGTACGTTCCATGATGAGTAACGCTGAGTTACCGCGATCATTCTGGGGATATGCACTAGAATCAGCTGCATACCTTTTGAACCGAGTTCCAACTAAGACTATGCCTACCACACCATATCAGATGTGGTGTGGGAAGAAACCCTATCTTAAGCACATTATGACATGGGGATGTCCAGCTTTTGTCAAAAAGCAGCATGCGGACAAACTCGAGGCACGCTCAGTACAGTGCAAGTTTGTGGGATATCCAAAGAACTCCAAGGGATATTTCTTCTATTGCGAAGAGGAACAAAAGGTTTTTGTTTCTCGTCATGCCCACTTCTTGGAAACTGAGTTTTTGGAAAATCAGATAATTGGGAGCGCAATAGAACTGGAAGAAATTCCAGAACCACGAGCTATTACTGAAAGCTTAGTAGAACCAGAGGGTTCGAAAGATCAGGACATTCCTGCACCGCTCCGCAGGAGTAGTAGGCAGTCTTATCCGCCCGAGAGATACTATGGTTTTCTCATAGACGGGGATAGAGAGGATTGCATCATTGATAGTGATGAGCCGACTAGCTTCCAGCAGGCCATTCAGAGCGTTGAGTCGGTAAAATGGCTGGATGCAATGCGGACCGAAATGGAGTCCATGTACACCAACAAAGTATGGACGTTGGACGTTGCTCCAGATGGGGTAAAACCCGTAGGAAGCAAGTGGATCTTCAAAAGGAAGATTGGTGTAGATGGACAGGTTGAGACCTATAAGGCTAGACTTGTTGCAAAGGGTTTTTGTCAAAGACCTGGTTTGGACTATGACGAAACCTTTTCTCCAGTGGCTATACTAAAATCCATTCGGATCGTTCTTGCCATTGCTGCCTTCCACGATTATGAGATTTGGCAGATGGACGTAAAGACCGCTTTTCTAAATGGAAATTTAGAGGAGTGTGTCTATATGGACCAGCCAGAGGGTTTCATTCAGAGTGGGAGTAGCGGAAAGGTGTGCAAGTTGCTTAATTCCATTTATGGACTAAAGCAGGCGTCGCGGAGTTGGAACATCTGTTTTGATGAGACGGTCAAAGAATTTGGCTTTATCAAAAATCCAGATGAACCATGCATCTATAGTAGATTTGTAGCAAGAACTGTCGTATTCCTCGTTTTATACGTAGATGACATTCTCTTAATAGGAAATGACATTCATATGCTACAATCTATCAAAAGGTTCTTGTCACAAAGGTTCTCCATGAAAGACCTGAGTGATGCCTCTTACATTCTGGGGATCCGGATCTATCGTGACAGATCCAAGAGGATATTAGGACTTTCACAGTCCAGGTACATCGACACCATACTGAAAAGATTCAGTATGGAAGATTCCAAGCGCGGTAATCTACCGGCTTGTCATGGGATCACCCTCTCCAAAGAGATGTCTCCCAAGACTGATTTGGAAAGGGATCGCATGTCTATTATACCCTACGCTTCTGCGGTAGGCTCTATAATGTATGCGATGTTGTGTACCAGACCAGATGTAGCTTATGCACTAAGTGTAGTAAGTCGGAATCAGTCAAACCCTGGGGAGAAGCACTGGATAGCGGTAAAGAACAATCTCAAGTACCTGAGAAGGACTAAGGAGATGTTCTTGGTGTATGGCGGAAAAGACCTCCAGATCGAGGCCTTTGCTGACTCCAGCTTCCAGAGTGACAAGGATGATTCCAAGTCCATGTCGGGTTATGTCTTTACCCTCAATGGAGGGGCGGTGTGTTGGAAGAGTTCCAAACAGGAAACCGTTGCTGACTCGACGATGGAAGTGGAATATATCGCTGCTGCAGATGCCGCAAAAGAAGCCGTCTGGATAAGGAAGTTCTTGACAGAACTTCAGGTGGTTCCGTCCATTGTTGATCCAATACCTCTGTATTGCGACAACAACGGGGCTATAGCTTTAGCGAAGGAACCCAGGTCCCATCAGAAGTCCAGACACATCTTGAGGCGGTATCACCTGATCAGGGAGATCGTGGGTCGCCAGGGGATCGAGGTTCGGAGAGTTGCTACGGAAGATAACACTGTTGATCCATTCACGAAGGCCTTACCCCAGACTCAGTTCGAGCGGCTGATCGAGATGATAGGTCTTCGATACGCCAGTACATGGCCTTAGTGCAAGTGGGAGATTGTTGGTGTATATGCCCTAGAGGCCATTACTGTATCATACTAGTTTGTATATTACTTAATGGAAGCTTGTGATATTCACAGTTGTATAGACAATCTTGCTCAAAATAGTAGTATGCTACTTGGTTTGTTTCTACTTTAATGTGTACATGTGTTTCTTTTAGTATATCACCTAGACACATTAGTGGAGCCCTTAGGATCTTTGCTTGATTACCAGCGTTGTGATGGCAGTCACACTCGTGGGGGCTGGGCAATCCACAAGCACATCCTTATGCAGGTCCCTAGTTGTAGGACTATTGAGACAGGGCATCGATACTCCGGAGTAGACTAGCGTATACGCTTCTTATCCCAGCAAGGGAGACGGTCTGTCCCACAGCCGTCAGTATATCGTACTTGAGATAGTATGCGGTTACGAGTATACTGGACAGGACTCGTCGGGAACTGTTGGTTGGTACTATACCTATCGTCAATTATTAGTTCCCAGGTGACATGAGTACAGCTTAGTCCGCTGACTTGACATTGTCACTTCGCCTCGAGTGTGTTCCCACTGTACTTTGATTACTACCCTACCACGGCTGAAAGGAGTCATGTAAACAGGTAGTAGTTGGGTGCAGTCCCGAAGCACTTAGAGGCAGTGATGGTTAGACAGGATTTGTCTCTCCCGGTATTGGGGGTTGATATCGCGCTGTGTTTAGGAGAGCCATTACACAAAGTCCCAGGTTAGGGCAAGCGAGATATACTGGTAGGTTTCCAGTGTTATCTCAGGGTGTTCTGGGCTACACTCCGACACGACTTGTACCGCTATTAGGGGACTGACGTTTACCGACCCCTAGGCCTGCCATGCGATATTCTCAGACGAACAGACCGGACTGTACGGAAACTGTCACATTCAGGCTCAGTAGGAGTTCAGATGGGTTTCACCTCGTCCGTCTTCTTATCAGCATCTACCTGGGGGCCGTTACGCACAGCTAGTGCCGCTTGCGGTCTGTGGTTAAACCCACTGCCAGCGTAGTGTCGAGTCTTTAGAGTCCCACACAGAGAGCTATTCGCATTTAGGCAAAAGAGTAGAAGTCGCTTGGTTTTGCGACAGGGTTCGGTCACATCCGTGCACTTGTGCACGTTTAGTGTCCGGGCAGTTATCACTAGCGGGCTTTGGTTTAAGCCAGATCCTAGTGTACGTTTTGGGATTGGTTTTATCTCGTTTGTATTCGTGTTCCTCGGAACGCGGATGCGGGTGTGTATGCACGGTTGACAGAGACAGAGGCAGAGGATTCTCATTAGGGTTGTTGACTGTTGACTTTTGCTAAACCCTAATGAGAATAAGAAATATGATTAATGATAATATTAATTAAGTATTATTGTGCCATAGATGGGTTGAAAGGTTGACTTTGTTGACTTGTTGACTTAGTTGACCAGTTGACTAGGTTGGACTTGTTGACCATCATCATGACAATGGCTATCATTTCTTGCCATTGACCTTTGCTTGCTTCTTTGTTCACAAATTGCATTTAATGCATGAAATGATATTGCCATTTGATATGATAACAACCATCACATAATACTCAATTATTATTATTTGTTATGATTATTTTGGATATGAGAGCAAGGGTGGGAAAAGTCTTACTCATTCTATCATTCTCATTCTCTCTCATCCTCAAGCTCTCCCTCTTCCTCTTACTCTCTCTAGCTCAAGGAAACTCCTTCTCATGAGTTGAGAACCATTTCCTTAGAGATAAAACCCAAAACACTTCTCTACTCATCCTAGTATACAAGGTCTAGCAAACCAAGTGTTCTAGTTTCCTCTAGATTGAGGTTGGAGCCAAAGGTAGAAGCTTTCAGGTGGATCCATCTTCGGCACAAGGAGACGACGAGGAGAAAACCATCCGACCACCACAAGGAGTCGAAGAGAAGGAGTTCAAGTTAAGGTATAACCCCCTAACCGAGTAGGTAAAACTCCTAGTTATGATGTTAGATAGTTGTTTAACAAAGATCCGTATTTTGAGTCCATGTTACCCCCAAAGAAAAATTGTTTTTCACCATTTCCGCAACCCCAAAGAACCGGGGACGGGTAATGTGGACTTACAGGATATTCCTAACCGAATACCACTTTGCAATGCGAAAGAATATGATGGTAGTTTTTCGAAAAATTGTTCCAACAATATCTTTTAGGTTTCTTTTTCCTTACATTAATTAAAATTAACGCGGTCCCATCAATTAAATTCTATCACACCAGAAAAGAACGAAAATAAAATGTACGTATATGCCATCCACATTCGTCATGGGGCCTCATCATGTACCGTTAGGTTACTTAACTAACGACAGAGCGGGGGCAGGACTAGCGCGGATGCAAAATATATACAACATCTACTAGCATATATAAATATAAATATAAATATATATATATAACCATTCGTCCCAGACATAATATATAAGCAACATCACATAACAGCAATTAGAAATTTGGAATAATGGATAATCTAGGAGCCCCGGATTTCATTTGAGCCGTAAATGAAACTCGACATTCCCCGGTCGTGTAGATAGCCCGTGCAATGAAGAACCTAGACCCCCTACGAGTGTGGTAAGTTACCCGCCAATCCTGAAAGTGAGGCAACCCCAATCAACAAAGTGAATGAGCCACCCAGTACTTTACGGAATCCGATAACTTGAGCACCTCTCCATAGGTCATCTTATACCCCCTAAGAGTTCGGCGAACAGCCCGCCAATTCTAGAGTAAGCCTCCCCACCGTGTAAACGTCATGAGATGCGGGCCTGTTGCCCCCTAGAACCCGTCTATTCGAGCACTCCTCCGCGGGTTAATCCTAGAACAGAAAAGAAAAAATACACACACACACAAACGATGACATCGACCTCAACCCGGCCGTGCCCTAATAAGGAATATACAAACTGGCAGAGATGGCAGTCCACATGTCGGATGCTCGCCCCACAATAATAAATATACAAATGAATCTAAACTATACAACTACCATTGCAGTAGGGGCTATCCAACACGACAATCCGAATAAACCATCACAGCTATAAACATCACAGCAGCATAAGCAAGTATGAGCAACCCCGTCAAATTAAATATAACAAATAGAAGACGTTTGAAAACACATACACCACATCACAGAAATCAACAATACAAAATTTTCAAGTTCTAAACTTTCCAAATTGTCCCAAAGCAAAGATAACACTAAGTGAAATCTGGGGCAAATCAAACAAGACTAGAAATCCCAATTTCCAAAACCAAACACACTGGATGAAAATGAGGACCAGGGGACATCATAAAACCACTGGGGGCGGGGATTTCAAGGATTTGGGCAGTTTTTGTAAGATGGATTTGCCTCATTTTCATCGTCTGTTATATACATATCAAGAGTAAGCCTCTCACTTGTTTAAAAAAATTTCAGAGACCAAAAAATTTCTTGGATGGAGAGTGGGTTTTGAATCTCGGAATTTTTCGGTTTTGAAACTAAAGTATCGTCTACTATTAGTTTCTAATGTTTGGATGGCTCTAATACCATGTTGGGGTTCTTAGAGTCCTGGCCGCCAACCATGGCCATTACGGAACGAAAAACTTTGACTTTTAAAAAACTGGCATTAGAAAACGCTCCATAAAATCTAATCAAACATTGAAACTAGCAATCTAAAAGAATCTAGCTACTGTGATAGTGAGTTATACCGATAGATCCGTGTCCTTCGGTTCTTCACTCCTCTTCCTTAGCTCCATGAGCTCTCCTAGATCAACCTTGCTTGATAGCCTTTTTGATCCTAGATGATCCACCCGAGAGTTTGTAATCCAAGCTTAACTTTAATGAAGCAACTTAGTAACGCTAATCTAGATTACTAAGAAGATGTAGTGAGTTTTCTAATCTATTTCTATCTCTCTTCCTTCCTTAATTCTTAACTCATGAGATGGTAGGGAGGAATATGAAAAACGAGGAGAAACTCAAGAGAGTCTAGTGAGGAGGGAGAAGCTCATGGTGAGAATGAGAAAAAAATCTTGTGTGAAAAATCATGAAGCATGGTTTTGTAAAAACCGTTTTTCAATAAAAAAAATAACACAACCATGCTTAAATAGTTTGCAAAAATGAATTTACAATTCATTTGTCAATATTATTTAAGCATGGTTCACACTATTCTCTCCTTTACAACTCATTTTCTATTTTACATCTCATTTTCCATTTTACGAATAAAATAGAAAATACATGATGAGGTGTCCTCCTTCTAAAATATCTTTCCGTATAAATACGGAATAAATTCTACCGTATATACATACCCGTATTCGTATCAAAATACGAACACCCTAAGAGATAGAATAATACACAGAACATAATACTAGAATATACATATCGAAATGTGTATATGTAAATTATTAAATCAATACCTGATTTAATAATCCGGCTTAATCCTAAGCCGGCTAGTATAATCAACCATCCGATCGAAAGCCAAGATTACACTAGAATATACATATCGAAATATGTATATGTAAATTATTAAATCAATACCTGATTTAATAATCCGGCTTAATTCTAAGCCGGCTAGTATTATCATTCGATCGGAACCCTGCACATATTGAAATAAGGCTATTATATCATTTCGCCTGAATCAAGAAAACCCTCTGTGTGGGTCTCTAAAGACTCGACAGTACGCCGGCAGTGGGTTTAACCACAAGCATGTCAGCGGCACTAACTGTACGTAACGGCTACCCAGGTACCTGTCGAAAAGGAAGGCCGACGAGCAAGCTCATCCGAATCCCTACTGAGCCTATCCGTGACAATCTCCGTATAGTCCGGTCTTTTCGTCTAATAGTATCGCATACCGAGTCTAGGGGGTAGTAAACATCAGACCCCCTACTGACCTAATAAATCGTGTCGATATGGCTCAGGACCAATCCGAGAAACTACTGATCTAACCATCAGTATATCTCAACTGCCTTGGCCAAGGTCTTATGGTTCTAGCGAACCGGACACAGTGCGATATCGACTCCCAATACCTGGTGAGATGAATCCCTGACAATCACTCACTACCTCCATGTAGCTCGGGACTGTATCCAACCAAAACCTGTTTGCACGACTCAGTAAAGCTGTGGTAGGATAGTGAACAAAGTACATTGAGAACTCACACGAGACAAATGATGATCTCAGGTCTAAAGACTAACCTGTACTCATGTCACCTGAGAACCGCTATCTAACGATAGGTATAATATCATCTAGAGGTTCTCAGTGAGTCCGTCCAATGTACTCACCCCCAGTAAACACCTTTATACAATCACATCAATGGCTATGGGACCAACCACCGCCCTTGTCTTGGTCAAGAAACGTATACACAAGTCTACTCCGGAATATCGATGCCCGGTCTCGATACTCTTGTAACTCGGGACCTTTAAGGATATGCTTATGGACTACCCAGCTCTCACAAGTATGATCGGCATCATAACTCTGGTAGTCAAGCAAAATTCTACGGACTTTATCAACATGTATTTGCCATATGTGATATCGAGTATAACATATGCACATGTTAAGATAAAGTCAAATCATAATAGTATACTACTGTATCGAGTCTTTATCAACATGTATAAGCAACATAAAGCAGTAAGAAAAACAAATACACATGTTCAGATAAAGACAACTCAAATAGTATCCTATACAATTGAGCAAGATTGTCATGTACATACATATCCTTAGTATCATATACACTATAGGCCTCTAGGACATACATATCCAACAGGTTTATGAGATAAACTAATCCTATTATCAAAATCTACATCCATTAAACCATTTAGAGTAATAAACTAGGTGTTTTACTTACCACACTTTTGAGGTTAGAGCTTGAACTATAAACTCAAGGGTGGATCGTCTTCGATACAAGGAAGCCGACGACCAAGCTCGATCCCGACGGACGAGGAGCTTAAGAATATGATAAGAAGACCTGAAGGACTTGAGCACAAAGGTATAAATCACTTTCATAGTAGATTAGAAGCTCTGTAAGTTTTGCTAGTTAGAGCTTATGGTAGTGTTTGGAGATTAATCGATGTTGCCCGCTTAAAATTGTTTTTTGTAACTTCCATCTCTTTACAAACCCTATAGAGTGTGCGACATCAACTTACAATATACTTCACCATCTAACAACAACAAACCCCTCTACTTCATCATCTAACCTCTACCGATTTAAATTTGGATTACTTAATTTCTAGATACAATGGAACTTGAGTTTGTTTTGTATTTACTGTAATTTACTGATTTTTTTTTAATTTGCTGGCAATTTGTAAATTTACTGTAATTTACTATAATTTTTTTCAAATAAAACCCTTTCACAATATCATGATTTGTAAAATATCGTTACCCAACAAATTTTAATTTAAACGTACCTTGAATCGACGGCAGAATCAAAGACGGGAGCGACGAGCGGAAGCTGTGGAGAGAGGCGTGGAGGAGGAAGGCTGCGGAGAGAGAGAAGCGTGGGGGGCTACGGAGGAGGAGTTTCGGCGAGGGGGTCTGCGGCGAGAGGATTTACGGGCAAAACGAGATCACCGGAGGGTGGAAGGTGAGAGGCGAGAGAAAGGGGAGCCGGGCGTGGAGGGGGGCACGGAGGAGGTTGTCGGAGGGGGCCGACGAGTGGGATCGTGGGCTAGGCCGTAGCAAGGATTTTGAAGAAAGAGAAGAGGCTGGGAAGAATGAAATTGGGGTTCGATCAGGGCTTCAATCGTATATAAAGTAGTAGGTGGGCCTAAATGAAAATGCTACTGTCAGTGGCATTTTTCTCGAAATGAAAACGCTACTGACGTTAGTATTTTCATTTGGTTTAATTTACCCCAATCCGAGACTCTCCCCCCAGCCCACACCGAGACTTCTGGATAAGCTGATTTAAAAACGCTGCTGACAATAGCGTTTTCATTAGGAGGAAAACGTTGCTGTCAGTAGCGTTTTCATAAAAAGGAAAATGCTACTGTCAGTAGCGTTTTCCTTCCCTCACCAACTGCCATGCGAGGCCTGTTCCAAAATGGCAGTACGGAGGTCTATTTTGGGAATTAGTTTGGGGCGAGTATTATTTTGAGAAATATTTTATTTAATAGTATTATTGTGGTAAAAAATTCCAATATTTATGGAATACTGCCATAACTTCGCTTTAGTTTCACATGTACCTCATCCATTTGGTATCATAGATTTCCCACACCTCCATGGAGCAAGCACGAGTTGACATGGCTAATAGTTTCAGATGGCAGTAACAGTTGGGAGGGTGTCCATGGTTGCTTTGAAGTTGAGTGGTGCCATCTGAATAACCTTGAATTGTGAATGATGTTTTATGAAATTTACCCTAAAAAATACATTAGAAAGAAGGCGGCGAAGGGCAAACAGGTCATTTTACAGATACAGTCCAGATAAATACACATAAATTACAGTGTTATACATGCTTTGATAATACCGAACATAAGACTGTTTACAACAAGCTATGCGGCTTTGCGAGGATTCACATAGATGCACACAGCCGACGAAAAGCAGGCTCTCAACATAGTAAACCTTCAATATTTGTGCACCCGGGCCTGTTACAGTTTAGTTATGAGCATCCGTTTGATATCTGTACACTACTTGACATGACATGATACACTACTACTGACATGACTTGATACATGTGCACTACTTGACATGACTTGATACATGTAAACCACCTGACATGACCTGATGTACCACAGCTTGACTTGATACCTGATCTTGTTACTAATGCCGACAATCTTGACCTGTTGTCCCTACGGACATTTCATGTTGTCTATACAGACAAACCTGTACCTGCTTGATCCTGTATTGGCATTAGCTCCAGATTTATCAATACCTGACTTACACACATAACTTGGGGGTATGGGGAAATCAAGAATGTAGCTGAACGTAACTCAAAGGGCTATTACATCATTTTACCGTGGTCCCGTGGAGAAAGAACGGGACATAGACTCACGGTCCATTACATCATTTTACCGTGGTCCCGTGGGGAATGAACGGGGCATAGACCGATGGGTTACGATGAGGATTACATTAATTGATTTCGAATAACTTTAGAGTAGATAACCCTATAGCACAGTTCAGACTACTCACTGCACTTCACCTGTTTATATCCTGTTCACTGATCTATATTCATGTTACATTTTACTTGTTACTGATGACTTGTTACTGTTCATACTCATGCCTTCATGTCTTGCTACCCCCTGATTATGTTATTGTTGATATTATGACGTACTGACATCTAGGTTTTGCATGGCCCAGATCCTCTACCTTTGTCGCAAGCTGATCAGGAGTGTTTCCGCCGTCAGGCCGAGCAGTGAGGATCCTGTTAGTATCCAGTTAATTATTTCCTTACTTTCCAGATGTTATTGTTACTTGGATTTATTGCTTCCGCATACTATTTCTTGACTCGTTTATTCTGGCTCATGGACGTGTACTAGATAATTTATTTACTTTCCTGTTCTTGATATCTCTACAGCCGTATTGTGACTGTGGAGGGATATTTCCTATCCATAGATAGCATGGTTGGCTCTGTCACGCGTCTATCTTAGCGCACTCTGGGAAGCGGGGCGTGACAGGAGATTAAACCACTCCTTTTTGAAAAGCAATTCGGTTCCTTCGACTATATCAAGTTCATTACATTCACGGTTTTTTCCAAAACCAGTCGTAGCCCTCCGTCATTTCAGATAGATATCAACTAGTATTCATGCTATGTGTTTTGACCTTCGCTAAGGCATAGTGTTTTGTAGCTAATGGGTGCTTGTCTGTAGCATAGATAGATGCATTGATCTAGGACAAGCATACAGCTATTTTGACCTTCATCAAGAGCTTGTACGAATAAGTCTAGATTAATCTGGATAATGACGGGTTGAACTTGACTTGCGACTTATGATGTTTTGACCTTCGTCAAGGTTATAAGCGCTTGGGGCAAAAACCATATCGGAAGTTTCAAACATACAGGAAACTTGCTAGTGTTACATACCTTCTGGAGTATGCTAGTTTTGGTAGGCTTTCTTCAAAATTATCACATAATGATAGTTGGGTCCTGATCCTACTGTGAATATCAGCTACTCTTTGGGAGAGTTTTTCACTTTGCAATTTGCTAATCAAGTAGGTGTCTAGAAAGGTGTTAATGAGGCTACACCTCTGGAAAAACGCGGTTATTTAATTAGGTCCATGCGAAAGCATATGGGACCTCCCTCCGAAGTACCAACACTGGCCTGGCCGAAAGATAAGCGAACTTGTAGGGTGCGATTAATCCCGACTAATTCTTCTTTTAGGTTTTGAAGGATAATTCAAGAAAACAGTGGGAGCCATCATCTTTAGATAAACTAATAACCAATCTAAACTTGCAAGAGCATATGTTGATTGTTTCTTTTCTCTCTCTCCTAATTGCAGCGACCATGATAGGATTTAAGCTTATACTAGATAAAAATAAACCCGTTCGGCCAAATTATAAAGACTGGCTGAGGAACGTCCATATGGCCCTTACTTATGATAAGGTTGCATATGTCCTCACAGATAAAGCCCCATGTTCCAGGTCCAAAATCCTCGGTCGCGGACATTGAGATCCGTAAGACTTGGGATCTTGATTGCATGAAAACCAAGTGCCTCGTGCTGGCCTCCATATATAATAAACATCAGAGGCGGCATGAGAAAATGGACCTTACTTCCATCTTCCTCCATACCAAAAATTTATATAAAGAGCAATCTCGTATCGCAAGATACGAGATCTCGAAGAAATTGTTTCAAGGGAGATTGGCCGTCGGATCATCTATCGGGAACCATGTCCTGAAGATGATTACTCTCATTGAAGAGCTCGCGGACGTAGAAACTATGTTGGGGAATGAGTTGTATACCGACTTAATTCTACAATCCCTTATCTCAACCTATGCCTAATTCGTATTGAACTTCAATATGCAAAAGACGGAAGTTTCACTTCTCGAGCTCCTCAACATGTTGAGGGTGACAGAAGGCACCTTGAAGAAATCCAAGGAAACACCCGCTCTGTTTGTCGGGGAATCGTCTTCCATTAAATCCAAGGCTAAGGCCAACGGGAAGAAGAAGAAAGTCCTCACCAAACCGAGAGGAGATATGCAGAAGGTGCAGGAAAAGGGAAAGGAAAATATTGGGCGAGCAACCACAAAGGAAGAATGTTTCTACCGTCATAAGAAGGGGAATTGAAAGAAGGATTGTCAGGCTTTGAAAGCCAAGAATCGGGAAACGAAGCAAGTTGTGGTTTCGGTTTCAGGTGTGTTCGTGATTGAAAACCGTTTCTCTATTAACTCTACTTCCAGAGTAGTAGATACCGGATTAGGATTCACATCTGTAATTCTTTGCAGGCGCTGAGAAGCCGTTGAGTTTTGAGGAAGGGTGATATGACCCTCAGGGTTGGAAACGGAACCAGTGTGGATGCTGTTACAGTAGGAGAATATCACCTTGGATTGGCGAGTGAACATATTTTGTTGTTGCATAACTGCTTTTGTGTACTCAGTATGATGTGTAATATTATATCTGTATCTTTGTTATCTAATGAAGGATATAATTTTGCACTTGAAAGTAATGTCATAAACATTCATCTAAATCATGAAATGATTGGGTCGGGTACACTTAATAACGAAATATACGTTTTCAATCAACATCATGTTTCCAATGCCCAAAACACGCTAAAAAGAAAAACTCCATAATTAAATCAAGTTTTCTTATGGTATTGGAGACTTGGTCATATCAATGAAACACGATTAACAAAGTTACATAAAGATGGATATTTTGATCCGTTTGAATATTAATCATATACAACTTGTCAATTATATATCAAAAGAAAGACGACCAAAACTCTGTTCTCTAGACACGGAGAAAGAGACACCGAGCTCCTGGGACTCATACACAGCAACGCGTCTGGTCCAATATCTACACATGCAAGAAGTGCCTATTCCTATTTCATCACTTTTACCGATGATTTCTCAAGGTATGGACATGTATTCTTGATGAAATATAAATCCGAGACCTTTGAGAAATTCCAGAAGTATAGGAATGAAGTGGAAAACCAAACCGGCAAAAGTATCAAGATACTCCGATCTGATCGGGGTGGTTAATACTTAAGTGCCGAGTTCTTGGAATATCTAAAAGAGAATGGAATTCTCTCTCAACTTACTCCTCCATACACACCACAACATAACGGTATATTAGAAAGACGAAATCGCACCTTGTTAGATATGGTGTATTCCATGATGAGTAATGCTGAGTTACCGCTATCCTTCTAATGCAATTCACTAGAATTTGCTGCATACCTATTGAATAAAGTTCCAACCAAGTCTATACCTACCACTCCATATGAAATATAAAGTTGGAAGAAACCCTGTCTTAAGTATCTTAAAATATGGTGGTTTCCTACTTTTGTCAAAAAGATTCATCCGGACAAGCTCGAGGCACGCTCAGAATTGTGTAAGTTTGTGGGACCAAAAGAATTCTAGGGGGTATTTTTTCTATTACGCTGAGGAACAAAAGATTTGTGTTTCTCATCATGCCCGCTTTATGGAAACTCAATTTCTTGAAAAAGAAATTAGTGGAAGCACGATAGAACTGGAAGAAATTCTAGAACCATAAACTATTACTGAAAACTTAGCAGAACCTGAAGTTTCAATAGAACCGGACGTACCTACACCACTTCGCAGATCTAGTAGGCAGACTCATCCGCCTGAGAGATACTACGGTTTTCTCATAGACAGGGATCGAGAGAATTGCATCATCGATGATGATGAGCCTACTAGTTTTCAGCAAGCCATCATGAGTAGAGACTCGGTGAAGTGGCTGAATACTATGCGATACGAGATGGAATCCATGTACACCAATAAAGTATGGACTTTGGATGTTGCTCCTTCTGGGGTAAAACCCGTTGGATGCAAATGGATCTTCAAAAAGAAGATTGGTATAGATGGACAGGTAGAAACCTATAAAACTAAACTTGTTACTAAAGGTTTTCGTCAAAGACCTGGATTGGACTATGACGAAAAAATTTCACCAGTGTCTATGCTTAAATTCATTCGGATCCTACTTGCCATTGCTGCCTTCCATGACTATGACATCTGGCAGATGGATGTTAAAATCGCTTTTCTAAATGGAAGTTTAGAAGAGTGTGTTTATATGGATCAACCAGAGGGTTTCATAGATAGTGGGAGTAGCGAAAATGTGTGTAAGTTGCTTAAATCCATTTATGGATTAAAGCGGGCATCGTCGAGTTAGAACATCTGTTTTGATGAGACGGTCAAGGAATTTGACTTTATCAAAAATGTAAATGAACCTTGCGTTTATAAGGAAATTGTAGGGAGAACTGTGGTATTCTTCGTTTTATACGTAGATGACATTTTTCTAATAGGAAATGATATTCCTATGCTACAATCGGCTAATATGTTCTTATCACAGAAGTTCTCTATGAAAGACCTGGGCAATGCCTCGTACATTCTAGGGATTAAGATCTATCGTGACAGATCTAAAAGAATGTTGGGACTTTCACAGTCGAGATACATAGACACCGTACTAAAGAGGTTTAGTATGGAAGATTCCAAGCGTGGTAATTTGCCCACTTGTCATGGAATCACCCTCTCCAAAGAGATATCTCCCAAGATTGATGAGGAGAGGGCTCGTATGAGCATTGTACGCTATGCTTCGGTGGTAAGGTCGATAATGTATGCGATATTATGTACAAGACCAGATGTAGCTTACGCACTTAGCGTCGTAAGCTGGTATCAATCCAACCTAGGTGTGAAGCATTGGATAGCAGTAAAGAACATTTTTAAGTACCTGAGAAGGACTAAGGAGATGTTCTTGGTGTACGGTAATGGGGACCTCCAGATCGAGGTTTTTACCGACTCTGGCTTCCAAAGTGACAAGGATGACTCTAAATCCATCTCGGGTTATGTGTTTACCCTTAACGGAGGGGCGGTCTGTTGGAAGAGCTCCAAAAAGGATACCATAGCAGACTCGACGATGGAGGCTGAGTGCATCGCTGCTAACAATGTCGTAATAGAGGTAGTCTGGATGAGGAAGTTCATTTATGAACTTCATGTGGTTCCATCTATTGCTGATCCAATACCTTTGTATTGCGATAACAATAGAGCCATGGCTTTAGCAAAGGAACCACAGTCTCATCAGAAATCCAGACATATCTTGAGGCGGTATCACCTGATCAGGGAGATCATGGATCGCCGGGAGATCGAAGTGCGAAGGGTAGATACAAATGACAACATGGCAGATCCATTCACCAAGGCCGTCCCTCAAGTTTAGTTCGAGAGACCGTTCGAGATGTTGGATATGCGGTGTACCAGCAACTGGCCATAGAGCAGACGTTGGGTACTCGATACGCCAATAACCGTCCTTAGTGCAAGTGGGAGATTTCTGGATATGTATGCCCTAGAGGCCTTTATTGTATAGGATGCTAGGGTTATGTATGTACATGACAGTCTTTCTCAATATGATAGTATGCTATTTGGTTTGTCTTTATCTTAACATGCGTATATGTTTTACTTATTATTTCATATCGCTTATACATGTTGATAAAGTCCGTAGGATCATTGCTTGAATTCCAGCGTTATGATGTCAATCATATTTGTGAGAGCTAGGCAGTCGATAAGCACATCCTTAAATATCCCTAGTCGTGGGAGTATCGAGACTGGGCATCGAAACTCCAGAGTATACTAGTGTATACATTTCTAGACCCTGACGAGGGGCGATGGTTTGTCCCATAGCCATTGGTGTGATGCATCTAAGATTGTATACAGCTAATCATTGAGGGTAAGTACACTAGACGGACTCGCCGAGAACTGGTTAGATGGTATTATACCTATCGTCAGATAGTAGTTCTCTGGTGACATGAGTACAGATAGTCTGTCGACCTGAGCTCGTCATTTGTCTCGTGTGAGTTTCTATTGTGCTTTGATTACCACCCTACCACGGCTCTACTGAATCGTGGAAACGGGTTTTAGTTGGGTACAGTCCCGAGCCACATGGAGGCAGTGAGCGATTGTTGGGCATTCATCTCTCCCAGTATAGGGAGTTGATGCGCGCTGTATTCAGTTGGCCAACACCATAAATCCTTGGCCAGGGTGGATTGAGAATTACTGATAGCTAGATCAGTAGATTCTCGGATGGTCTTGAGCCACATAGGCACGACTTGTCAGGTAATTAGGGGTCTAAAGTTTTCCACCCCCTAGACCAGGCATGCGATACTCTCAGATGAACAGACCGGACTGTATGGAGATTGTCACGGACAGGCTCAATAGGAGATCGGATGAGTTTGCTTGTCGGCCTTCATTTCGACAAGTACCTGGTAGCCGTTACGTATAGCTAGTGCCACTAACGTGCTTGTGGTTAAACCCACTGCCAGCGTACTATCGAGTCTTTAGAGTCCCACACAAAGGGTTTCCTTGGATCAGGAGAAACGATGTAGAGGCCGTATGGTTTTACATGCAGGGTTCCGATCATATACGTGTACTAGCTACACAGATTTTTTTTCGGACGGATAATAGTAGCGTGCTTAGGATTAAGCCGCATTATTGAATCATGTATTGATTTAATAATGATCTAGTATTATATTATTGGATTGTTTTTATCTCTTGGTATTCATAGTACGAATACGGGTATGTATATACGGTGATGCCATTCTTGTATTTTCACTTGAGTGCTTCTAGAAGAAGACACCTCATTTATGTTAAATCAATTGTTTAAATAGATAATGAGGTAGAGGGATAAGGTGTTATTAAAGCATGGTTTGAAGCATGGCTTCTTGTTTTATTCATTCATTTATGATGACTATTGAAACATGGTTACAATATTTTTATTGTAATCAAATGCTTGATAGTTTCATACTTAGCCATTCTTCACTTGCCATTCTCTTCCCTTCATTGAGCTCTTCTTCTTCCTCAAACCCTAACCCTATCATGAGTTGAGAAAAAATAGGTTTTTTTGGTAATTCCTAGCGTCGTGGCCGCTAACCGCGACCGTTGCAGAACGAAAAACTTTGACTTCTAAAAAACTAGCGCTAGAAAACACTACCTAGAATCTAACCAAATATTGAAACTAGCAATCTAAAAGAATCTAGCTACTGTGATAGTGAGTTATACTGATAGATCCGTGTCCTTCGGATCTTCAGTCCTCTTCCTTAGCTTCTTGAGCTCTCCTAGATCAACCATGCTTGATAGCCTTCTTGATCCTAGATGATCCACCTGAGAGTTTGTAATTTAAGCTTAGCTTCACTAATGAAGCAACTTAGTAACCAAGTTTGCTAATCTAGATTACTAAGGAGATATAGTGAGTTTTCTAGTGTATTTCTATCTCTCTTCCTCCTTTGATTCTCAACTCATGAGATGGTAGGGAGGAAAATGAAGAAGAATGAGGTGAAACTCAAGAGAGGCTAGTGAGGAGAGAGAAGCTCAAGGTGAGAATGAGAAAAAAATCTTGTGTGAAAAATCATGAAGCATGGTTTTGTAAAAACCAATTTTCAATAAAAATAGCATAACCATGCTTGAATAGTTTGCACTAATGAATTTACAATTCATTTGTCAATACTATTCAAGCATGGTTCACACCATTCTCTCCTTTACACCTCATTTCCTATTTTACACCTCATTTTCCATTTTGCAAATAAAATGGAAAATACATGATGAGGTGTCCTCCTTCTAAAATATCTTTCCATATAAATACGGAATAAATTCTACCGTATATACATACCCGTATTCGTATCAAAATACGAACACCTTAAGAGATAGAATAATACACAGAACATAATACTAGAATATACATATTGAAATATGTATATGTAAATTATTAAATCAATATCTGATTTAATAATCCGGCTTAATCCTAAGCCGACTAGTATAATCAACCATCCGATCGAAAGACAAGATAACACTAGAATATACATATCGAAATATGTATATGTAAATTATTAAATCAATACCTGATTTAATAATCCGGCTTAATCCTAAGCCGGCTAGTATTATCATTCGATCGGAATCCTGCACATATCGAATTTCGGCTACTACATCATTTCGCCTGAACCAGGAAAACCCTCTGTGTGGGAATCTAAAGACTCGACATTACGCTGAGAGTGGGTTTAACCACAAGCACGTTAGCGACACTAGCTATACGTAACGGCTACCCAGATATCAATCGAAAAAGAAGGCCGACGAGTAAGCTCATCCGAACCCCTACTGAGCCTATCCGTGATAATATCCATACAGTCCGGTCTTTCCATCTAAAAGTATAGCATACCGGGTCTAAGGGTGGTAAACATTAGACCCCCTACTGACCTAATAAGTCATGTCGATATGGCTCAGGATCAATCCGTGAAACTACTGATCTAACCATCAGTATATCTCAACTGTCTTGGCCAAGGTCTTATGGTTCTAGCCAACCGGACACAGTGCAATATCGACTCCCAATACCGGGAGAGACGAATCCTTGACAATCACTCACTACCTCCATGTGGCTCGGGACTGTACCCAACTAAAACCTGTTTGCACGACTCAGTAGAGCCGTGGTAGGGAAGTGATCAAAGTACAGTAGGAACTCACGCGAGACAAATGATGATCTCAGGTCTAAAGACTAACCTGTACTCATATCACCTGAGTACCGATATCTGACGATAGGTATAATACCATCTATAGGTTCTCGGCGAGTCCGTCCAGTGTACTCACCCCAGTGAGCACCTGTATACAATATTAGGTGATCACACCAATGGCTGTAGGACCAACCATCGTCCCTCGTCGGGGTCTAAAAACGTTTACATAAGTCTACTCTAGAATTTCGATGCCCGGTCTCGATATTCTTGCGACTTGGGACCTTTAAGGATAGGCTTATGGACTACCCAGCTCCTACAAGTATGATCGTCATCATAACGCTGGTAGTCAAGCAAAATCCTATGGGCTTTATCAACATGTATCAGCCATATGTGATATCGAGTATAACATATGCACAAGTTAAGATAAATTCAAACCATAATAGTATACTACTGTATCGTGTCTTTATCAACATGTATAAGCAACATATAGCAGTAAGAAAAATAAATACACATGTTCAGCTAAAGACAACTCAAATAGTATACTATACAACTGAGCAAGATTGTCATGTACATACATATCCCTAGTATCATATACAATACAGGACTCTAGAGCATACATATCCAACAATCTCCTACTTGCACTAAGGCCTATAATTGGCGTACCGAATATCCAACGTCTGCTCTAGGGCCAGTTGTAGGCGTATCGCATACCCAACATATCAAAAAGTCGCTCGAACTGCGCTTAAGGGAGGGCCTTCGTAAATGGATCCGCCTTTTTGTCTTTCGTATTTACTCTCCGGGCCTCAATCTCCAGTATCTACGATCTCCCTGATCAAGTGATACCGCCTCAAGATGTGTCAGGATTTCTGATGGGACCGTGGTTCCTTCACTAAAGCCATAACCCCATTGTTATCGCAATACAAAGGTATTGGATCAACAATGGATGGAACCACCTCAAGTTCGGTAATGAACTTCTTCATCCAGACCACTTCTTTTGCGGCATCGTTTGCAGCAATGTATTTAGCCTCCATCGTCGAGTCTGCGTTGGTGTACTACTTGGAGCTCTTCCAATAGACCGCCACTCTGTTGAGGGTAAACACAAAACCTGAGACAGACTTGCTGTCATCCTTGTCACTCTGGAAGCTTGAGTCGGTAAAGGACTTGACCTGAAGGTTTCCATTACCATAAACCAAGAGCATCTCCTCGGTCCTTCTAAGGTACTTGAGAATGTTCTTCACAGCTATCCAATGATTCTTACCTGGGTTCGACTAATACCGGCTCACCACGCTAAGCGTGTATACTACATCTGGTCTGGTACACAGTATCGCATACATTATAGATTCTACCGCCGAAGCATAGGGTATAGTGCTCATGCGAACCCTCTCCTCATCAGTCTTATGAGACATCTCTTTAGAGAGGGTGATTCCGTGCAAGGCGGGTATATTACCGCGTTTGGAATCTTCCATACTAAATCACTTTAGTATGGTCTCTATGTATCTGGACTGTGAAAGTCCTAACAATCTCTTGGATTTATGTCTGTAGATCTTAATCCCCAGAATGTAAGAGGCATCACTCAGGTCGTTCAAGGAGAACTTTTATGACAACAACAGCTTGACCGACTGCAGTATAGGAATGTCATTTTCTATTAAGAGAATGTCATCGACGTACAAGACGAGAAATACCATAGTTCTCCCTACAATCTTCTTGTAGATACATGGTTCATCCTCATTTTTGATGAAGTCAAATTCTTTGACTGTTTCATCAAAATAAATGTTCAAGCACCGCGATGCCTGTTTTAATCCATAAATAGATTTAAGTAACTTGCACACCTTCCCGCTGCTCCCACTGTCTATGAATCCCTCCGGCTGATCCATATAAACGCACTTTTCTAAACTTCCATTTAGAAAAGCCATTTTAACGTCTATCTGCCAGATATCATAGTCATGGTAGACAGCAATGGCAAGTAAGATCCGAATGGATTTCAGTATAACCACTGAAGAAAATGTTTCATCATAGTCTACTCCTGGTCTTTGACGAAAACCTTTGCAACAAGCCTATCCTTATAGGTTTCCACCTGTCCATCTATACCAATCTTCTTTTTGAAGACCCACTTGCATCCAACGGGTTTTACCCCAGGAGGAACAACATCCAAAGTCCAAACTTTGTTCGTGTACATGGACTCCATTTCGGATTTCATAGCATCCGGCCATTTATCAGAGTCCCTACTGGTAATGGCCTGCTTAAAACTAGTAGTATCATTTTCTTCCAAGATGCAATCCTCTCTATCCTTATCTATGAGAAAACTGTAGTATCTCTCGAGCAGATAAGAAATCCTACTAGATCTGCGGAGTGGCTGAGGTTCGTCTAGGATTATTGAATCCTGTGGTTCCACAAAATCTTCAGTCGTTGTTTATGTATCTGGAATTTCTTCCAGTTCTACCATGCCCCCACAGGTTTCTTTTGCAAGAAACTGACATTCCAGAAAAGTGACATTCGTAAAGACAACAATCTTGTGTTCCTCTGCATGGTAGAAAAGATATCCTCGCGAATGTTTAGAATATCCCACAAATTTACACAACACTGAAAATGTCTCGAGTTTTTCCAGATTGTGCTTTTTAACATAAGCCGGACACCCCCATATCTTAATGAATTTAATACATGGTTTCTTACCACTACATACTTCATATGAAGTAGTGGGCACAGATTTGGACGGAACTTGATTTAATAGATATGCAGCTGTATCTAGTGAATGTCCCCAGAATGAAAGAGGCGACTCAGCATTGCTCATCATGGACCAAACCATATCCAATAGGGTACGGTTCCTTCACTCCGATACACCGTTGTGGTGTAGTGTATACGGAGGAGTAAGCTGAGAGAGAATACCATTCTCTTTTAGAAAGTCCTGGAATTCTGTACTCAAGCACTCCCCTCTTCGATTAGATTGAAGGATCTTGATATTTTTTCCTGTCTGATTCTCTACTTCGCTTTTATATTCTTTGAATTTCTCAAAAGCTTCAGATTTTTGTTTCATGAGAAATATATATCCGAACCTAGTGAGATCATCAGTGAATGTAATGAAGTACGAGAACCCACCCCTCGCATGTATAGACATCGGACCACAGACATCACTGTGTACGAGTCCCAAGAGCTCTGTAGCTCCTTCTCCGTGTCCGATGAATGGAGATTTGGTCATCTTTCCTTTGAGACAAGACTGACAAGTTTCATAAGATGAAAATTCGAACGGATTCAGATATCCAACTTTATGCAACTTACTTAGTCTTTTCTCACCGATATGACCAAGTCTACAATACCACAAGTAGGCTTCGTTCGTATCTGATCTCTTCCTCTTGCGTGTGTTTTGTACATTAAAAACCATGTTTTGATTGAGAACGTAGATACCATTACATAGTGTACCTTCTGCAACAAATACTTGATTAAGATAAATGTTCATGATATTTCTATCTAGAACAAAGTTATATCCATCTTTATCAAGTAAAGAAACTGATATGATGTTGCAAAGCATGGAAGGTACACAATAACAATTGTTCAAAATCATAGTATTGCCGCTTGGCAATACTAGGTGATATTCACCGACGGCATCATCATCAACTTGTGCTCCGTTCCCTACTCTGAGGGACATATCATCCGGTCCAACCATTCTACTTTTTCTCAGTTCTTGTAATAAATTACAGATATGAGATCCTGACCCGGTATCTAGTACACAGGAGGTAGGGTTGACCGAAAAACAGTTTTCAATAACAAATATACCCGAAGAAGATGCATTAGAATGTTTCTCCTTCAATGGGGTCATATGGAATTCTTTACAGTCCTCTTTCCCTTGCCCATACTCGTGACAGTTGTCACAAGTTAGAGCCGAACTAACGTTCCCCAGCCCATTGTAATAAGCTGGTTCGGTCAAGCCAAACATTTTATTATCTTGATTAGGGCGTGACATGGTTGCTACCTGGAGAGAGAGAAAAGAAACACTCAGCGTGCGCTCTTGCAAGATCAGATTGGTTATTAATTTATCTAATCAGGATGGCTTCCCTGTTTCCTCGAATTCTTCTCCAAACCTTAAAAGGAGAACTAGTCGGGATCATTAACACCTTACAAGTTCGCTAACCGTTCAGCCAGGTGGGTGTTGGTACTCCGAGGGAGGTTCACCGTGCTCTCGCATGGACCTAATTAAAATAAACCTCATTTCTGTATAGGTGTAGCCCTATTAACACCTTTCTAGATACCTAATAGGTCAGCTAATTGTGAAGTGAAAAATATCTCCCAAGAGTAATCCTATCCATCAATGGGATCAGGACCCAACTATCATCGCGTGATAACTTAAATGGAAGCCATACTAGTTACCACACTCCAGAAGGTATGCAACACTAGCAAGTTTCATGTATATTTGAAACTCCTGATGTGGTTTTTTCCCTTAGAACCCAAGTGACATTGACTAAAGATCAAAATGTCAAAACGTCCTAGTCAAGTTCTACCCGTCATTTTCTTGATTGCATTAGACCTACCCGTACGGGCCTTGACTAAAGATCAAAATGATCGCACGACCGTCCTAACCAATCGCATTAACATGCAACAGAAAAGAATTACATATCTATCGAACACTACGTCTTGACTAAAGATCGAAATGCATAGCACGAATACTAAACACTACTAATCTGAAATGACGGAGGGCTATGGTTGGGTTTTGGCAAAAAACCCTTTAACGTAATGAACTAGATATCGTTGAAGGAACCGGGTAGTTTTGTAAAGGAGTGGTTTAGGCTCCGCTTTTGAAAACTAATGGTTTTAAAGAAAACCGAGTAATCTATAGTAATATAAACTTTTGCTCAAGATGTCACTCTCCGTTAAGAGATCTAGGCTCTTGCCTCTTCGAATGAGGTGCTGGATATGTTAGTGTATATGCCCTAGAGTCCATTACTGTATCATACTAGTTTGTATATTACTTAATGGAAGCTTGGGATATTCACAGTTGTATAGACAATCTTGCTCAAAATAGTAGTATGCTACTTGGTTTGTTTCTACTTTAATGTGTATATGTGTTTCTTTTAGTATATCACCTATACACATTAGTGGAGCCCTTAGGATCTTTGCTTGATTACCAGCATTGTGATGGCAGTCACACTCGTGGGGGCTGGGTAATTCACAAGCACATCCTTATGCAGGTCCCTAGTCGTAGGACTATCGAGACAGGGCATCGATACTCCTGAGTAGACTAGCGTATGCGCTTCTCATCCCAGCAAGGGAGACGGTCTGTCCCACAGCCATCAGTACGTTGTACTTGAGATAGTATGCGGGTGCTCGTTAGGTTACGAGTACACTGGACAGGACTCATTGGGAACTGTTGGTTGGTACTATACCTATCGTCAGTTATCAGTTCCCAGGTGACATGAGTACAGCTTAGTCCGCTAACTTGACACTGTCACTTCTCCTCGAGTGTGTTCCCACTGTACTTTGATTACTACCCTACCACGGCTCAAAGGAGTCGTGCAAACAGGTAGTAGTTGGGTGCAGTCCCGAAGCACTTGGAAGCAGTGACGGTTAGACAGGATTCGTCTCTCTCGGTATTGGGGTTTGATATCGCGTTGTGTCTAGGAGAGCCATTACACAAAGTCCCTGGCCAGGGCAAGCGAGATATACTGGTAGGTTTCCAGTGTTATCTCATGGTGTTCTGGGCTACACTCCGACACGACTTGTACCGCTATTAGGGGACTGACGTTTACCGCCCCCCTAGGCCCGCCATGCGATATTCTCAGACGAACAGACCGGACTGTACGTAGACTGTCACATTCAGGCTCAGTAGGAGTTCAGATGGGTTTCACCTCGTCCGTCTTCTTATCGGCATCTACCTGGGGGCCGTTAGCACAGCTAGTGCCGCTTGCGGTCTGTGGTTAAACCCATTTCCAGCGTAGTGTCGAGTCTTTAGAGTCCCACACAGAGAGCTATTCGCCTTTAGGCAAAAGAGTAGAAGTCGCATGGTTTTGCGACAGGATTCGGTCACATCCGTGCACTTGTGCACGTTTAGTGTCCGGGCAGTTATCACTAGCGGGCTTTGGTTTAAGCCAGATCCTAGTGTACGTTTTGGGATTGGTTTTATCTCGTTTTTATTCGTGTTCCTCGGAACGCGGATGCAGGTGTGTATGCACGGTTGACAGAGACAGTGGCAGATGATTCTCATTAGGGTTGTTGACTGTTTACTTTTGCTAAACCCTAATGAGAATAAGAAATATGATTAATGATAATATTAATTAAGTATTATTGTACCATGGTTGGGTTGAAAGGTTGACTTTGTTGACTTGTTGACATAGTTGACCGGTTGACTAGGTTGGACTTGTTGACCATCATCATGACAATGGCTATCATTTCTTGGCATTGACCTTTGCTTGCTTCTTTGTTCACAAATTGCATTTAATGCATGAAATGATATTTCCATTTGATATGATAACAACCATCACATAATACTCAATTATTATTATTTTTTATGATTATTTTGGATTATGAGAGCAAGGGTGGGAAAAGTCTTACCCATTATATCATTCTCATTCTCTCTCATCCTCAAGCTCTCCCTCTTCCTCTTGCTCTCTCTCTAGCTCAAGGAAACTCCCTCTCATGAGTTGAGAACCATTTCCTTAGAGATAAAACCCAAAACACTTCTCTACTCATCTTAGTATACAAGGTCTAGCAAACCAAGTGTTCTAGTTTCCTCTAGATTGAGGTTGGAGCCAAAGGTAGAAGCTTTCAGGTGGATCCATCTTCGGCACAAGGAGACGACGAGGAGAGAACCATCCGACCACCACAAGGAGTCGAAGAGAAGGAGTTCAAGTTAAGGTATAACCCCCTAACCGAGTAGGTAAAACTCCTAGTTAGGTTGTTAGATAGTTGTTTAACAAAGATCCGTATTTTGAGTCCATGTTACCCCCAAAGAAAAGCCGTTTTTCACCATTTCCGCAACCCCAAAGAACCAGGGACAGGTAACGTGGACTTACAGTGGTATCAGAGCTAGGTTAAACACTATCTAACATGTTAGCAAAGTAACTAGAAGTTCGATCGGAGAAAAAGTCACAAAATACGCCCGAAATATCAACTTTCTGTCGATTTTGTTTTCTGTTCAAAAATTAATAAATCATACACTAAAAATCGGCTCAGGGTTTTTAAAGCACACCCAAGAAAAATGGTCCAGCGACTCGGTCAAAGCGTGAGCATGCTCCCGCCGCGGATCCGCGGCCGAGTTGACTCGGCCGTGGGCAATTTTTCCTGCAGTGTGTTCAGTGGGGTGTTTTAGGATTTTTACAATATGTTTTTTCTGCCCAGATTTTCCAGAAAAAAATTTTGTGTTTTAGGGTGGTTAAAAATCCGTACTTTGATCGAACTTCTAAAGACTTAAGCTAACGGGTTATATCTGTGATGTGATATATGTATTGAACGTCTGCTAATCGCTATACGTCGATTAGTGGGGGTAATACATATCTGTGATCTGTAATGTTGATGGTATGTGTATATGAATTCATTGGATTGTCGCGGATGAATAGCCGGGGGGTTGTAAGATGAGAGTTTTCTTTTTCTTTCAATTCATGTAATTTGTAATTGATGTAATATTATTTATATGGCCGCACAACTGGGATGGGGTTGTAGCCGTCATTGTAAAATTTCTTTTACTGCTTTTGCTCCTAGGATAGACCCAAGATGGGGTGCACAAACTACCGGGTACCTCGAAGTGCCGAGTGGCCTACTCACGGTGTTGAGAGAGGTTGCTTCGCTTCGGGTACTTGGCGGGTAGTTTGCCGCACCCGTAGGGGTCTAGGGTGGGGTCTTGGCTATTCATCGCGACCGTGTAATCCGCTCTTCGTTACAGGCTCGTACGGAATGCGGATTCCTAGTATATCCAATATGTTCATCTTTGATCTAGAATGGCTATCATTGCATGTGACGAATGTATATATCTATATATGATATCTATTTAGGCGTTGCTTATGTTTTGCATCCACGCTAGTCCAGACCCGCTCTGTCGTTAGTTAAGTAATCTAACGGGTAATGACAGGGCCCCGTGGCGAATGCGGATGGCATAAGCGTACGTCATATTTTCGTTGTTTTCTGCAATGGTAGGATTAAATGATGGGACACATTAAATTAATGCAAGAAAATAAACCAAAGTAGAGTCGTTGGAACACATTCAAAACCACTCGGTTTCTTTTCAAAAACAACTTTTAAACGCAGAGCTTAAGCCACTCCTTTTAAAAGCTATCTCGTTCCATCGATTATATCAAGTTCACTACGTTCACGGTTTCGCCAAAACCATTCGTAGCCCTCCGTCGTTTCACATGGATAGTCAATAGTATTCAAGCTATGTTTGTTGGCCAAAGTCATGTGCAGCATAGATAGATGTGTTGGTTTGGGACAGTCGTACTGCCTTTTTGGCCAAAGTCAAGGGTAGGTACGGGTGGGTTCACATTAACCAGGAGAATGACGGGTAGAACTTGACATGTGACTTATGATTTGTTGGCCAAAGTCAAGGTCATAAGAGCATGGGGTAAAAATCCACATCGGGAGTTTCAAAAGAAACTGAAACTTGCTGGCGATGCATACCATTTGGAGTGTGATGATTCTGGTAAGATTCCTTCAGTTTTGTCACGCGGTGATATTTGGATCCCGATCCTACTGTGAGTATATGCTACTCCTCCGGAACTTTCTCACTTAACGATCAATGCTATAAACCAAGTAGGTGTCTAGAAAGGTGTTAGTGGGGCTACGCCCACAGGGAAAATAGGTTATTTAATTAAGGAACTTCGCGAAAGCGTTGGAAAACCTCCCTTGAAGTACCAACACTGGCCTGGCTGAACGGTTAAGCAAGTATTGTACGGTGAGATTGATCCCGACTAATTCTTCCTTTTTGGTTTGAGGAGAGATTCGAGAGACAGTGGGAGCCATCCTGTTTAGACAAACTAAAAAGCACTCTAAACTTGCAAGAGCATCATGCTAAAGTGTTTCTTCTCTCTCTCCTAATTACAGCGACCAAACATCATGACTGGACTTAAGTTACTACTAGATAAAAATATACTGACAGGGCCAAACTACAAAGATTGGCTCAGGAATGTCAAAATGGTAATCACTTATGACAAGTTGGGGTATCTCCTTACCACCAAAGCTCCCCATGTCCCAGGTTCCAAAACCAGCGTCGCGGATAAGGAAATCCGTATGACCTGGGAAATCGACTGCGCGAAGGCCAAGTGCCTCGTGCTTGCCTCTATGGACAATGAACATCAGAGGAGGCACAAGAATATGGACCTTGAATCCATATTTCTCCATACAAAAGAACTGTATGGAGAGCAATCCCGTATCGCCAGATACGAAGTCTCGAAAAAGCTGTTTTCGGCGAGATTGGTTGTCGGATCATCGGTAGCGGGACATGTGCTTAAGATGATTGGCTTCATTGAGGAGCTCGCGGACCTTGGGACCACGTTAGAGAACGAGCTCTACATGGACTTGATTCTCCAGTCCCTTCCTTCCACTAACGCCCAGTTTATCCTGAACTTCAACTTGCAAGAAAAAGAAGTTGAACTTTCAGAACTCCTCAACATGCTGAGGAGTGCAGAAGGCACCCTACAGAAAGGTAGGGAAACATCCACTTTGTTTGTAGGAGGATCTTCCTCTTCTAGGTCAAAGGCGAAAGCCAAGGGAAAGAAGAAGAAAACCCCCACCAAACCAAGGGGCGGTGTTAGTAAAGTGGATACGAAGGGAAAGGCAAAGGCAACAAAGGTAGCGGGAAAGCTTGTGGGGAAGGAAGAGTGCTTTTATTGTCACAAGAGTGGACACTAGAAAAGGGATTGCAGGGCTTGGAAAGCCAGAAACCAGGACCCGAAGCAAGTTGCGGTTTCGGCTTCAGGTGTGTATGTTATTGAAAACTGTCTATCAATAAACTCTACTTCCTGGGTATTGGATACCGGATCAGGATCTCATATCTGTAATTCTTTGCAGGTACTGAGAAAGCGTAGGGTTTTGAAGGCAGGTGATATGACCCTCAGAGTTGCAAACGGAGCTGGCATGGATGCCGAGTCCGTGGGGGACTATCACCTGGGATTATCAGATGGACACGTTTTGGTTTTTGCGTAATTGTTATTTTGTACCCAATGCAACCTGTAATATCATATCTGTATCTTTATTATCTAAAGAAGGTTATGAATTTGCATTTGTAAGCAATGTTGTGAACATTCACCTTAATCAAGTTTTGATTGGGTCGGGTACATTAAACAATGGTATATACGTATTAAACCAACCACAGATTTTCAATGTCTAGAATACACACAAAAGAAAGTCTCCAAAAACAAATCAGGCTTTCTTATGGCATTGTAGACTGGGTCACATCAATGAGAGAAGGTTGACGAAGTTACATACAGAAGGATATTTGGATCCGTTCGAATATCAATCATATGCAACTTGTTAATCCTGTCTTAAAGAAAAGATGACAAAGACTCCGTTCACTGGACACGGAGTAAGAGCGAGCGAGCTCTTGGGACTCGTACACAGCGACGTGTGCGGTCCAATGTCTACGCATGCGCGAAGCGGTTATTCTTACTTCATTACTTTTACGGATGACTTTTCAAGGTACGGATATGTCTTCTTAATGAAACATAAATCAGAAGCCTTTGGAAAATTCCAGGAATATAAGAATGAAGTAGAAAAACAAACCGGCAAAAGTATCAAGACACTGAGATCTGATCGAGGTGGTGAATACTTGAGTGCCGAGTTCCTGGATTACCTAAAAGAGAATAGAATTCTCTCTCAGCTTACTCCTCCATACACTCCGCAACATAACGGTGTATCGGAGAGACGGAACCGGACCCTATTGGATATGGTACGTTCCATGATGAGTAACGCTGAGTTACCGCGATCATTCTGGGGATATGCACTAGAATCAGCTGCATACCTTTTGAACCGAGTTCCAACTAAGACTGTGCCTACCACACCATATCAGATGTGGTGTGGGAAGAAACCTTATCTTAAGCACATTAAGACATGGAGATGTCCAGCTTTTGTCAAAAAGCAGCATACGGACAAACTCGAGGCACGCTCAGTACAGTGCAAGTTTGTGGGATATCCAAAGAACTCCAAGGGATATTTCTTCTATTGCAAAGAGGAACAAAAGGTTTTTGTTTCTCGTCATGCCTACTTCTTGGAAACTGAGTTTTTGGAAAATTAGATAAGTGGGAGCGCAATAGAACTGGAAGAAATTCCAGAACCACGAGCTATTACTGAAAGCTTAGTAGAACCAGAGGGTTCGAAAGATCAGGACATTCCTGCGCCGCTCCGCAGGAGTAGTAGGCAGTCTCATCCGCCCGAGAGATACAACGGTTTTCTTATAGACGGAGATAGAGAGGATTGCATCATTGATAGTGATGAGCCGACTAGCTTCCAGCAGGCCATTCAGAGCATTGACTCGGTAAAATGGCTGGATGTAATGCGGACCGAAATGGAGTCCATGTACACCAACAAAGTATGAACGTTGGACGTTGCTCCAGATGAGGTAAAACCCGTAGGATGCAAGTGGATCTTCAAAAGGAAGATTGGTGTAGATGGACAGGTTTGGACCTATAAGGCTAGACTTGTTGCAAAGGGTTTTTGTCAAAGACCTGGTTTGGACTATGACGAAACCTTTTCTCCAGTGGCTATGCTGAAATCCATTCGGATCCTTCTTGCCATTGTTGCCTTCCACGATTATGAGATTTGGCAGATGGACGTAAAGACCGCTTTTCTAAATGGAAATTTAGAGGAGTGTGTCTATATGGACCAGCCAGAGGGTTTCATTCAGAGTGGGAGCAGCGGAAAGGTGTGCAAGTTGCTTAAGTCCATCTATGGACTAAAGCAGGCATCGTGGAGTTGGAACATCTGTTTTGATGAGACAGTCAAAGAATTTGGCTTTATCAAAAATCCAGATGAACCATGCTTCTATAGTAGATTTGTAGCAAGAACTGTCGTATTCCTCGTTTTATAGGTGGCTGACATTCTCTTAATAGGAAATGACATTCCTATGCTACAATCTGTCAAAGGGTTCTTATCACATAGGTTCTCCATGAAAGACCTGAGTGATGCCTCTTACATTCTGGGGATCCGGATCTATCGTGATAAATCCAAGAGGATATTAGGACTTTCACAGTCCAGGTACATCGACACCATACTGAAAAGATTCAGTATGGAAGATTCCAAGCGCGGTAATCTACCGGCTTGTCACGGGATCACCCTCTCCAAAGAGATGTCTTCCAAGACTGATTTGGAAAGCGATCGCATGTCTATTATACCCTACGCTTCTGCGGTAGACTCTATAATGTATGCGATGTTGTGTATCAGACTAGATGTAGCTTATGCACTAAGTGTGGTAAGCCGGTATCAGTTAAACCCTGGGGAGAAGCACTGGATAGCGGTAAAGAACATTCTCAAGTACCTGAGAAGGACTAAGGAGATGTTCTTGGTGTATGGCGGAAAAGACCTCCAGATTGAGGCCTTTGCTGACTCCAGCTTCCAGAGTGACAAGGATGATTCCAAGTCCATGTCGGGTTATGTCTTTACCCTCAATGGAGGGGTGGTGTGTTGGAAGAGTGCAAACAGGAAACCGTTGCTGACTCGACGATGGAAGCGGAATATATCGCTGCTGCAGATGCCGCAAAAGAAGCCGTCTGGATAAGAAAGTTCTTGACAGAACTTTAGGTGGTTCCGTCCATTGTTGATCCAATACCTCTGTATTGCGACAACAACGGGGCTATAGCTTTAGCGAAGGAACCCAGGTCCCATCAGAAGTCCAGATACATCTTGAGGCGGTATCACCTGATCAGGGAGATCGTGGGTCGCCAGAAGATCGAGGTTCGGAGAGTTGCTACGAAAGATAACACTGCTGATCCATTCACGAAGGCCTTACCCCAGACTCAGTTCGAGCGGCTGATCGAGATGATAGGTCTTCGATACGCCGGTACATAGCCTTAGTGCAAGTGGGAGATTGTTAGTGTATATGCCCTAAAGGCCATTACTGTATCATACTTGTTTGTATATTACTTAATGGAAGCTTGGGATATTCACAGTTGTATAGACAATCTTGCTCAAAATAGTAGTATGCTACTTGGTTTGTTTCTACTTTAATGTGTACATGTGTTTCTTTTAGTATATCACCTATACACATTAGTGGAGCCCTTAGGATCTTTGCTTGATTACCAGCGTTGTGATGGCAGTCACACTCGTGGGGACTAGGTAATCCACAAGCACATCCTTATGCAGGTCCCTAGTCGGAGGACTATCGAGACAGGGCATCGATACTCCGGAGTAGACTAGCGTATGCGCTTCTCATCCCAGCAAGGGAGACGGTCTGTCCCACAGCCGTCAGTACATCGTACTTGAGATAATATGCGGGTGCTCGTTAGGTTACGAGTACACTGGATAAGACTCGTCGGGAACTGTTGGTTAGTACTATACCTATCGTCAGTTATCAGTTCCTAGGTGACATGAGTACAGCTTAGTCCGCTGACTTGACACTGTCACTTCGTCTCGAGTGTGTTCCCACTGTACTTTGATTACTACCCTACCACGGCTCAAAGGAGTCGTGCAAACAGGTAGTAGTTAGGTGCAGTCCCGAAGCACTTGGAGGCAGTGACGGTTACACAGGAGTCGTCTCTCCCGGTATTGGGGGTTGATATCGCGCTGTGTTTAGGAGAGCCATTACACAAAGTCTCTGGTCAGGGCAAGCGAGATATACTGGTAGGTTTCCAGTGTTATCTCATGGTGTTCTGGGCTACACTCCGACACGACTTGTACCGCTATTAGGGGACTGACGTTTACCGCCCCCCTAGGCCCGCCATGCGATATTCTCAGAGGAACAGACCGGACTGTACGGAGACTGTCACCATCAGGCTCAGTAGGAGTTCAGATGGGTTTCACCTCGTCCGTCTTCTTATCGGCATCTACCTGGGGGCCGTTACGCACAGCTAATGTCGCTTGCGGTCTGTGGTTAAACCCACTGCCAGCGTAGTGTCGATTCTTTCGAGTCCCACACAGAGAGTTATTCGCCTTTAAGCAAAAGAGTAGAAGTCGCTTGGTTTTGCGACAGGATTCGGTCACATCCGTGCACTTGTGCACGTTTATTGTCCGGGCAGTTATCACTAGCAGGCTTTGGTTTAAGCCAGATCCTAGTGTACGTTTTGGGATTGGTTTTATCTCGTTTGTATTCGTGTTCCTCGGAACGCGGATGCGGGTGTGTATGCACGGTTGACAGAGACAGAGGCAGAAGATTCTCATTAGGGTTGTTGACTGTTGACTTTTGCTAAACCCTAATGAGAATAAGAAATATGATTAATGATAATATTAATTAAGTATTATTGTGCCATGGTTGGGTTGAAAGGTTGACTTTGTTGACTTGTTGACTTAGTTGACCGGTTGACTGGGTTGGACCTGTTGACCATCATCATGACAATGGCTATCATTTCTTGGCATTGACCTTTGCTTGCTTCTTTGTTCATAAATTGCATTTATTGCATGAAATGATATTGCCATTTGATATGATAACAACCATCACATAATACTCAATTATTATTATTTGTTATGATTATTTTGGATTATGAGAGCAAGGGTGGGAAAAGTCTTACTCATTCTATCATTCTCATTCTCTCTCATCCTCAAGCTCTCCCTCCTCCTCTTGCTCTCTCTAGCTCAAGGAAACTCCCTCTCATGAGTTGAGAACCATTTCCTTAGAGATAAAACCCAAAACACTTCTCTACTCATCCTAGTATACAAGGTCTAGCAAACCAAGTGTTCTAGTTTCCTCTAGATTGAAGTTGGAGCCAAAGATAGAAGCTTTCAGGTGGATCCATCTTCGGCACAAGGAGACGACGAGGGGAGAACCATCCGACCACCACAAGGAGTCGAAGAGAAGGAGTTCAAGTTAAGGTATAACCCCCTAACCGAGTAGGTAAAACTCCTAGTTAGGTTGTTAGATAGTTGTTTAACAAAGATCCGTATTTTTAGTCCATGTTACCCCCAAAGAAAAATCGTTTTTCACCATTTCCGCAACCCCAAAGAACCGGGGACGGGTAACGTAGACTTACAGGATAATCCTAACCGAATACCACTTTGTAGTGCGAAAGAATATGACTATAGTTTTTCGAAAAATTGTTCCAACAATATCTTTTAGGTTTCTTTTTCCTTACATTAATTAAAATTAACACGGTCCCATCAATTAAATTCTATCACACCAGAAAAGAACGAAAATAAAATGTACGTATATGCCATCCACATTCGTCATGGGGCCTCGTCATGTACCGTTAGGTTACTTAACTAACGGCAGAGCGGGGGCAGGACTAGCGCGGATGCAAAATATATACAACATCTACTAGCATATATAAATATAAATATATATATATACTCATTCGTCCCAGACATAATATATAAGCAACATCACAGAAAAGAAATAAGCAATTTGGAATAATGGATAATCTAGGAGCCCCGGATTTCATTTAAGCCGTAAATGAAACTCGACATTCCCCGGTCGTGTAGATAGCCCGTGCAATGAAGAACCTAGACCCCCTACGAGTGTGGTAAGTTACCCGGCAATCCTGAAAGTGAGGCAACCCCAATCAAAAAAGTGAATGAGCCACCCAGTACTTTACGGAATCCGATAACTTGAGCACCTCTCCATAGGTCATCTTATACCCCCTAAGAGTCCGGCGAACAGCCCGCCAATTCTAGAGTAAGCCCCTCCCCCCACCGTCTAAACGTCATAAGATGCAGGCCTGTTGCCCTCTAGAACCCGTCTATTCGAGCACTCCTCCGCGGGTTAATCATAGTACAGAAAAGAAAAAATACACACACACACACAAACGATGACATCGACCTCAACCCGGCCGTGCCCTAATAAGGAATATACAAACTGGCAGAGATGGCAGTCCACATGTTGGATTCTTGCCCCGCAATAATAAATATACAAATGAATCTAAACTATACAACTACCATTGCAGTAGGGGCTATCCAATACGACAATCCGAATAAACCATCACAGATATAAACATCACAGCAGCATAAGCAAGTATGAGCAACCCCGTCTAAATGACATATAACAAATAGAAGACGTTTGAAAACACATACACCACATCACAGAAATCAACAATACAAAATTTTCAAGTTCTAAACTTTCCAAATTGTCCCAAAGCAAAGATAACACTAAGTGAAATCTGGGGAAAATCAAACAAGACTAGAAATCCCAATTTCCAAAACCAAACACACTGGATGAAAATGAGGACCAGGGGACATCATAAAACCACTGGGGGCGGGGATTTCAAGGATTTGGGCAGTTTTTGTAAGATGGATTTGCCTCATTTTCATCGTGTGTTATATACATATCAAGAGTAAGCCTCTCACTTGTTTAAAAAAATTTCAGAGACCAAAAAATTTCTTGGATGGAGAGTGAGTTTTGAATCTCGAAATTTTTCGGTTTTGAAACTAAAGTATCGTCTACTATTAGTTTCTAATGTTTGGATGGCTCTAATACCATGTTGGGGTTCTTAGAGTCCTGGCCGCCAACCATGGCCATTACGGAACGAAAAACTTTAACTTTTAAAAAACTGGCATTAGAAAACGCTCCATAGAATCTAATCAAACATTGAAACTAGCAATCTAAAAGAATCTAGCTACTGTGATAGTGAGTTATACCGATAGATCCGTGTCCTTCGGGTCTTCACTCCTCTTCCTTAGCTCCTTGAGCTCTCATAGATCAACCTTGCTTGATAGCCTTTTTGATCCTAGATGATCCACCCGAGAGTTTGTAATCCAAGCTTAACTTTAATGAAGCAACTTAGTAACCCTAATCTAGATTACTAAGAAGATGTAGTGAGTTTTCTAGTCTATTTCTATCTCTCTTCCTTCCTTAATTCTCAACTCATAAGATGGTAGGGAGGAAGATCAAAAAGGAGGAGAAACTCAAGAGAGTCTAGTGAGGAGGGAGAAGCTCATGGTGAGAATGAGAAAAAAATCTTGTGTGAAAAATCATGAAGCATGGTTTTGTAAAAACCGTTTTTCAATAAAAAAAAATAACACAACCATGCTTAAATAGTTTGCACAAATGAATTTACAATTCATTTGTCAATACTATTTAAGCATGGTTCACACTATTCTCTCCTTTACACCTCATTTTCTATTTTACATCTCATTTTCCATTTTACGAATAAAATAGAAAATACATCATGAAGTGTCCTCTTTCGAGAATGTCTTTCCGTATAAATACGGAATACATTATACGTATATGCATGCCCGTATTCGTATCGAAATACGAACACCCTAAGAGATAGAATAATACACAGAACATAATACTAGAATATACATATCGAAATGTGTATATGTTAATTATTAAATCAATACCTGATTTAATAATCCGGCTTAATCCTAAGCCGGCTAGTATAATCAACCATCCGTTCGAAAGCCAAGATTACACTAGAATATACATATCGAAATATGTATATGTAAATTATTAAATCAATACCTGATTTAATAATCCGGCTTAATCCTAAGCCGGCTAGTATTATCATTCGATCGGAACCCTGCACGTATTGAAATAAGGCTATTATATCATTTCGCCTGAATCAAGAAAACCCTCTGTGTGGGTCTCTAAAGACTCGACAGTACGCCGACAGTGGGTTTAACCACAAGCATGTTAGCGGCACTAACTGTACGTAACGGCTACCCAGGTACCTGTCGAAAAGGAAGGCCGACGAGCAAGCTCATCCGAACCCCTACTGAGCCTATTCGTGACAATCTCCGTATAGTCCGGTCTTTTCGTCTAATAGTATCGTATACCAAGTCTAGGGGGTGGTAAACATCAGACCCTCTACTGACCTAATAAATCGTGTCGATATGGCTCAGGACCAATCCAAGAAACTACTGATCTAACCATCAGTATATCTCAACTGCCTTGGCCAAGGTCTTATGGTTCTAGCGAACCGGACACAGTGCGATATCGACTCCCAATACTGGGTGAGATGAATCCCTGACAATCACTCACTACCTCCATGTAGCTCGGGACTGTATCCAACCAAAACCTGTTTGCACGACTCAGTAAAGCCGTGGTAGGATAGTGAACAAAGTGCATTGAGAACTCACACGAGATAAATGATGATCTCAGGTCTAAAGACTAACCTGTACTCATGTCACCTGAGAACCGCTATCTGACGATAGGTATAATATCATCTAGAGGTTCTCAGTGAGTCCGTCCAGTGTACTCACCCCCAGTAAACACCTTTATACAATCACATCAATGGCTATGGGACCAACCACCGCCCCTCGTCTTGATCAAGAAACGTATACACAAGTCTACTCCGGAATATCGATGCCCGGTCTCGATACTCTTGTGACTCGGGACCTTTAAGGATGTGCTTATGGACTACCCAGCTCTCACAAGTATGATCGGCATCATAACTCTGGTAGTCAAGCAAAATTCTACGAACTTTATCAACATGTATTTACCATATGTGATATCGAGTATAACATATGCACATGTTAAGATAAAGTCAAATCATAATAGTATACTACTGTATCGAGTCTTTATCAACATGTATAAGCAACATAAAGCATTAAGAAAAACAAATACACATGTTCAGATAAAGACAACTCAAATAGTATTCTATACAATTGAGCAAGATTGTCCTGTATATACATATCCCTAGTATCCTATACACTATAGGCCTCTAGGACATATATATCCAACAGGTTTATGAGATAAACTAATCCTATTATCAAAATCTACATCCATTAAACCACTTAGAGTAATAAACTAGGTATTTTACTTACCACACTTTTGTGGTTAGAGCTTGAACTATAAACTCAAGGGTGGATCATCTTCGATACAAGGAAGCCGACGACCAAGCTTGATCCCGACGGACGAGGAGCTTAAGAAGATGATAAGAAGACCTGAAGGACTTGAGCACAAAGGTATAAACCACTTTCATAGTAGATTAGAAGCTCTGTAAGTTTTGCTAGTTAGAGCTTATGGTAGTTTTTGGAGATTAATCGATGTTGCCCGCTTAAAATTGTTTTTTGTAACTTCCTTCTCTTTACAAACCCTATAGAGTGTGCGACATCAACTTACAATATACTTCACCATCTAACAACAACAAACCCCTCTACTTCACCATCTAACCTCTACGATTTAAATTTGGATTACTTAATTTCTAGATACAATGGAACTTGAGTTTGTTTTGTATTTACTGTAATTTACTGATTTTTTTTTAATTTGCTGGCAATTTGTAAATTTAATGTAATTTACTATAATTTTTTTCAAATAAAACCTTTTCACAATATCATGATTTGTAAAATGTCGTTACCCAACAAATTTTAATTTAAACGTACCGTGAATCGACGGCAGAATCAAAGACGGGAGCGACGAGCGGAAGCTGTGGAGAGAGGCGTGGGGGAGGAAGGCTGCGGAGAGAGAGTAGCGTGGGGGGGCTACGGAGGAGGAGTTCCGGCGAGGGGGTCTGCAGCGAGAGGATTTACGGGCAAGACGAGATCACCGGAGGGTGGAAGGTGAGAGGCGAGAGAAAGGGGAGCCGGGCGTGGAGGGGGGCACGGAGGAGGTTGTCTGAGGGGGCCGACGAGTGGGATCGTGGGCTATGCCGTAGCAAGGATTTTGAAGAAAGAGAAGAGGCTGGGAAGAATGAAATTGGGGTTCGATCAGGGCTTCAATCGTATATAAAGTAGTAGGTGGGCCTAAATGAAAATGCTACTGTCAGTGACGTTTTTCTCGAAATGAAAACGCTACTGACGTTAGTATTTTCATTTGGTTTAATTTACCCCAATCCGAGACTCTCCCCCCAGCCCACACCGAGACTTCTGGATATGCTGATTTAAAAACGCTGCCGACAATAGTGTTTTCATTAGGAGGAAAACGTTGCTGTCAGTAGCGTTTTCATAAAAAGGAAAATGCTACTGTCAGTAGCGTTTTCCTTCCCTCACCAACTGCCACGCGAGGCCTGTTCCTAAATGGCAGTACGGAGGTCTATTTTGGGAATTAGTTTGGGGCGAGTATTATTTTGAGAAATATTTTATTTAATAGTATTATTGTGGTAAAAAATTCCAATATTTATGGAATACTTCCATAACTTCGCTTCAGCTTCATATGTACCTCATCCATTTGGTATCATAGATTTCCCACACCTCCATGGAGCAATCACGAGTTGACATAGCTAATAGTTTCAGATGGAAGTAACAGTTGGGAGGGTGTCCATGGTTGCTTTGAAGTTGAGTGGTGCTATCTGAATAACCTTGAATTGTGAATGATGTTTTATGAAATTTACCCTAAAAAATACGTTAGAATGAAGGCGGCGAAGGGCAAACAGGTCATTTTACAGATACAGTCCAGATAAATACACATAAATTACAGTGTTATACATGCTTTGATAATACCGAACATAAGACTGTTTACAACAAGCTATGCGGCTTTGCGAGGATTCACACAGATGCACACAGCCGACGAAAAGCAGGCTCTCAACATAGTAAACCTTCAATATTTATGCACCCGGGCCTATTACAGTTTAGTTATGAGCATCCGTTTGATATCTGTATACTACTTGACATGACATGATACACTACTACTGACATGACTTGATACCTGTGCACTACTTGACATGACTTGATACATGTAAACCACCTGACATGACCGATGTACCACAGCTTGACTTGATACCTGTTCTTGTTACTAATGCCGACAATTTTGATATGTTGTCCCTACGGACATTTCCTGTTGTCTATACAGACAAACCTGTACCTGCTTGATCCTGTGTTGGCATTAGCTCCAGATTTATCAATACCTAACTTACACACATAACTTGGGGGTATGGGAAAATCAAGAATATAGTTGAACGTAACTCAAAGGGCTATTACATCATTTTACCGTGGTCCCGTGGGGAATGAACGGGACATAGACTAACAGTCCATTACATCATTTTACCGTGGTCCCGTGGGGAATGAACGGGGCATAGACCGATGGGTTACGATGAGGATTACATTAATTGATTTCGAATAACTTTAGAGTAGATAACCCAATAGCACAGTTCAGACTACTCACTGCACTTCACCTGTTTATATCCTATTCACTGATCTATATTCATGTTACGTTTTACTTGTTACTGATGACTTGTTACTGTTCATACTCATGCCTGCATGTCTTGCTACCCCCTGATTATGTTATTGTTGATATTGTGACGCACTGACGTCTGGGTTTTGCATGGCCCAGATCCTCTACCTTTGTCGCGGGCTGATCAGGAGTGTTTCCGCCATCAGGCCGAGCAGTGAGGATCCTGTTAGTATCCAGTTAGTTATTTTCTTACTTTCCAGATGTTATTGTTACTTGGATTTATTGCTTCCGCATACTATTTCTTGACTCGTTTATTCTGGCTCATGGACATGTACTAGATAGTTTATTTACTTTCCTGTTCTTGATATCTCTACAGCCGTAATGTGACTGTGGAGGGATATTTCCTATCCACAGGTAGCATGGTTGGCTCTGTCACGTGCCTATCTTAGCGCACTCTGGGAAGCGGGGCGTGACAGGAGCTTAAACTACTCCTTTTTCAAAAGCAATTCGGTTCCTTCGACTATATCAAGTTCATTACATTCACGGTTTTTGCCAAAACCAGTCGTAGCCCTCCATCATTTCAAATAGATATCAACCAGTATTCATGCTATGTGTTTTGACCTTCGCCAAGGCATAGTGTTTTGTAGCTAGTGGGTGCTTGTCTGTAGCATAGATAGATGCATTGATCTAGGACAGGCATACAGCTGTTTTGACCTTCGTCAAGAGCTTGTACGAATAGGTCTAGATTAATCTGGATAATGACGGGTTGAACTTGACTTGCGACTTATGATGTTTTGACTTTCGTCAAGGTTATAAGCGCTTGGGGCAAAAACCACATCCGAAGTTTCAAACATACAGGAAATTTCCAGTGTTACATACCTTCTGGAGTATGCTAGTTTTGGTAGGCTTCCTTTAAAATTATCACATAATGATAGTTGGGTCCCGATCCTACTGTGAATATCAACAACTCTTCGGGAGAGTTTTTCACTTTGCAATTAGCTAATCAAGTAGGTGTCTAGAAAGGTGTTAATGGGGCTACACCTCTGGAAAAACGCGGTTATTTAATTAGGTCCGTGCAAAAGCATATGGGACCTCCCTCCGAAGTACCAACACTGGCCTGGCCGAAAGATAAGCGAACTTGTAGGGTGCGATTAATCCCGACTAATTCTTCTTTTAGGTTTTGAAGGAGAATTCGAGAAAACAGTGGGAGCCATCATGTTTAGTTAAACTAATAACCAATCTAAACTTGCAAGAGCATATGTTGAGTATTTCTTTTCTCTCTCTCCTAATTGCAGCGACCATGATAGTATTTAAGCTTAAACTAGATAAAAATAAACCCGTTCGGCCAAATTATAAAGACTGGCTGAGGAACGTCCATATGGCCCTTACTTATGATAAGGTTGCATATGTCCTCACAGATAAAGCTCTATGTTCCAGGTCCAAAATCCTCGGTCGCGAACATTGAAATCCGTAAGACTTGGGATCTTGATTGCATGAAAACCAAGTGCCTCGTGCTGGCCTCCATAGATACTAAACATCAGAGGCGGCACGAGAAGATGGACCTTACTTCCATCTTCCTCCATACCAAAGATTTATATAAAGAGCAATCTCGTATCGCAAGATACGAGATCTCGAAGAAATTGTTTCAAGGGAGATTGGCCGTCGGATCATCTATCGGGAACCATGTCCTGAAGATGATTACTCTCATTGAAGAGCTCGCGGACCTAGAAACTATGTTGCAGAATGAGTTATATACCGACTTAATTCTACAGTCCCTCCTCTCCACTTATGCCTAATTCGTATTGAACTTCAATATGCAAAAGACAGAAGTTACACTTCCCGAGCTCCTCAACATGTTGAGGGTGACAGAGGGCACCTTGAAGAAATCCAAGGAAACACCCGCTCTGTTTGTCGAGGAATCTTCTTCCATTAAATCCAAGGCTAAGGCCAACGGGAAGAGGAAGAAAGCTCTCACCAAACCGAGAGGAGATATGCAGAAGGTGCAGGAAAAAGGAAAGGAAAATATTGGGGGAGCAACCACAAAGGAAGAATGTTTCTACCGTCATAAGAAGGGGAATTGAAAGAAGGATTGTCAGGCTTTGAAGCCAAGAATCGGGAAACGAAGCAAGTTGTGGTTTCGGTTTCAGGTTTGTTCGTGATTGAAAACCGTTTCTCTATTAACTCTACTTCCTGAGTAGTAGATACCGGATTAGGATCTCACATCTGTAATTCTTTGCAGGCGCTGAGAAGCCGTAGAGTTTTGAGGAAGGGTGATATGACCCTCAGAGTTGGAAACGGAACCAGTGTGGATGCTGTTACAGTAGGAGAATATCACCTTGGATTGGCGAGTGAACATATTTTGTTGTTGCATAACTGCTTTTGTGTACTCAGTATGATGTGTAATATTATATCTGTATCTTTGTTATCTAATGAAGGATATAATTTTGCACTTGAAAGTAATGTCATAAACATTCATCTAAATCATGAAATGATTGGGTCGGGTACACTTAATAATGAAATATACATTTTCAATCAACATCATGTTTCCAATGTCCAAAACACGCTAAAAAGAAAGACTCCATAATTAAATTAAGTTTTCTTTTGGTATTGGAGACTTGGTCATATCAATGAAACACGATTGACAAAGTTACATAAAGATGGATATTTTGATCCGTTTGAATATTAATCATATACAACTTGTCAATCATATATCAAAAGAAAGACGACCAAAACTCTGTTCACTAGACACGGAGAAAGAGCCACCGAGCTCCTGGGACTCATACACAGCAACGCGTGTGGTCCAATATCTACACATGCAAGAAGTGGCTATTCCTATTTCATCACTTTTACCGATAATTTCTCAAGGTATGGACATGTATTCTTGATGCAATATAAATCCGAGACCTTTGAGAAATTCCAGGAGTATAAGAATGAAGTGGAAAACCAAACCGGTAAAAGTATCAAGATACTCCGATCTGATCGGGGTGGTGAATACTTAAGTGCCGAGTTCTTGAAATATCTAAAAGAGAATGGAATTCTCTCTCAACTTACTCCTCCATACACACCACAATATAACGGTATATTAGAAAGACAAAATCGCACCTTGTTAGATATGGTGTATTTCATGATGAGTAATGCTGAGTTACCGCTATCCTTCTGATGCAATTCACTAGAATTTGCTGCATACCTATTGAATAAAGTTCCAACCAAGTCTATACCTACCACTCCATATGAAATGTGAAGTGGGAAGAAACCCTGTCTTAAGTATCTTAAAATATGGTGGTTTCCTACTTTTGTCAAAAAGATTCATCCGGACAAGCTCGAGGCACGGTCAGTGTTGTGTAAGTTTGTGGGACCAAAAGAATTCTAGGGGGTATTTTTTCTATTATGCTGAGGACCAAAAGATTTTTGTTTCTCATCATGCCCGCTTTATGGAAACTCAATTTCTTGAAAAAAAAATTAGTGGGAGCACGATAGAACTGGAAGAAATTCTAGAACCATAAACTATTACTGAAAACTTAGCAGAACCTGAAGTTTCAATGGAACCGGACGTACCTACACCACTT
The DNA here is from genome assembly GCA_030015575.1 of Agapanthus africanus. Classification (NCBI taxonomy): domain Eukaryota; kingdom Viridiplantae; phylum Streptophyta; class Magnoliopsida; order Asparagales; family Amaryllidaceae; genus Agapanthus; species Agapanthus africanus. Next base: position 285,879,172 of record JASDDO010000019.1, read on the forward strand.
CGCAGATCTAGTAGGCAGACTCATCCGCCTGAGAGATACTACGGTTTTCTCGTAGACAGGGATCGAGAGGATTGCATCATCGATGATGATGAGCCTACTATTTTTCAGCAAGCCATCATGAGTAGAGACTCGGTGAAGTGGCTGGATACTATGCGATACGAGATGGAATCCATGTACACCAATAAAGTATGGACTTTGGATGTTGCTCCTTCTGGGGTAAAACCCGTTGGATGCAAATGGATCTTCAAAAAGAAGATTGGTATAGATGGACAGGTAGAAACCTATAAAACTAAACTTGTTACTAAAGGTTTTCGTCAAAGACCTGGATTGGACTATGACAAAAAAATTTCACCGGTGTCTATGCTTAAATTCTGTCACGATCCGAAAGTATGGAACATGACCGGCACTTAAACTACGAACGTCTCGAGGCGTACGTAATCTAAGTAAACCGAAAACCCAGAAATCCAAACCAAAAAAAGTAGTAGAGTGCAGGAAAAACCAACTTAAAGCAAGTAGTTTCAATAGCATAAGCCGAATTATGCGGTTTTTAAAAACATCAAAAATTTACTGAAAATTTCGGCAGAGTCTCCTTTGTAAATACTGGCCCCCAAACGGGAGACAACATGAATAGTATACGAAATCAAGAAAAAGGCATCCCCAAGCGGGAGCTAGCTCTTCGTCAATCGACGGTCACAACCACACAAGCAATATAATATACAACGCCAACGGCGAGGATCAAAACTCAAAAGGAAACTCAAAACCACCAAATATATAACGAGCGACTCTAAGGTCGAAAGAATAAACAACACTGGTCTCTATCTCAATAAATACATGTTTGGTTGATGGAATTTACTAGATACAACTGAATAATATTATACAAGGTAATATGATGGATACGATACAAGAAAAACCCACCTACTAGCAAGTCACCCGAATGAAACTGAGCCCGCAAAGCCGTAATGAAACCTGTACTGCAAAACCTGCAAGAAACTGGGGCACAACGGGGGTGAGTTGCCAACTCGTGAATAGAAAACATCTACGCACAGAAATTGCATAAATAACACAATCCTAGGTCAATGATCATAATATGTCCTCAAATATAGGAATAACACGTAGCCTATAACAAGGCTAGGGTAAATATCTAACCCGAGTGTAATCTCATGTGCCCGTGTCAGTGCCTCAGGTAGCAATATATCATATGAATGAGGTATGAATGCATGAAAACAGAATACATGTAAATGAAGAACTGTTTTCATAAATTAGTGAGATTTCCTTTGTATTTTTAAACTGAGGTATCATAAATGAAATCAGTATCAACAGTGTCTAGCATCGACACAAAACATAAATCTCAATATCTCGAAATATCAATGTCTCAATCTCAATATCTAGGGCGCCGTCAGTCCAGACCGGCCCCTACCATCCATCTCAAGACCACGACGGTATCCTCCGGATATCCGACGTGTCGGGTAATATCACCGGTAGGTAGTGCTCCCCAGCCAGGCTCAACGTCAACACCACATTCCTCTTGCCCCGGGGTACCATACCGGGCCCACCATGTACCCAAAACGGTTCCTCCACTCCTCGAATCGGGTCTCGAAATCCATCAGCAAACTCATGGTGGACGACTCATACATCATGGGAAAACCGCACTTTTTATTTTAAAAGGGAGAAAAGGTTTATTTATGTTTTTGCGGTTTTCCTCCAAATCCAAGAAATCTCATGAAATCCGAATCCAAGTCATCAATAGCATGTAAACAGTGAATATAGGCATGAGAATCCATGAATGCGACACAACAGTGAATAATAACATGCATGAAGTAGTAGGCAATAACTACAATGTCTAACTAGCATATAAGGCAAGTACACTAATATCATGTCTAAACTATTAGCTAACAACCTATGTCAAATGAAATAGTATTTTCTAAAGTGTTCGTGACATGTCAATTACCGATGAAGATGTATGTGAGCCGGCAAGTAAGTGTACGTGGTATATACGCGTCATCGGTAATGGTGCCGGTGTCCTAACAGCATGATATTAATAATGCAATAAGAAATTATAATATAAGTATGCGATGCGGAGCGAACAGTAAAAATGAGCGGGAGCTGAATACTAGACGCAACTATAACTAATCTGCACTAATCTAATATAAGTCCTACAAATGGTGCCTTTTGAAATAACACGAATCATGGGGTTTTGAAAATAGGGGCTACGGTGTTTTTAAGAAAAGATACGTTTTTTGAAATATCCGTAGAATCCCTTGACCTGTCTTTTAAAATACGCATGATTCGTAAGCTTTGAAATAGGTAAGAATCGAATCTAATCTAACAACTAAACTAAGCTAAAGGGCTAAGCTAACAAGCTGGACTACAGGTAAGGAAACCGCCTAACGTCTGAGTCGATACATATACATACCTGTATATATATTAGTCGGTGATCCCGCCTCAATAATATCATATTCGATACCATATCTATAATCAGACATCCCAAGTCAAGAGTGCGGATCAATCATCAAGATATAGCTCGTACGTAAATCCGTCGTACGGCATCCTCCAATTCTGGGTACGGGTCAAAATCACATTCATCATACTATTCACCTGGTATCCTCTTTATCAATATTATGATCTGGTACTGATCTACGTCTAGTACAATACTGATATCGCCTAAGTATGCATGCACGTGTGTAAAAACTACGTCAAGGACCCGCTACAACGTCATGTCGTATCTCAAATACGAACCCCGCTATATCACCGATCTCACGGCCTCAAATCAAATCTCATCGACTCATCATAAATCCCAAGTACTATCCTCAAATCTGTATGTGAACACACAGTCCCATACCTATGTGAACACATAACTATATATTCCCGAATAAGCACAAAAGAAAGAAGAAAGTATGCAAGTATGGGTGGGTGTGTGCAAGTGTGGTGCGACCGCTACTCTAGGGTTTCGCGACACTCAATCATCCAAGAACACCAAATATCCATATTTATCATCAATAACTCAAACAATATATAACCAATATATATATATATATGTGTGTATACGTGTCCGTATACATCACCATGAACTGCGGGGGTGCTATACGCCATCCACCCGACTTCTCCCCGTAGATATAAATCTACTCACCTGGTCCTCGCTCGCCGGGTGCCGACGTCGCCACGCGCTTGCTGGTCGTCTTGAAGTCTACATGGGGTACCTACATATCATAACGCACCGTATCGCATTAAAACTAAATTCGAAATCGAAACGGCATACAAAAATTAAATCGGCACGCGTATCACGCATAGGTCCAAACCTATCGCCTACGCATGCAAGAATAGTCAAACCAACCCTCGATGTCAATGTACAAACGTCAAACCATCGAGAAAAATCCAATCACACTCATTTGCACATTCCCGCACACTAATTTTAATATAAACTAGGTTAAAACTCACAAAAACCCCAAATTCACTTTAAAAGCCGTTTTTCCGAAAAACTAGCAAGCAAAATTACCCGTTTTAGTGCAAAACTCGATGTTTAAACAATTCTAGCGGCCATAATACTTATTAAATAACTTAAATAAGTCATAAAAACCATTTCCATAATTTAATCACATAAATTTGCATAATTTCCAAAATCCTAGATTGCAAAAATATCAATTTTAACACTTTTTATTGTAAAATTCACAATTTTACAATTAAACTTGGTTTTGCATATATTAAATGGTTAAACCACTCATGGAAACCTTAATGATGTGCTAAAAATCCTAACTAGATTTTAATCCCACGTTTTTATTTAATTTCTAAAACCTAGTTAGCAATTTAGCATAATTATCACCATTTTTAAACTAACAAATTAGCAACTAGTAACCAAATTAGATTTTGCATTCAATTACATGTTAATCCCCTCGTTACAATCATAAGCTAATGATAAAGAACCTAATTTAATTCAAACCCTAGCTTCAATTCAAAATTCCCAATTGAATTTCCAAACATTCAATTAAACCCACAATTTAACACCTAATTAGCTTCATTAAGGAATTTAAATCAAAAAAATGAATAATGGGTCAAAAGTTATACCTCACAAACCATGATCAAACTTGAATTCTATACCTCCATTTTGAAATCCTTGCACCAAGATCCATGCTAAAGGAGATGAGGGAAAATGGGTAGGAGGTGGATTTTGATTTGGATTTTTGCTTGATTTTTTGTGGATTTTTCAAGCATTTTTGAAGAACTTTTTTAAAGAGAAGGAGATGAAGAATGAAGGGCTGTTGGGGTTCAGATTTTGGCCAGAAAATGAGTGGGGGAGGAGAGAGAGGGAGGTGGAGAAAAATGGGGAGAAAGTCAAAGTCAATTCAAGGTCAAAAGTCTAATAATTTATCCATTTTCTTTTCTTTTCTTTCATTTCTTTTCCTTTGAAATTCAAGTGGGGAAAAAATGGGGGCTGCTGAATTTAGCTAAGGGGAGAAGTAAGTGGGGGTGTGTGGGTGTGGGCACGGGTGTGGGGTGATGAAAAATGATAAATACAATACCCCAAACATCCATTTACGCTAAAAAAAGCCTTTTTTCTTCAATAATTTCTAAACCGTTTTGGCAAATGATTTCGTTCCAAAAACCACATGATAAATTTTTATTTAAAGTTTTATGATGCACAAAATTTGTTTCAACTCATTCCAATTTGTAATTTTCCCTAATTAAATGTATTAGTGACGGCTTAAAATAATAATAAAATAATATTTTTTTCAGAAAATTTGAAATTTCACCAGCGGCTCAATAAACACCAAATAATAGCAATTACATAGCTAGAATATGTATATTTAATTTTTATAATAAGATATTTGTATTTTGACTTTTTACAGAAAACCCCTTTATTTTACCGATTTTTCGAAATTTCACCGAAACGATTTTCAAAACGCTACAAATTCATTCGGATCCTACTTGCCATTGCTGCCTTCCATGACTATGATATCTGGCAGATGGATGTTAAAATCGCTTTTCTAAATGGAAGTTTAGAAGAGTGTGTTTATATGGATCAACCAGAGGGTTTCATAGATAGTGGGAGTAGCGGAAATGTGTGCAAGTTGCTTAAATCTATTTATGGATTAAAACAGGCATCGTGGAGTTAGAACATCTGTTTTGATGAGACGGACAAGGAATTTGACTTTATCAAAAATGTAAATGAACCTTGCATTTATAAGGAGATTGTAGGGAGAACTGTGGTATTCTTCGTTTTATACGTAGATGACATTTTCCTAATAGGAAATGATATTCCTATGCTACAATCGGCTAAGATGTTCTTGTCACAGAAGTTCTCTATGAAAGACCTGGGTAATGCCTCGTACATTCTAGGGATTAAGATCTATCGTGACAGATCTAAAAGAATGTTGGGACTTTCACAGTCGAGATACATAGACACCGTACTAAAGAGGTTTAGTATGGAAGATTCCAAGCGTGGTAATTTGCCCACTTGTCATGGAATCACCCTCTCCAAAGAGATGTCTCCCAAGATTGATGAGGAGAGGGCTCGTATGAGCATTGTACGCTATGCTTCGGTGGTAGGGTCGATAATGTATGCGATATTATGTACAAGACCAGATGTAGCTTACGCACTTAGCGTCGTAAGCTGGTATCAGTCCAACCTAGGTGTGAAGCATTGGATAGCAGTAAAGAACATTTTTAAGAACCTGAGAAGGACTAAGGAGATGTTCTTGGTGTACGGTAATGGGGACCTCCAGATCGAGGTTTTTACCGACTCTGGCTTCCAAAGTGACAAGGATGACTCTAAATCCATCTCGGGTTATGTGTTACCCTTAACGGAGGGGCGGTATGTTGGAAGAGCTCCAAAAAGGATACCATAGCAGACTCGACGATGGAGGCTGAGTACATCGCTGCTAACAATGTCGTAAAATAGGTAGTCTGGATGAGGAAGTTCATTTATGAACTTCATGTGGTTCCATCTATTGCTGATCCAATACCTTTGTATTGCGATAACAATAGAGCCATGGCTTAAGCAAAAGAACCACGGTCTCATCAGAAATCCAAACATATCTTGAGGGGGTATCACCTGATCAGGGAGATCATGGATCGCCGGGAGATCGAAGTGCGGAGGGTAGATACAAATGACAACATAGCAGATCCATTCACCAAGGCCATCCCTCAAGTTTAGTTCGAGAGACCGTTCGAGATGTTGGATATGCGGTATGCCAGCAACTGGCCTTAGAGCAGACGTTGGGTACTCGATACGCCAATAACCGTCCTTAGTGCAAGTGGGAGATTGTTGGATATGTATGCCCTAGAGGCCTTTATTGTATAGGATGCTAGGGTTATGTATGTACATGACAATCTTTCTCAATATGATAGTATGTTATTTGGTTTGTCTTTATCTTAACATGTGTATATGTTTTACTTGTTATTTCATATCGCTTATACATGTTGATAAAGTCCGTAGGATCATTGCTTGACTACCAGCGTTATGATGTCAATTATATTTGTGGGAGCTAGGCAGTCAATAAGCACATCCTTAAATATCCCAAGTCATGGGAGTATCGAGACTGGGCATCGAAACTCCAGAGTAGACTAGTGTATACATTTCTAGACCCTGACGAGGGACGATGGTTTGTCCCGTAGCCATTGGTGTGATGCACCTAAGATTGTATACAGGTGATCATTGAGGGTGAGTACACTAGACGGACTCGCCGAGAACTGGTTAGATGGTATTATACATATCGTCAGATAGCAGTTCTCTGGTGACATGAGTACAGATAGTCTGTCGACCTGAGCTCGTCATTTGTCTCGTGTGAGTTTCCACTGTGCTTTGATTACTACCCTACCACGGCTCTACTGAATCGTAGAAACAGGTTTTAGTTGGGTACAATCCTGAGCCACATGGAGGCAGTGAGCGATTGTTGGGCATTCGTCTCTCCCAGTATAGGGAGTCGATGTCGCGCTGTATTCAGTTGGCCAACACCATAAATCCTTAGCCAGGATGGATTGAGAATTACTGATAGCTAGATCAGTAGATTCTCGGATGGTCTTGAGCCACATAGGCACGACTTGTCGGGTTATTAGGGGTCTAACATTTTCCACCCTCTAGACCAGGCATACGATACTCTCAGACGAACAGACCGGACTGTATGGAGATTGTCACGGACAGGCTCAATAGGAGTTCGGATGAGTTTGCTTGTCGGCCTTCATTTCGACAAGTACCTGGTAGCCGTTACGTATAGCAAGTGCCACTAACGTGCTTGTGGTTAAACCCACTGCCAGCGTATTATCGAGTCTTTAGAGTCCCACACAAAGGGTTTCCTTGGATCAGGCGAAACGATGTAGAGGCCGTATGGTTTTACGTGCAGGGTTCCGATCATATACGTGTACTAGCTACACAGATTTTTTCCGGACGGATAATACTAGCGTGCTTAGGATTAAGCCGCATTATTGAATCATGTATTGATTTAATAATGATCTAGTATTATATTATTGGATTGTTTTTATCTCTTGGTATTCGTAGTACGAATACGGGTATGTATATACGGTGATGCCATTCTTGTATTTTCACTTGGGTGCTTCTAGAAGAAGACACCTCATTTATGTTAAATCAATTGTTTAAATAGATAATGAGGTAGAGGGATAAGGTGTTATTAAAGCATGGTTTGAAGCATGGCTTCTTGTTTTATTCATTCATTTATGATGACTATTGAAACATGGTTACAATATTTTTATTGTAATGAAATGCTTGATAGTTTCATATTTAGCCATTCTTCACTTGCCATTCTCTTCCCTTCATTGAGCTCTTCTTCTTCCTCAAACCCTAACCCTATCATGAGTTGAGAAAAAATAGGGTTTTTTTGGTAATTCCTAGCATCCTGGCAGCTAACCGCGGCCGTTGCAGAACGAAAAACTTTGACTTCTAAAAACCCAGCACTAGAAAACACTATCTAGAATCTAACCAAATATTGAGACTAGCAATCTAAAAGAATCTAGCTACTGTGATAGTGAGTTATATTGATAGATCCGTGTCCTTCGGATCTTCAGTCCTCTTCCTTAGCTTCTTGAGCTCTCCTAGATCAACCATGCTTGATAGCCTTCTTGATCCTAGATGATCCACCCGAGAGTTTGTAATCTAAGCTTAGCTTTACTAATGAAGCAACTTAGTAACCAAGTTTGCTAATCTAGGTTACTAAGGAGATATAGTGAGTTTTCTAGTGTATTTCTATCTCTCTTCCTCCTTTGATTCTCAACTTAAGATATGGTAGGGAGGAAAATGAAGAAGAATGAGGAGAAACTCAAGAGAGGCTAGTGAGGAGAGAGAAGCTCAATGTGAGAATGAGAAAAAAATCTTGTGTGAAAAATCATGAAGCATGGTTTTATAAAAACCAATTTTCAATAAAAATAACATAACCATGCTTGAATAGTTTGCACTAATGAATTTACAATTCATTTGTCAATACTATTCAAGCATGGTTCACACCATTCTCTCCTTTACACCTCATTTCCTATTTTACACCTCATTTTCCATTTTGCAAATAAAATGGAAAATACATGATGAGGTGACCTCCTTCTAAAATATCTTTCCGTATAAATACGGAATAAATTCTACCGTATATACATACCCGTATTCGTATCAAAATACGAACACCCTAAGAGATAGAATAATACACAGAACATAATACTAGAATATACATATTGAAATATGTATATGTAAATTATTAAATCAATATCTGATTTAATAATCCGGTTTAATCCTTAGCCGACTAATATAATCAACCATCCGATCGAAAGACAAGATAACACTAGAATATACATATCGAAATATGTATATGTAAATTATTAAATCAATACCTGATTTAATAATCCGGCTTAATCCTAAGCCGGCTAGTATTATCATTCGATCGGAATCCTGCACATATCGAAATACGGCTACTACACCATTTCGCCTGAACCAGAAAAACCCTCTGTGTGGGAATCTAAAGACTCGACATTACGCTGAGAGTGAGTTTAACCACAAGCACGTTAGCGACACTAGCTATGCGTAACGGCTACCCAGATATCAATCGAAAAAGAAGGCCGACGAGTAAGCTCATCCGAACCCCTACTGAGCCTATCCGTGACAATATCCATACAGTCCGGTTACTTCGTCTAAGAGTATCACATACCGGGTCTAGGGGTGGTAAACATCAGACCCCCTACTTACCTGATAAGTCATGTCGATATGGCTCGGGGCCAATCCATGAATCTACTGATCTAACCATCAGTATATCTCAACTGTCTTGGCCAAGGTCTTATGGTTCTAGCCAACCGGACACAGTGCAATATCGACTCCGAATACCGGGAGAGTCGAATCCCTGACAATCACTCACTACCTCCATGTGGCTCGGGACTGTACTCAACTAAAACATGTTTGCACAACTCAGTAGAGCCGTAGTAGGGTAGTGATCAAAGTACAGTAAGAAATCACGCGAGACAAATGATGATCTCAGGTCTAAAGACTAACCTGTACTCATATCACCTGAGTACCGATATCTGACGATAGGTATAATACCATCTATAGGTTCTCGGCGAGTCCGTCCAGTGTACTCACCCCAGTGAGCACCTGTATACAATATTAGGTGATCACACCAATGGCTGTAGGACCAACCATCGTCCATCGTCGGGGTCTAGAAACGTTTACATAAGTCTACTCTAGAATTTCGATGCCCGGTCTCGATATTCTTATGACTTGGGACCTTTAAGGATAGGCTTATAGACTACCCAGCTCCTACAAGTATGATCGTCATCATAACGCTGGTAGTCAAGCAAAATCCTATGGGCTTTATCAACATGTATCAGCCATATGTGATATCGAGTATAACATATGCACATGTTAAGATAAATTCAAACCATAATAGTATACTACTGTATCGAGTCTTTATCAACATGTATAAGCAACATATAGCAGTAAGAAAAACAAATACACATGTTCAGATAAAGACAACTCAAATAGTATACTATACAACTGAGCAAGATTGTCATGTACATATATATCCCTAGCATCATATACAATACAGGACTCTAGAGCATACATATCCAACAATCTCTCACTTGCACTAAGGCCTATAATTGGAGTACCGAATATCCAACGTCTGCTCTAGGGCCAGTTGTTGGCATATCGCATACCCAACATATCAAAAAGTCGCTCGAACTGCGCTTAAGGGAGGGCCTTCGTAAATGGATCCGCCGTTTTGTCTTTCGTATTTACTCTCCGGACCTCAATCTCCCGTCGATCTACGATCTCCCTGATGAGATGATACCGCCTCAAGATGTGTCAGGATTTCTGATGGGACCGTGGTTCCTTCACTAAATCCATAACCCCATTGTTATCGTAATACAAAGGTATTGGATCAACAATGGATAGAACCACCTCATGTTCGATAATGAACTTCTTCATCCAGACCACTTCTTTTGTGGCATCGTTTGCAGCAATGTATTTAGCCTCCATCGTCGAGTCTGCGACGGTGTACTATTTGGAGCTCTTCCAATAGACCGCCACTCTGTTGAGGGTAAACACAAAACCTGAGACAGACTTGCTGTCGTCCTTGTCACTGTGGAAGCTTGAGTCGGTAAAGGACTTGACCTGAAGGTTTCCATTACCATAAACCAAGAACAACTCCTCAGTCCTTCTCAGGTACTTGAGAATGTTCTTCACAGCTGTCTAATGATTCTTACCTGGGTTTGACTAATACCGGCTCATCACGCTAAGCGTGTATACTACATCTGGTCTGGTATACAGTATCGCATACATTATAGATTCTACCGCCGAAACATAGGGTATAGTGCTCATGCGAACCCTCTCCTCATCAGTCTTGTGAGACATCTCTTTGGAGTGGGTGATTCCGTGCAAGGCGGGTATATTACCGCGCTTGGAATCTTCCATACTAAATCACTTTAGTATGGTCTCTATGTATCCGGACTGTGAAAGTCCTAACAATCTCTTGGATTTATGTCTCTAGATCTTAATCCCAAGAATGTAAGAGGCATCACTCAGGTCGTTCATGGAGAACTTTTATGACAACAACAGCTTGACCGACTGCAGTATAGGAATATCATTTTCTATTAAGAGAATGTCATCGACGTACAAGACGAGGAATACCACAGTTCTCCCTACAATCTTCTTGTAGATACATGGTTCATCCTCATTTTTGATGAAGTCGAATTCTTTGACTGTTTCATCAAAATAGATGTTCCAGCTCCGCGATGCCTGTTTTAATCCATAAATGGATTTAAGCAACTTGCACACCTTCCCGCTGCTCCCCCTGTCTATGAATCCCTCCGGCTAATCCATATAAACGCACTCTTCTAAACTTCCATTTAGAAAAGCCATTTTAACATCTATCTACCAGATATCATAGTCATGGTAGACATCAATGGCAAGTATGATCCGAATGGATTTCAGTATAACCACTGAATAAAATGTTTCATCATAGTCCACTCCTGGTCTTTGACGAAAACCTTTTGCAACAAGCCTATCCTTATAGGTTTCCACCTGTCCATCTATACCAATCTTCTTTTTGAAGACCCGCTTGCATCCAACGGGTTTTACCCCAGAAGAAACAACATCCAAAGTCCAAACTTTGTTGGTGTACATGGACTCCATTTCGGTTCATAGCATCCGGCCATTTATCAGAGTCCCTACTGGTAATGGCCTGCTTAAAACTAGTAGGATCATTTTCTTCCAAGATGCAATCCTCTCTATCCTTATCTATGAGAAAACTGTAGTATCTCTCGAGCAGATAAGAAATCCTACTAGATCTGCGGAATGGCTGAGGTTCGTCTAAGATTATTGAATCCTGTGGTTCCACAAAATCTTCAGTCGTTGTTTATGTATCTGGAATTTCTTCCAGTTCTACCATGCCCCCACAGGTTTCTTTTGCAAGAAACTGCCATTCTAGAAAAGTGACATTCGTAAAGACAACAATCTTGTGTTCCTCTGCATGGTAGAAAAGATATCCTTGCGAATGTTTAGAATATCCCACAAATTTACACAACACTGAAAATGTCTCGAGTTTTTCCAGATTGTGCTTTTTAACATAAGCTGGACACCCCCATATCTTAATGAATTTAAGACATGGTTTCTTACCACTACATACTTCATATGAAGTAGTGGGCACAGATTTGGACGGAACTTGATTTAATAGATATGCAGCTGTATCTAGTGAATGTCCCCAGAATGAAAGAGGCAACTCAGCATTGCTCATCATGGAGCAAACCATATCCAATAGGGTACAGTTCCTTCGCTCCGATACACCGTTGTGGTGTAGTGTATACGGAGGAGTAAGCTGAGAGAGAATACCATTCTCTTTTAGAAAGTCCTGGAATTCCGTACTCAAGCACTCCCCTCTTCGATCAGATTGAAGGATCTTGATATTTTTTCCTTTCTGATTCTTTACTTCGCTTTTATATTCTTTGAATTTCTCAAAAGCTTCAGATTTGTGTTTCATGAGAAATATATATCCGAACCTAGTGAGATCATCAGTGAATGTAATGAAGTACGAGAACCTACCCCTCGCTTGTATAGACATCGGACCACATACATCACTGTGTACGAGTCCCAAGAGCTCTGTAGCTCCTTCTCCGTGTCCGATGAATGGAGATTTGGTCATCTTTCCTTTGAGACAAGACTGACAAGTTTCATAAGATGAAAATTCGAACGGATTCAGATATCCAACTTTATGCAACTTTCTTAGTCTTTTCTCACCGATATGACCAAGTCTACAATACCACAAGTAGGCTTCGTTCGTATCTGAACTCTTCCTCTTGCGTGTGTTTTGTACATTAAAAACCATGTTTTGATTGAGAACGTAGATACCATTACATAGTGTACCTTCTGCAACCAATACTTGATTAAGATAAATGTTCATGATATTTCTATCTAGAACAAACTTATATCCATTTTTATCAAGTAAAGAAACTGATATGATATTGTAAAACATGGAAGATACATAATAGCAATTGTTCAAAATCATAGTATTACCGCTTGGCAATACTAGGTGATATTCACCGACGGCAGCATCATCAACTTGTGCTCTGTTCCCTACTCTGAGGGACATATCATCCGGTCCAACCATTCTACTTTTTCTCAGTTCTTGTAATAAATTACAGATATGAGATCCTGACCCGGTATCTAGTACACAGGAGGTAGGGTTGACCGAAAAACAGTTTTCAATAACAAATATACCCGAAGAAGATGCATTAGAATGTTTCTCCTTCAATGGGGTCATATGGAATTCTTTACAGTCCTCTTTCCCTTGCCCATACTCGTAACAGTTGTCACAAGTTAGAGCCGAACTAACGTTCCCCAGCGCATTGTAATAAGCTGGTTCGGTCAAGTCAAACATTTTATTATCTTGATTAGGGCGTGACATGGTTGCTACCTGGAGAGAGAGAAAAGAAACACTCAGCGTGCGCTCTTGCAAGATCAGATTGGTTATTAATTTATCTAATCAGGATGGCTTCCCTGTTTCCTCGAATTCTTCTCCAAACCGTAAAAGGAGAACTAGTCGGGATCATTAACACCTTACAAGTTCGCTAACCGTTCAGCCAGGTGGGTGTTGGTACTCCGAGGGAGGTTCACCGTGCTCTCGCATGGACCTAATTAAAATAAACCTCATTTCTGTAGAGGTGTAGCCCTGTTAACACCTTTCTAGACACCTAATAGGTCAGCTAATTGTGAAGTGAAAAATATCTCCCAAGAGTAATCCTATCCATCAATGGGATCAGGACCCAACTATCATCGCGTGATAACTTAAATGGAAGCCACACTAGTTACCACACTCCAGAAGGTATGCAACACTAGCAAGTTTCCTGTATATTTGAAACTCCTGATGTGGTTATTGCTCTTAGAACCCAAGTGACATTGACTAAAGATCAAAATGTCAAAACGTCCTAGTCAAGTTCTACCCGTCATTTTCTTGATTGCATTAGACCTACCCGCACGGGCCTTGACTAAAGATCAAAATGATCGCACGACCGTCCTAACCAATCGCATTAACATGCAACAGAAAAGAATTACATATCTATCGAACACTACGTCTCGACTACAGATCGAAATGCATAGCACGAATACTAAACACTACTAATCTGAAATGACGGAGGGCTATGGTTGGGTTTTGGCAAAAAACCCTTTAACGTAATGAACTTAATATCGTTGAAGGAACCGGGTAGTTTTGTAAAGGAGTGGTTTAGGCTCCGCTTTTGAAAACTAATGGTTTTAAAGAAAACCGAGTAATCTATAGTAATATAAACTTTTGCTCAAGATGTCACTCCCCGTTAAGAGATCTAGGCTCTTGCCTCCTCGAATGAGGTGCTGGATATTCCGAACCGAATACCACTTTGCAATGCGAAAGAATATGACTATAGTTTTTCGAAAAATTGTTCCAACAATATCTTTTAGGTTTCTTTTTCCTTATATTAATTAAAATTAACGCGGTCCCATCAATTAAATTCTATCACACCAGAAAAGAACGAAAATAAAATGTACGTATATGCCATCCGCATTCGTCATGGGGCCTCGTCATGTACCGTTAGGTTACTTAACTAACGACAGAGCGGGGGCAGGACTAGCACGGATGCAAAATATATACAACATCTACTAGCATATATAAATATAAATATAAATATATATATATAACCATTCGTCCCAGACATAATATATAAGCAACATCACAGAACAGCAATAAGCAATTTGGAATAATGGATAATCTAGGAGCCCCGGATTTCATTTGAGCCGTAAATGAAACTCGACATTCCCCGGTCGTGTAGATAGCCCGTGCAATGAAGAACCTAGACCCCCTACGAGTGTGGTAAGTTACCCTCCAATCCTGAAAGTGAGGCAACCCCAATCAACAAAGTGAATGAGCCACCCAATACTTTACGGAATCCGATAACTTGAGCACCCCTCCATAGGTCATCTTATACCCCCTAAGAGTCCGGCGAACTGCCCGCCAATTCTAGAGTAAGCCCCCCCGGTCTAAACGTCATGAGATGCGGGCCTGTTGCCCTCTAGAACCCGTCTATTCGAGCACTCCTCCGCGGGTTAATCCTAGTACAGAAAAGAAAAAATACACACACACACACACAAACGATGACATCGACCTCAACCCGGCCGTGCCCTAATAAGGAATACACAAACTGGCAGAGATGGCAGTCCACATGTTGGATGCTCGCCCCGCAATAATAAATATACAAATGAATCTAAACTGTACAACTACAATTGCAGTAGGGGCTATCCAACACGACAATCCGAATAAACCATCACAGATATAAACATCACAGCAGCATAAGCAAGTATGTGCAACCCCGTCTAAATGACATATAACAAATAGACGACATTTGAAAACACATATACCACATCACAGAAATCAACAATACAAAGTTTTCAAGTTCTAAACTTTCCAAATTGTCCCAAAGCAAAGATAACACTAAGTGAAATCTGGGGTAAATCAAACAAGATTAGAAATCCCAATTTCCAAAACCAAACACACTGGATGAAAATGAGGACCAGGGGACATCATAAAACCGCTGGGGCGGGGATTTCAAGGATTTGGGCAGTTTTTGTAAGATGGATTTGCCTCATTTTCATCGTGTGTTATAAACATATCAAGAGTAAGCCTCTCACTTGTTTAAAAAAATTTCAGAGACCAAAAAATTTCTTGGATAGAGAGTGGGTTTTGAACCTCGGAATTTTTCGGTTTTGAAACTAAAGTATCGTCTACTATTAGTTTCTAATGTTTGGATGGCTCTAATACCATGTTGGGGTTCTTAGAGGCCTGGCCGCCAACCATGGCCATTACGGAACAAAAAACTTTGACTTTTAAAAAACTGGCATTAGAAAACGCTACATAGAATCTAATCAAACATTGAAACTAGCAATCTAAAAGAATCTAGCTACTGTGATAGTGAGTTATACCGATAGATCCGTGTCCTTCGGGTCTTCACTCCTCTTCCTTAGCTCCTTGAGCTCTCCTAGATCAACCTTGCTTGATAGCCTTTTTGATCCTAGATGATCCACCCGAGAGTTTGTAATCCAAGCTTAACTTTAATGAAACAACTTAGTAACGCTAATCTAGATTACTAAGAAGATGTAGTGAGTTTTCTAGTCTATTTCTATCTCTTTTCCTTCCTTAATTCTCAACTCATGAGATGATAGGGAGGAAGATGAAAAAGGAGGAGAAACTCAAGAGAGTCTAGTGAGGAGGGAGAACCTCATGGTGAGAATGAGAAAAAAATCTTGTGTGAAAAATCATGAAGCATGGTTTTGTAAAAACTGTTTTTCAATAAAAAAAAATAACACAACCATACTTAAATAGTTTGCACAAATGAATTTACAATTCATTTGTCAATACTATTTAAGCATGGTTCACACTATTCTCTCCTTTACACCTCATTTTCTATTTTACATCTCATTTTCCATTTTACAAATAAAATAGAAAATACATGATGAAGTGTCCTCTTTCTAGAATGTCTTTCCATATAAATACGGAATACATTCTATCGTATATATGCCCGTATTCGTATCAAAATACGAACACCCTAAGAGATAGAATAATACACAGAACATAATACTAGAATATACATATCGAAATGTGTATATGTAAATTATTAAATCAATACCTGATTTAATAATCCGGCTTAATCCTAAGCCGGCTAGTATAATCAACCATCCGATCGAAAGCCAAGATTACACTAGAATATACATATCGAAATATGTATATGTAAATTATTAAATCAATACCTGATTTAATAATCCGGTTTAATCCTAAGCCGGCTAGTATTATCATTCGATCGGAACCCTGCACGTATTGAAATAAGGCTATTATATCATTTCGCCTGAATCAAGAAAACCCTCTGTGTGGGTCTCTAAAGACTCGGCAGTACGCCGGCAGTGGGTTTAACCACAAGCATGTCAGCGGTACTAACTGTATATAATGGCTACCCAGGTACCTGTCGAAAAGGAAGGCCGACAAGCAAGCTCATCCGAACCCCTACTGAGCCTATCCGTGACAATCTCGTATAGTCCGGTCTTTTCGTCTAATAGTATCGCATACCGAGTCTAGGGGGTGGTAAACATCAGACCCCCTACTGACCTGATAAATCGTGTCGATATGGCTCAGGACCAATCCGAGAAACTACTGATCTAACCATCAGTATATCCCAAATGCCTTGGCCAAGGTCTTATGGTTCTAGCGAACCGGACACAGTGCGATATCGACTCCCAATACCGGGTGAGATGAATCTCTGATAATCACTTACTACCTCCATGTAGCTCGGGACTGTATCCAACCAAAACCTGTTTGCACGACTCAATAAAGCCGTGGTAGGATAGTGAACAAAGTACATTGAAAACTCACAAGAGACAAATGATGATCTCAGGTCTAAAGACTAACCTGTACTCATGTCACCTGAGAACCGCTATCTGACGATAGGTATAATATCATCTAAAGCTTCTCAGTGAGTCCGTTCAGTGTACTCACCCCCAGTAAACACCTTTATACAATCATATCAATCGCTATGGGACCAACCACCGCCCCTCGTCTTGGTCAAGAAACGTATACACAAGTCTACTCCGGAATATCGATGCCCGGTCTCGATACTCTTGTGACTCGGGACCTTTAAGGATGTGCTTATGGACTATCCAGCTCTCACAAGTATGATCGGCATCATAACTCTGGTAGTCAAGCAAAATTCTACGGACTTTATCAACATGTATTTGCCATATGTGATATCGAGTATAACATATGCACATGTTAAGATAAAGTCAAATCATAATAGTATACTACTGTATCGAGCCTTTATCAACATGTATAAGCAACATAAAGCAGTAAGAAAAACAAATACACATGTTCAGATAAAGACAACTCAAATAGTATCCTATACAATTAAGCAAGATTGTCCTGTACATACATATCCCTAGTATCCTATACACTATAGGCCTCTAGGACATATATATCCAACAGGTTTATGAGATAAACTAATCCTATTATCAAAATCTACATCTATTAAACCACTTAGAGTAATAAACTAGGTGTTTTACTTACCTCACTTTTGAGGTTAGAGCTTGAACTATAAACTCAAGGATGGATCGTCTTCGACACAAGGAAGCCGACGACCAAGCTCGATCCCGACGAACGAGGAGCTTAAGAAGATGATAAGAAGACCTGAAGGACTTGAGCACAAAGGTATAAATCACTTTCATAGTAGATTAGAAGCTCTATAAGTTTTGTTAGTTAGAGCTTATTGTAGTTTTTGGAGATTAATCGATGTTACCCGCTTAAAATTGTTTTTTGTAACTTCCGTCTCTTTACAAATCCTATAGAGTGTGCGACATCAACTTACAATATACTTCACCATCTAACAACAACAAACCCCTCTACTTCACCATCTAACCTCTACCGATTTAAATTTGGATTACTTAATTTCTAGATACAATGGAAATTGAGTTTGTTTTGTATTTACTGTAATTTACTGATTTTTTTTAATTTGCTGGCAATTTGTAAATTTACTGTAATTTACTATAATTTTTTTCAAATAAAACCTTTTCACAATATCATGATTTGTAAAATGTCGTTACCCAACAAATTTTAATTTAAACGTACCTTGAATCGACGGCAGAATCAAAGACGGGAGCGACGAGCGGAAGCTGTGGAGAGAGGCGTGGGGGAGGAAGGCTGCGGAGAGAGAGAAGCGTGGGGGGCTACGGAGGAGGAGTTCCGGCGAGGGGGTCTGCGGCGAAAGGATTTACGGGCAAGACGAGATCACCGGAGGGTGGAAGGTGAGAGGCGAGAGAAAGGGGAGCCGGGCATGGAGGGGGGCACAGAGGAGGTTGTCGGAGGGGGCCGACGAGTGGGATCGTGGGCTAGACGGTAGCAAGGATTTTGAAGAAAGAGAAGAGGCTGGGAAGAATGAAATTGGGGTTCGATCAGGGCTTCAATCGTATATAAAGTAGTAGGTGGGCCTAAATGAAAATGCTACTGTCAGTGGCGTTTTTCTCGAAATGAAAACGCTACTGACGTTAGTATTTTCATTTGGTTTAATTAACCCCAATCCGAGACTCTCTCCCCAGCCTACACCGAGACTTCTGGATATGCTGATTTAAAAACGTTGCCGACAATAGTGTTTTCATTAGGAGGAAAACGCTGCTGTCAGTAGCGATTTCATAAAAAGGAAAATGCTACTGTCAGTAGCGTTTTCCTTTCCTCACCAACTGCCACGCGAGGCCTATTCCTAAATGGTAGTACGGAGGTCTATTTTGGGAATTAGTTTGGGACGAGTATTATTTTTAGAAATATTTTATTTAATAGTATTATTGTGGTAAAAAATTCCAATATTTATGGAATACTGCCATAACCTCGCTTTAGCTTCACATGTACCTCATCCATTTGGTATCATAGATTTCCCACACCTCCATGGAGCAAGCACGAGTTGACATGGCTAATAGTTTCATATGGCAGTAACAGTTGGGAGGGTGTCCATGGTTGCTTTGAAGTTGAGTGATGCCATCTGAATAACCTTGAATTGTGAATGATGTTTTATGAAATTTACCCTAAAAATACGTTAGAAAGAAGGCGGCGAAGGGCAAACAGGTCATTTTACAGATACAGTCCAGATAAATACACATAAATTACAGTGTTATACATGCTTTGATAATACCGAACATAAGACTGTTTACAACAAGCTATGCGGCTTTGCGAGGATTCACACAGATGCACACAGCCAACGAAAAGCAGGCTCTCAACATAGTAAACCTTCAACATATACAGGACCGCGTTGTTTTTTATTGTGGTAATAGCTAGCCTAAAACTGTGTAACAGGATCTGCAACACAGTTAGCACGACCACGAAATCTGCACTAAGGATTAAATAAATCATACTTACAGGATTACCGAAATAATAGCGCTTTACCTTTGCTATCACCCTGTTCCATTTGGTGTCGTAGATATCCCACACCTCCATCGACTTTTCCTTAAGGTGGGAGACGTACGAGTTGTCATAATCCATCACGGTGGCTAGCTTTGCAGAGGTTTCTAAAGAAAGGTCTCACTTCGTGATTAATTATCGAGAGTGTATGCGATAATTCTTTTTTGCCGCAGCAAAGTCAAGTCCTTTTTCGAGTCGATGAGACAACTCATGAACATCTCACATAAGCCATGACCCTAGCTAGCTACTCCAAACGTTAGGGAAAAAGCACCGCTCGAAAGTGATGAGGTTGCGATAGAAGGAATTGCAGTTGCTGTTGAGCCGTGCGGGAGAAATCTCAATGATACCAGGCGATATGTGCCAACTGAAACTCTCATCGGTCTTTTGCATGAACTCAACACCGACTTTTATCAGGTCGCTTACGCACGGGGTCATCAGCATCGACTCGGTTTTTGCAGTACCGCCTTGGTCCATTGGACCGACAATGAAACATGAATGGAAAAGATGGGGTAGGTTGTAGAAACTGGTAGGTGATATGTCTTTGAGCGGTTTGAGATCAGTTATGAGGCCCTCAAAGACACCTATGGCGATTTTGAGGAGAGAAATATGATTTTCTTCGTCTGATTTAGCCACTTATAAGTTGAATAACCTCTTGAAAACAACGTAAGGAAGTTGATTTTCAAGAAGCAGCATATCGAATTCTACGTGGGATAGAGTCAACATATTACCTTACATCGGATCATCTATTTTCTGTACATTGGTTTTCTCGTTGTTTGCAAGCAAGAGCTCGATGATAAAGCATCCGTCAAGTAGCAGCATGTTTGAGAAATCTCTTTCGCTCATATTGATTTCTCCCGAATATGAATTTAAGGATTGCATCGTCAGGTCATAAATAAGCTTTAAGAAATGCTCCAATTCAACTTCGGTATTACGTTCCAGAATTCTTTTAAAATAGATGGTTTTGCTATACGTCCATAGGCTTCAAGCACGGACTGTTTCGGTGGTAGGCATATATATATATATATATATATATATATATATATATAAATATATAATAATTATAATAATAATAATAATAATGGAGAAAAGAGGCATAGGAGGAAATTTCCTTCTATGGCGTGGAAAAAATACAAGCTCCATCAATTTTTTCGACGATCGGCCCCAATCATTTTCATCGTTATCATTTAAGATGTGGGTACACCAAATTTCATGTGATTCTACAACTTTTTCACCGTTGAATTAGTAGGTTCAAAATTAACGGTTTACCGACAATAGAACTTTTTACATTGCTAAATCAACGGTGAAAAGTTGTAAAATCACATGAAATTTGATGTACGCACATCTTAGATGATAACGATTAGATGATGCATTCCGATTGTCGGAAAACACGATGGAGGGTATGTTTTTTCGACGCCATTGGAGCATCTTTCCTCCATTATTCTCTCTCTCTATATATATATAGTGATAATGGGGTGATATATTGATACATTTCTATTTGTTTATACATAATTATACCCGAGACTGATTGAATCTAAGATGTTTTTATATATATAACACACACACACAAATATATATATATATATATATATATATATATATATAGCCTCTTGCATGTCAACAGATATGACCTTAGGTTTGTAGGTGCTTGAATCGGTTGCTCTGATTTTTTCTGTAACTTTGAAGATGATGCCCTGTGCCTGGCAGGGGCTCGATTCTCCCTTGCTGGGGTCGGGCATTCGACCAACTCTTTCCATGTATCCAGCCGCTCTTGATCCAAACTTGTAATAGGAATTTGTGATGTGCTCGTCTTTATCTTCTTCTTCTTTTTCTAGGCAATGGTGTTGGTGTACAAAGTTTGTGATGGAAAAGCTGAAGCCAAATGCATGCTATATATACAAGAGGTTGGTTGAATTTGCAAGGGTTGTTCAATTTGTATTTCTTCGTTATTTCCCCCACAACTCCTTGAGAGAAGACCATTTCTTGTCTGACCATGTTCCTGTAGATTTATTTTGCTAAAGTACCCTCTTGTACCATTAGTGTGTGCGCACGCGCACTCTCTCTCTCTCTCTTTCCACATAAATTTAATATGGAAAGTATTCTTGTACCGATTTTCATATTTTTGTTAAGAGCGTGCAGGTTAAATGCAAGCTGTACCTCGATTTTCTCTTTTCTTTTTCGTCCTCTTTATGTATGTTGTCAAGGTTTTCGTCTCTTCCCTATTTCTACATTTATTGTACTTGTTAACAAAAAAAGTACTTAATAATGATGATGATGATATCAATTAGGCATAGCTGGCAAGAATTTCCTTTACAATGTGAGAAAGTATTCGATTCTGGAAGAGTCGCATAAAAAAGGAGAGATGACGATGACGATGATAATCAATATACAAAACTCGAACAATATTCTAGTATTTTGGAATCTTTTCGTGCACAGCTTGATTTCCATTTCTACATTGACAAAAGGGGCTGGGAGTTGAATATGTTTTTATCATAACAATATGAATTATAATACTCTGAAGAAGCCTAAAGTCTATACTCAACAGGGAAGGAAAAAAGGAGAATTGTACCCTGCTATTTTATTATAACCCCTCTGGTATTGTGATGGAAGCTACGCAGTTGGGGGATTGGATACCAATATTTGATTCTGACGCTGACGCCTTATTGGGCTTTGTCGTTGGTGTTTGAGCGCAGGGCATGCTTGGCATGGAGTTTGTCTGTTGGCATGCGATGCTGAGCGCCGTTGTCGTTTCAGGAGGGGCTGCTGCCTCTGGTAAATCTCACCTCTTATCACGTTATTGATCTGCTAGCAGAAAGTTGTAGATCAATCGTTGGTTTTGTTTGCGATGGGTCCAAGGCCGGAGCTCAGCCCCTTGGTGATTGCGAAGAGGCAGTCGACGGTTCACATTCTTAAATCTTAACTCCGTCTTCAATTGTTTCTTCATACTTTTCTTGTTCACTGTATCAATTTTAGTATTAGATGGTGGGGCACTAGTATATTTGTACATTTATCATTGCAGTCTAATTATATGTTGATTTTGAAACTCAGCACTTTGAGCTCGATCACACTCGGAAATGGGAAGGGATCCTAGTGCGGGGATGAATTTGGGCATGTAACTATACATTCAGAAGAAATCAAATAATAATCGATACCGTGAAGATTTAATGTTGTTTCTAAAGGATTTTCTCTATAAATCATGGTATCTATAAGTATAGTTTTGGTGTGTGAGCATGTTTAAAAGCAGGCATGACGACCTAAATAGAAGCTATGTAGATGTGAAAGTTCTAGACGATGTAGCAATTTGACAAAGTAATATGTTTTCCTATGAATAATTAGTAGCTTAACATGTCGTTGAATAAGGAACGAATGCGTTGCACGGACAACTGAAAATTTGGTTTAATGACATAAAACCTTGGGTAATGCATGCTATAACCTTTTGGTTTCTTGTGTCAATGTATGTTTACTTTCTTGAAGCGAAAGAGGACCTTTGTCGTCTCTTCATATGAATCATTAAAGCTATCTCGAACTAGGAATACTAACATATAACATATCATTTATAATGCAAATCAAGAGTAATAACAACCCTTTGTTAAAAGAAGTAAATAAAATGCTTATTTGCAAACAATATATGTTTTACATGCTTCAATGATACGATGGAACATATGAGGATTGAGCACGCACAAACGCGCGTGCGCACACACAAAGAATGTGTTAACCAGATTTCGCACACGCACTATTTTGATGGTAATATCCAATTACGGTATAGATCGTCTGTAGAATCGTTAGCACGACAAAAAGAACCGCACTAACAATGATATAAATAATGTTTATTGGATTACTGAGGTAACTCCGCTTTAGCCTTGCTTTGTACCTCGTCCATTTCGTATCATAAATTTGCCACACCTCCATGGACTTGTCCTGAAGATACGAGAGATATGACTTGTCATAGTCTATCACGGAATCTTTACACAATTTTCTGAAGAAATGTGTTGCTTCTTGATAATCTAGAGTGTATGCCACTATCCTTTCTCTTCTCAACAAAGCCAAATCGTTTTCCGAGTCTATGAGACAACTCATGAACATAACATAGGCCATAACCTTACTCCTTACATTTGGAAAAAAGTACTGCTCGAAGATTATGAGGTTTCGGTAGAAGGAATTGGAGTTTCTATTGAGCCGGGCAGGCGAGATATCAATAATCCCTTGTTTCGGAGATATGTGCCAGCTGAAGCACTGATCCGTCTTTCGATTGAATTTCACACCAACATTTATTAGATCAGTTGCACATGGAGTCATGAGCATCGACTCGGTAGCTTCAAAATTAGGATCAAAGTACTGGGACCCACCATCATCTTTCTCGATTGGCAGGACAATGAATCGTGAATGGAAAAGGTGAAGCAAGTGGTAGAATTTCTTACCCGATAAATTTTGACCTTCGAGCGGCACAAGGCCATTAACGAGACCCTTAAAGAAAGTAACAACAATTGGAACAATAGATAGCGAGTTCTCTTCGACAGAGCCAACTGCTAGGTTGAATAACCGCTCGAGGACAAGAAAAGGAATTTGATTTTCAAGCAAAAGCATATCAAACTCTACGAGTGATAGAGTCAGCATGTTTCCAATGATTGGATCATCCGTTCTTTGTCGAGATTTCGCAGATATTGAGCTGCTAGTTTGATTGACATCACGGACGATATCACAGTTCGTGAGCAAAAGCTCGATGATGAAGCATCCGTCGAGCAGTAGCATATCTGAGAAGCCTTTCTCCTCCATTTGTAATTCTCCAGGATAGGATTTTCGAGCTTGAGCGTTCAACCCATGGACAAGCTTTAAGTAGGCCTTGAATGTAACACTAGGATTGCGATCGAGCAATCGGTTGAGATAAACCAATTTGATTTCATCCATTGGTTTTAAATGATCCTTGTTTTGGTGGTAAGGGCCGATCGAGACCACTTTAGGTTCGTAGGCGCTCGGATCTGTTTCTCTAATGTGTTCGGCGACTCTGAAGATTCTCTTTTTGCTCGGTTGAGGCTTCCCATTTCTCGGCGACCCTCTCATCTTCTCCATCCAAGAATTCACCCAACCTTGATCCAAAACTTCATCAATCTCCTCTGCTCTGCTCATCTTTTATTTTCTTTCCTGCTAGAGATATTTCTGATTAAGAGCAGAAGCCAAATTTGTAATGTATAAATAAACGGGTAGGGATTTGACTTGGTGATTTATGATTTTATATTTTCGGTAGTTCAATGATGTCTGCACGCCAACCTTTTTTGAGTTGCTCAGCTGTTTCCTCAAGTCTTGAAAGTTTTTTGTTTTTTGTTTTTTGCCCTGAAGGATTAAGGGGGAAACCCCCTGAAAAGGACTGTTTCTTCTCTGAACATGCCCCCGTTGAAGATATATTTTTTCAAATCCCTCAATTAATTAAGAAACAAGTCATTTTACAGAATAGTTTTATGGTAACTATCATTTTCAGATAGCGACCTCACGCCGGTGATTTGCTGCATATAACAGAGTCAGAAGGTGGCTGTTTATTCGTTAAAATCGCTCGGATGCTTATGTCATGAAAAGCCCAAGCCAGCTACTGGGAAAGTTTCATTTTTCCTTCCCTCAGTTCATGATTATTTTTATCACTTATATTATCTTCCTCATGATCTATATTGGGTATTAGCCTTTTCTCATCAGATGGTTTATTAGGCAAAAAATTCTTGAAGACTCATGATCTTTTACCTTTTGTCATTCATACATATTGGAATCCAGCTGCTCAAACCTGTTTTAAATCCTTTACGTACACCTGTTTGTATTTGACCCGGATTAGATCCGAGCATAAATCACACATGGTTATGGAAAACCAAATTCTTTTGCAACAAAATTGAAGGTACGTAATAATAAATGGCCTTCCGTTATTACACACATGCGCCTTTAATTTAAATGAATTTCAAAAACAAATCTCAGGCTTCATTGAGATTTAGCCCGTTTTATATTTTATATCCATATGTTTCTTTTGTAATTTCCAATGTGGTACTATCTTTAAAGTCTCATTATTTGGTTTTTTTACTTTCAACAATCCTCACCTCTGATTCTCTTCTATGTAAGACCCATGAACTTCATACATACATTGCTCTATCGACCTGTCTTGCAGCCGAGCTTAACCACACACTCACAAGCAACGTACTTTCAGATACTGAACAATTTGATCATCACCCCCTTTCAAAAACTTGATAGTTTGTTCGTCTCTTGCAGCAACTATATTAAATACATCACTGCAAAATTTTCACTCATTTTTCCCTTTTAAAGAATTAACACAAATAAATTCTAATTGCCATTACTTCATGTATCTCAAGTAAATCCAAAAGAATTTAATCACTCTTTGTTTTGGGTGTGTCCCAGTTGAATTTTATAAAAGAAAGTGTTTTACATGGGCTTGACCCAATTCATCTCGACCCGAGTAAGGCTGTATATACCAAAAAAAAAAACTTACAGAAAACCCTAGAAGCAGAAAAAATCTCCTCTCTCATTTTCTTCTTTCTCTCCGCCTCGCTCTAGCTTCAGATCACAGAAACATTTTCAAATATTTTCAAATATTTTTGATAGATCACAAAAATTCTTGAAAGTTTGGTGTTTCCTGAAGTCTTCACCAATTAATTATGAAATAAGTCTTTTTCCAGAATAGTTTTATGAAAAGTATCTTTTTCAGATAGCAACCTGAAACCTCGGTGATTTGGTGCATATAACATAGAGTCAGAAGGTGGCTGTGTATTTTCCTAGATCGCTCGGATGCTTATGTCATGAAGAGTTCAAGCAAGCAACAATAATGGGGTCAGTTTCCAAGTATGTGAAGTTTTAAATGAATACAGGGAATATGCATTATCAAATCTGTTTGAATTATAATTAATTAAGGGAATTATAATTAATTAAGACACAAGTAGCAATAGTGGCAGGTCACTCAGAGTTTTCTTAGGTCTGGAAAAAGAAGAGGGAACACATTCCAATTGGAAAATGCTATAGCATGTAAAATAAAATTTTATTTTTGTAATAAGTTTTCAGAGGTCTAGTTAATATGTTTACAAAAACAACACACACATTTAAATATAATGGTGTATTCAAAAGCAATGTCTAAACTTATAGAGATGCCAATTAGATTTAATTTTAAAACACTTTTATTAGGCTTTATACATTCTATCTTTGAGCGGTATGAGATAGTAACGAGGCCTCCAAAGAAAGTGACGGCGATTTTGACAAGAGAAAGAGGGGTTTGTTTGTCTGGTGTGACCACCAATTTGAACAGGCTCGAGAACGAAGCAAGGGACATGATTCTATCGAACTCCACAAGGGATAGTGTCAGAATATTACCCAACATTGGATCTCCGGTCCTCTCTGGGTATTTTGCAGGCTTTTGACTGCTGTTTGGTCGCTATTTCGATTGATGTTTCTATCGTTCATGAGTAAGAGCTCGATGATAAAGCATCGTTCGAGCAGCAACATGTCTGAGAACTTGGTATCGTCCATGTCGATTCTTTTTGGTATAGTACTTTCAAGATCAGGCATTCAACCCGTTGATACAAGTATTTCGCAAGGTTTGTGATGAGTTGCATATTCGCCATCTCTAGAGCAACAGGTGAGGGAATTTCTGAGGAAAAGCAATTTGTCTACATGCATAGTTTGAGTCGTGCTTAATTTGTTTTGGTGGTAAGGTCCAATCGAGACGACCTTAGAGGCTCGTAGGTGCTAGTAACCGGCATTTCGGTTTATTTCTGAAGAAAGTAGTAGGCACTAGTAACACATTTAGCTTTATATATGAGGAAAGTAAATCTTGCACGTCTAGGT
Organism: Agapanthus africanus; assembly: GCA_030015575.1. NCBI lineage: Eukaryota > Viridiplantae > Streptophyta > Magnoliopsida > Asparagales > Amaryllidaceae > Agapanthus > Agapanthus africanus. The sequence goes on from JASDDO010000019.1 coordinate 285,906,921, forward strand.
TTATAATGTGAGTTTGATATGAATCGGCCACATCTTCTTGATGGTAGATGGGAGAGCATTCACATTTGTATGAAAACTCTACTTACCCGCCATGCTACTAGCCTAGAGATACGAAAAGAATAGGAGAATGAGGGCTAGAAAAGGAGATCTCAAAACTCTTTGAAACCCTAGCCATATATATAACTTTATATTTATACTCTTGAGGACTTAGGCCTCATTTGGCAATAGGGATGTGATTTCTGAAGCCGTGGTTTTACGGGTTTCGAGGCTAAACTCTAAAAATTGTAATTAAGCCATGTTTGACAGTCAAAATAGAGTTTATGGGAATTTCGTAAATTCAAGCTACTCTCTTTCTTAAACCCTATTTATGAACGAATCTTGGTTTTAAGATTATGTTTCCGAACAACCCTGTACTTTGTGAAACCCTATTTTTAGGACACCGTGATTTGCATTGCAATTTCATTGTAACTCGCATGAAATTGTGGTTTTGGAAACCTTGTTGCCAAACTAGGCCTTACTTGAGACAACCATATAACTAAACGTAACTCTAGAGTTTAGATTAACTATATAACTCGCACGCGAACGTAACTCTAGAGTTTAGATTAACTATATAACGCGCGCGCGCGCCCTGTAAAACCACAATTGGGATAGATCCATTGCTCAATCGCCAACATGAACTACAGCAACATAAGAGCATATTTTTGACACCGAAGATCAAGATTAACTACCCCCCACCCCCCACTCCCCACTCCTTGGAAAGCTAATCCCACTTAGGAATCGAACCAATGACCTCTCACTTGGGATCAATACTATGCTTCTCTCTTAAGATTAACATCCCTTTGTCAAGAACATAATAAGATGTTCTACAATGTAGAGATAGAATCAAGATAAATACACACAAATCATAAATGTTGTTTACAAGCTCTAATAATACAACAGAACATAAGAATATTGTAAAACATAAGATTGGTTTACAAACTTTAATAGTACTAGCCTTGCCGCTTTAAAATGAGAACTAAACACACATACACAAGCAAATTAATATAAAAACAAGAGCACCAACTTAGTAACCTTCAAGGGAAAATTCACAACTGCATTATTTTCACTTGTAATACTCACGGATAACGCAAGCCGTTTGAACTATTGTTAGCACGAGTATCATGAGAGCACTGATAATCAGGTAAATCATTTTCTCCGGATCATTATCAAATCTTCTCTTCAGCCTTTCTATATACCTCGACGTTTTGGTATTGAAGATTTTCCATGCATCTTTTGACTTGTCCTCAAAATGGGAGAGGTAGGACTTGTCCTAATCTATTATAGAACCTTTGCACAGCTTTTTGAAGAAATGTGCCGCATTGTGATAATCCAGAGTGTAAACGACTATCTCTTCTCGTCATAGTAGATTCAGGTCTTTTTTCGAGTCGATGAGACAACTCATGAACATCACGTAAGCCATAACCTTAATTACTCCGTACGTTGGGGGAAAAAAATACTGCTTGAAAGTGATGAGATTGTGGTAAAAGGAATAGGAGTTGCTGTTGAGCCTTGCAGGCGATATCTCAATGATGCTTTTCTCCAGTTTATTTCCAGCTGAAGCTCTGATTTATTCGCTTGAACCTCATTCCTTTGTCCGTAAAGTCTGTCGCGGAAGCTGTCATAAGCATCGATTTGGTCGCTTGGAAACCGTAATCAAAGTCTCCGGAAATTTTACCGTCTTCCTCAATCACTGGGGCAACGAAATGTGTGTGTGGGAAAGATGAAGTAAATGGCAGAACTTCTTACCTGGTAAGTTATCCTCAGGTGGTGGTCTGTTAACCTCAGCGGCACCAGACAGGTTGACCCCTCGAAGAAAGCGACAGCAATTTTAATGAGAGAAAGAGGGTTTCCTACACCGGCCACCTTATTGAACAAGCTCTCGAGGACCACGAAAGCGATCCGATTCTCAGCAAGCAGCATATCAAACTCTACAAGTGATAAGGTACTCAGCATGTTACCGAAGATTGGATCGCCCGCTCTGTGGATATTTTGGACTCCGATGACTGCTGTTTTGATTGCTTTTTTACATTGGTCTTTTGCTTGATATCTTTCTCCATAGTTTTCATGATATGATCGTTGGTGAGCAAGAGCTCGATGATAAAGCAGCATCCGTCAGTGCAAACTTGGTATCATCCATGGTCAGTTCCTCGGAATAGGACCTTCCACATGCATCATTCAACCTACGGATTAGTTGCAAGCACTTGCCAAATAGCACAGCTGTTTGGATATCTGGGTGACGAGCAAGGAAGTTTCTCATGATAAACACTTTTATCTTGTCCATAGGTTCAGGCGCAGCGCGTCAAGGTGGTAAGGGCCGATGTGATTTGGTTGTTTAGCTATATAACAAGCCCGTCAAGGTGGTAAGGGCCGATGCTATTTATATAAACAAGGTTGCAAGACAGAAAAAATTAAGAAATGCAAATATTTACAGTTGACAATACACTACTACAAATAAGAGCTGCTCCTACGGATTTCTCCGTAGGTGCAAACCACTGCCCCTACGGCTTTATCCGTAGGGATACCAAAATACCATGTATGTACAAACGCCGTAGGTACAAGTCGAAGCCTTGAACTTGCCCCTACGGACTAAAAAGTGCCCCTACGGATTTAATTGTAGGTCCAGTTGTTCCTACGGATAAGGCCGTAGGGACAAAAAATTTATTTTATTTACGGTTTTATAAAATAAATTAGATGTTTCTACGAATTTATCCGTAGGGCCAAATAGTTGCCCCTACGGATAAGTGCGTAGCTGTATATCCGTAGGGGCAAAATATCAGGTATCCTGATATTTTGCCCTTACGGATAACTGTGTAGGGGCATTTGGTTGCCCCTACGGATATATCCGTAGGGGCAAGCTTAACCCCAAATACTGAAATCATAAGGGCAAAATATCAGGTATCCTGATATTTTGCCCCTACGGTTAAATCGGTAGGGACAATGAAGGGCCCTAAGGATTAATCCGTAGGGGCAATGGTGGGCCCTACGGTTAAATCCGTAGGTACATATTATCAGATATTTTTTTTAAAAAAAAAGGGATTTCTATTTTTTTCTCGCCCTGTGCACAATAATATATACATCGATCATATTTAAAATTAATTATCACGCAGAACATATATCGCAGTATTCATAATCACATCTCACGCATAATATACAAAAGAAACCAAAAAGCAGAATATGATATCAATAAAAATACGCAAACACCACCAATATCAATAACGTCCAAAATGTAGTACAATATGTGTCATATAAATAAATACATGTTTAAAATATAAGAATCAAAAAGCTACCCTAACTCGGTCCAGCTCCACCACTGATAAACGCCAGAATCTGGCGTGTCTGCTCCTCGGTCAATAAATCATGCAATACGGAGCGTGCGGGAGTCTGAGCGAGCTATGGAGCTGGCGATGTGGTCTGCGCAGCCGCCGTCGAGATAGTGGCTTGCGGAGCCGCGGCTGCGGGAGTCTGAGCGGGCGGTGGAGCTATAGGAGTTGTCTGCGGAACCGCAGCCGATGTAGTGGCTTGCGGAGCCGCAACCGAAGGAGATGCATGTGGAGGCTCGGCCGATGTACCCTGTCGCGTCTGGACCTAACGTGTGTAATAAGCGAGTAAGAACTGTGTATTATTCGAATTCGTATCATTATCAAGTTATTTCGAAACCCCATTTGGATATTTAGTTTGGAAAACCGTAGTTTATTTTAATTATATATGTATGTATGATTAATCAAAACTAAGTCTACAACCAAATAAGCTCAAACTACGTACTAATATTGGATATGTTGATATCTATAATATGACATGATATTTTACTATTAAGTAGTATACATACCAACATCTCCTTCAACTTCTGAACGGTGGCCTTCAAGCTCTCCAGTTCCTGTTGGACACGTCGCTCACTGGAGACGGAGGAAGTAACCGCCGGGGTGGAGTCCAACCTCATATGGACCCTGCTAGGGCCCATTCCCCGGCCTCTCTCCCAACCTCCGTGGTGCCCTCCGTGTGCGGCGTCCAGGACTGGGGTCAGCAGCATCGGATCGCTCTGTCCGGTAAAATCGATCCCCGATGCCTTGGCCTGCTCAACCACCCGCTCCTACACCCACATTAACCAGTAAAATATAAGTATATCATTTAAATTTGAACCTTCTAAAACTAAAATTTCAAATAGGGGTTGAATAAATATTAACACTTACGCAATACTCCTGGGTAGCGACATCGGGGTATCGAAGCTCGCCCGTGGCGGGATCTGTCGAGATTCCGTGGACGGCAAGATATGTGGACAGCACGCTCGGTGTACCACCTTGCGCCAGGGTCTGAGCTGTCTGCAATATTAGAAAATAACTCTTAATATTGCATTATATCACAAAGGCCGGTCTATTGTAATTTACCGATAACTCCATGGCTCGAGTAATATTTCTCGAGCCACCTGTATAAGTGGGGTGACCCCTCTTCGCCGACTTCCTATTCTCTATATTTTGAGCGGCATGTTTCTGCACAACACATTCACATTTAGTTTTCTAATTAAGGAACACAAAAAAATAAATTATATACTAAACAATGAATTATATTTAAAATGCATACCTGTTTGCGTTGAGAGTTGAAATATTCGCACAATAAAGACCATGTCTCTACGTCGACTCTCGTAAAGGCTGGAGTAGATAGGAGGGCCGCTCTCTCTGCCTCGGGGGTCGCCATCCACAGGGAGTAGCAGTCGAACTTCAGCTCATTCCTGTTGTATCGGACCTTGGTCTGCATGTTCTTCATCAGGCCATTGTACAGAGCATGAAGGTTGAGCACCCTTCCAGGGTGATCAGGATCGGGTACAGGCTGAAAATTGTAATCCAACTGAAAATACAAAAAAAACATTGTTATTAGATTGCAAGTGTTAATAATAAATATATTGGATAAATCAAATGAAAATATATATTAATACCAGAGCCTGATCAAAGAAGAGGGCGAATGAGCGCCGGTGCTGGTCGCCCCACTCAACGTGAAGTGGATAGTTCTTCACGAGCCGGCTCTCATCCCCCATATATCGGCCGAACCTCTCGGCATGAGGACCGGTATAGCGATAATCAGGGGTAAAAAAGAGGGGGAATGCTGCCTCCCCTCTAGCTCTGTCAGGCCTCAGCCTATGGGACTGATTTGGGCCTCGAGTCCCCCTCTGGGGATGGGGAAGCCCTGCGTCTGCAAGAAATATCAAGACAATCAATATTAAGACAAAGTTGTATTAAGAAATTAAGGTTAAACGAAAATTGAAGTGTGATATATACCTCCGGTGACTAAAGCACGAGCCTGGGCCCGGGCAGTAGCACGAGCGGGACAATAGTTCCTCCGTTGAGGAACAGCCGGTGTCCCGGATACGGACGCATCCCCTCCAATTAGAAAATAAACATTGACGCTAAATTTCCATGAAGTTCATATTTATTCTACAGAGGATATGTAAAATGAATAAATATTTTATATTTATTCATACTAACCTACAGACGATGCGGAGGGTACGGAAGTGGCAGGAGTGGCCTCTGCGTCAGATGTGGACGCACCACCTATAATTAGACAATTAAAAATAGATTATATAAGCAATTGCAAAAAGAATGTGTAGATCAATAATATAACATTCTAAATCAATATGCATGCACTATATGATATATAAACATACCCGCAGGTGCGGTGGTGTCACCACCTACAGCTAGACAATAAAAAAAATTACAATCTAAGTAAGAGCAAAATGAATGTGTGTATATTTATGATATAGCATTCTAAATCAATATATATGCACTATATGATATATAAACATACCTGGAGGAGCGGGAGTGGCCTCTGTCCCTGATGTGAACGCATCACCAACAACTAGACAATCAAATATTAACAACATAAGTAATTTTGATATGAACAGGCATGAATATCTATAATATTACATTCATAATGGATATGCGTGTAATATACCTGGAGGTGTGGCAAAGTCCACACGGATGGAGGCATCCGAAGGGGTCTCCGATCTGGGTGTAAGACCGGCCCTCTGAAGCTCCCTACGCAGCTCTCCGGACGGCAGAACCGCTCTGCCTCTGCCGGTGCCACGGCTGGAGCTCTTGCCGCCCCTCGCTGCTCCCATCATCGTCATCAAATCTAGATAAACAGTTCGTGGACACATTAGACAATCATTACAAGTATTGACTATATATGTATAGATCGTAAAATGTGAAGTAATAATATAACATTACTGATAACCCTTTTCGTTTCGTGGACGTATTATACATATCTACTTGGATTTCATCATCGATGTTATTTCTAACCCACGTAACTTCATGATCGACCGAAGACAACCCGTCCTTCGAAACAGACGGTCGGAGCACTCTAAGCCTTCTCTCTTCTTCATCCTCATCGCTGTCCTCGAATTCTGGGATATCGTAGACATCCCCGGGTTTCCAACGGCATACGACACTCCATCCCGGATGTTTCAAACACTATGAGTAGTATACTTGGAACGCTTGGTTCGGAAAGATAAATGGATCCTCCTGACCGTAAAATCGAAGTGTGTTCACACTGGTCAATCCATATTCATATTTCCAAGCCCCAAGATTGCTTCTCCACTTATCCGTATCGGTTCGCGTATCGTACCAAGTACACTGGAATATATAAAAGGGTTCTGATCGTCCGGGATAGTGGATGTCAAGTATACAATTTAAGTACCCATAATAAATCACACCGTTCGATCCTACCGTCGCAATCCCACTATTCTGAGTGGTTCTAGATATTTTTATGTCCTTAACTTCGAATTTGTATCCAAGGACACCAAATCCTTTATAATATGCAACCTGCATACTAGGAAATTGAGCTAAACATATTGAATCACTCTCAAATGATGCAGACAAGTTCGGATCGTGGATCTAACAAAATAGATTTTACGACAAATACATAACGATATAAGTTTAGATTAAAACTGATAGCAATAACATGTTATTCGAATAACTTACATGATCTGTGACCCAATCACAAAAATTATCCTGATGATATTTTTCCAATCGTTCTTTGTTCCAATCAAGATGCCCCTCACGTACCTCGTTAAAATGAATTCTGTTTTCGACAAATAATGGTGACATTAATATTATATCATTTTATACACACACAAACACAAATATAATAATTAATCTAAAAAACCTTACTCTCTAATTTGTTCAAGACATGCGCAATTAAGCAAGATAAATCGGTATATCTTGTTGATAAACATAGTGTCTACCCTCTTATAATCGGCTTTACCATATGGCTCGTATTGAATTCTTCGAGGCCGGTTAAGTCTCGTCTCAATATTCTCGTCCAGATAGCGGGAACAAAATGTGGTTGCTTCATCAAGAAGATAACCTTGCATGATAGAACCCTCTGGTCGATTTTTATTGCGTATATACTTTTTAAGAGTGTAGAGGTACCTAAAGAAAATATGTTGAATAAATAAATACGGGCATACAGGACAACAATAATTTTAAAAATTGCACGAAATGAAAAATTACACGTACCTCTCGACGAGATACATCGATCGATATTGTACCGGTCCGGCTAACTTAGTCTCAGTTGCAAAATGAACCGTCAAGTGTATTATGATATCGAAGAATGATGGTGGGAAAATACGCTCAAACTTGTAAAGTATCAACGCAATAGAATTTTCTAGTTTATCCAGCGTCAGAACCTCCAGTGTTTTAGTACACAACTCTCTGAAAAAACAACATAGGTCGTTGATTACTAGACCAACCGATTCGGGGAGAGAAGTCCTGAGGTCTAATGGAAGAAGGTGCTCCACGATAACATGGTGATCATGACTTTTCAGCCTATCGATCTTGCCTTTCACAATTTTTATTTTCTTGCTGAATGATCCTGAGAAACCTGTGGGAACTTTCAAATCATGCAACACCTGCAGGAATATTTTCTTCTCCAGTTGTGACATATGATAAGCAGCATTGGGAAGTACAAACTTGCCTGGTTTACCCGCTACCGGTCTAGGGTGCAATTCACTTCTTATTCCCCACTCTTGTAGATCCATCTGAGCATTCAGGTTGTCTTTCGATTTCCCGTCTTTACAAAGAAGCAAGTTGAGTATGTGCTCTGATACTCCCTTCTCTATATGCATGACGTCCAGACAATGACGCACTAAATTTGTTGACCAGTACGGAAGCTCGAAGAAAATGCTTAACTTGTTCCAAAATTGTGGTTTGACCTGTTTCGTCGGATCCATCCCGAAGGTCACATTATTGTAACCATCCCATTGAGCAGTCACGTCCTCTCCGGACAATGGGGATAGAGGTCCAAGAAGCTCCTGATGACCATCAAAGTGAACAGTGTCTAACTTATAGGGGTGGTCTAGAGGCAGGAAACGTCGATGGCCACAATAACAAACCTTCCTGCTAAAATTCAAGAATTTCGATGTTGTGTGTTGATGGCAATAAGGACATGCTTTGTGATCATGTACGGACCAACCTGATATCATTCCATACGCAGAAAAGTCATTAATTGTCCACATTAAAGTCGCACGCAGTATGAAGGTTGTATTTGTGTTTGCATCGTATGTCTCTACACCATCAATGAACAAAGATTTTAACTCCTCGATCAGAGGTCGGAGATAGACGTCGATATTGTTTCCCGGTGAGTTTGGTCCGTCGATAAGAAGAGACATCATAAAGTATGATTTGTCTATAGCCAACCAAGACGACAGATTATAAATTATCATTACAACGGGCCATGTGCTGTGACTTCCAGCCATATAGTTGAATGGGCAGAAGCCATCACTAGCCAGTCCGAGCCAGACATTGCGAGGATCGCTACTAAATATTGCGTGCCTCCTATCGAAATCCTTCCACGCCGGTGAATCACTTGGATGGCTCATTTTTCCATCTTCACTTGGAGGAGCACGGTGATGCCAAATCATTGGCTCGGCTGTTTTCTTGCACCTGAATAGCCTCTGTAGCCTCTGTGTTATGGGAAAGTATCGTGCTATCTTGACAGGTATATCAGGCTTCTTATCAGAATCTTTCGGCTTATACCTGGCTTCTCCGCATGTTGGACACTCTTTCAAATCTGAATTCTCTTTCCGATACAACACGCAATTTTTAAGACATGCTTGAATCTTCTCGCACTTTAGACCCAAATTAGACATCATCTTCTGGGCTCCGTACCAGCTGTCGGGCACGTTATTTTCCGGGGGCATAGAATTTTTCAAGAACGAAAGAAGCATTGTGAATGACTTGTTGCTCCATCCATTTAGGCACTTAATCTGGAAAAGTTGGACGAACCATGAGAGGGTGGAATACTTTGCATTCTCATAAATTGGTTTTCTAGCATCATTCATGAAATTTTCATATTTATCCGCACACGTTTCTTGACCGGAAGGAATGTCATCTTCGGTACGAATAGATTCACCTAGGGCGCCTCTACCATATCCTCCATTTCTTCTGATGGAAATAAATTACCGTCTTCTCTTTCTGCCGCATTACCGTCTTCTCCTTCTTCTCCTGCCGCATTATCGTGTTCTCCTTCTTCTTCTGCCGCAATCCTGCGTTCTTCTCATTCCTCGTGATATTTCCAAGTTGTATAAAGTCTAGTAAACCCATATTTTACAATATAAAGCTCTACCAATTCTATCATCTGCCAGTACTTATTGCCACATTTATCGCACGGGCAGAGAATCTTCTCTATTATGATCTTATTATGTGCGCGTGCGAATTCAATAAAAATAGCAACTCCTGCGACAAACTTAGGTTGCATACGTTGTTGCCAATCCACATACATCCGGTCCTTAACTCTGACGTACTCATGGGCCATGTTAAACTGTATAACATATAAATTGTAGGTTATGGTGACTATATTGAGAAATCTAAGAACGGGATAGTTACTGACAAAGGAGAAAATCCGTGTATATGTTTTGTGTGTGCGTTTGTCGTTGAAAAGAATAAATTATCGAACGTATGTTAACCGATAGACGGGAACTAAGTGGCGCTTTTAGTTTCATATATGAGTATCGATGAGAATACGAAGGTTTCATATTATCATCGAGTACCATATATTGGTTTTAACTTGAACATCTTGAATCACTTTCTAATGATGCGTTTGTTGTGTATTCTTGTTGTATGTGTGTGTTTCGGCTGTCGGGGGTAAGGCTTCTATCCCATTAAGAATGTATAGAGTGAACACCCATTCGCTTGTGCTTTCAACCGTTTTGAGTAAATTTCGGCAGCACCTCCCCGCTGTTCTCCGAGTACACTGCAATAGAATAGATAATCATTTCAAAACTGTGAAACAACGTTAAAATGAACATCTAATCTATCTTTGTACACGGAGAACCAGCGGAAAGGTACCGACGCAATATCTCGAAACGGATGATAACACAAGTGAATGAAGGTGTTTGCTTTATACATTCCAAACTTGTCCACACGGGACAAATCTATCGGTTATCATACGACTGAATCTTCTCGTCACATAGACTATACGACGGTTGTTAGTATCGAGCTATACCGTCCGATATTTAACAACCTTCGTATAGTTCTATATCACGACGAATATCGAACGTATGTTAACCGATAGACGGGGACTAAGTGGCTCTTTTAGTTTCATATATGAGTATCGATGAGAATATGAAGGTTTCATATTATCATCGACTATCATATATTGGTTTTAACTTGAACATCTTGAATCACTCTCTAATGATGCATTTGTTGGGTATTCTTGTTGTGTGTGTGTGTTTCGGCTGTCGGGGGTAAGGCTTCTATCCCATTAAGAATGTATAGAGCGAACACCCATTCGCTTGTGCTTTCAACCGTTTCGAGTAAATTTCGGCAGCACCTCCCCGCTGTTCTCCGAGTACACTGCAATAGAATAGATAATCATTTCAAAGCTGTGAAATAACGTTGAAATGAACATCTAATCTATCTTTGTATACGGAGAACCAGCGGAAAGGCACCGTCGAAATATCTCGAAACGGATGAAAACACAAGTGAATGAAGGTGTTTGCTTTATACATTCCTAACTTGTCCACACGGGACAAATCTATCGGTTATCATACGATTGAATCTTCTCGTCACATAGACTATACGACGGTTGTTAGTATCGAGCTATACCGTCCGATATTTAACAACCTTCGTATAGTTCTATATCATGACGAATATCGAACGTATGTTAACCGATAGACGGGGACTAAGTGGCGCTTTTAGTTTCATATATGAGTATCGATGAGAATATGAAGGTTTCATATTATTATCGAGTATCATATATTGGTTTTAACTTGAACATCTTGAATCACTCTCTAATGATGCGTTTGTTTTATATTCTTGTTGTATGTGTGTGTTTCGGCTGTCGGGGGTAAGGCTTCTATCCCATTAAGAATGTATAGAGCGAACATCCATTCACTTGTGCTTTCAACCGTTTCGAGTAAATTTCGGCAGCACCTCCCCACTGTTCTCTGAGTACACAGTAATAGAATAGATAATCATTTCAAAGCTGTGAAACAACGTTGAAATGAACATCTAATTTATCTTTGTACACGGAGAACCAGCGGAAAGATACCGACGAAATATCTCGAAACGGATGAAAACACAAGTGAATGAAGGTGTTTGCTTTATACATTCCTAACTTGTCCACACGGGACAAATCTATCGGTTATCATACGATTGAATCTTCTCGTCACATAGACTATACGACGGTTGTTAGTATCGAGCTATACCGTCCGATATTTAACTACCTTCGTATAGTTCTATATCACGACGAATATCGAACGTATGTTAACCGATAGACGGGGACTAAGTGGCGCTTTTAGTTTCATATATGAGTATCGATGAGAATATGAAGGTTTCATATTATCATCGAGTATCATATATTGGTTTTAACTTGAACATCTTGAATCACTCTCTAATGATGCGTTTGTTGTGTATTCTTGTTGTATGTATGTGTTTCGGCTGTTGGGGGTAACGCTTCTATCCCATTAAGAATGTATAGAGTGAACACCCATTCGCTTGTGCTTTCAACCGTTTCGAGTAAATTTTGGCAGCACCTCTCCGCTGTTCTCCGAGTACACTGTAATAGAATAGATAATCATTTCAAAACTGTGAAACAACGTTGAAATGAACATCTAATCTATATTTGTACACGGATAACCAGCGGAAAGGTACCGACGAAATATCTCGAAGCGAATGAAAACACAAGTGAATGAAGATGTTTGCTCTATACATTCTTAACTTGTCCACACGGGACAAATCTATCGGTTATCATACGATTGAATCTTCTCGTCACATAGACTATACGACAGTTGTTAGTATCGAGCTATACCGTCCGATATTTAACAACTTTCATATAGTTCTATGTCACGACGAACATCGAACGTATGCTAACCGATAGACGGGAACTAAGTGGCGCTTTTAGTTTCATATATGAGTATCGATGAGAATATGAAGGTTTCATATTATCATCGAGTATCATATATTGGTTTTAACTTGAACATCTTGAATCACTCTCTAATGATGCGTTTGTTGTGTATTCTTGTTGTATGTGTGTATTTCGGCTGTCGGGGGTAAGGCTTCTATCCCATTAAGAATGTATAGAGCGAATACCCATTCGCTTGTGCTTTCAACCGTTTCGAGTAAATTTCGGCAGCACCTCCCCACTGTTCTCCGAGTACACTGTAATAGAATAGATAATCATTTCAAAGCTATGAAACAACGTTGAAATGAACATCTAATCTATCTTTGTACACGGAGAACCAGTGGAAAGGTACCGACGAAATATCTCGAAACGGATGAAAACACAAGTGAATGAAGGTGTTTGCTTTATACATTCTTAACTTGTCCACACAGGACAAATCTATCGGTTATCATACGATTGAATTTTCTCGTCACATAGACTATACGACGGTTGTTAGTATCGAGCTATACCGTCCGATATTTAACAACATTTGTATAGTTCTATGTCACGACGAACATCGAACGTATGTTAACCGATATACAGGGACTAAGTGGCGCTTTTAGTTTCATATATGAGTATCGATGAGAATATGAAAGTTTCATATTATCATCGAGTATCATATATTGGTTTTAACTTGAACATCTTGAATCACTCTCTAATTATGCGTTTGTTGTGTATTCTTGTTGTATGTGTATGTTTCAGCTGTCGGGGGTAAGGCTACTATCCCATTAAGAATGTATAGAGCGAACACCCATTCGCTTGTGCTTTCAACCGTTTCGAGTAAATTTCGGCAGCACCTCCCCGCTGTTCTTCGAGTACACTGTAATATAATAGATAATCATTTCAAAGCTGTGCAACAACATTGAAATGAACATCTAATCTATTTTTGTATGCTGAGAACCAGCAGAAAGGTACCGACGAAATATCTCGAAACGAATAAAAACACAAGTGAATGAAGGTGTTTGCTTTATACATTCCTAACTTGTCCATACGGGACAAATGTATCGGTTATCATACGATTGAATCTTCTCGTCACATAGACTATACGACGGTTGTTAGTATCGAGCTATACCGTCCGATATTTAACAACATTCGTATAGTTATATGTCACGACGAATATCGAACGTATATTAACCGATAGACGGGGACTAAGTGGCGCTTTTAGTTTCATATATGAGTATCGATGAGAATATGAAAGTTTCATATTATCATCGAATATCATATATTGGTTTTAACTTGAACATCTTGAATCATTCTCTAATGATGCGTTTGTTGTGTATTCTTATTGTATGTGTGTGTTTCGGCTGTCAGGGGTAAGGTTGGTGAGGCCAAGTACATATTTGATGGTAAAACTATACAAAGAATGGAGCTTCTAGTCCTCGGCACCCTCAAATGGAGGATGCAAGCAGTGACTCCCTTCTCATTTATAGACTATTTCCTTAACAAATTCGACAACCACAATTCTAAGATAATGTCGTTGGTTTCTTGCGTCATAGAGCTTATCTCGATCTTAATTAAATGTTTGTTTTCATGATATATCTATCAAATTTACAGAAAAAGAAAAAAGATATGAAGTCAAGGTTAATTGCTCATAACACCCTTTACTTATTGACTGGCTTATCAGCATCCGACACTCTTGTAGAGTTAGTCTTGGTTCGGGCCATACCGGCATCTTATAACCGTTAAGTATACTAATTTCAAAGATTTCACACCAAATTAACCAATGAGCGGTTATAACCATTGAATGATTTATATATGTTGCTCCTTGTACAATATATCATTAATGATCTCCTGTATCAAAACATTTTACTTTCTTTGGTCTTTGGAAACTGGAATCCTCATAGATGAATTAAGCTTTGCTATCAATAATGTCAAGAAGTGGTTTCTAATCCCAACCCCAACCCCAATCCTAACCCTAACCCTACCACCAGCCCCAGCCCGAACCCCAGCCGAACCCCAACCCTAATCCTAACCCTAACCCCAACCCCAACCGCAACCCCCTGCCGAATCCCAACCCCAACCGCAACCCCAGCCTCAGCCCCAACCGCAGCCCCAACCGCAACCCCAACCGATGCCTCATCGGTAGCCAAACCATGAACCATAGCCCTAAAACAATCAAAAATTTGTTTAATTGAAGATTTCCTAACCTGTGCAGAGACGACGATCGATTGGAGGCAACGACAAAAGGAGGTGACGACGAAAACGGAGATGAGGAAGAAGCAGACGGTGGCGACGACGAATCGGCCGGCGCTGGCGACGACGAGAACGGCGACGAAACACACAGGCGATCGGCGGGAACGAGGGTTTGGGGATTTTGGGTTCGCGCGCAGTGGGAAAATAATATTTAGATAATCAGTGTAGGGATCGATCTGTGCCTTTTTACTTAAATCCCTATTTAGATGCCCTTACGGATAAGTCCGTAGGTTCTCGGTTTGCGGCTTCATAGGGGTAAACAATAATTTAAGATTTAATATTTTTAAATTAATATGTAAGGACCGTAGGGGCAACCATTTGGCCCTACAGATTAGTCCGTAGGGCCAAACTAAATCTGCCCCTACGAATGTCGTTATCCGTAGGGGCAACCCCCTATTTTAGTAGTGATACATATATGATTAAGTAGACAATGACACCAACCAAATCACATCCACCCTCTGAGACCTTGCACTCCACACTTTGATCGTCAGCCAACCATTTCCATCGTCTCACATCCACCCTCTGAGACTGAGTCCCTGAGATGGGAGAAATCAATAGCGTACGACTTTCGATTCCTCAAACTGAGATGTGGCATGCAGTTTGAGTCAACGCCTGTACCTAACCGCGTGCAAATGTACACCTACCTCCTTTCCAATGTGTATCGACTGAGTGTCAATTGCCAATACACATCGTGGAAACTGAGGGCGGGCGTGTTAATTAATGGTTATATTAGGCATGAATATTTCATGGGAATTAGCTACACACATAGGAAATAAGATTAATACGATTTGAGGGCATCTTAATCTTATTTCCAGGATAATCCCAACTCCCAAAAAAACTTATTTGCCTCTAAACAAGCATGGTAATGTTTTATAGGAATCTAGGATTCGGTACTAAAATTAACACATAGTTATTCTTAACATATTTTAGTTTTGTTAAGAGATTTTAAATTATCTATAAGTATAATTCGTAATTTGTAACACTCTTAAAAAATATTGTATTATATTCCCGGCAAAATTCTTTTGTTTTTCCGATTTTTTCTCTCTCTTGATGCCGATATTTTTTTCTGTTCTTTTTTTCCCCTCAAATTTGATTATGTTAAGTTATCGTAAGCTACAAGGGTTTCCATCGATTTTTTTTTACTTCTTTTTTGTTGTTAGGGTTTGATTCATATAATTGATGTTTAAATTAGCAGAATTTTATATATATATATATATATATATATATATATATATATATATATATATATATATAAACTTGGTGATTTTTGCATGTATACTTAGATTTGGTATTTTCTTTTGCTTAGAATTGTATTTGTATGGTTTATTAATGTTGTTGTACTCTTAAGTATTTGATAAAAAGTTCTTATAATTTATGGTACCTATATCATTTTATCTTTTATAATTAACGAACAAATATAGAGGATCTTTAGATTTTCTATACATCGACACTATTACCAAAATACAAACAATATTGTCTCTTTTCACATTCATTTTTTTGGTCACATAATTTTCATGAACAGATACATATATCAAGAACGATTTCGTTCTGTTTTGAATTATCAGAATTTCAGATGCGTGGCATGTGTATATAATTAATATATTCAAACTAAACTGAATATGAAACCGTTAAGTTATATTGCAATAATAGATGTCCAACGATCGTAACGAAAGACCATTACTGTTGCTACGCGTACTCTGTGTGGCGTTCTTTTCTCTAAAACAAAAAAAATAAATAAAATAAGAAAATTTCTCCAACCATTTAAGTGATCCACATCAGGATACATTGTTTCGGATTAATCATGTTTTGTCTCCCTCTCTCCACACCTAGTGATAGGAAGCAGATCCAAGAATTTTCACCAGCCAAGGTACCAAAAGATCCAGAGCAAAGTTCCATTAAAAATCCTTAAAATAATCTAATTACATATTCGATGTTGGAAGGAAGAGTAGAACCGTTCCCGCCTCCGTTGTGGAGGACGGAATGGCTCGTGCTACTCCTACTCCCAACGGCATGGATCGACCGATCGACAGCCATGATAGATGCGCTCGCTCGTGTTCAAACTGCCAGGCACGTCCGACACCCCTGTTTTCCAGAACGACGGCATGCATGAGACGGTGGAGGGGCGCGTTCAGATCTTCGGCCTCGCTCGTGCCAACCTCGACACCGCGGAATATTGGCGTGCCGATTCTAGCTGTCGCGACCCCTATACGAGGAATGATTCTATGACCTGTTGGGCGCCGGACAGTCCAACGTCGAGATCTTAGGACCAACCAAATGGTCGCTTCAATGCTCACCACGTTTCCTCGCCCTCCGAAGAAACGTTGGTCAGGTCGTCTGATTTCAGGGAAAACCGACGTCGCCACAATCATCGAGGCCGTGCCCAGGGCGCACGTCGGGAGGAGCCATGAAGGGTTCACCCCGAAAATCTGAGGAACGTGATAGAGCGAAGCCGAATCCGCTCTATCACCTAAGCCCGAAGCAGGGATAGCAGGCACCCTGACTACGGAGAATTGTTGAGGTACCGGCACCGAATCGAGGTCCTCAAGAAGAAGGTCGAGGACATGCGGCTCGCCACCCGTTCATCCAGTGTATCGGCAAAATACTCCGCGGACTCTCTCACGAAGCCCTTCACAGAGCAGTTGCTGAGGGAGTGGGTCTCATCCCAAAATAAACCGCCCAAAATGGCTCTCTTTGACGGGAAATCTGACCTGAAAGACCACTTGGACGCGTACACCGTGCGCATGAGCTATCATGATAACTCGGATGCGTCTCAGTGCCGAGCCTTCCTCACCACTCTCATCTGGGCTTGGCGAGATTGGTTCTGTGGCCTGACTCCGTGTTCAATCTCAACTTTTGACGAGCTAGATACTCAGTTTTTCAGCCACTTCGTCGGCAACCGACGACAGAAGAGATCAGTCGACTACCTGTTCACCATCAAGAGTGAGGACAGTGAATCTTTTAAGGGCTATATCACCCGGTTCTACAATGCTCTCCTGGAAGTACCCGAGCACCGTGACAAGACAGTCATCACCGCTTTAAGATCCGGTCTTAGGAACAAAGAGTGGCTTCGCTCTTTTGTATTGGCGCAACCTAAGACCATGGCCGAGATAAAAGTTTGGACCGAACGGGAAATCCAACTTGAGTCTAAGGTGAATGCTAACCTTCCTTATAGAGACCGGACGGACCAAAAGAAACGGGACTGAGAAGAGAAGAAGAAGGCCGATCGTCCGAAACCCTATTCTTTGAGGTTTCGCGAGTACCCTCCTCTGAATGTCTTTCAGGTTAAGCTGCTAGAGAATGCAAAGAGCGAGAGATTCTTCAAGCTCCCGCCGATGATACAAAGGCGGGGCAAGCGACTCCGCGGCCCATACTATACCTTTCATCGGTCACAGGGACACCCGACCAAGAATTGCAAACAGCTGCGTGATTACATCGAGGAGCTAATCCGCTCCGGTCACCTAGTAAAGTACCTGCGAGACAAACGTCAAGTAGGTAGGGAGCAAGCAGACCAACCTCCCACCGGAGAGTTAATGGTCGGACAGATAATGGTCATCTCCAATGGCTCGACTCCGAGCAACGAGGGAACCCGCCGTATCCGGCCGGTCATAACCTTAAGTGCTCCCCTTCCAAGAAGTACAAGAAGGTTGCTCGCATCACCTTCACCGATGAGGACCTGCATAGCATATCCGTCCTGCACAATGATCCCCTAGTGATCATGGCCCGGGTAAATCGGTACGAAGTCAAGAGAATCTTCGTTGACTTTGCAAGCTCAGCGGATATCCTATTTTACGACTGCTTCCAGCATACGGGATTAAACCCGTCAGATCTCCAACCTATCTCACACGTCCTTTTTGAGTTTACTAACCACTCCGTCCAAGCTAAGTGAACGATCACTCTCCCTTTCAACATTAGGGAGCCCGGGTTCCTTCGTCTTATAACATCCTCTTGGGTCGCCCCATCTTAAACGCCCTTCAAGCCCAGATTTCTACCTACCACCTCGCACTTAAGTTTCCTCTGAGTGATGGAGGAAAGTCGGGCCTACGGAGATCAGCAAATCGCTAGGGCGTGTCTCGCTATGACAGTGCCCAGGGACAAAGAAGTTGATCTGAACGATGGACCGCGTGATCCTTAGGAATCACTCGATACACGTGATGACAAGAAGGAGATTCGGGGTTCCCCAGTAGAAGCCTTGTCTGAAGTCCCCCTCAAAGAGGGGGACAAAAGCCGAACTATTCAGATCAGCTCCCTCTTGACCGGGGAAACTCGGGACAACCTTATCCAGTTCCTATGAAACAACCTCGATGTGTTTGCTTGGACTCCCACGGACATGCTGGGGTTCGACCCCAAGGTGATCTCATACAAGCTCAGAACTGACTCAAAAATCTGGCCAGTCCGACAAAAGAAAAGAAGCTCTGCGCCTGCCAAACAGAAAGCGATGGAGTAGGAAGTGGACCGACTACCCGCGATAGACTTCCTCAGAAACCTAGACTACTCAGCTTGGCTAGTCAATGCAGTCATGGTCAAGAAAGCGAAAGGGAAGTGGCGCATGTGCATCGAATTTACCGATCTGAATAAGGCATGCCCGAAAGACAACTATCCGCTCCCTCTGATAGATCAACTGGTGGACAGATCGACCGGTCACGAGCTGTTGAGCTTCATGAATACTTTCTCCGGTTATAATCAAATCCGGATGGACCCGGCCGACGAAGAGCTCACCGCTTTCACCACTGATCAAGGGGTCTACTGTTACAAGGTAATGCCATTTGGCCTGAAAAATACTGGGACAACTTATCAACGGCTGGTTAACAAGCTGTCCAAGCCACAGACCGGGCGGAATATAGAAGTCTGTGTTGATGACATGCTCTTGAAGTCCACCCAGTCAGCCGGGCATACCACGGACCTTGACGAAACCTTCGAAGTCCTACAAAAGTACAAAATGAAGATGAATCCAGCCAAGTGTGCTTTCGGCGTCACGGGTGGAAAGTTTCTCGGGTTCATGGTTACCCACCGAGGAATCGAGGAAAACCCGGCGAAGATCAAAGCCATCGTTGGCATGATGACGCCTAAGAGCAACGCAGAAATCATGCGACTTACAGGCAGGGTGGCCACCCTGAGTCGATTCATGTCCAGAACCGGGGAAAAGTGCCCACCTTTCTTCATAGTCTTAAGGAAGATCCCAGGGTTCGAGTGGTCTGAGGAGTGTTAAGTCACCTTCGAGAAGCTCAAGACTCATCTATCGACACCACCGCTACTCACCCGGCCAGCTGAAGGAGATGATCTACTGATGTACCTGGCCGTCTCCGGCCAGATGGTTAGCTCTGTACTCATCAAAGAATCCGAGGGAATATAGAAACCGATTTACTACATCAACCACGTTTTCAAAGACGCGGAGATAAGGTACCCGGCCATCGAAAAGATAGTCCTGGCGCTCGTCGTCACCTCCAGAAAACTTTGGCACTATTTTCAGGTCCATACAATCATCGTTCTCACCGACCGACCCCTAGGGAACATCCTCGGTTCCCTCGAGTCATCGGGCTGCTTGGAGAAGTGGAGATAGGAGTTGTCACAATTTGACATCGAGTACCGACCAAGGAAAACTATTAAAGCACAAGCCCTAACCGATTTCATGGTCGAGTGCACCATTACCAACAGAGAAGAAGCGCTGCCACGAGATCCAAACCCACAACATTCCGTCGATGAAAATCTCGGTCCGATTCCGGACTGGGTACTCTATATGAACGGTTCCTCTACAGAGAAAGGAAGTGGGGTTGGGCTGGTCATCCGCGGACCCAATAAAGCCGAGATGGAATATTCTCTGCGGTTCGACTTCAAGGCCTCGAACAACGTCACGGAGTATGAAGCCTTTTTGGCCAGCCTACGAATCGTGTCAGGGGTGGGGCTAAAGAAAATCAGAATTCGCATCGATTCCGCGTTGTACATCGGCCAAGTGACCGGACGATTCGAAACCCGAGAACCCCTCATGATGAAATATATCGCCGAGGTAAAAAGGCTATGAAAAAATTTCAACAGAGACTAAGTGGAGCAGGTTCCCCGGAGTATGAACGTCGAAACCAACGTCTTGAGCAAGCTCGCCTCCTTCTGTTCGGCCAATCATAAGAGGAACATCCTCTTCAAAGTCCTGCCGCGACCCAATATCGAAGACACAGAAGTGATACACAGAGTCTACACCACTCAAGAGAGTATCCCGGATTGGAGGAAGCCCATAGTGGAATTCCTCAAGGATGAAATGCTCCCCGAGGACCGAACAGAAGTGCGCAGGCTCCGCATGAAAGCTCGGCACTTCATATGGAGCAAAGGTAACTTGTGTAAGAAATCATACACCCAACCTCTACTCAGATGCGTCGATTCCGATGAAACTGAGTATTTTCTACAAGAGATACATGAAGGGGTCAGAGGCGCACATCAGGGGGCCCGCAATCTAATTCAAAATATGCTATTACATGGCTATTATTGGCTAACTATCCACAATGATGCAGAAAAGCTCGTACGAAGGTGCAATGCGTGTCAACTCTTTGGCAACATTCCTCGGTTATTAGCTACAAAGCTAACGCCGTTGAGCTCCCCTTGGCCATTCGCTCAGTGGGGAATGGACATGGTTGACCAGCTCCCCACAGGCATAGTGGGGCACAAATATATCCTCGTCGCCGTGAACTACTTTACAAAATGGGTCAAAGCCATAACGATTAGAAACCGAATGCCGCCTCCACGGTGAAGTTTATACAGAATAACGTAATTGCACGATTTGGAATTCCGAGGTGCATCATCACCGACTATGGAACCAACTTCAAAAACAACAAAGTCATAGAATTCTGCAGCGACTACCACATACTCATGAAGTTCTCCACGGTCGCTCATCCCCAATGCAACTGGAAAGCCGAGGTAGCAAATCGAGGTGTTATCCCGGGCTTCAGAACCTGCATGGAAGGAAGACAGGGCGGATGAGTCGAAGAACTTCCCTAAGTACTATGGTCATTGCGTACGTAGACACCCATGGGGGAAACCCCATCCAGTCTCTGTTATGGCACCAAGACAATGGCCCCCGCAGAAATCGGTCTACCTAGTTATTGAGTCGAACACTTCGAAGATGAATCCAATGTCTTAGCCCTTCAAAGCAACCTGGACATCCTGCTGGAGAAGAGAGACCGGATGCAAATAAGGATGACAACATATCAGCAGCAGATCGCACGATATTACAATACTCGGGTCAAACACCGAGCATTCAAATCAGGAGACATAGTACTCCGACGCAATGAATTCAAAGACTAAGGGAAACTACATAAGTTCTCCCAAAAGTGGGATGGCCCCTTCCTCCTGACTGAAGTATTGCCCGAAGGAGTATACCGCCTCCAAGATTCCTTGGGGTGTGACCTTCCGATGCCGTATAATGTCGAAAAACTTAAATTGTATTGCTAAAACTTGTACTCCCTTTAATAATAAAGATTCTTGCTTCTCTGTGATCCATACTGTTTCTCCCAATTCTAAACCTAGACGCGGTGCAAGACCGGTGGGCAGCCTCCTGCCCTCCATGCCCATTCAAAATGGGTAGTTTCCTGCCTGAACAAAACTGAGGGTCTAAAGCCTTCTCTCGAGCCTACAGGCTATCTCTGGTTCGGAGGCAAGGGAAGTATCCCAGGCCAGCTCTTTACTTAGGTGAATAAAATGCGGGTATCCCTATAGGTAGCCGACCTAAGTCGTGCTTCGCCCAACTTACCTCAACTCCAGGGTGAAGGGTTGGAGGAGGGACACCGATCTATCTACACTTAGAAATGGAAAATTGAAAATGAAGATTTTCCGATATTCTGACATTCTGAGCAAAGAAAAATTCATAAGTAAAAGAAAAATTTATTAATAAGAGGTATTCTCGGCTCCTCAGCCTTACAAAAGTGCCTGGAGACTCGAAAAAGAAAACATTTCTTAACGATTACAACAAAGGAGGAAGAAGGTCTTGAAAGCATTGATCGTGGTACTTAAAGTAGTGATCCGACAACTGAGCCCAGATAGTGTCCCATCGCTCCTTCTGCTTATGTTCGTGGACCTGAGTAGCTATGGTTCCATCGGGGACTCCCGCCGTTGCACATGAAGCTATGATCAACCTTTGTTGGAAAGATCGGCGCAGGATATTTATCAAACGATCTCGCCTGCTCTTCGAGATCAGGCCCAACTCATGGGCCGTGTGCATCTTAACGACGGCCTCCTCCAGTGCTTATTGGGACAACGCCCTGAAAAGGCCGGGGAAAGACCTCCAAATCGCGTAGACGAGCACCTACAGGAGAGAAGATCGGCGTAGGAATAACCGCCTATAATGACGTTCTAGCTGACCTATCATAGTCTCGTATGTTGCCTTGGAGCTCTCATAGTCATAGTAGTAGACGTCGTCGCGGGATACGATATCTTGGATGTTGTACGTGTTGCCGGCCATCGGAAAACGATTGACTACTGTATGGTGTTTTTCGTTACCCCGTTGAGATGGGAATGCGCGCGCTTGTCAGGCATATACAGATTCCCCCTGCCTAGGGTAAGCCGGGGTTTATTGATTGTGGGGATCCGAATCTCTGGCAGCCGCGGACTAAGCTGCCATTAATTACCCCTTGCTTTTATAGCGAGGAAACCTCCGATTGATGGGTCAAACTGGTCATGCGAACTCAATGTGCCCTGTACATGTGTTGTATTTTGAAGGATTTTGGATATATCGAGGACCTCACAGAGTTTACGGAGGTTCCGCTACCCGGATAGCGGGATGGGGGTTAAGGGGACTAGCAGCCCCTTGCGGGGTGTGGGGCAGGGCCCCATTAGAATTTTTTTCTAACAGGAGATGTGTTTTGAGTGGGAGTGTATAGGAAAAAGAGGGGTGAGTAGCGTCTTAAGGACGCGTGGCCACCAGCTCCTCACGTGTCCGGCACGTGGGCGCCATCGCCCACGGGCCACGTGTAAGACGATGGGCGATGGGCGCCGGCGCCTCACGCTTCCGGCACGTGGGTGCTGGGCGCCTACAAGAAAAAAGAGGGCTTAGCCCCGGGATTAGGAGTTGAACTCTCAGGGACTTTGGAAACTTCCAGAAAAAGGAGGATTTTTATCTTTATGGAGTGAAACTCCCAAAAGAATTTTGAGTGGAGTTTGAATCCAAAATATTTTGGGTGGAGTTAAACTCCAAGAGATTTTGACAAATGGGGTTAAACTCCCAAAAAATCTTTGGAGATGATCAAACAGAACCCTTTTCTTCTTCCTTAAGCCCTGGACTCTCTCCTAAGCCTCGGATCTTCCCCAAAATAGGATTTTTAGAGATGGGTCTTTTTCTTCCTCCCCTCTGTTGGCTGGATCTTGGAGAAAAGAGGGGTGAGATTTAAAAATCTCTCATTTTAGAGATTTGATGGGAGATCTGAGCTCCCCTTCGTAGGTTTTATGGTGAAAAACTATTTATTTTTGGAAATAAAAGAGTTAAACTCTTGATTTAATTCAGAAAAGAGAAGAAAGTTTAAAACCTTGAGGAAGGAGAAAGAGACACATAACCTTAATTTTTTTGGAGGGAATCAATTATTCTTTTTTTTTGGTTTCATTATCTTGTTACCTTATATAGGCTTAAAAATTTACACATAGCTTCTTGGGCTTTACAAAATAGCATTTTGCCCATCCCATGCCCATGTGCTTATTTTTTTTGCACATGAGTCGTGGGCTTTACAAAAATTTAGTTTTTTGCCCATTTATTTCACATTCATGCATGAAAATTGTATCAAACTTATTTATTATGTAATTTTCTACTTGGTATAGAGAAGGCCGGCCGCTTCATGTTCGAGCTTGACTTGGGTATGGGCCCACTTGGCCTAGGCTTGGGCCTATTTAGCTTTGGGTTGACTTTTATTTTGACTTGGTCAACCGGGATGTAATTTTTGACCCCAACAAAGAGCCCCCCATCAATAAATGCACACCGTGTGTGCGTGTCGTATGCATGAAATTGATGGATCTTCTTTCGCATAATGTGACTTGATTTGGTTCCTGCTTTTGGAAGGCTGGCACTTCCTTTTTTACAATATGGATGGTCGATACTTGACGTGTCTCCGAGACGAAGTGTTGCTGGTTGACTTGTTCCCAAGGCGGAGTGTTTGTTTGACGTTTCCCCGAGACGGAGTGTCGGTGTATGACGTATCCCCGTCACGGAGTGTCTGCTGTTTGACGTTTCCCTGGCACGGAGTGTCTGTTTGACGTTTCCCCGGCACGGAGTGTCGTGTCCCCGGCATGGAGTGTCGCTAGTCGACGTGTCCCCGATACGGAGTGTCTGTTTGACGTTTCCCCACGGAGTGTAACAACTCCAATTTTAGTATATAAAAATTTGTTTAAAAGTTAATGTATACTTGGAGTATTTGCATTTTCTGTGAGTACTATAAGTAATTATTTTGCTTTTTAATAGCAAGAAGGAGCTTGTAGCTCATTGGTAAGACCTTGCACTGCTGAACCAAAGCACCAGAGTTCAAATCCCACCCCATATTATTTTTAATATTGATTTCTTTTTAAATTTTTAGAATTCCAAGAGTTTACACGTGCTAAACCCGTAAAACCAAAAGTCACAAATAAAACAAACTGGCCCAGGGGATAGAAGAATTGACGAGGAACACGTGGCGTCGGGGGGGAGCCCGACTCAGCCGGAATCAGCCGGCGCCGTCGGCCGATTCACCTCGAAATCGGATTTTTCCTTCTTGGGAGTTGTGTCTTTCTAGCTTCTGAAAACCCCTGTATACTTTAAAATACCTGCACATTAACAGAGCTTTTAAAACTCTATTAAACCACTTTTTAATATAAAATTTAATACATTTTCTTCTCATCCTTTCACCTATCCTAACCCTAGTTTTTCCTATAAATACCACCCCTAAACACACACCCCTCACTCACAAATTATGTCCAAACTCTCAAGAAAACTCCCTAAAAATTTTGTGTACAAGTAGAGTTAGTGAAGGGCGAAACTCCGGCGAATTTCCGACGACGACTCTAGGAACTCCCGGCGACGAAACGAAGCACCGGAACCTCCTACGTCTCCCTCTCCCTCTTCTTTAATCTGAAACCCCATATGTCCCACCTCCCTCTTCTCTAATCTATTCTTAAAACTTCTTTTACTAAAACCCGACGGAAGCGGAGTTAATCCGACTTCCGATTCGGTTTTCTCTAAAAGTTCAACTTCCCTTAAATACAACCATACCAAACGCTTCCATCTTGACTATTAATCAGTAATAAAACATATGGAACAAATTCCATTTCAAAAGAATGTATATTTCAATTTTTATTGCACTTTTTCAGTAAAATACCATGTAGTTTAGTTTCGACTTTAAAACATCATTAATCTTGCCATACCGTTAGATAGATCATGTGATAATGACCTACCTCCTAACAACACTCATATGCAACATAGCACGATACCTTTTGGGAAACATAGTTTCGGGAAAATACCGTTTTACACAAAACTATCTCTAACTAATAAAAACCATTTTCACAAGATTATGTATTTTAAGCAAGTCTTTGGAAAGCGCCGCTACAACCCATTTTGGGGAACCCATTTGGGATGATGCGGATTATCGTACATCCCTGGGCTTAGTAGTGCGAGATTCAGACCTCCGCAAGGAGCATTCAGTCTCGAAAGATTTAAAAATACAAATATCATAAGAAAAATGAGATTTCTAGAAAAATAATAAATTAAAATTATTTAATATAAATAAATATATATATGTATCATCAAAATATCTATTTTTGATATAATATAAATATTCCAACTTTTCTATATCAAAAGAATCACTTTACATGAAAATACCATGAAATTCCATACAAGTTCAATACTTTACAACTATATACTATGTATTATGAAAAATAGGTTTATTTACTAGAAATGTCACATATATAAAATCAACATCTATGAAAACCCTAAAGACGATAATTAAATACTTGTGTATTTTATAAATTATACAAAATTATTTTTACATAAAACCCCCTCAAGTTTTATAAATTACAATAAGATCCCTAGTAAATATAGGTTTAAGCGGGACCAGCCTCTTGAGCCTCAGGGAGCCGGAGATATGGGTGCTTTTCTATTTAAGGTAGACAACTTAAAAAACGGTGTTATCAACACGGTAATCGTCTTTGAAAAAGACACAAATCCTGCCGCCCATGTGCAGCGGTTACCGATAACACCAAAACCTAATTCAGGACTTCAATTTGTTTTCTAATTGTTCTGACTCAGACTGAGTCTCATTATAAATAATCTGACTTGAATATGATTCAAGTACAAACTACAATGCAATATGAATCCATGAATACATATATTCAATCTATTTAATTTGTATTGACTGAACCGAACCATGGATATACTTTCTTTTACATGATTCTCCAGTTACATCCATTTACTGATATCATGGTTTCGATAAGTCATCCAATGATACAATTTATATTACAAGACAATTCAATTTACAATACAACATGAACAATACAAACAAGATATCGAGGGGTTTAAGGGGTAGATTGGTACGGAAGGTGTTAGAAGTGGCACGAGACTGCAGGATTTAAGACACCTAACCTGTATTCCGTTGTTGTTGTACCGTGGCATAACGGTTCCTTGTACATTCCGTTCACCTTAGTCTCCGGTCTTCTGAGACTCCTCTCGTATACACTGGAATCCTTCTGTACCAAGCAATAAACAACAGTGTTAACACTAAATACAACTTTAAAAGTTACACACTCTCTCTGCCTATTCTACTTCTCCTTTATCTTTGTGACTTACCGAGCGATTTGTTCGCTGACGACATTCTCTTTCTTCTTCTTTGAATGCTGATTGATGTGAAAGAGTGTTTGTAGTTAACCGCAATCAATAACGGTGTCGCGTGTAGCTAGACCGAGATGAGTACGGGTCGTCCTCTGGGAAACGTTGAATCTTTTACTCTTACTTTAGATGTGTTGAGAAATGAAGAAAAAATAAGAATGTTGTAGAATGGTTTCTAGATCTACGTTAAGCACTAATGCAAAAATATAGATCTAGATTATTTTAGGGATGTAGTTAATATAATAAGAGGGTTTGTAGGGTTCGTTAGGATTTAGTAGTTATGGATGATTAATTAAAAGTTACTCTTTTTTATCCTTTAATAGATTTAAAACTAGAACGACGGTGATGCGTATAGATTAGGGTTTCTGGAGGAAAACGGAATCCCACTCTTAACTCTTATCTCAACACGGAACTCCGTTCATATCTAGCCTATACCAAAACAATCATTAATCTAATCTCTAATAGCGGTCGGAACTACAAAGAATTGTTAGCGTGCCCGATTAGGATGTTAATGATTCTTTTGATAAAGTTCATAAACTTTATAGGACTTAAAAAGGGTTTAGGGATGTTCATCATCCATTAGCCTATCCTAATCCTACGAACCCTAACAAGCGGAGAATTACTCGCGCATGTTGGGAAAAGAAGATGAAAAGATAGAGAGGGAATACATAATGTAAAATGCAAAAGAATTAAATAAAATAACTACCTTTATTAATCAACTTGAACAATCTACACTTTATTCCTTAGAAAATGATTACAAAAACTTGGTTTACTTCTCGAACTCTTCCGAAGGAGGTAGATGAACAGTTGATGATCAGCCTGGATGCGTGAGCCGTCTTGGACTTCGTGATCTCTTCGGCTTGATAATTTTTCCAAGAGACTCTCGGTCCAAATTTATAGTCCAAAAACAGAAACCTTTGCTTCCAAATTAGGTAAATAATAGCAGAGATTCTCCACAAAAATTTTCAGCAAATAAATCATCAAGATTGCCGTGGATCCGCGGCCCAAGGGGGGTATGGCCGCGGATCCGCGGCCATTTAATCAGAGCCCTTGATCAATTTCTGGGATTTTTCTTTAATTGCCACGTGGAGTTCTCTGGAATCTTTGAAATATTCTCGTAGTTGCTGTCAGACTTTGATCTCCAAGTTTTGTTTTTTTAATTAGGCAAGTTTTCTTTAACAACTTGATTTCTTGGAAAAATTCTGCACAACAACTTGGAAAAATTCTGCACAACAACTTAAATAATATTTAGTAGACTTTGTTCTACTAGGATTTGGTCAATGATATTATTTGCATACATTTTCCTACCAAATTCTAATTATAATATATCAACATATGGAAAATGTTATTTTTACAGATAAACCCTCATATATATGATATATTATAATAAAGACCTTTTCTAATATGGAAATAGTAGGAAAAATGTAATAACAAATGTGCAGTTTTATCAACTGAACAAATACCCCCAAACTTATCTTTGATCGTCCCGAGCAAACTAGTTTATTCAAGAGAAGGAGAAAAAGAAAGGAGAAAACTAAGCATACTTTCGTAGGCAAACACGATTGCACTGAGCACGTGCAACAAGCCGTTAAACCTCTAGGTGTCCCTAGTAGGAGGAGTGTTATCTCCTGAGGGTTTTCAGCGGATTACACCCACAAAATCCAATAACAAAAGAGAGATGGTGAAATTTACATATAAAGATAAGAACCATAAAAGAAAAACTTTGAAAATAAGAGTTTCCAACTACACTAGCTTTTCAGTTGTTATGAGCCCTATCTTAATAGTCATGAAAAAAATGTTAGAAATCACATCATCTCTCAATAAAACATCGTCTTTATTCTTCATTCCTACCTTTCGTCCAAACATCGATCATATAACCCTACGTGTGTGTAATGGACATCCCTACACTCGGAGAATTCAATTCAAGCTATCATACTCTTGTCCATCTAGCTCAGTACTTTTTAACTTGATGACTATTTATGGATTTGCTCACATATTTTCATGCGAACGTTAATACTTCTTGAGGTACTAACCGACCGATTACTCATGTGCTTGCTGATTAGGTGATAGTATTTTCCTCGTCTTGCACCACCTAAGGCTTAGCAGTGACTCCCAGACCAGTTGGCCTTAGAGCACTAGGTGAAGAGGCACCCTCACTATATTTTTTTTTATTACTGCCTTGGCGATAACAAAACCAGTGTTCATTTTTTTCTTTTCACCATTTTTATATTTTCTTCATCTTTTTATTTCCTTCATACTTTGGCTTTTAGACAAGAGCATTTCAAGGTATCCTCTACCATCCCGAGTTTCAAGACGTGTGTAAGTGCATATAGTAGGGTATCAACATTCAAATGTTTGGCTTACAGAATATAAACTATTTTTCAGACTTATTTTTATCCTCAGATTAGTGACTTCCTTCATCTTACTAACTCTTGGGACAACAGCTCATAACTACTTATTACCAGTTCGTTTAAGAAAACTTCTAATTTTCTTGGTTTTCTTAAACTATTCAAATCTTTTGGATGTAATTTTTCACTTTCTATTCTTTTGTTATAAAAGAAATTTTTTTTCAAAGTTTTTGAAAATGTTGTGCTTATGCAAAGTATGATGCAAATTGATGTGTAAATAAGCACAAACCTCCCCCAAACCTGTTTACAGCAGTGTCCTCACTGATGTCATCCGTTAAGCTCAAAAACCTGTAAACTTGGGAGGAAATTATTAATGGGGGCAAGAATATATGAAAGTGAAAATCCTCCCCCAAACTTATTTTTGGCTCACAATTTTGTGAAAATCATTTTCTTTCAAGAGCCAAAATATCTCCTCCCCCAAACTTGAGTCAAACTATGTTAATCTTTTAAAATCACACGAGAGGGTCAAGGTTATTGGTCAATGCCAAGCTTTGCAAAGACCGAAGGTCAACACCAACCATTCAAAAATTTTATCGATGAAGTACCAAGGTTGGTGGAAGAACATGTCACCTTTCGACAAGAAGAAGTGGGGAGGTGATAAGAAGTGTAATGTAAAAGGATTGCATCTCAATTTGGAGAGACGACACAGTGATAGTGATGATGGATTACTCGCATTATCATGATTGTCCAGAAGAAGGGGTGGAGGTTCAATTTCTTTTTCTTGGAGTTGATTTATCTCAACACCCGTATTTTTTAAAAATGCGAGTTCATCAGCGAAAATTTCCTCAAAACTTTCATCGATACCCCGAAGAATAATGTCATCAGGAAAAACAGGGTGATCGTTAAACTATATAAAAAGTTCCTCATCAACGTTAGATGTTGATCCGGACAACTCGGTGGAAGAGTACATGGTTGGGTCAAACAACAACATATGAAAATAGTCAGTATCATGAGGTTGATCAAATTCGCTGCTGTCGACATCCATTAATTCGACAGAACACACATGAGCATAGGGTTCGGAGGGTTCACTTCCCAACTTGTAAATGTTAAGCTCAATTGACTTCTTTACAAAGGATAGGGTCATAGAGCCGTTTCTACAATTGATTACTACGTTGGAAGTGGCCAAAAAGGGTCGACCGAGTATCATCGGGATTTGATTGCGTGGGTTTGCCACAGGTTGTGTATCTATAACGATAAAGTCCACAGGGAATATGAATTCCCCGACTTTGATTAACACATCCTCTAGCTCACCCCTTGGTTGGGTGATAGATCGATCGGCCATCTGAAGAGTGCAATGCCCAGGTTTTAACTCTCCGATCCCTAATTGCTCATAAACAGAATACGGAAGCAAGTTAACACTAGCACCTAGATCGAATAGAGCACGATTGATATTTTTACCCCCAATGGAAATAGAAATTGTAGGACTTCCGGGGTCCTTTCGTTTCTTGGGTAGTTGTTGTTTAAAAGCAGTGCTCACATTACTTACAAGGAAAACTTTTTTAGGTACTTGAACTTTTCTCTTCCTAGTGCACAAGTCCTTTAGGATTTTCGCATATGACGGAACTTGTTGAATAGCATCTAGGAGAGGAATGTTTATGTTAACTTGCTTAAAAATTTCCACAATCTTCTCCATTTGTGGACTTTGTCTGTTGCTCCTTAACCTGTTTGGATAAGGCACTTTATCAATAAGGGTTTGGTCCAACATTGGAGAGGATTATGGGGATGGAGTGGATCCCAGAATTGGAGCGGGGATCGTTTTAGGTAGATTTGAGGAAATGGGCGAAGGGTTCGAGCCTTGGGGAAAACGGAGAATAGGCTCGGGTGAAGGTGGGAGACTAGAAGAATTAGGGGAAGAAGAAGAAGCTGGGGTATCATTGGTGTCACTATCATCACATTGCTCACCCACTCGGTTATTCAGCACCTTTCCCGATCTCAACGTAGTAACGGCACTCACATTATAACTTTGTGAGTGGCCAGGATTAGGTATGGGTCGAGATGGGAGTTTCCCTTTCTCTCTCGCACTCATTGCGACGTTTAACTGTGCGAGTTGGTTTTCTATTGATTTAATACTCTCGCCGTGGGAGGCAGAGTCTTTCTGTATGGTATCAATAGAAGACTTCATTTCAGCCGACAATTGCATGGAATGTTTCATGAACATATCCAAAGTTTGTGCGAGTGAAGAGTTGTCAATACCGGCCACTTGTGGTGTAGAAGTGTTAGCCGGATTTTGAAAATTTTGTGACTGAAAGGGGAGCTGATTTTGTGGTTGTGGTTGCTGTGGAGGAGGTCTTTGATAATTGCTTTGTTGGTTTTGGTTCCAAGCAAAGTTAGGATGATTCTTCCATCCTTGATTGTACGTAGAAGAATAAGGATCGTTTCTAGATCGCTGCTGAAAAGCAGCATTAGTTTGAACCGATGCATTCATAGGACATTCTTCCGTTAAGTGTGAAGGATCTGAACAGCAACCACAGACGGTCTTGGGAAGCGTGACCTGATTTAGGGAGACCGATGAAAGTTTGTTCTCAATAGCATCGAGTTTCTTCTGCATCGCTGCCATTTCGGCTTTTACTGCGATGGAAACATCGAGCTGGTGAATACCTCCCCTAGATGAAGGTACTCTTACGCCTTCCCACTGCAAAGTGTGTTCAGCAAGGTCTTCCAGATATTTCCAAGCTTCACCGTCGTCTTTAGATATGAAATTGCATTGACACATTGTTTCAAGCATCTGATTTGTCGCTGGATTAATGCCCTCATATATTATTCGACATAAATCCTATCTTTGTATTCCATGATGAGGACATTGGACAAGCAGATCCTTGAAACGTTCAAAGCACTTCCAAAATGGTTCATTGGGAAGCTGGGTGAACTGGTTGATCTCGCTCCTAACACGGGCGGTCTTATGGTTTGGGTAAAACTTATTAAGAAATGCTATTACGAATTCATCCCAATTAGTGATAGAGTGTGCGGCAGTATTATAAAGCCATTTTTCTGCCAAGTCGCACAGTGTGAATGGGAGAAGATGCAAGTGCATAGCATCGACAGTTAACTGTGAAGTACCCATCATTGCGCATACGTTTTCGAATTTGGTGATGAAAACGTACGCGTCTTCCGACTCAAGCCCGTGAAACTTGGGCAGCAGATTGATGCAGTGGGGTTTAATTTCGAAATTATCCCCGTTAGCTGGTGGAAGAGATAGACAAGTGGGAAGAGGACCACGAATAGGATGGCATCTCTCTTGGAGAGAGATGCGCGGTGGATTCTGCGCACCTACGGGCAATGGCAGCATGATGTTATATTCTGATGGAGTGCCGTCCATCTCAGTCATGGTGTGTGGTGGGGGAAAAGAAGATGAAGAAGTACCGACTTCGGCGTCGATAGCAGGAACGCGGACAAGACGGGCACTAGGATGCCGTGTCTAGCCGAGCATGCACTAAGCGGGTTTAGTGCAAGTGGCAGCGTGTGTGTGATTTTAAAATTGGTTTGTTTTGAAAAAAGTGGAACTCAAGACAAATCACTCTAAAATGCACAAGCAACCCTAGAACTAAGGTCACCTAGGTCCAGTCTCTAGACCGCTCCTAGACTTCCAAAGGACAGGCCGCAGAATCAATCCTCTACCACCTCTGTACTACCCTTGTAGCCAGATAAGTGCCAGGTAAGTGGGAAGGAACCACAGTAGTGGGCCTAATTAAAAACCACTAGCCTTAGTCACACTTGCCTAGACACTACAAAAGTAATGCGGATAAGCGATAGATTACCCACGACCTTCCTCTGTCCTTATTGAGCGCGACAGTCCTTAGAGTCTGGTCTAGATATTTTTTAAATTAATGAAGGGTTGATCTAGATGCTCGGTTTGTGATTTGTGGGGCTTAGGAAGGGTGATGAAATTCCCACCTAATCTTGATTTGGTCTTTGCCCCTTAAAGTCCGTATTAAAATATGCAAAACAAAACCAATCACAAAACTTATGCAAAAAGATTTTTGAGCGGCACTATTTTGCAAAGAATCCTGCAGAAAATAGATTTTATTGGATTTGAGAGGAGAGATAAGGAGTTGAGAAAGATACCAGAGAAGTGTGAACCCTAGATCCCCCAATTGCACCGCGCTTCTGCCGCAGATGCTCTCCTTTGCCGCGGTTCCGCCGCAGGAGAGAAGGATCTGTTGATGAAATTTTTTCTGTGCCCCTCTGTGCTCCTCTGGATCTCTAAGAATGTCTATGTCTTCTGTTTCCTCAAGTCCGTGATTCCAGATCTCCTTGCAAAAATTCACGCACAAATCGTTAAATATGCAATTTGCAGTTTTGTTTTAATTATGATATGTATCAAGTAAGAATTCAACACAAATAGTAAGAATAAAAATTACGCATGTATCCCCGGCAACGGCGCCATTTGATTGATGTGAAAGAGTGTTTGTAGTTAACCGCAATCAATAACGGTGTCGCGTGTAGCTAGACCGAGATAAGTACGGGTCGTCCTCTGGAAAACGTTGAATCTTTTACTCTTACTTTAGATGTGTTGAGAAAGGAGGAAGAAATAAGAATGTTGTAGAATGGTTTCTAGATCTACGTTAAGCACTAATGTAAAAATATAGATCTAGATTATTTTAGGGATGTAGTTAATATAATAAGTGGGCTTGTAGGGTTTGTTAGGATTTAGTAGTTATGGATGATTAATTAAAAGTTACTCTTTTTATCCTTTAATAGATTTAAAACTAGAACGATGGTGATGCGTGTAGATTAGGGTTTCTGGAGGAAAAAGGAATCCCACTCTTAACCCTTATCTCAACACGGAACTCCGTTCATATCTAGCCTTTACCAAAACAATCATTAATCTAATCTCTAATCGCGGTCGGAACTAACAAAGAATTGTTAGCGCGCCCGATTAGGATGTTAATGATTCTTTTGATAAAGTTCATAAACTTTATAGGACTTAAAAAGGGTTTAGGGATGTTCATCATCCATTAGCCTATCCTAATCCTACGTGTTAGTGTATATGCCCTAGAGGCCATTACTGTATCATACTAGTTTGTATATTACTTAATGGAAGCTTGGGATATTCACCTTGTATAAACAATCTTGCTCAATATAGTAGTATGCTACTTGGTTTGTTTCTACTTCAATGTGTACATGTGTTTATTTTTGTATATCACCTATACACATTAGTGGAGCCCTTAGGATCTTTGCTTGATTACCAGCGTTGTGATGGTAGTCACACTAGTGAGGGCTGGGTAATCTATAAGCACATCCTTATACAGGTCCTTAGTCGCAGGACTATCGAGACAGGGCATCGATACTCCGGAGTAGACTAGCGTATGCGCTTCTCATCCCAGTGTGGGAGATGGTCTGTCCCACAGCCATCAGTACGTCGTACTGGAGATAGTATACGGGTGCTCGTTAGGTTACGAGTACACTGGACAGGACTCGTCGGGAACTGACCAGTTGGTATTATACCTATCGTCAGTTATCAGTTCCCAGGTGACATGAGTACAGCTTAGTCCGCTGACTTGACACTGGCACTTCGCCTCGAGTGTGTTCCCACTGCACTTTGATCACTACCCTACCACGGCTCAAAGGAGTCATGCAAATAGGTAATGGTTGGGTGCAGTCCCGAAGCACTTGGAGGCAGTGACGGTTAGACAGGATTCGTCTCTCCCGGTATTGGGGGTTGACATCGCGCTGTGTCTAGGAGAGCCATTACACGAGTAGTCCCTGGCCAGGGCAAGCGAGATATACTGGTAGGCTTCCAGTGTTATCTCAGGGTGTTTTGGGCTTCACTCCGACACGACTTGTACCGCTATTGGGGGACTGACGTTTACCGCCCCCTAGGCCCGACATGCGATGTATCAGACGAACAGACCGAAATGTACGGAGAATGTCACATTCAGACTCAGTAGGAGTTCAGATGGGTTTTACCTCGTCAGTCTTCTTATCGGCATCTACCTGGGGACCGTTACGCACAGCTAGTGCCGCTTGCGGTCTGTGGTTAAACCCACTGCCAGCGTAGTGTCGAGTCTTTAGAGTCCCACACAGAGGGCTATTCGCCTCTGGGCAAAACAGAGTAGAGGTCGCATGGTTTTGCGACAGGGTTCGTTCTCATCCGCGCACTTGTGCACGTTTGGAGTCCGGACGGATATTACTGGCTGGCTCTGGTTTGAGTCAGATACTGGTATATGTTTTGGGGTTGCTTTTATCTCTCAGTATTCTTGTTCCTCGGAACGAGAACGCAGGTGTGTATGCACAGTTGTTTGAGGCGGAGGAAGAAGTCTTTCATTAGGGTTTCGGAACGGGTGCGTATGCACAGTGGACAGTCGTCTTTTTCCAAACCCTAATGGATTTATGAAATATCAATTAATAATAGTAATTAAATGAAATTGTGTCATGGTTGATTTTGTTGACTTGTTGACCATGGTTGACTTGTTGACCATAGTTGAATGTTTGACCATCATCATTGCTTTGCAAGGATACTCCTTGATTCTAGCTTACATTCATTTAATGAAGTGATGATAGTGGTCATTCCAAATACAACCATCAACTATTTCATTTTGAATTATTATTATTAATTAGATATTTCTTTTTCCTTTTGTTATGGTTGCAAAAGGAAAATGAGCTCATTCTATCATATTGATTCTCTCTCCTCATTTCATCTTCTTCTTCCTCAAGCTCAAGGAGAATCCTTCTCATGTGTTGAGAATCTCTCTCCTTGAAAAGAAAACACCCCATAGATACTCTCTACTCTCTCTAGGGTTCAAGGTTTAGCAAGCCGGAGATCCTAGTTCACTCTAAGTTCGAGAAAGAGCCCGAAGGTTGAACCCTCAGGTGGATCCATCTTTGACGGAAGAAGGCTACGAGGAAAGAACCATCAACCTCTACTAGGTTTCAAGAAGAAGGAGTTCAAGTTAGGTATAACCACTTTGCCGAGTAGTTAACTCTCCTTTGCATGTTTGCTAGTTTAGTTTAGACACGATCCCGACCTTGTTTAGTCCATGTTGCCCCATGCGCCAAAAATTTGATTTTTATACCGTTTTCGCCTCCCCGTAAGAACCGGGGGTCGCAACGTGGACTTACAGTGGTATCAGAGCCTAACTAAACTTAAACTAGCTTGGTAGCGAAGTGTATGGAAGTTCGAAACGGAAAAATCATAAAAACCGGAAATCAAAAACCCTAAGTTTCTGTTGAAATTTTTTGTGCTCTAAAAGTAAAAAGTTTTACGCCTAAAATCGGCTCAGGGTTTTGTGAGAACACCCACCAAAAACGATCCCATGAATCCTTCAAACCGCCGCGGATCCGCGGCCGTTTGGGCTCTTCATGTGATCGTGTTTTGTGCAGTATTCTTCTGGTAGGGTTTTGGGATTTTTCAAATATATTATATGTGCCCAGATTTTCCAGAATAGAAATTTGTTTTTGGGGGCCTATAATTCCGTATTTTTTTCCGAACTTCACTACATTTTGACTATGTTGGTTATATCTGTGATGTTTGCATGTATTGAACGTCGGCTAATCGCTATATGACGATTAGTCGGGGTTATACATCTCTATGATTTGTGTTTGTTGATGGTATGTGTATATGAATGGATTGGATTGTCGCGGGTGAATAGCCGGGATGGATGTGAGATGAGTGTTGTTTTTCTTTCATTCATTTGTAATATGTAAATTGATGTAATATTATTATTTGTATGGCCGCACAACCGGGTCGGGGTTGTAGCCGTCATTGTATAATTCTTTTTACTGTTTTTGCTCCTAGGATAGACCCATGGAGGGGTGCACAAACTACCGGGTACTTGGCGGGTAGTTTGCCGCACCCGTAGGGGTCTTGGGTGGGGTTTTGGCTATTCACCGCGACCGTGTAATCCGCTTTTCGTTGCAGGCTCGAACGGATTGCGGATTCCTAGTATATCCAATGTATTCATCTGTGATCTGTAATGTCTATCATTGCTATATATTTATAACTATTTAGGCGTTGCTTATGTTTTACAGCCGCGCTAGCCCAGCCCCCGCTCTGTCGTTAGTTAAGTAACCTAACGGGTGATGACGGGACCCCGTGGCGAATGCGAATGGCATAAGCGTACGTCATATTTTGGTTGTTTTCTGCAATGGTAGGATTAAATGATGGGACACATTAAAAGAACTAATGCAAGAATATCACGCATTAAAAGAACTAATGCAAAATAATAAACCAAGTTTAAGTCGTTGGAACACTTTCGAAAAACCACTCGGTTCTTTTCAAAACTAACTTTTAAATGCGGAGATTGAGCCACTCCTTCTAAAAGCTATCTCGTTCCATCGATTATATCAAGTTCTCTACGTTCACGGTTTCGCCAAAACCATTCGTAGCCCTCCGTCGTTTCACATGAATAGTCAATAGTATTCAAGCTGTGTTTGTTGGCCAAAGTCAAGGCATAGTGATTGGTAGCTATTGGGTATTCATGTGCAGTATAGATAGATGCGTTGGTTTGGAACAGTCGTACTGCCTTGTTGGCCAAAGTCAAGGGTAGGTACGGGTGGATTCAAATTAACCTGGAGAACGACGGGTAGAACTTGACATGTGACTTATGATTTGTTGGCCAAAGTCAAGGTCATAAGAGCATGGGGCAAAAATCCACATCGGGGAGTTTCATAAGTACTGAAACTTGCTAGATTTGCATACCATTTGGAGTGTGGTGATTCTGGTAGGATTCCTTCAGTTTCGTCATACGATGATATTTGGATCCCGATCCTACTGTGAGTATATGCTACTCCTCGGGAAATTTCTCACTAAACGATCAATGCTATAAACCTAGTAGGTGCCTAGAAAGGTGTTAGCGGGGCTACGCCCCTAGGGAAAAGAGGTTCTTAAATTAAGGAACTTCGCGAAAGCGTTGGAAAACCTCCCTCGAAGTACCGACACTGGCCTGGCTGAACGGTTAAGCAAGTATTGTGCGGTGGGATTGATCCCGACTGATTCTTCCTTTATGGTTTGAGGAGGGATTCGAGAGACAGTGGGAGCCATCCTATTTAGACAAATTAAAAACCACTCTAAACTTGCAAGAGCATCATGCTAAAGTGTTTCTTCTCTCTCCCCCTGCAGCGACCAAATCGAAATGACTGGACTTAAGTTACTTCTAGATAAAAACATACTGACAGGGCCAAACTACAAAGATTGGCTCAGGAATGTCAAAATGGCAATCACTTATGACAAGCTGGGGTATCTTCTTACCACCAAAGCTCCCCCCGTCCCAGGTCCCACCTCCAGCGTCGCGGATAAGGAAATCCGTAAGACTTGGGAGATTGATTGCGCGAAGGCTAGGTGCCTCGTGCTTGCCTCTATGGACAACGAACATCAGAGGAGGCACGAGAATATGGACTTGGAATCCATATTTCTTCATACAAAAGAACTGTATAGAGAGCAGTCTCGTATCGCAAGATACGAAGTGTCGAAGAAGTTATTTTCGGCAAAGTTGGCCGTCGGATCATCGGTAGCGGACCACGTGCTTAAGATGATTGGCTACATTGAGGAGCTCGCGGAACTTGGGACCACGTTAGAAAGCGAACTCTATATGGATTTAATTCTCCAGTCCCTTCCATCCACTTACGCCTAGTTTATACTGAACTTCAACTTACAAGAAAAAGAAGTTGAACTTTCAGAACTCCTCAACATGCTGAGGAGCGCAGAGGGCACCCTACAGAAAGGTAGGGAAACACCCGCTTTGTTTGTAGGAGGATCTTCTTCTTCTAGGTCCAAGGCGAAAGCCAAGGGAAAGAGGAAGAAAGCCCCCGCCAAACCAAGGGGCGGTGTTAGTAAAGTGGGTACGAAGGGAAAGGAAAAGGCAACAAAGATAGCGGGGAAGCTTGTGGGAAATGAAGAATGCTTCTATTGTCATAAGAGTGGACACTGGAAGAAAGATTGCAGGGCTTGGAAAGCCAGGACACAGGAACTGAAGCAGGTTGCGGCTTCAGCTTCAGGTGTGTATGTTATTGAAAACTGTCTTTCGATAAACTCTACTTCCTGGGTATTGGATACCGGATCAGGATCTCATATCTGTAATTCTTTGCAGGCGTTGAGAAACCGTAGGGTTTTGAAGGCAGGTGACATGACCCTCAGAGTTGCGAACGGAGCTAGCATGGATGCTAAAGCCGTATGGGACTATCACCTGGGAATGTCAGATGGACATGTTTTGGTTTTGCGTAATTGCTTTTTTGTACCCAACGCAACTTGTAATATCATTTCTGTATCTTTGGTTTCTAAAGAAGGTTATGAATTTGCGTTTGTAAGTAATGTTGTAAACATTCACCTTAATCAAGTTCTGATTGGGTCAGGTACACTGAGCAATGGTATATACGTATTGAACCAACCACAGATTTTCAATGTCCAGAATACACACAAAAGAAAGTCTCCGGAAATCAATCAGACTTTCTTATGGCATTGTAGAGTGGGTCACATCAATGAGAGAAGGTTGACTAAGTTACATACAGAAGGATATTTGGATCCGTTCGAATATCAATCGTATGCCACTTGTCAATCCTGTCTCAAAGGAAAGATGACAAAGACTCCGTTCACTGGACACGGAGTAAGAGCGAGCGAGCGAGCTCTTGGGACTCGTACACAGCGACGTGTGCGGTCCAATGTCTACACATGCGCGAAGCGGTTATTCTTACTTCATACTTTTACGGATGATTTTTCAAGATACGGTTATGTCTTCTTAATGAAACATAAGTCCGAAGCCTTTGAAAAATTCCAGGAATATAAGAATGAAGTAGAAAAACAAACCGGCAAAAGTATCAAGATTCTAAGATCGGATCGAGGTGGAGAATACTTAAGTGCCGAGTTCCTGAATTACTTAAAAGAGAATGGAATTCTCTCTCAACTTACTCCTCCATACACTCCGCAACACAACGGTGTATCGGAGAGACGGAACCGAACCCTATTGGATATGGTACGGTCCATGATGAGTAACGCTGAGTTACCGCGATCTTTCTGGGGGTATGCGCTAGAATCAGCTGCATACCTTTTGAACCGAGTTCCTATTAAAACTGTGTCCACCACACCATATGAGATGTGGTGTGGAAAGAGGCCCCATCTTAATCACATTAAAACATAGGGATGTCCAGCTTTTGTCAAGAAGCAGCATGCGGACAAGCTCGAGGCACGCTCAGTACAGTGCAAGCTTGTGGGATATCCAAAGAACTCCAAGGGATATTTTTTCTACTTTGAAGAGGAACAAAAAGTTCTTGTTTCTCATCACGCCTACTTCTTGGAAACTGAGTTTTTGGAAAACCAGATAAGTGGGAGCACAGTAGAACTGGAAGAAATTCCAGAACCACAAGCTATTACTGAAAGTTTGGTGGAACCAGAGGGTTCAAATGAACAGGACATTCCTACGCCGCTCCGCAGGAGTAGTAGGCAGTCTCATCCGCCCGAGAGATACTACGGTTTTCTCATAGACGGGGATAGAGAGGATTGCATCATAGATTATGATGAGCCTACTAGCTTCCAGCAGGCCGTTCAGAGCGTTGACTCGGTAAAATGGCTGGATGCAATGCGGACCGAAATGGAGTCCATGTACACCAACAAAGTATGGACGTTGGACATTGCTCCAGACGGGGTAAAACCCGTAGGATGCAAGTGGATCTTCAAAAGGAAGATTAGTGTAGATGGACAGGTTGAGACCTATAAAGCTAGACTTGTAGCAAAGGGTTTCCGTCAAAGACCTGGCTTGGACTATGACGAAACCTTTTCTCCAGTGGCTATGCTGAAATCCATTCGGATCCTTCTTGCCATTGCTGCCTTCCACGATTATGAGATTTGGCAGATGGACGTAAAAACCGCTTTTTTAAATGGAAATTTAGAGGAGTGTGTCTATATGGACCAGCCAGAGGGTTTCATTCAGAGTGGGAGCAGCGGAAAGGTGTGCAAGTTGCTTAAGTCCATCTATGGACTAAAGTAGGCATCGCGGAGTTGGAACATCTGCTTTGATGAGACGGTCAAAGAATTTGGCTTTATCAAAAATCCAGATGAACCATGCATCTATAGTAGATTTGTAGCGAGAACTGTAGTATTCCTCGTTTTATACGTGGATGACATTCTCTTAATAGAAAATGACATTCCTATGCTACAATCTGTCAAGGGGTTCTTGTCACACAGGTTCTCCATGAAAGACCTGGGTGATGCCTCTTACATCCTGGGGATCCGGATCCATCGTGATAGATCCAAGAGGATATTAGGACTTTCACAGTCCAGGTACATCGACACTATACTGAAGAGATTCAGTATGGAAGATTCCAAGCGCGGTAACCTACCGGCTTGTCACGGGATCACCCTCTCTAAAGAGATGTCTCCCAAGACTGATTTGGAGAGGGATCGCATGTCTATTATACCCTACGCTTCTGCGGTAGACTCTATAATGTATGCGATGTTGTGTACCAGACCGGATGTAGCGTATGCACTGAGTGTAGTAAGCCGGTATCAGTCAAACCCTGGGGAGAAACACTGGATAGCAGTAAAGAACATTCTCAAGTACCTGAGAAGGACTAAGGAGATGTTCTTGGTGTATGGCGGAAAAGACCTCCAGATCGAGGCCTTTGCTGACTCCAGCTTCCAGAGTGACAAGGATGATTCCAAGTCCATGTCGGGTTTTGTCTTTACCCTCAATGGAGGGGCGGTGTGTTGGAAGAGTTCCAAACAGGAAACCGTTGCAGACTCGACGATGGAAGCGGAATACATCGTTGCATCTGATGCCGCAAAAGAAGCTGTCTGGATGAGGAAGTTCTTAAAAGAACTTCAGGTGGTTCCGTCCATTATTGACCAAATACCTCTGTATTGCGACAACAACGGGGCTATAGCTTTAGCGAAGGAACCCAGGTCCCATCAGAGATCCAGGCACATCTTGAGGCGGTATCACCTGATCAGGGAGATCGTGGATCGCAAGGAGATCGAGGTTCGGAGGGTTGCTTCAGAAGAAAACACTGCAGATCCATTCACCAAGGCCCTACCCCAGACTCAGTTCGAGCGGCTGATCGAGATGATAGGTCTTCGATACGCCAGTACATGGCCTTAGTGCAAGTGGGAGATTGTTAGTGTATATGCCCTAGAGGCCATTACTGTATCATACTAGTTTGTATATTACTTAATGGAAGCTTGGGATATTCACCTTGTATAAACAATCTTGCTCAATATA
This sequence comes from Agapanthus africanus, assembly GCA_030015575.1. NCBI lineage: Eukaryota > Viridiplantae > Streptophyta > Magnoliopsida > Asparagales > Amaryllidaceae > Agapanthus > Agapanthus africanus. The sequence continues at coordinate 285,949,949 of JASDDO010000019.1, forward strand.
GTAGTATGCTACTTGGTTTGTTTCTACTTCAATATGTACATGTGTTTATTTTTGTATATCACCTATACACATTAGTGGAGCCCTTAGGATCTTTGCTTGATTACCAGCGTTGTGATGGCAGTCACACTAGTGGGGGCTGGGTAATCTATAAGCACATCCTTATACAGGTCCCTAGTCGTAGGACTATCGAGACAGGGCATCGAAACTCCGGAGTAGACTAGCGTATGCGCTTCTCATCCCAGTATGGGAGATGGTCTGTCCCACAGCCATCAGTACGTTGTACTGGAGATAGTATACGGGTGCTCGTTAGGTTACGAGTACACTGGACAGGACTCGTCGGGAACTGACCAGTTGGTATTATACCTATCGTCAGTTATCAGTTTCCAGGTGACATGAGTACAGCTTAGTCCGCTGACTTGACACTGGCACTTCGCCTCGAGTGTGTTCCCACTGCACTTTGATCACTACCCTACCACGGCTCAAAGGAGTCGTGCAAACAGATAATGGTTGGGTGCAGTCCCGAAGCACTTGGAGGCAGTGACGGTTAGACAGGATTCGTCTCTCCCGGTATTGGGGGTTGACATCGCGCTGTGTCTAGGAGAGCCATTACACGAGTAGTCCCTGGCCAGGGCAAGCGAGATATACTGGTAGGCTTCCAGTGTTATCTCAGGGTGTTTTGGGCTTCACTCCGACACGACTTGTACCGCTATTGGGGGACTGACGTTTACCGCCCCCTAGGCCCGACATGCGATGTATCAGACGAACAGACCGGAATGTACGGAGAATGTCACATTCAGACTCAGTAGGAGTTCAGATGGGTTTTACTTCGTCAGTCTTCTTATCGGCATCTACCTGGGGACCGTTACGCACAGCTAGTGCCGCTTGCGGTCTGTGGTTAAACCCACTGCCAGCGTAGTGTCGAGTCTTTAGAGTCCCACACAGAGGGCTATTCGCCTCTGGGCAAAACAGAGTAGAGGTCGCATGGTTTTACGACAGGGTTCGTTCTCATCCGCGCACTTGTGCACGTTTGGAGTCCGGACGGATATTACTGGCTGGCTCTGGTTTGAGTCAGATACTGGTATATGTTTTGGGGTTGCTTTTATCTCTCAGTATTCTTGTTCCTCGGAACGAGAACGCAGGTGTGTATGCACAGTTGTTTGAGGCGGAGGAAGAAGTCTTTCATTAGGGTTTCGGAACGGGTGCGTATGCACAGTGGACAGTCGTCTTTTTCCAAACCCTAATGGATTTATGAAATATCAATTAATAATAGTAATTAAATGAAATTGTGTCATGGTTGATTTTGTTGACTTGTTGACCATGGTTGACTTGTTGACCATGGTTGAATGTTTGACCATCATCATTGCTTTGCAAGAATACTCCTTGATTCTAGCTTACATTCATTTAATGAAGTGATGATAGTGGTCATTCCAAATACAACCATCAACTATTTCATTTTGAATTATTATTATTAATTAGATATTTCTTTTTCCTTTTGTTATGGTTGCAAAAGGAAAATGAGCTCATTCTATCATATTGATTCTCTCTCCTCATTTCATCTTCTTCTTCCTCAAGCTCAAGGAGAATCCTTCTCATGTGTTGAGAATCCCTCTCCTTGAAAAGAAAACACCCCATAGATACTCTCTACTCTCTCTAGGGTTCAAGGTTTAGCAAGCCGGAGATCCTAGTTCACTCTAAGTTCGAGAAAGAGCCCGAAGGTTGAACCCTCAGGTGGATCCATCTTTGACGGAAGAAGGCTACGAGGAAAGAACCATCAACCTCTACTAGGTTTCAAGAAGAAGGAGTTCAAGTTAGGTATAACCACTTTGCCGAGTAGTTAACTCTCCTTTGCATGTTTGCTAGTTTAGTTTAGACACGATCCCGACCTTGTTTAGTCCATGTTGCCCCATGCGCCAAAAATTTGATTTTTATACCGTTTTCGCCTCCCCGTAAGAACCGGGGGTCGCAACGTGGACTTACACTACGAACCCTAACAAGCGGAGAATTACTCGCGCATGTTGGGAAAAGAAGATGAAAAGATAGAGAGGGAAAACATAATGTAAAATGCAAAAGAATTAAATAAAACAACTACCATTATAAATCAACTTGAACAATCTACACTTTATTCCTTAGAAAATGATTACAAAAACTTGGTTTGCTTCTCGAACTCTTCCGAAGGAGGTAGATGAACAGTTGATGATCAGCCTGGATGCATGAGCCGTCTTGGACTTCGTGATCTCTTCGGCTTGATAATTTTTCCAAGAGACTCTCGGTCCATATTTATAGTCCAAAGCCAGAAACTTTTGCTTCCAAATTAGGTAAATAATAGCAGAGATTCTCCACAAAAATTTTCAGCAAATAAATCATCAAGATTGCCGTGGATCCGCGGCCCAAGGGGGGTATGGCCGTGGATCCGCGGCCATTTAATCAGAGCCCTTGATCAATTTCTGGGATTTTTCTTTAATTGCCACGTGGAGTTCTCTGGAATCTTTGGATCTTTGAAATATTCTCGTAGTTGCTGCCAAACTTTGATCTCCAAGTTTTGCTTTCTTAATTAGGCAAGTTTTCTTTAACAACTTGATTTCTTGGAAAAATTCTGCACAACAACTTGGAAAAATTCTGCACAATAACTTAAATAATATTTAGTTGACTTTGTTCTACTAGGATTTGGTCAATGATATTATTTGTATACATTTTCCTACCAAATTCTAATTATAATATATCAACACATGGAAAATGTTATTTTTACAGATAAACCCTCATATGTATGATATATTATAATAAAGACCTTTTCTAATATGGAAATAGTAGGAAAAATGTAATAACAAATATGCAGTTTTATCAACTGAACAAATGTCGTCAGGTGATTCGGACCTTCCAGAGATCGAGCCCACCAGTGACAACTTGGACCAGTTTATTGAAGATCCCGAGCTGTAGTTTCACTTGTACTTTTTCTTTTACATTCTGTATTTTCCTTTTTCTGTTATGCCACTGTTTAGGCATTGCTTTCATTTAGATATATTTACTTTTCCATGTACTGTACAAGAATGTTAATAAATAAAGTTGCTGTTTCATTACATTATTCTCTTGTATACATTTCTTTTATATTGCTTAGTTAAGCTTAGCGTATTTATTTCTGAGTAAATACGTAGCGGCCTCGTCGCGCCATCTGCCCGTACACGGGAAGCGGGGCGTGACAGGTTTTGTTGGTGGCCCATGCAGGTCAGAGCTATATGGAACCCTACCATGCAGTTCTATTCTGCGTGAACAACCTAAGCAATATAACACAAGAACCAGCAACTGAAAACATTGTTTATAATTCATGTTCCTTGAATTTTATCATTTCATATACTTTGAATCTATCCTAACCCAAATTTTCTTTCAAGGTTATAGATTCCCCAAACAACACCAGCACCAATTTTAACAACACTCCACCACCACTACAAATCACACCTGCCGTCCCTGCTCCGATCAACGAGCAGAAGGTTCTGCTTGAGGCAATCCGCAACTTCCTGGAAGGACAGCAGCAGCAGACTGCTCTTTTAATGAACCGACCAGAAGCAGAAACACCTGGGGTGAAGCAATTCAGAGCTTTGCACCCCCAAACAATTCTTAGGAAAAGAGAGCCCGCTGGGAGGTGAGGAATGGGATCAGAGCATCCAAGATGATCTGGCAGCGGCATAAGTGCCAGAAATAGCTTGGGTTTGTGTTGCGAAATTACAGCTCACGGACAATGCACGGGTCTGGTGGAAGGCGAAAGAAAGCTATCTTGATCAACCCATCAAATGGAAGACTTTCCACGACATGTTCGACGCAAAGTACTTTCCTGAGACTGCCAGGTTCGACATGGAACAATAGTTCATCCATCTGCAACAAGGTTCAATGTGGACCAGGTTAGTAGATGAATATGACGCTGAGTTCACCATGCTCAGTCGGTAAGACATGTCTCAATAATTCGATTTTTCAATAAATCACATACTACATAGCTAACACAATACTTTAACAGATTTACGGCACACCTGATACCGACGGATGAGATCAGAGCCCGTCGATTTCAACAAGGTTTGGATTCGGAGATCCAGGCTGCACTAGCCACAGGAGATTTTCCGACTCATGAATCGGCTCTGAAAGCTGCCCGCCGTTATGAGGCAGTGATAAAGATGAGGGGCAGATCTCAATCTGTTGGAGTTAAGCACCTTACCAACCAGATGGCAGGAGGAGCATCATCAAGACCACCTTTTGTGCCAAGGAGACCGGGAGTACCAATCAACAGGCCCGGCCCAGCCTTTTGTACCTACTGCAAGAGAGTTGGACATATGATGAAAGACTGCAGGTGAGCCAACCGTCTTTGCTTAGTCTACGGCTCAGCTACTCATGATATTGGGTCTTGTCCCTAAAACCAAAACCCAATTGCTGCACCCAGGCCAACAATCACTTACCAGCAGAGACCAGCCCTTCAAGTACCTGCTCCGAGACTTGCACTACCAGCTCCACCACCTAGAGGGCCATTGACTGCACCTCCTCCTTGCCAGTTCCATCAAGCTCAACAGAACGTTCCGAGAAATGCACCTCCGGCCAGGAGGAATGTACCACGGCGACAGGCTTTCACGATGACCGTGGAAGAAGCTAAGGCCACTGGCCAAGTTATCACTGGTAACCCTTTCTTCTCAATCTTTTTTATCAGTCTTAACACCTACCTACATATTTTTCCTATACCTAAAACATATCCCACATACCTTAGGTACAATCTTAGTAGCCTCACTTCCTGCATTAGCACTCTTCGATACTGGAGCATTGTAACGCCCTAGTTCATTTATACCAATTCCAGTGCACTCATTTATTTAATTATGGTAGTTTCCTGATTTTATCATGTTTTGGGGTGCGAGTGGTATTTTACATTTTATATTGCACCCGACCCGACCTGCTTGCTTGGAACTTGTTTGATTCATATTTATGAATTATCTCGACTTGTTACATAAACATGTGCACTTTCATGAACATTGCATACTGGCATTTTATCTGACATTTGCATTTTTCCATATAACATTTTAAGTCACATAAAATATTTTAAAAATACATTGCATGGCCTGCATGATACCCCTAACCTCGTGGTAGCATCCGCGCATCTTATTCTCGTCCCGTTCAGTGAAACGGACGTATTTGGATGGCTGCGCGCACGTACGTGCATCCAATCTTGGGGGTATGCATTTTCGTTATCTGAGCATTCATTTTGAAATTTGGTCGTTGCATATATTTTTCATATTTTTAAAACTGAATTTTAGACCTGACCCGGGCATGTTTTGGACTATTTTTGTATCCCGCCAAAATTTGAATTTATTTAATATTTAAATTTCTTTAACAGTTCATAAAACTTAAACTAACTAATAAAAAATATTTTTTCAAAGTAAAATTTTAACAGAATAACAAACACAGCTCTCTCTCTTTCTTAACCCCGTTGTCCCCACCATTCTCGTTCTCTCTATCTCCCTTTCTTCCCTCTCTCTTCTCTCTTTCACTCTCCCCGCTAAAAACAAATTTCTTTCACCTCTTCCTCTCTCTCTCCTCTCGTTTTCTCTCTATCTGTCTCCTCTCGCTTCTCACTCTATCTCCTCTTGCGGTGGATTGGATCCGCTCACCTCCCTCTCCCCTTAGGGTAACCTCCCTCTTTTCCTTTTCTTTCTTCTTCATTTCTTTTCTTTTCGCTGCGAGAACCCAAGCGAACCCTAGCTCTCCTCCTCGTCACCGTCATCGCTTCCATCGCCGCCTCGCCATCTCCCCGACATCGTCACCCTCACCTCCACCTCCTTCTCAACACCAACCCAGAAACCCCAGCACCTTCCCTCATCCCCGAGCTTACAACCCATACCCGAACCACCTCCCCGTCGCCTCTACCTCGCCTCGCCGTCGCTCGTCCCTCGCCGTCACCATCTCAACCTCTCCTCGTCCTCATCTTCTTCCTCTCTTCTCCCGAGCCTGCAACCATCACCGAGCACCCTGCACCCCGTGATGAGATCCCACCAAAACCCTAACTTTAACCCTAGCTCCGACCATCCTCGTCACCTCGACCTCGCCTCCTCTCCTTTTCCTTTCTCTTCTTCCCCCGAGGCCCTCAACCCACTGCAAACCACCAACCCAAGAACCCCGGCTGCAAACCTCTTTCTTTCCCTTCCCTCGCCTGCATGCCTCGCCTCACCGCCGGCGACCACGTCATTGTCGCCTCACCCTCACCCCGTCACCACTACCTTCCTCCCCTCTCTCTGAAAACCATCACCGCCTCCTCTAACCGGGCAAGAACCCTGCACACCATCATCCGACCACCCTGTTCCCCCAATCAGAGCAAGGCTCTGCTTAAATTTTGAAAATTCAAATTTTGAAGCAACGCTTCAGTTCCCGTGCGCTGCGCGCAACACGCCACGTGTCAGAAGTTGACACGGCAGCACAACGCCCAAGGCGGAACGTCCAATCAGAGCAAGGCTCTTTAAAAAAAAAAACATAAGCAACGTTCAGTTGCGCAGCAGTTGCGCAAGCACGACTGCGCAAGCGCACGGCAGCGCGACACGTGTCTGCGCAGTTGCGCAAGCACGACTGCGCAAGCGCACGGCAGCGCGACACGTGTCTGCGCAGTTGCGCAAGCACGACTGCGCAAGCGCACGCCAGCGCGACACGTGTCGCAGTTGCGCAAGCACAACTGCGCAGTTGCGCAAGCACGACTGCGCAAGTGCACCGCTGCGCGACACGTGTCGCATGCTGGTGAGTTGCGCAGCAACCGAATGAAAATTTAATGAAATCTTTTCTGTTCTTTCCAAAAACCAGAAGATTTTCTTCTGCCTTTGGATCAAAGATCCAGCGATGGGAAAATTCCCAAAATCATTCAGGAAAGATTTTGTTAACAAATTAAACAAATTTGTGAGCACTATAAATAAGACCCCAGGCCTCATTCAAAAGGCATGATCAATCAAGAGGAAGAATCAACTTCTGGCATAAAAAAAGGAAGAGAAAGAACTCTTGAAGATTAATCAAGAACAAAAAAAAAAGAGAAAAAGGTAAAAAACTTCTTTTGGAAGAAGAGAAAAATCTCTGAAGAACAGAAGATAAAAAAAAATGAATGAATAATAAATAGTGCCTTGCACTTGATATGAACCCTTGGTTCTGTAAAATCAGGGAAAACAAGAAGAACTTGTTTTCCTTTGATCCAAATTTAGATCAAAAGTGCTATGCACTTTTGTTCTTAAATCTGGAAAATTCTTGAGTTTCTGCACAAGTGCAACTCATTATTTAAAAGGGCCTGGCCCAAATCAAATCACAAAAAAATAATAAAAGGGCAGAGTCCTGTTTGAAAAATTCTTGAGGGCCTGGCCCAAATCAAATCACAAAAATAATAAAAGGGCAGAGCCCTGTTTGAAAAATTCTTGAGGGCCTAGCCCAAATCAAATCACAAAAAAATAATAAAAGGGCAGAGCCCTGTTTGGAAAATTCTTGAGGGCCTGACCCAAATCAAATTGCAAAAATAATAAAGGGGCAGAGCCCTGTTTGGATTAGTCAGGCAAAGCCTAAAATAAATAAATAAAAATTGGACTTAACCCAATCCTGGCTGTAAGTCCTTAAAATTAAATTGATTGAGCAAAATGGCTCCCCTAAACTAATTCACGACCGGTTCGAGGGTACATCTTCGAACTCCTTTGACATCCCTCGTTGTAATTCCTCAACGACGTCAAAGAGGTGACGGGTCCCAACGACCACTTATCTAATCGGACCGAAACGTCCCTAAACTAATATCGGACCGGAACGTCCCTAAACTAATGATGGACCACCACGTCCCTAAACTGGCACAATAGGGCCCAAACGCTCTTTTGTTGGATCTAAACGGTCCCGTCTAAGTTGATCTTAACCCCAAATACGGTTAACGTGTCCTTAGATATTCAAATAAACAATAAAACTCCAAATCAACTTTGGTTCAAGGGTACATCTCTGAACTCCTCAGACGCCTGTCGTTGTAATCCCTCAACGACGTCAGAGAGGTGACGAGTCCCGACGGCCAGACAATTAAATCAATCACTACGTCAAGTCGATCTTAGTCCAAAACAGGACTAACGTATCCTTGACGAACGTTTAAGTTGATCTTAGCCGCAACGCGACTAATGCATCCTTAAACTAAAAACACCAAACCCAAATCTAAGTAAATGCGGATTTGGACTAATCCACGTCCTACGGGCGACAGCATTACTCAGTCTCCGTATACAATCCACGGGCAACCACAAACAAAACAAACACACACGACACGAAGTGAAATTCTGGAGAAGGAGAAAGTTGCTACCGCGATGCGGTAGCGTAATTAACTGCAGGGGCTTGCGCCTGCAGGGAAGAGCGTCCCCACAATCAAAAAACCCCTCACCCTGAGGGGCAATCTGACGAAGTCTGCTATATCGGCCGCATCCGTCTAAACCTCCGATACACGGTGCCATAAATCAACTTGGCATCTTCGGAGAGGTGGACGGATAAAACCAAATAGCATCTGTCCCGAACCTCAGGCAACGGACGCGAAGTCCGGGCCGCCGTTCGGAGGGGAACAGATTCTGGCACGCCCGGTGGGACCTCTTCCTCTTTCCACTCCACACTTCGTGTGTCGTCTTCGCGAACCAATCGCGGTTTGTTAAATGGTTGTCTTCGGATTTCAAGATACTAAGATTTGGTCTTTTACCTGGCGCAGAATTCAAGATCCAATGGCCACCAACTGCACCAGCTGCTCGAAATGCCGCTGCAACGGACGCTCCACCTCACCAGGAGGTGTAACATACGGGCCCCAAGCGGCTTCCTTCCTGACTCTGCCGGTAGACCAGGTGACCTAGGCCACCACCGGCGTGTTTTTCAGGACCATGGTCCCACCTGCAAGCTTCTCTATGCCGATATCCGCACCGGAAGCGAACAAGAAGTCGGTATTCGACCGGCTTACCGCTACCACGACCCCTATCAACGGGTCGCCCGCTACTAAGCCAACAGCCTCCGTTTTTACCAGGCTAGGTCAGAACTATAAAGTGGTCGTCCCAAAGAGGGCAACGGCCGCTGCTTTGGAGGTCGTTAAAGCGGCTTCTCCCATCAGAGAGTCGGTCTTCACAAGATTGACGGCTCCCAATCCTCCCCCAGCTGGTCAAAAAGCATCAGTCTTCGATAGGCTGACGTCAGCAGTTACCCCACACTCGAACAGGGGGCAACAAGAAACCATCTCGATCTCCGAGCCAGTCCCAATGGCTCGTCGTGCGCGACGTCGCCATTGGCGACGAGTAAGAAAAGCAGGGGGCAACTCTCCCTCAGGGCTAACCCCACCTGCTCCAGTGGTGGAGGTCGACGCTGCTGTTCCAACTGGGAACAGCTTTGAATTGCTGAGAAAGGTGAAAAAGAACTCTCCAATTGCTACGTTGAAAAGATCTCCTCCCCCTGCGGAAAGAGTTCCAGAAACAAAACAAGAACAGCCCCCTCAACGGCTATCCTCAAAAGTTTATAAAGTATGGCGGAGGGTTCAAGACTCTGTGATCGATCCAGACCACTTGCGTCACCAGAAAAAGGCGAAGGTGGAAAATAACAAAAACTGCCCCATTAAACAGCAGGGGGCGACAGTTGCTAGGATGCCCACTCCAACGGCTCCTTTAACCTCGATGGCCCACAAAAGAAGGAGGCCAGAGAAAGCTCCCGCATCAGCGGCAAGAGTTAAAAATGGTGAACCTAAACGCCCCAAGTCAGGGGGCATAACAGTTCATACGGTCTATATGGCTTCGGGAAAGGAAGAAAGTCGTACTTCTACGGGTCACCGACCGCTTACCCGGTCAGTGACCAAGTCTCAGGAGCAGCAACAAAAGCTCCAGGAGATGATGACTACAATGGCTGCACTCACGGGGCCAAAAGAGAATCCTGAGACGTCCTTAGATGAACGCCAAGAGGAAGAGACCGACGCTGAGTTCCTCCGCCGAATACTGGAAAAGAGAGACAAAGAGGCTGCTGAACAAGCAGCCAATATACAGCGTATGGGCCTCCTCTTCCAGGACATGATAGGGATGATGATACAACCAGATCCCCCAACTAAAGAACCCCCGATTGTCCTTGGGGATGATAAGGGAGAAACATCAAACCCTCAGCCCGTTCTATCAACAGCTAAAGAGGATACAATCTCTAAGACTGATCTGGACGAATACATAGCCCAGCAAATAAGGGTTCATCATGCGACTGAAGCAGCCGGTCAGATCGTGAAAACGGGGCGGCCATATCCGGGCTGGTATGACCAAATCAAGTACCCGCCGGGTTACACGATTCCCAAGTTTCATGTTTACAAAGGGACCGGCAATCCCCATCAACATGTTGCCCAGTTCAGGGTGCTTTGCGGTGATACAGGCGGCGACGACAAGTTGTTACTTCGCCAGTTTGTTGGAAGCTTATCAGACACGGCGTTTGAATGGTATTCTGAGCTTCCCAATGACTCTATTAAAACCTTTGCGGAGATGGAACTGCTCTTCACCCAACGTTTTGCAAGTGCCAGTGAGCGTACCCCGATGACGGCACTGATCAATGCCAGAGTAAAACCCGGCGAGACATGGGTTCAGTACGCTATACGGTGGCGAAATCTATGGTCGAAGTGCGAACAGCGCATAGAAGAAGCTCCAGCGGTGGGAATGTTTGTTGGAACACTCGATCCACAAGCAACCATTTCACAGTTTATGATGTTCTTCAAGCCGACTTCCTTCCAGGCTTTGATCGACAAATTAGCGCAGATGGACCAGATGGGCCATAAACCCCCTCTCCCGAAACCGGACTCCAGAAACGACAAAGGAAAGGGAAAAGCGATCATTGTCGCTAATGCCCAACAACAACCGAGCGACTCGAAGCCGGTCGCTCGTCCAAACAATACACGCCCATACGTACCCCTTGAGGACCGGATGGGACGCCCTTACTCTTTCCCACGCGATAAAACAAGGAGGCTATTCGAGCTGGCGTTGCGCAACAGACTCATAAATCTGCCAGATCCAAAACGTCCGTTGCAACCGAACGACGCCAACGAGCCCAATTACTGCCCTTATCATCGAGTGCTAGGCCATCCGATTGAGGATTGCTACGTTTTCAAGAATTGGCTTGAGAACCAGTACCGTCAGGGCAAATTTGCGCTATCTGACAAATGGAAGGTGAATCCTCCACAGCCCCACACCTCTAAGGGGACGAATACGCCGGGGGCAATATGCTCTGTTATTGAAGAAACTCCCTGGGAGGTTGTATTATCAGCCAAAACGAGGAGAATGCTAAATGATCTTCAGACCTGTCCAGCGGTCAAGTGGAAGAACCCCTTGGAACCGCAGGTTATTGAGGGGATGTTGAAGCCACGACCGATTCCGAAGACCGATGGTGGCAGTTCAAGCACTCATAGTCAGCCGTCAAAATCTTCGAAAAAGAAGAAGAAGAAATCTAAGAAGCCCGTGAAGCCTGGTGACAAGCGCACGGACTTACAAAAGCAAATCGATGCGCTGGATGAGTACAACCAAAAGGCGCGGACTCCCATTACGCTACAAGATTTCCTTGATCACGTCTTCCAAAAAGAAGATGAGGGAGATAATTCATCGGACGAATCCGAGGAGTATGTGGCGAGCTGTCACATGATCTCTCATTCGGTCACGAATGATGTAGAGACCTCTGGCACTGAAACGCTGGGGGCAAATGCCGAATCAGGAACCCCAGGGTTACCAGTTGAAATGATTAGCACGTTTCTTAATGAAGCTCGGTTGAAAAGCAAGGCTGATCGAGAACGTGAGACGGCTATATTCGAAAGGGCCAAGCGTCAGCGACTTGAGGAAGGAGCTGAAATGATCCCGCTGGAGCAAAATGCCTTCAACGCTGACAAAAGCCAATTCAAGATAAAAAAGAGGTTTGCTAAGGCCATATCAATGGGCATGAAGCTACCATCCTCTAAAGGAAAAATTACTGGTTTGGTAGAAAGACGCCCCTCTTATTGCTTATATCATCAGAAGGTCTCGCATCCTACACAAAAGTGCAAGGCTTTCAATGGATGGTGGCAAGGATACGTCACTAATCAACAACGTTTTAAACGGGAAAAACGTAAAATTCGTCGGGAGCAAAGAAACACGACCAAAGAGCTTGAAAGAACTGCCGGCAATTGTCACATGGTTAACACTACCGGGTCACAAGTGCCTACATTCGGGAGCGACTCTGATGAGGAGCTAGAGCTTAGCCCCCTCTTCGAAGAATCCACTTCGGGAAAAGAAGAAGAACCGAAGTCTTGCGAAAATATACAGCTGCGAAATCGGACATTGCCCGAAAGGAACCTCGGACCCTTGAATAAGAAAAACAAAGGGAAAGAGAAGGTCTCTGAAGACATCACTTTGGATGACCAAGTTGCGGAAGAGTTAACCGCCAAGAATCCCCCAAAAAGGAATAAAGTAGATTACAATGTCTTGGCGCATCTGAGGAAGCTACCCTCACAACTCAGCATTCTCGATGCCCTATTGCTATCAAAAGAGGCGAGGGATTCTTTGATTAAGGCCCTACAAGATCCGGACCAGTTCCAAGCCTTCCTAGCCGAACAAAAGATGAAGGATGAATTGGAAGAGGTGCACACAGCCGACGTTGCTTTTGGTGATGAAGACCTTCTCCTCGGGACGTGTGAACACAATCGCCCCCTTTATGTCTCAGGATATTGCCACGACGTAAAGATAGGTAAAATCTTGGTCGATAACAGATCGTCTGTTAATTTACTCAATGTGCGGGTGTTAAAGGAAATTTGCATGAGTGTCCAACACCTCGCCCGAGACAAGATCGCCATCTCCGGGTTCGACTCCCAATCATCGAAAACCCTTGGATCTGTGATATTGACGTTACGCTTCGGGTTGCTCGTCACAGATATCAAATTCCATGTCATAGACGCCAAGACGTGCTACAATGCTCTGCTCGGCCGACCATGGCTACACGAGTACAATATCATCCCTTCTACACAGCATCAGTGCATGAAGTATTCTAGGGACGGCCTCGAGTACACAGTGGCAGGAGAGTTGAATCCGTTTTCCGTGAACGAAGTTCGCAAGTATGAAGATGCCAAATACTTCTTACCGAGTTTCGAAGACACGGAAAGGTGTCACAAACCGGAGAACAAAACTAACGCAACCATCCCTGTCTTCGGCAGTGACACCGAGGAGGAGGAGGATATAATCTATTCAGGTCCATCCCAATCCACCAGGCCAGGACCATCCGTTCCTTCATTGATCTTCGGTAGTGATTCAGAGGATGAAGTTCATGCTGTATTCCCTGCTCGGCCTTCAATACGAGTCTCCGCTGATGAAGGGCGAAGTCTACAGATAACCATGGTGCCGCTTGAACATTACAAAGAACTGGATGCACTCGACACCAACAGCGTAGAAGAATTGCAGATATTCTATATCCCTCCCAGACGAAAAGGCGAGAAGGCAATCCTATTCTACCGCTCTGAAGAAAACAAGGCGGAAAAAGAAATTTGGCATGGCACAGATCCCACGCTCGACGGGCTTCAGCCTATCCGTCTTCCCAGATATTATACCGAAGGTTTGAAGAAACTACTGAAGCGCCAGGGGATGTCCTTCACACAGACCGTTAGAAAAGCCAAATTCTATGACAAGGTCTGGAACGTTCCCGGGACTCAATGCAAACTGCCTAACGGGAGAACGGAAACAAAAGGGCTTGGGTACATCCGGCCAAAGAAACGGGAGCTAGTAAACAGCTGTTATGCCATGTATGACTTCGATGAAGAGGCCGACGCTCAATGGGAGGACGCTAATCCTGAATCAGCAAAAGTTCCTGACACAAAACCGCCCAGTCCATCGTCTGAAGACCAGATGAGCAAACTTATAAAGGATGCGAGTCAAAAAGCCCCAGATAATCACGATCGTGAAATGGCAATCTATGAGAAAGCCAAGACACAGCGTCTCCTTCGACAGGCAGTAAAGAACGAAGATGTTGCCCCACGTCAGCCTGCTACAAAAAGGGTTCGACGCGAAAGCAAAAACAAGTCGAGGGGCCGAAAAGGTGCTCGACAACCACAAGACAGAGCTAAGAAGCCACGCATCCGAGAGTCGAGCGTTATTGACCTAGCCCTTATGAAGAAAATGGGTCGAGCATACTCATTTCCTCGGAACAAAACAAGGAAAATACTTGATCTTGCTCTAAAACATCAAATGCTTACTCTGCCAGAGTCTAAACACCCTGAGCAAGCAGGCGAAGTCTCCAGCCCAAATTATTGCTCTTACCATCGAGTAGTAGGGCATCCGCTTGAAGATTGTTTCACCTTTAAGAATTGGGTTGAGGACCAATATCAGCTTGGCAAATTCGCGTTGTCTGACAGTTGGAGGGTATCGCCGCCGCAAAAGCACGAACCCGAAAACACAAGGATAAAACCAACTCCGCATTGGGATTGGCAGAAAATTCGCACCTGCCATGTGATAACAATATTAAAAGAAGGGTCCGAGGACATGAACAACCTCCGTTGGTGCTTTGAAAGCGGCAGCGATGAGGTAATCTCAGAATTTCCCCCAGCTCCGAAAGAACTGGAGGATGGAATCCATACTACTGCAGATAACCTCAAGAAAATCGAGTTAGGGACAATAAATGATCCGCGACCGACATTCGTCAGCGAGCTGCTGTCGGAAGAGAGGGTGGCTGCGTTAAAAGATGTCCTTGTGCAGCATAAAGATTGCTTCGCATGGAACTATTCCGAGATGCCGGGGCTAGATCCAGAAGTTGCTGTACATAGACTAGCAATATCCCCAGACGTCAAGCCGATCAAACAGGCGCCGAGAAGAATGCGACTCGAGCTTGAGATGAGCATAAATACCGAAGTCAAAAAGTTAATCGACTCTGGCTTCATCCAAGAAGTTCAGTACCCCGAATGGATCGCCAACATCGTCCCAGTGATGAAGAAAAATGGGACAGTGCGCGTATGCGTAGACTTTCGGGATCTTAATAAAGCCTGCCCAAAAGATGATTTCCCAGTGCCAGTCACTGAACTTATGATAGACAATACATCCACTCATGAGGTTTTCTCCTTCATGGACGGCTCGTCGGGGTATAACCAGATAAAAATGCATCCCGAAGACCAGAAGCACACAGCCTTCAGGACTCCTCTTGGTATATTTTGTTATAAAGTGATGCCCTTCGGTTTGAAGAACGCCGGTGCTACTTATCAGAGGGCCATGACAAAGATCTTCGACGACCTTATACACGAAATCGTTGAATGCTATATCGACGATCTCGTGGTTAAAAGCAAATCATACGAGGAACATCTCGAGCATCTGAAGACTGTATTTCAACGCCTTCGGCAATACAACTTGAAGATGAATCCTCTTAAATGTGCGTTCGGGGTTTCCTCGGGCAAATTCCTGGGATTCGTCGTTCGACACCGAGGTATTGAAATAGATCCGTCAAAGATTAGAGCGATCATGGAAATGCCTCCGCCGAAGACTCTCAAACAGCTGCGGTCTCTCCAAGGGAAACTCGCATACATACGACGATTCATAGCCAACCTTTCAGGAAAGTGCCGTCCTTATAGTCACCTGATGAAGAAGGGAACCCCGTTCGTTTGTGATCAAAAATGCCAGGGCGCACTAGATGAGATCAAGCAATACCTGCAGAACCCGCCGGTGTTGGCTGCTCCGGTTAAGGGGAAGCCTCTTATTCTTTATACAACCGCCCTCGAAGGTTCCTTAGGCGCATTATGGGCACAAGAGAACGATCAAGGGAAAGAAAGAGCACTCTACTACTTAAGTCGAGTCCTGCTGGGGGCAGAAAGCAACTACTCTCCCATTGAAAAACACTGCCTGGCAGTGATCTTCGCAATAACAAAGCTTAGGCACTATGCGTTGGCGCACGAGGTCCGTCTGATTTCAAAAGTGGACCCTCTCAAATATCTAATGTCAAAACCCATATTGATAGGACGACTCGCTAAATGGGCCCTGCTCTTGATGGAATTTTCGATAACATATCAACCTCTCAGGGCAGTAAAGGGCCAGGCCATCGCCGACTTCCTTGCTGAGCATCCCATCCCTGCCGATTCTCCTTTAAATTGCGATTTGCCAGACAGACATGCGTTTGATGCAATCGACAGTGGTGATACCCGGTGGGAGCTTTATTTCGATGGAGTATCTTCCATGAAAAAGCATAAACAAAATACGCCCATGATCAAATCAGGGGTAGGTCTTATCTTCGTAACCCCACAAGGAGGAATAATGCGATTCGCCTTCTCCTTGACAGAGCCGAGAACGAATAATGAAGCTGAATATGAGGCTTTGATAGCAGGCCTCGAGATCGCCATTGACATGGGAATTGAAGACCTACTCATATATGGGGACTCCCAGCTAGTCGTCAGTCAAGTGAACGGTGATTACCAGACATGCAAACCGGAATTGGTAAAATACGGTGAAAAAGTACAACAACTGCTAGCCCAAATTCCCTCCTACACGTTAGAAAGTATACCACGCGCGGAAAACAGCAAAGCGGACGCACTGGCCAAATTTGCTAAAGAATTAGCTGACGAGAACCTCGATGACGTTAGAATCGTGATACAAAGCCGTCGAGTGCTCGCTCCAGCAGAAATACCTCCCAAATCATCCGAAGAAAAAGGAGCGAACGAAGAAGTGACCCTGCAAATAAAAGACCATGAGAAGACCGAAGACTGGAGAGAAGTCTTCATAGATTACTTCAGGTTCCACCGGATGCCTGAAGAAGCGTCCATAAGACATCAGCTCGTGAAACGAGCTCTGTCTTTCGCCTTCGTCAATGATACTCTATACAAGAGGTCATTCGATTCTCTGTGGCTGAGATGCCTAGGACCTGACGAAGCAAAAAGAGTCGTTCAGGAAGTTCACG
This sequence comes from Agapanthus africanus, assembly GCA_030015575.1. Taxonomy (NCBI): domain Eukaryota; kingdom Viridiplantae; phylum Streptophyta; class Magnoliopsida; order Asparagales; family Amaryllidaceae; genus Agapanthus; species Agapanthus africanus. The sequence continues at coordinate 285,966,827 of JASDDO010000019.1, forward strand.
ACGGACTCTGCGGTTCTCACCAAGCAGGTCCTAAGATGAAGCTGAAGATAAAACGGATGGGCTACTACTGGCCCACGATGATGCAGGATTGCCTGGAATACGCGAGGCAATGTCATTCATGTCAAATTCATGGGGACTTCATCCATCAGCATCCCAATCCACTGCATCCAACAGTGGCTAGTTGGCCGTTCGAAATGTGGGGAACTGACATAGTCGGCCCCATCGAACCAGCATCGTCAAAGGGACATCGTTTCATATTGGCGACGACTGATTACTTCTCCAAATGGGCAGAGGCGGTACCGTTGAGGGAAGTAAAAACGGAGAACATCCTCCATTTCTTCAGAACGCATATCATATACCGGTTTGGAACCCCGAGAAGAATCATCTCTGATAATGGGCCAGCCTACCGAAGTCATAAAATTAGCCGCTTCGCGCAGCAGCACAATATAGACTGGAGATATTCCTCGGTTTATAATCCGCGAGCCAATGGATTAGCTGAAGCCTTTAACAAGACATTGACGAAAATCATAAAGAAAACAGTGTCTCGAAATAAGAAAGACTGGCATGAGAGACTGCAAGAAGCTCTTTGGGCGTATCGAACTACATTTAAAACTGCCACAAACACAACGCCATACGCGTTGGTATTTGGGACAGAAGCAGTACTCCCTCTCGAGATAGAATTACCCTCTCAACGAGTGGCGGTCCACTACGAGCTGACAGACGAAGAAAATGCTCACCTTCGGTTTGAAGAGCTTGACGCTCTTGATGAAATCCGGCTTCTAGCACAGCAAAATCTGGAAGCCTATAAAGCAAAGATGACGCGCTCATATGAAAGATTGAGCCGCCCGAGGACATTCCACCAAGGCGAACTCGTGCTAGTGGTCAAAAGGCCCATGATCCCCAGTCGCGCCAAGCGGGGAAAGTTTGAGCCAGACTATGAAGGACCGTACATCATTGATAAGGTCTACCAGGGTGGGGCCTATCTACTCATGGACATGCACGGTGAAAGGCCTTTCAGGCCAATAAACGGTCGCTTCCTAAAGAAATACTACGCTTAATGAGCCACAGCCTAGGTCAATGGTAGATGACAACGACTATGTCCGCTCGCTATCTTCCTAAGCTCAGGCTTTATAAGCAGTAGCCAGCCCTCTCAATGCTGGACCGAAATGTCCTTAAACTAATTTCAGACCGAAACGTCTTTAAACTACTACCGCAGCATCTTTAGGCTGACGAGATAAAAAAATAAAATAAAATAAAATAAAATAAAATAAAAAGAAACGGTATGTCCATAAGCAAGATGGACACGGATGAAAACCCGAAAGGGCTCTGTGAGTAAAAACAGCAGGGCTACCGGCGAGTGTTCGTGAAAACCCGAAAGGGCGCGACCTCGTAAAAAAGGGGGGGGGGGAAAAACGGTATGTCCATAAGCAAGATGGGCACGGATGAAAACCCGAAAGGGTTCCGTGAGTAAAAACAGCAGGACTACCGGCGAGTGTTTGTGAAAACCCGAAAGGGCGCAACTTCGTTAAAGAACCCTTACAAGGTCCTCTCGACCCTGTAAGGAGAAACCACCCGCGTGAGATCCTTACGACTTACAAGGGAATAACACACTTAGGAATCCCCACGATTCCTAAGGAGAAAATACGCTTGCGAGATCCTCACGACTCGTAAGGAGAACTCTCTTATGGGACCCTCACGGCTCATAGGATTTGAAAGTCTTAAGTCACAGAGACCTAAACCTGTGCTTAAGCAAACCCCCACAAACTTCCAATGTTGCCCTACAAGTGGTTCAATATTGACCCTTGTATACATTCCACGGGCGCGAATAAACGTTTCCCTAACCAAGGTCCATCCATGACCGGGGATATGTTCGCATAACCCTCGTAAGTCCTCTCGATTTACAAGAAGAAAACCCCCTGTAGGATCCTTACGACTTACAGAGGAACAAAACACTTAGGAACCCTTACGATTCCTAAAAAATAAATACACCTACAAGATCCTCACGACTTGTAGGAAGAAATACCTTTATGAGACCCTTACGGCTCATGAAGTTAAAAGCCTTAGCCGACAGGACCCTAAGCCTGGTCGCTAAGCCTCCTTTGTTCGACAACGACGGAGGCAAATGATGATTCGCTCATGGCAATATCCCAGTTGCAGCGGTGCTGATGCCGAAATCGGTGTCCAATTTCAGGTTTACGGCGAAAGCCAGTAGGCCGCTCATGCATGCAAAATAGCCGAAATGATAGGGCATCTTGCAATAAAAAGCAGCGAGTGAAATGTATGCATGCAAAATAGCCGAAATGATTGGGCAACTCGCAATAAAAAGCAACGAGTAAAGATAAAATAAATAGCCGAAATGATTGGGCACCGCGAAGAATAGCCGAAATGATTGGGCAATCGCGACCTTCGCGATATAAAAGCTGAAATGATAGAGCATCGCGGAAATAGAATAAAATAAAAAGAAGAAATGATAAAACTTTGGCCCTACAGTTAAAGATCACATCGATCCCTGTATACAATCCAAGGGTGCAAACAAAGAAAGGAACCATACTTCCCCAGCGGATTCCGTCAAACGACGAAGCCAAACCTCAACGGTTCATTTCAACCGAAGAAGCCAATGACTTCAACAAAAACTTCTCGACTCACGGATACAAACACTCCTTGACGAGAGCCTTCTGATCCGCGTCGACTTGCTGAGCCACCAGCGCCTCCGTGGGAACCATCGACTCGTTTCAAACCCCAAGGACACAAATAATCCTTGGTGCTTGGGAAACAAATAATCCCTCGCAAAACTTCTCAACTCACGGATACAAACACTCCTTGACGAGAGCCTTCTGATCCGCGTCGACTTGCAGAGCCACCAGCGCCTCCGTAGGAACCATCGACTCATTTCAAACCCCAAGGACACAAATAATCCTTGGTGCTTGGGAAACAAATAATCCCTCGCAAAACTTCTCAACTCACGGATACAAACACTCCTTGACGAGAGCCTTCTGATCCGCGTCGACTTGCAGAGCCACCAGCGCCTCCGTGGGAACCATCGACTCATTTCAAACCCCAAGGACACAAATAATCCTTGGCGCTTGGGAAACAAATAATCCCTCGCAAAACTTCTCAACTCACGGATACAAACACTCCTTGACGAGAGCCTTCTGATCCGCGTCGACTCGCAGAGCCACCAGCGCCTCCGTGGGAACCCTCGACTCGTTTCAAACCCCAAGGACACAAATAATCCTTGGTGCTTGGGAAACAAATAATCCCTCGCAAAACTTCTCAACTCACGGATACAAACACTCCGTGACGAGAGCTTCTTTGACACACATCTTGGGCAGTAAGGATTCAAAAACTTACTTCCTGAGCAATGGGATCCTGCAAGTCAATCCTGAATGGTCTCTTGCATACTATTCACGGGTCTCACTCTCTGAAGTCGATTCTCGACAAAGAGGGAAACAACCGCTTACGAGCCCTCTCGACTCGTAAGAGGGAGAAATTCTCTTATAGGATCCTTTCGACTTATGAGAGAAAACCACACTTGGGAATCCTCACGATTCCTAAGGAGAAAATCCACCTACGAGATCCTCTCGATCCGTAGGGAGAAAAGTCTCTATGAGACCCTCACGGCTCATAGAGTTGAAAAGTCTTAGGCAGCAGATCTGAACCTGCGGCCTAAGCCATCACTATATCTCGAAGAAACCGAAATGCTTACTCTATTACCTGTCAATCATGTTTATCAAGACAGCATGCTGATAATAAGAGAAGGGAGAAAACAAAGAAATGGTACAAGACATTGCAAAAAAATGTGTATCTTTATTTATTAATTCAATCAAGTACATGGCGAATCGTACAAAAGAATAAAGAATGTATACATCTTATTCGAAAAAAGAAAATTACAAGTATATTGATACAAGGGCAGCTATTGGGAAGGAAGCGTCTTAAGTAGCTTTATCAGTTGTTCGCACACTTCCTTCCAGGCCTTTTCCCGATCGGCCACCACCGCCAGCTCTGCCTCCACTTGGGCTCGTTGCTGCAAGACCGACGCAAGCTGCTCCCTAATGACCTGATAGGTAGCTTCCCGACTCGGGATATTGCGCTCAACTACGTCAAGCTTCCGCTTCAAATTTAGCCCATGAGAGATGCGCTCCAAGAGACCCTTAAAGATAGCCTTCACTTGGGCAGCATTTGCCTCAACCTCGGCGCGCAGATGGGCCGTTTCGTTCGAGGTCGTTTGGCATTCCCTTAGTCTTAAAGCTGCTTCTTGCTCCAAGTGGCGGAAGTGCGAAGTGCTTTGCTCGAGCCAAGTTGTGCGTTGGGTGCTCAGGGCTAAAACTTCGGGAGAAGGGCGCGTCGACTCCAGCCGGTATAGACAGGCCTCGATCTCCCTGCAATGATTAACCCAAGACCCGACGACGCCTTCGTCATGAAAATTTACGAGCGCCGCCAACATTGGATTAACCTCCACAGCGAAATCTACGGCAGAAGGGAGAGCGTCCATATTCAGCTCTTCAATGTACCCGCTCAGCATGCCCAAACTCATCGCAGCACCCTTGGAAGATGGACGTCTTGAGAAAGGGCCTGCCGGTGAAAGGACGCGAGCCTCAAAGGGGACCGGAGCTGGAACAATAGCTGCAAAACAAAACACGGTTAAACGATGGTTCAGAAAATGTTGAAGGGCTACCAAAAAAAAAAGGAAATTTATTATACCGGTGGAAACAGATGGCAAGGCCGGAAGGGCTGGTGGCGCAGCCGATCTTTCTGCTCCCCTTTCGATTTGCAACGCTGCAGTCAAAACAAGGGAGAGTTGGAAATAATTCTACCGCTAAAAAGGCAAAGTTACCAATCGGGAACAGTACTCACCGGCGCCACCAGAAGGAGAAGCGAGCTCGGATGGGAAAGAGAAGTGTGGGAGCAACACTTGATATAAATGATCGAAGAGCACTCCTGCAAAGGCACAATGATACGACGTTAGTACAAAGCTACATTTTTTGAAAGATTAAATGCATTAGTCGTGAATCCATACCTTCCAACATCCGTGATGGTACAAGGGAAGGCGGGGAGGTGACCACCGCCAAAGCAGTAGTCGACGGTGCCCCCTCGAGCAAAGGAGCATCGGCACTGGCCGCACCTAAAAAAAAAAAACAAGCTTGTTAGAAGAGATCGCAAGATATATAAAAAGCTGGACGCCGGTGATAAAAGAAATTTTTTTTTTACCTGACGAGCTACCAGCAGAAACTGAAGCAATCCCCTCATCCATCGACATGAGACCACCGCCCGTAGCCTCATCACCCGACTCGATGGGAACCGTTGTTGTGCTCACGAGCCCGGGAGACGCCAAGAGACCATACGCGGGGAGGGCTATGATCGGAGTATTACCAGATTCTTGAGAAAGAGCGGTTCGCTCCTCCCCAGGAATCGTGGCCGCCTCACCCGATACTCCCTCGGTTTCTGCGGTCACGGTTGTCTCATCCATCGGCACCGTGACGCCTCCAGCCTCAAGCGCCTCCACTTCTACTGCCTTCGGCTCGACAGTCATCTCATCTGCCGCCACTTCAGACGCGGCATCAATGACCTTCTCGGCGGCGGGACCTTCAACTTCTGTTTCAGGCACCGTGGCCCCAACGAGGGTGCCCGCCGTCGGCTCGGGTTCGACAGGCGCCACTTCCGCCGTTTCCTGGGGTCCGACGGTCTCCGCCTCCCCCTCAGTCGGACTTGGTCCTGCAAGATGGAATGCATATGAGCCAATAGCTTTATAATAACAACAAGGTTCTGAAAGAGATGTTACCTGAAGGGGATTTATTATTTGCGCCTCGGGCCGCGCGCGCCACTTGCCTATAAGCAGTAGACAGGGCAACGGGGGCCTCTCCAGAAGGAGTGTCAGCGCGAGGAATGGTACTAGGACCCGCTCCCGCGGCCAAAGCAGCTCTACGCGCCTTTGCTTCGCGTCTCAACCACTTCCGCTCCTCCCGAGCCGTTGAGAAGGATGCCGCTAGAGCTTCCCTAATTGAGGTGTCCTCGTCCGTGAATAGGGAAGCCTCTAAGGTTTTTAGGGCATCCCTCATCGTTCTGTCAAGCCGAGGCTCTTGCGGCAACTTTGATGAAGCCGAGACTTCAGTAACAGGCTCGGGAAGGATCCCCGCATCAACTGATATAACCACTGCTAAGAAACGAAAGAAGGTTAGGTTGACCATCATAAAAAGACAACAAACTTTTCTTGTAAAAAAGAAAGGAGTAAAACACACCAGCGCCTGCTAAGGCACGCTTCTCCTCCTCCTCCTGGAAGGTTTTCAGAGAGGCAGCAATAGCCTCTTCAGTAGAGACACCTGTTGAAAATGGAGAAAATGTTAGTTAAAAATAATACAGGGTGCAATAAAATGACAAATGAAGCGTCTGATGATTACCGGACTCAGCAAGTTTGCTTAGCATCGCTTCGAGCCTAGCTGATCGCTCCGAAGCTGCAATGGCGGCAGCCAGATTGGTGTCCGCAGGATCTACCACGAAACCCTCATTGCTGCCGTATTCACATATGGCCTCGGTAGGAGGAGCCGCAGGATTTAAGCTGAGGATCGCGTCGAGGGATAGGGTGGACTTCTTCTTCTTCTGCCCGCCAGCTTTAGATCCACCTGGAGCAGCTTTGCGCTTGGCAGTCACTTTAGGACGGCGGGTCCCGATATCCGCTCCTGCGCCAGACTCTGGCGATACCACATTAACCGTCTTCGTGGGAGCACGGGGGGCCGGCGGTGCATCCACCGTAGCAGGCAATGGCAATCCACACGGGGGGGCCAACACGCGTGGTCGGTCAGCTCCGGCCTCTTTTAGCGGAGGGACGACCGGACGCCTTGGCTGCAAAGGAGCCTTGCGATCACCACCAGGAGGCGCACCCCTACGGTCGACCAGCAAGCGTTTCTCCATTAAAATGATTGGGCCCATAGCATGCGCATACCAAGCTACATACGGATGGATTATTTTAGGAGCACAGCTAGGCTCACTGATAAAAAAATAGGAGCCTGTATTGAGCCGGGTGAAGTGATGCATAGCATTCCTTATTCCCTCTGGGCCGACCGCGGGTGTTTCCAGAAAGGCCTCCATCGGGATCCCTTGATTGTAACTCGATTGTCGGGCAAATCGATGTGGGTTATACCTCATAAAAAGAGCCGTCTTATTCTGCCTAAATACTAGGTAGCCCGGCCGAATGGAGTAAAGGTGAAGGATTTCCCGAGCCTTCAGTACAGAAACCCCGCCCTTAAAGTCGTCACGCAGTGACACCACTGACTTAGCGGTCTCGGAGCCTATGGTGATGACCTTATCCACAAAAGAAGTCTTCGCTCCGACTAGATGCGAACGCAGGAGCAGTCCCCTAGACTCCCGCGGAGGTGCGACCACAATTGAAGCCACGACCAACCGCATGATTCTTGGGAGTTTGAATTTATCAAAGAATGAAGGAGTCTTATGAGCACCAAACACCCCTCGCACATGCAACTCCATCCAGGAAGTGAAGTAGTGCATCGGAAAGTTAGCAGGCTGTACCCCGGGCTCATTAGCGTCCGCCGCTACGCTAAGTCCATTATAAAGGTAAGCCAGCCCGGCAATCCCTACCGATAGCTGCAAACCAGCCGCCATTCGATGCGCCGGATAAAAGACCGAAGACCGCATGAGGCGTGGGTGCATGGGAAGCGCAAAGCTGCATAGCCATAGACCCAAGAACCCTATGAAAAAAGTCTCCTCGTCCATGCCAGGAATGGCGATCTCTGAGAAAGGGACGCTGGCAGTGCCGGGGAAATAAAAATCCCGCTGGTCATCTTCCGATGAAGGACGGCGGTCCAAGCCGAAACCAAAGGGGTCAGCAAGCTGAGCGAACTTCTCGCCCTGCTCTGATAGGAATTCCGGGCGGATAAAACGAGCGATGAAATCCGCGAAACTGACGCCCCGGTCGCCTGATTCCAAATGCAGTTCCTCATAAATCTCCAATACCTTCACCAAGCCGGGATGCTGATGCTGGATGGCATTTTCCGGAGTTAAGTCGAATACCAACCGCTTGGTGGCAAAGACATACTCGTCAGGAGGAAGCAGCTCCTCGTAGTGCTCCCCCCTCGCTGGTAAACCTGAAATCTCAACAAATTCCTCCAGAGAGATGGAGACTTCCCTATCCGCTGGGGATATTCCATTGTTCGATGAAGGCCTTTATCCACCACGTCGGAGGAGAGGGATACTCGAAAAGCGAGACGTAGACAGCTGAGTATAAGCCAACCGTCGTCAGGAGAGCCCTCTTCGTCGCCAAAATGTAACGGGCCCATGGCAGATACCCGGCAAGCGGTCGCGGAGTCAATCCAATATTGTAAGCCTGTCCCCAAGGGCGTGCTTCATCCTGACAGATCCGCCTCCCCAAGATATCTATAGCCGGCGGCGGCTGCACCGGAATGGCACCGATTGGAGGCTGAAGGAGGTCGTCGGCATTCCAATTTTTAACCTCCACGGCATACTCCACCGGGGGCTTGTCCGCATAAGGGATCGTAACTATGGGCTCAGAAGGCGAAGCGGAGCTGAAGCTGCGACGGCCTTGGATGATTTGGCTGTACCACCTTCCCCACAAATGGAGTCTCTTGTACTCTGGATCATGATCTTTAATCAAGGCGAACGCCACCCGGTCCACTGGTGCGTGTGGGAACCCTCCTTCTGAGCGAACGAAAGGGAAAGACAAATCTTCAGACATGTTCCCTGTAGAAAAACATATATAACCGTTAGTGTTCCAATGCTCCACATTTCAAAGTCATACATCACACTACAATGCAGTGGGTAGGGGACCAAAAGGGGACCCACAAAATCTAGATGACGGCGCATCATTTGATAAGACAGTCCCATCATTGGATGAGACTGTCAGTCAATGAAAAAGACCCCCAAAAAAGAATATCCCTATTGGGAGGGGATCCCTAGAGACAAGGAGAAAATCTCCTCTCTTTAGAGCAAAGCTCTATCACAGAGTGACACTTGTCAAACTCTGGTCTCAAAGGAATAAAACTTCTTAAAAAGAGCCTAGCTCTGTAGTAGTAATGAAAAATTATAACTCCTAGGAATTAAAAATTTTGGGATCTTAAAGATCCATGAAAACTTTTTAGGAGTTCTCTATTTGATCTATGAGCATGGCTCTAGTCATGGGTTAAAACCCAGGAACCAAATCTTTGTAAATTTTTGAGAGCAAGGCTCTGTGGATGAAACCCCAAAGGGGTTTTCTTTAGATCAAAGATCTATGAGAGCAAGGCTCTGCTGAAGAAACCCCAAAGGGGTCTTCTTTAGATCGAAGATCTACAAGAGCATGGCTCTGTTAATTAAAATTAATTTAAATTAATTTAAATTTTTACCTAGGAGTGATTCTAAGTTCTGAACTTCAAAGTTCTTTGGAAAGTACAAGAGCAAGGCTCTGAAAGTTCCTAGGCAAGAGCAAGGCTCTGAAATTCAAATTCTTGAGATCGGTAAAGAATTACCAAGGACCAAGGGTCCTATTTATAGACGCCTGCGTCTCTTCAATTGACCCCCAAAGATCCAACGGTTGGGGTCTTGCCACCGCTGCACTCACGTGCGCGCCACGTGAGCGCAACGGTGGGGGGGCATTTGTTCCCCCAATCAGAGCAAGGCTCTGCTTAAATTTTGAAAATTCAAATTTTGAAGCAACGCTTCAGTTCCCGTGCGCTGCGCGCAACACGCCACGTGTCAGAAGTTGACACGGCAGCACAACGCCCAAGGCGGAACGTCCAATCAGAGCAAGGCTCTTTAAAAAAAAAAAAAACATAAGCAAGGTTCAGTTGCGCAAGCGCACGGCAGTGCGACACTTGTCTGCGCAGTTGCGCAAGCACGACTGCGCAAGCGCACGCCAGCGCGACACGTGTCTGCGCAGTTGCGCAAGCACGACTGTGCAAGCGCACGCCAGCGCGACACGTGTCTGCGCAGTTGCGCAAACACGACTGCGTAAGTGCACCGCTGCGCGACACGTGTCGCATGCTGGTGAGTTGCGCAGCAACCGAATGAAAATTTAATGAAATCTTTTCTGTTCTTTCCAAAAACCAGAAGATTTTCTTCTGCCTTTGGATCAAAGATCCAGCGATGGGAAAATTCCCAAAATCATTCAGGAAAGATTTTGTTAACAAATTAAACAAATTTGTGAGCACTATAAATAAGACCCTAGGCCTCATTCAAAAGGCATGATCAATCAAGAGGAAGAATCAACTTCTGGCATAAAAAAAGGAAGAGAAAGAACTCTTGAAGATTAATCAAGAACAAAAAAAAAGAGAAAAAGGTAAAAAACTTCTTTTGGAAGAAGAGAAAAATCTCTGAAGAACAGAAGATAAAAAAAAAATGAATGAATAATAAATAGTTCCTTGCACTTGATATGAACCCTTGGTTTTGTAAAATCAGGGAAAACAAGAAGAACTTGTTTTCCTTTGATCCAAATTTAGATCAAAAGTGCTATGCACTTTTGTTCTTAAATCTGGAAAATTCTTGAGTTTCTGCACAAGTGCAACTCATTATTTAAAAGGGCCTGGCCCAAATCAAATCACAAAAAAATAATAAAAGGGCAGAGCCCTGTTTGAAAAATTCTTGAGGGCCTGGCCCAAATCAAATCACAAAAATAATAAAAGGGCAGAGCCCTGTTTGAAAAATTCTTGAGGGCCTAGCCCAAATCAAATCACAAAAAAATAATAAAAGGGCAGAGCCCTGTTTGGAAAATTCTTGAGGGCCTGACCCAAATCAAATTGCAAAAATAATAAAGGGGCAGAGCCCTGTTTGGATTAGTCAGGCAAAGCCTAAAATAAATAAATAAAAATTGGACTTAACCCAATCCTGGCTGTAAGTCCTTAAAATTAAATTGATTGAGCAAAATGGCTCCCCTAAACTAATTCACGACCGGTTCGAGGGTACATCTCCGAACTCCTTTGACATCCCTCGTTGTAATTCCTCAACGACGTCAAAGAGGTGACGGGTCCCAACGACCACTTATCTAATCGGACCGAAACGTCCCTAAACTAATATCGGACCGAAACGTCCCTAAACTAATATCGGACCGAAACGTCCCTAAACTAATATCGGACCGGAACGTCCCTAAACTAATGATGGACCACCACGTCCCTAAACTGGCACAATAGGGCCCAAACGCTCTTTTGTTGGATCTAAACGGTCCCGTCTAAGTTGATCTTAACCCCAAATACGGTTAACGTGTCCTTAGATATTCAAATAAACAATAAAACTCCAAATCAACTTTGGTTCAAGGGTACATCTCTGAACTCCTCAGACGCCTGTCGTTGTAATCCCTCAACGACGTCAGAGAGGTGACGAGTCCCGACGGCCAGACAATTAAATCAATCACTACGTCAAGTCGATCTTAGTCCAAAACAGGACTAACGTATCCTTGACGAACGTTTAAGTTGATCTTAGCCGCAACGCGACTAATGCATCCTTAAACTAAAAACACCAAACCCAAATCTAAGTAAATGCGGATTTAGACTAATCCACGTCCTACGGGCGACGGCATTACTCAGTCTCCGTATACAATCCACGGGCAACCACAAACAAAACAAACACACACGACACGAAGTGAAATTCTGGAGAAGGAGAAAGTTGCTACCGCGATGCGGTAGCGTAATTAACTGCAGGGGCTTGCGCCTGCAGGGAAGAGCGTCCCCACAATCAAAAAACCCCTCACCCTGAGGGGAAATCTGACGAAGTCTGCTATATCGGCCGCATCCGTCTAAACCTCCGATACACGGTGCCATAAATCAACTTGGCATCTTCGGAGAGGTGGACGGATAAAACCAAATAGCATCTGCCCCGAACCTCAGGCAACGGACGCGAAGTCCGGGCCGCCGTTCGGAGGGGAACACACCCAACAACTTGCCCACAACCTCGCTGCCCTTTACCGTGAACCTCGCCGTCGACGCCCCACCATCAACGTCACCCCCTTGCAGCCTCCTCTGACCCAGAACATCTTACTACAGTCCCCTCTTCTTCTTCCCCTGATTCTTCTTCTTCTTCTTCTATTCTTGTTTCTTGTTTTCGCATTTCCCGGTGATCGCCGGAGCCATGCCGCTGCCGATGATCCGAGGAACCCAGTGGACGGTCCCTACCTACGCGGTTACACTCTTGCATTGCTTGGTTCTATTCTGTAGGTGTGCGCGTGCATCGAGACTTTTACCGACATTCGACGTTGCCGTGCGTATCCGTATCGCGATCCATCGAGGCAAGTTTATCTTGCTACATGGTACATTACTTTATATACGTCTATATTAATAATTATAACACTGGTATTTTAAATCATGTATCCAAAGTTCTCGTTTTACAGTTTTCTGATATCCGTATACATCCGTATGTGTTCCGTTACATCTAGCACATGCAAACCTATCTTGTTACATATTATACTACAACATACTGCATCCAATTGAACATAACAGTTCATATTGTTTAAATTGCACATTCCGTATTTACCCGTTTATCATTCTACGGTTATTTGGTATCCATTTGCATCCATATCATATAGTACGCTTATAGCTGCATTTACTGATCTCATTAATAACCTAATACTGTTGTTTTAATACCCCATGTTTAATAAAGTGCATCCTAATTAGTATTGGAACTATAAATGTAACCCTAATCGATAATTGTGCATCCATATCATTGAATTTATATCTATTCGCATACCATGTTGCATTATATCATTTTATTGTTATATTAGTACTCCATACCTGATACTTATGTACTACTTAACATGACCTGATACACCATTACTTGAGATGACTTGATACATGTACACTACTTGACATGTTACCTGATCCTGTTTCTAATGCCGACAACCCTGACATGTTGTCCCGATGGACATATTCTGTTTTCTGTATAGACAAACCTGTTCCTGCTTGATCTTGTGTTGGCATTAGCTTCAGACTTTTAAATACCTGACTTACACACATAACTTGGGGGTATAGGGAAATCAAGAATGTAGCCAAACGTAACTCAAAGGGCTATTACATCATGTTACCGTGGTCCCGTGGGGTTGAACGGAACATAGACTCACAGTCTATCTTACTACCATGGTCCCGTGGGGTTGAACGGGGCATAGACCGATGGGTTACGATGAGGATTACATTAATTGGTTTCGAAGACTTTAGAATAGATAACCCCGTAGCACAGTTTAGATACCACTGCACGTCACTTGTACTGACATACTCACTGTTATATATTCTTGTTATACTCTTGTTACTGTTTATATTCATGCCTGCATATCCTGTTACCTCCTGACTATATTATTGTTGATATTATGACGCACTGACGTCTGGGTTTTGTATGGCCCAGATCCTCTTTCTCTGTTACAAGCCGTTCAGGAGTATCTCAGTCAACAGGCTGTGCATTGAAGACTTGTTAGTATTCTAGTTTAGTTTCTTTTTAGTATTATTTTATTTTCTAATGTGAGCCCGTATTTTGGGACGTACATTCCAGATTATTATTGTTTATTGGATCTATTGTTTCCGCATTTATTTCATGACTCGTTTATTCAGGCTTATGAACATGTATTAGATAGTTTAGTTTATTTTACTGTTCTTGATATCTCTAAACAGCCGTAATGTGACTGTGGAAGGATCTTTCCTATCCACAGGTAGCATGGTTGGCTCTGTCACGTGCCGATCTTAGCACACTCTGGGAAGCGGGGCGTGACAGGGTTTGTTTGGTATCAGAGACATAGGATTTAGGTTAATCGGGTTTGATTCTTTTATAGTTGGGTATTGGGCCCAATACAAGAATCAGAAAATCCGTGATTAGATTCATGTCCTGCCACATTGTTATCATGATTCTTGAATCATATCTTTCTTTTGATCCTTTGCCTTGACGATATGCAAACCACTATGCATCTTGACTTGGAACCTTTAGTTCTCTATTGTTTCTCCCTGTTCCTTGATTCTGATACTAGAATTTGGACGACTTGAGTGGAGTTATGTGATTGTAACTATGTACCGCGGCATGGTTACAATGTGGTACTCTATTTAAGTAACTTGGAGTTCTAGTTTTGATTCATATTCTTGATTCATGGTTATCATTCATCACAAGTTTTTGAATATTGTCTATCATACTAATCCTCTTTGGTGTATTGGTTGTAGGATCATAGCAGACAGAAACCTAAAAACGTACCAGAGGCATGTGGATGACGTCACCTTATTTGGAGTAATTCGTGGCTTGCTGGAGAACCAGAAGCGGCAGACCGAGTTAAACCAGCAGCAGGCTGAAGTTTTTCAGGAAGGTTTGTGGACCGTCCAGCAGTCCGTGAACAATGTTGTGGCCAAACCAATAGAGCGTGTGGGTACCATGGCGGATTTCAGGAGACTTGGTCCGTCTTTTTTCACTGGTCTGGAGGAGCCGTTGCCAGCAGAGTAGTGGCTAGTCGATACAGAGAATTTGCTCGTTGTAGCACAGATTCCAGAGGACAAGAGAGTGGATGTAGTACACATCTAATTGGTAGACTGTGCCCGTGAATAGTGGCTTGTGGAAGAGACCCGCTTTCCCAAGCCGATCAGTTGGGCAGATTTTTCGAAGAGTTTCCTGGAGAAGTTCTTCTCGCAGACTGCTCGGGAGGAAATGGAAGAAAAGTTCATCAGCTTGAAGCAGAATGGAGCACCCGTGGATGTACATGCAGCTGAGTGGACACGACTCAGTAGATTCGCTGGACCTTTGGTTGCCAACGATGCTGATAGGACACGGAGGTTCATGCGCAGTTTGGACATGGACATCCAGAGGCATATTATATCTCTGGGTTTGACCACTTTCTCTTAAGTACTAAAAGCAGCCAGGGAGCAGCAGAGTTTATCTTTAAAAACTGAGGGTACACGGCATACGGCAGTTGTGGTACAGAAGCCGGCGTTTACGCCGAATCGAGTGCCTATACACAAAAGTATTCCGGTGGACAGGCGTGGAGTTGTACCAATGAAGAAACCAGTTTTGCCCGAGCAAAAAGGAAGGGTATTGTGTAATTACGCCAACGACCGGGTCACTATCGAAGAGGTTGTCGTAAGAGATTTGGACTTTGTCTTATTTGCGGATCAGCTGATCACACCATTGATACTTGTCCATCAAAGCTATGTTTGAAGGATGATACTCAGAAGCCACCGCAGAAGCAGTTTCGGGAGCAGAAGCTAATAACTCAGGGACCTAATCAAGCTCGAGCCTTTACCCTGACAGCTGAAGAGGCTAAGGCTTCAGAGGAAGTCGTTTCAGGTATCCTACTTGTTCATGATTTTCCCACATTAGCATTATTCGATTCTGGTGCATCCCATTGTTTTAAGTCATCCAAATTTATTGCTACACACTCGATTACTTGCACGACCCTGTCTAGTTTTTGGGACATACACACTGGGAATGGGAATATCATAGCTAGTAGAGAGGGTAAGGATTGTTCAGTCATTAGTTATGAACGAGAACTATTTGCAGATTTCTTGGTGATCGTTACCGGCAGTTGTGTTGTTGTCTTGGGAATGGATTTTCTCGGCACTTTCCACGCTCACATTGATTGTAGGGCAAAGAAAGAGATTTTCCAGATTCCCGGACATCCAGAGTTTGTCTTTACTGGAGGAAGCTGTTCTGTCGGGCCAGTCGAGTTTAGGGCTAGGCCGACAAACAATGTTCTTTCGTCTATGAAAGTTGATAAGAAAGAAGCGCCAGCTATAGTTCAAGAGTTCATGGACGTTTTTTAGGACATCTCGGGTTTACTGCCAAAACGAGATGTGGAGTTCGCAATCGATCTTGTTTCTGGTGCAGCGCCAATCTCAAAGGAGTACTATCCAATGGAACCAGTGGAGTTGGAAGAAGTTAAGAAGTAGGTTACCGAATTACTTGAGAAGGGTTGGATTCGCAGCAATATTTCACCTTGGTAGCTCCTATTCTTCTAGTCAAGAAGAAAGATGGAATAAGGAGGATGTGCATCGATTATCGAGAATCAAATCGGGTGACTATTAAGAATAAGTACCCGATCTCTCGCATTGGAGAATTGTTCGAGCAGCTTAGTGGCGCGAGGGTATTCTCGAAGCTGGATTTGCGATCCGGATATCATCAAGTTCGAGTTAAATCCGAGGATATTTGCAAGACTGCGTTCCGAACTCGGTATGGACATCATGAGTATTTAGTGATGCCATTCGGAGTCACGAATGCACCAGCAATATTTATGGACTTGATGAACTGAATCTTTTCACCGTTCTTGGACCAGTTTATAGTGGTGTTCATTGATGATATTCTGTTCTACTCAAAGAGTATTGAAGAGCATGTTGAACTCTTAAAGACATGTTGAGAGCTTGCATGTTAGACTTCAAGGGTTCATGGGAGGATCGTCTACACTTGGTGGAGTTTTCGTACAATCACGGCTTTCAGGCAACTATTCAGATGGCTCCCTTCTAGGCGTTGTATGGTCGCAAGTGTCGCTCACCCGTTTGTTGGGACGATGTTGGAGAACAAAGACTGTTGGGACTGAATTTTATCGTGCAAACAGTAGAGAAGATTAGTACTATCTGAAATCTTATGAAGGCAGCCTAAGATCGACAGAAGAGTTGGGCCGATACATCAGGAAGACCTCTAGAGTTCGCTGTTGGTGATTTGGTATTCTTGAAAAGATCACCGACTAGAGGAGTGATTCGTTTTGGGAGTCGAGGAAAGCTTAGTCCTCGATTCGTAGGGCCTTTCGAGATTTTGGAGCGTATTGGAGAAGTGGCGTATCGATTCACTTTACCGCAATCTTTGGGGAATGTTCATGATGTGTTTCATGTATCTCAACTCCGTAAGTATGTTCGAGATGAAACACACGTGCTGGATCATTCGGAACTGACTGTACAAGAAGATTTGACCTTTGAGGAGCGACCGATGTCGATCGTTGATCGAAGAGAAAAGGTCCTTAAGAACAAGCTTGCCCCTCTCGTACTTGTTTCTTGGGGAAATCGCTCGCACGGAGAATCGACTTTGGAAAGTGAAGACGAAATTCGACAGATGTTTCCACACTTATTCTTGTAGATACTTGTTTGTTTATCTTCCTTGTTCTTGGGAATTTCGAGGACGAAATACTTTTTCTAGTTGGGTATAATTTAACACCCTGGTTCATTTATACCAATTCCAGTGCACGTATTTCTTTAATTATGGTAGTTTCCTGATTTTATCATGTTTTGGGGTGCAAGTGGTATTTTATATTTTATATTGCACCTGACCCGACCCGTTTGTTTGGAACTTGTTTGATTCATATTTATGAATTATCTCGACTTGTTACATAGACATGTGCACTTTCATGAACACTGCATACTGGCATTTTATCTGATATTTGCATTTTTCCATATAAAATTTCAAGTCACATAAAATATTTTAAAAATACATTGCATGGCCTGTATGATACCCCTAACCCTGTGGTAGTATCCGCGCATCTTGTTCTCGTCCCGTTCAGTGAAAGAGACGTATTTGGATGCTTACGCGCACGTACGTTCATCCAATCTTGGGGGTATGCATTTTCGTTATCTGAGCATTCATTTTGAAATTTGGTCGTCGCATATATTTTTCGTATTTTTAAAACTGAATTTTAGACCCGACCCGGGCGTGTTTTGGAATATTTTTGTATCCCGCCAAAATTCGAATTTATTTAATATTTAAATTTCTTTAACAGTTCATAAAATTTAAACTAACTAACAAAAAATATTTTTTCAAAGTAAAATTTTAACAGAATAACAAACACAGCTCTCTCTCTTTCTTAACCCCGTGGCCCTTACCATTCTCGTTCTCTCTATCTCCCTTTCTTCCCTCTCTCTTCTCTCCCCGCTAAAACAAATTTCTTTCTCCTCCTCCTCTCTCTCCTCTCGTTCTCTCTCTATCTTTCTCCTTTCGCTTCTCACTCTCTCTCCTCTCGCGGTGGATTGGATCTGCTCACCTCCCTCTCCCCTTAGGGTAACCTCCCTCTTTTCCTTTTCTTTCTTCTTCATTTCTTTTCTTTTCGCCGCGAGAACCCAAGCGAACCCTAGCTCTCCTCCTCGTCGCCGTCGTCGCTTCCATCGCTGCCTCGCCATCTCCCCGACATCGTCACCCTCGCCTCCACCTCCTTCTCAACACCAACCCAGAAAGCCTAGCACCTTCCCTCGTCCCCGAGCTTACAACCAATACCCGAACCACCTCCCTGTCGCCTCTACCTCGCCTCGCCGTTGCTCATCCATCACCGTCACCATCTCAACCTCGCCTCGTCCTCATCTTCTTCCTCTCTTCTCCTGAGCCTGCAACCATCACCGAGCACCCTGCACCCCGCGACGAGATCCCACCGAAACCCTAACTTTAACCCTAGCTCCGACCATCCTCGTCACCTCGACCTCGCCTCCTCTCCTTTTCCTTTCTCTTCTTCCCCCGAGGCCCTCAATCCACTGCAAACCACCAACCCAAGAACCCCGACTGCAACCCTCTTTCTTTCCCTTCCCTCGCCTACAAGCCTCGCCTCACCGCCGGCGACCACGTCGTTGTCGCCTCACCCTCACCTCGTCGCCACTACCTTCCTCCCCTCTCTCTGAAAACCATCACCGCGTCCTCTAACCGGGCAAGAACCAAGCACACCATCACCCGACCACCCAACAACTTGCCCGCAACCTCGCTGTCCTTTGCCGTGAACCTCGCCGTCGACGCCCTACCGTCGACGTCACCCCCTTGCAGCCTCCTCTGACCCAGAACATCTTACTACAATCCCCTCTTCTTCTTCCCCTGATTATTCTTCTTCTTCTTGTTCTTCTATTCTTGTTTCTTATTTTCGCATTTCCCGGTGATCGCCGGAGCCATGCCGCCGCCGACGATCCGAGGAACCCAGTGGACGTTCCCTACCTACGCGGTTACACTCTTGCATTGCCTGGTTCTGTTTTGTACGTGTGCTCGTGCATCGAGACTTTTACCGACATTCGACGTTGCCGTGCGTATCCGTATCGCGATCCATCGAGGCAAGTTTATCTTGCTACATGCTATATTACTTTATATACGTCTATATTAATAATTATAACACCGGTATTTTAAATCATGTATCCAAAGTTCTCGTTTTACAGTTTTCCGACATCCGTATACATCCGTACGTGTTCCGTTACATCTAGCACATGCAAACCTATCTTGTTACATATTATACTACAACATACTACATCCAATTAAACATAACAGTTCATATTGTTTAAATTGCACATTCCGTATTTACCAGTTTATCATTCTACGGTTATTTGATATCTGTTTGCATCCATATCATATAGTACGCTTATAGCTGCATTTACAGATCTTATTAATATCCTAATACTGTTGTTTTAATATCCCATGTTTAATAAAGTGCATCCTAATTAGTATTGGAACTATAAATGTAACCCTAATCGATAATTGTGCATCTATATCATTGATTTTATATCTATTCGCATACCATGTTGCATTATATCATTTTATTGTTATATTAGTACTCCATACCCGATACTTGTGTACTACCAAATATGACCCGATACACCATTACTTGACATGACTTGATACATGTACACTACTTGACATGTTACCTGATCCTGTTTCTAATGCCGACAACCCTGACATGTTGTCCCGTTGGACATATCCTGTTGTCTGTATAGACAAATCTGTTCCTGCTTGATCTTGTGTTGGCATTAGCTTCAAACTTATTAATACCTGACTTACACACATAACTTGGGGGTATGGGGAAATCAAGAATGTAGCCGAACGTAACTCAAAGAGCTATTACATCATGTTACCGTGGTCCCGTGGGGTTGAACAGGACATAGACTCACAGTCTATCATATCTTATTACCGTGGTCCCGTGGGGTTGAACGGGGCATAGACCGATGGGTTACGATGAGGATTATATTAATTGGTTTCGAAGACTTTAGAATAGATAACCCCGTAACACAGTTTAGATACTACTGCACGTCACTTGTACTGACATACTCACTGTTATATATTCTTGTTATACTCTTGTTACTATATATATTCATGCCTGCATATCTTGTTACCTCCTGACTATATTATTGTTGATATTATGACGCAATGACGTCTGGGTTTTTCATGGTCCAGATCCTCTTTCTCTGTCACAAGAAGTTCGGGAGTATCTCAGTCAACAGGCCGAGCATTGAAGACTTGTTAGTATTCTAGTTTAGTTTCCTTTCAGCATTATTTTATTTCCTGATGTGAGCACGTATTTTGGGACGTACATTCCAGATTATTATTGTTTATTGGATCTATTGCTTCCGCATTTATTTCATGACTCGTTTATTCTGGCTTATGGACATGTATTAGATAGTTTAGTTTATTTTACTGTTCTTGATATCTCTAAACAGCCGTAATGTGACTGTGGAAGGATCTTTCCTATCCACAGGTAGCATGGTTGGCTCTGTCACGTGCCGATTTTAGTGCACTCTGGGAAGCGGTGCATGACTAGCATCTCATCTCTTTATGTCGCAATGATTCGTCCGAACTCATGGGATTCCAATCACACCGCTTGTATCCAGCTGGAATGTCAGTTCAGAGAATGGCATTCTAAAGGCAACAATGGGATACAGCTTGTGTCCAGTAGTGGTCTGCAGCAGAGTATTCTATGCTGACTTCAAGGTACTCGACATACCGAACTTCGATGTGGTTCTAAGTATGGATTGGCTCGGAACCTTCTATGCTACCATCAAATGTCATCAAAGAAGGGTAGTATTCGAGATTCCAGATCACCCGATCTTCTATTTCAAAAGTGGAGACCGTACCCTGGAGCCTTGTACTTACAAGGCGAAACCAAGGAAAGCAGTAATTGCAGCAACTCAAGCAGAGGAAGAATCAAAGCCAGAAGTGGTTCGAGAGTTCGACGATGTATTTCCTGACGATATATCAGGTTTGCCTCCCGATCGAGCTCTTGAATTCAGCATTGATTTAGTACCAGGAGCACAACCAGTGATCCAAGCACCTTATCGATTAAGTCCGGAAGGTTTGAAGGAAGTGAACTCAGTTGGACGAATTATTAGCGAAAGGATGGATTCGTCCCAGCACTTCAAGTTGGGGATCACCTGTACTGCTTGTGAAGAAGAAGGAAGGTTCATACAGAATGTGCATTGATTATAGAGCCTTGAATGAAGTAACGATAAAGAACAGGTATCCATTACCGCCTATCGAAGATTTATTCGATCAGCTAAATGGATCTTGTGTTTTCTCTAAATTAGATTTTCGTTCAGGTTATCATCAGGTGAAGGTCATGGAAGCTGATATTCATAAAACGGCTTTCAGAACTCGTTATGGACATTATAGATTTCTTGTGATGCCATTTGGAGTGACCAACGCACCAGCAATATTAATGAACCTGATGAATCAAGTTTTCCGGGAGTACTTAGATAGGTTCGTTGTCATCTTCATCGACGACATCCTGGTGTATTCTAAGAGTCGGAAAGAGCATGCCGAGCACCTACGAATTGTTCAGGAAACTCTACGGCAACATCAAATCTACGCCAAGTACAGCAAGTGCGAGTTTTGGCTAGATCAAGTTGGTTTTCTTGGACATATCGTATCAGGCAAAGGAATCTCTGTGGATCCAGCGAAAGTTTCAGCAGTAAGCGAATGGACGACACCAAAGTCAGTGAAGGACATTCGAAGTTTTTTGGGTCTAGCTGGATATTCCAGAAGGTTCATTGAAGGCTTTTCAAAGATAGCAACATCCCTGACCAAGCTCACATGTAAAGATGAAGACTTTGTGTGGTCAGAAGCATGCGAACAAGCTTTCGTAGAACTCAAGTCAAGGTTGACATCAGCGTCTATTCTTGTTATACCAGATCAATCTGGAGGTTTTGAAGTGCATTGCAATGCATCCGGTAAGGGATTAGGATGTGTTCTACATCAGCACGGTAAGGTAGTGGCTTATGCTTCAAGATAGCTGAAGACTCATGAGCGCAATTATCCGACGCATGATTTGGAGTTGGCAGCCATTATCTTTGCTCTTAAGATTTGGCGCCATTATCTTCTTGGCGAACGAGTGAACATATATACAGATCACAAGAGTCTAAAATTTGTGGTTACTCAGAAGGAACTTAATATGCGGCAGAAACGATGGTTAGAACTCATGACGGACTTTGACATTAACCTGCAATATCACCCAGGGAAGGTGAATGTAATTCCAGATGCTCTTAGTCGTCAACCATTAGCAATGCATCTCAACGCTCAGTGGAAGCTTCAACAAGATTTATATCAGATGGAGATTAAAGTAGTTATGCCAGGTAACGCTTCAAGTTTGATGAATTTACAAGTTCAATCTATCATTGTCAATCAGATCAAAGCAGCTCAAGCAAGTGATGCTAAGTTGCAAAAGATCAGAGAACAAGTAGAGAATGGACTCAGAACAGACTTCATCATCCATGAAGACGGATCTTTGAGATACGGCAGTAGATTGTGTGTACCAAAACGTTCTGTTCGAGAAGAGTTAATGAAAGAAGCTCACAGCTCTCCCTACTCAGTACATCCTGGAGGTACAAAGATGTACAAAGATTTACGTCAGAATTACTGGTGGCATGGAATGAAGCGTGAAGTAGCCAGAAGCGTCGCTAAATGCTTGGTGTGTCAGCAAGTAAAGGCTGAACATCACAGGACAGCTGGATTACTTTAACCGTTACCGATCCCAGAATAGAAGTGGCAACACATCACGATGGATTTTGTTACTGCACTTCCTCGCAGCACAAAGGGTAACGATGCGGTATGGGTCATTATGGATTGACTCACAAAGTCGGCTCACTTCATCCCATTTCGAGTTGGTCAATCAACTGAGACATTAGCAAAGAAGTACATGGAGGTAAGAATCTACTTAAGATTTGAACTCTTCAAATATGTGCTATCTCTGATACCCATGAACTCAAACAGGAAATTGTGAGACTTCATGGAGTATCGGTCTGCATTGTCTCCGATCATGACACCAGGTTCCGATAGCAATTTTGGCAGAGTCTGCAAGCAAGCTTGGAAACAAGTCTGAACTTCAGCACGGCTTATCATCCACAAACAGGTGGTCAGTCTGAGTGAACTATTCAGATCTTGGAAGATATGCTCAGAGCATGTATGTTAGACTTCGGAGGATTGTGAGAAGATCACCTACATCTTGTGGAGTTTTCATACAACAACAGCTACCAAGCAAGCATTGGAATGCACATTTTGCAGCGCTCTATAGAAGTAAGTGTCGATCCTCATTAAGTTGGGACGACATCGGAGATAGAGAACTCCTTGGACCTGAGTTGATAGTAGCAACTGTTGATGTGGTTCGTACTATTAAAGAAAAGATGCGCATAGCCCAAGATTGACAGAAGCACTGGGCTGATGCAAAGCGACGTCACTTGGAGTTCCAACCGGGAGATCACGTATTCTTAAAGATATCTCCGAACTATGGTGTAACGCTTCAAAAACCGTTTAGGCAGTTTTTCGGTAATCAGCTAAATTAGCAGCTTTTTCCGTAAAAAGTCAAAATAGGTATTTTTCACTATAGACCTAATTATACAAAATTTAGATAAGATATTGCTATAAATTGGTCACTAAAATGTTACTTAAAATTTTCTAGTTAATTAAAAAAATTTCCCTAATTAATTATTTTTAATATTATTTTAAGCTTTTAAAAATACATTTAATTAGTGATAAATACAAATTTAATTAGGTAAATTACACACTTAGGAAACATTATAAACAAAAATTTAGTGTTAATAAAATTTTACCAAGACTTTTCAAAGTTTTGGTTCTATGGTTTAAAATTTTATTCTAAAATGGTTTAAAATGGGGGTTTTTGTGTAAAAGTTGATGTGATAGTCATTAATTGAGCTTGGGAAAGGATTTTTGTGTAGAATTTTCTACACCATTCACACACACACACCCTCCCCAACACCAGGTCGAGCTCAACCTACTGCAAACCCCATTTCCCTCTCTCTTTCTTGCTTCAAAAATCATGAAAAAATCAACAAAATCCACCGAAATCAACACATTTCTTCACAAATTCAAACCATAATCCTATTCCACCTCTTTCCAACCCTAATTTGCTTTAAAACAAGGTGAAAGAAGGCATCTTTCAAGGTCAAGTGCAAGTTAGGGTTCAAGTGCAAGTTTGGGTTCACTTGTAAGTATAAATCCTAAACTAGTTGTTAAATTTATAGTTTAAATAAGCTAAATTAATATTTTAAAGTGTTAATTTCATTGTAATGGTTGGTTTTTGAAAATTCAAGAGAGGTGTTGATGCCCTAATTAGGGTTTGTTGTAGGATAAGTGGGTTTAAGTTAGGGTAGTGGTTATCTAGTTAGTTAGAATGGTTGTTTGTGCGATGTAGCGATCGCTACACCGTTAAATTGCGATAATTGCATCGATATTTCTATGCTAATGCTTACTAGATTTTTATGAAAATTAGGAGGTGATATTATTATGATATATGGACAATATTTATAGAATCTCATATGACTTTTAGGGTGTGTGAATGCAGATTTTGATTTAGTCGGGTTTCAGTTTTGACGGTTGCCCGAAACGGCGATTTTAGTTAAGGATTTAGCGATTTTCGTATGTTTTCCGCGTACCGAGTGCATGTTGTGATTAATTCGAGAGCGCCGATCTTTTAATATTGTGAGTTGCGTCATTTCAGGAATCTGTAATCTTATATTGTGTGTTATGCAATTCTAGGAACGGTTGCGGAAACATCAGACGCGGCGCACAAAGGAAAGACGGTGGTCGGATCGGATTAGCGGGGCTTTCAGGTGAGTAGATGTATTCATCTATGGGGGAATCGCCTGGATGGCGCGAGGCGCCCCCTAATTAGGATTACTTTATTTCTTGCAAGATTTGCATTGTTAGTTAGCTAACCCCCCCTCATTCACATTGCATACCCTTATAGCGAATCGTCCGCTAGATTGCATGGATATTCATATACACATGTGCGATATCACTTCGTAGGACACGAACACCATTACCATTGCTCCTGTTGCATGCGCACTATTCATGTGACACACATGCCTTTGGTAATTGCCATGCCACAAGCACCATAGAACCTGTTTAGCTTAGTGTCACCAATTGCATCATACATGATATATGAAATCGCATAGCATGTATATACCTCGCATCATCATCATACTTACATAGATTTCTAGCCACAAATCACATTGCATACCTTGATATCATAGACATTTATCATATACAACATGTTGGGTATTATGATTTTCTTGAGGATTTCAGTATTGCCGCGATTTCTGGATTTCGGGGAAAACCGCAAGAATTTATCAAAAGCTTATATTTATCATTTTTAAAATAAAGTTGCAGTTTTCTCGTGATGTATGTGTCATCCACCATGAGTTTTCATGTTTTATGTTGGATTTCGAGACCCGATTCGAGGAGTGGACGAACCGTCTCGGGTACATGGTGGGCCCGGTATGGTACCCGGGGCAAGAAGATCGAGTTGTAGACGATGAGCCTGACAGGAGAAGACTACCTACCGGTGATGTCTGGCGCGGCGGATATCCAGAGGATACCGACCGTTGTCGTGAGATTTGATGATATCGGCCGATCCGGACTGACGGAGCCCGATGTAGTGAGACATTGAGACAGATGTGTTTTCATATTTGGTGTCGATGCTTGACACGGGTTTCAGATGATTTCTTGATGGTATTTAGCTATTATATAGATATTCTTTTTTCTAAAGTTAAGAATGCAGAACTTATAGCATTTAAAACACTTAAAGATTTAGTATTGACATTGCATACATATGCATGCATACTAGAGGTATTACATCACATCTGGACATACATGCTGTGACGCATTTGTGTGCATTCTTACGATAGCCTTACTAGATGTTATATTCTACTCACGAGCTGGCAACTCACCCCCGTTGTGCCATAATGTCTTGCAGGTCGGACTCATCAGCCTAGTAGCGGCGGCTTATCTTATTAGTGACTTCTTTTGCTCAGACTCGCGACATTGCTTGTAGGTGGGTTGCGAGAGCCCTATTATTTCTTTTTGTACCATTTTTGTATCTAGTATTCTCCATCTACCACTTCTTATGTGTATATTCGACCTAGTGATGAGACTGAGAGATTTGTGTATATATGGTTTCTTTTGGGTCGAGCTCACTTGAGCCGACGTTGTGTTTTCTTACATTTCGTACTTCTTTATGCTCTTTTTCTTGAGATTACATATATATATATTGCGTGTGGTTGTGATCCGCCTTGGGTGAAAAGCTAGCTCCCGCTTGGGGATACCATTTTGTGATTACATGTTATATATCTTGTTGTACCCATTTTGGGGGATAGAATTTACAAAGGAGACTCTGCCGAAATTTTCGGAAATTTCTGATGTTTTTAAAAAGGGGTTCAATGCAACTTATTTGATTTTAAAATCGTTTTCATGAAAGGTTTCCTCCACTCTTTTGATTTTGGTTTAGATTTTTCTGGGCTTTGGCTGACTTAGGTTACGTTACGCCTTTAGACGTCTCGTAATCTAAGTGCCAGTCACGTTCCGTACTTTCGGGTCATGACAAAGTTGGTATCAAAGCGTAGGTTTTACCTTTCTGAGTGTAGGATGACCTTGGTAGATGGAGTAGGTGCCTTAAGCAGAGTGGCGTAGAGTGGGTATGATCCGCGGCATACTTACGATACGGTACTCCGCCTAAATGACCTTAGGACATAATTGCTTGTATTTCCTTTCTTGATTCCTTGCATTCCTTGATTCAATTGCAATGTTCTTATCGGTCCTGTTTCTTATTCCAGCTTCGATGCCGCCAAAGACTACGAGAGCTCAGCGGGCTGCCGCTAGGGATGAGATTCGAGCGGGCTTGTCTGAGGCGAGGATCGAGCGGGATGATATGCCTACCCCTCAGGATCATATTGATCCGCCTTATCCAGACCGTATTGCCAAATTAGAGGCCGGCATGCAGGAGTTGCGACAGATGATGGGATCTTTAGTTGAGTCAAGTCGGGCACAGAGATCCGAGGACGTTCCTTCCAGCTCAAAGACCACGATTGTACCTGCTGCACCGATGGTCACTCCTGCTGCTACTACGACTATCCCTGTTTCACTACAGGAGTTCATGAGATTGAGACCTCCAGCTTTTACCGGTACGGATGCGACAGAGGACCCACAGGCATTTCTTGATAGGATGGCTCGGATTTGCCGTTCGTTGAGGTGTTCTGATGATAGGTTGGTAGAGTTCGCGAGTTTTCGTCTGGAGGGTCTTGCCCATACATGGTACGATTCAGTAGAGAGAGGTCGAGCTGCAGGTCTACCTTCTATGACCTGGGATGAGTTTACAGCTGCGTTTCTTGCCCGTTTTCTTCCGGAGAGTGTCCGAGATGCTCGAGCCCGTAGTTTTGAGTCTCTGCACAAGACTCCTGGGATGATGGTGTCGGAGTATGATATACAGTTTACCCAGTTGTCTCGATATGCTCCGTACCTAGTAGACACGGAAGAGAAGAGAATAAAGAGGTTTGTACGAGGACTTGATACACAGCTATTCCTTGTCATCGGCACCCAGCACTTTGATACATACGCAGCCGCGATGGACGCAGCCTTACTTTTGGAGGAGCGTATTTCTAAGACTCCGGTCGTTTCTGGGCCGAAGAGGATTCGTACTGATACGCCAGCTCAGCGGCAGATGAGTAGACACCGCAATAGATTATTTTCGGGAGATGGTGGAGGCAGAGGATTGAGACGAGGTCAGTTATTTGGTTCATATCCACAGACCCAGCAGTCGTCGTCAGGATGTTTTTGGTGCGGGAGTCAGTACCACCGTATCAGAGACTGTACCATGGGGCGCCAGGGTGCGACGACAGTACCGCATATGATCTTACCACCTTCACCACCTCCTCAGAGAGCTCTACTTCCTACCCCTGATGATGTTCCACGCTAGCCAGATGCTTCTAGAGGTCGTGGGCATGGCGGTCCGGTTTAGAGAGGACGAGGCGACAGAGGCAGAGGCATAGGCCGAGGTAGAAGCAGAGGACAGCCAGCTATTAGTGGTGGACAGGCCCGAGTGTTCGCGTTGACTCCTCAGGATGCACAGGCATCCAATACCGTCGTGACAGGTACTCTGCCAGTATGTTCTTTTGATGCACGAGTATTATTTGATCCAGGTTCCACACATTCCTATGTATCCACGTACTTTGCACCGAGGTTGGGCCGAGAGTCTTTTCCGTTAGATCATCCGCTTGTCGTTATTACACCGGTAGGTGAGTCGTTTGTTACTCGTTTTGTGTACCGATCATGTTCCGCTCGTATCGGGGAGAGAGATTCTTCAGTTGATTTGATTCTCCTCGATATGCTAGACTTTGACGTCCTTCTTGGTATGGACTGGCTAGCCACCTGTTATGCATCCGTGGACTGCCGTGAGAAAGCAGTCAGATTCAGTTTTCCTGGTGAGCCGGTTCTTGTTATTCAGGGAGATCGTAGCGCTACCCTTCCTAGCTTGATTCTTCTCTTCGCGCCGGTCAGCTCTTAAGGAAAGGGTGTCAGGGATTCTTAGCCTATGTTTGTGATACTAGTTCCACAGAGGTTCCGTTGGACCAGGTTCCTGTTGTGAGAGAGTTCCCTGATGTATTTCCCGACGAGCTGCCTGGTCTGCCACCAGAGCGCGGGATTGAGTTCTGCATCGACCTGATCCCCGGCACGGGGCCTATCTCTATACCGCCTTATCGGATGGCCCCGGCGGAGCTGAGAGAGCTGAAAGATCAGTTACAGGACTTGCTGGACAAAGGGCTTATCCGACCGAGTGTGTCACCTTGGGGTGCTCCCGTCCTGTTTGTTAAGAAGAAGGACGGAAGTGTGCGCTTATGCATTGATTATCGTCAGCTGAACCGGGTTACTGTGCGGAGCAGATACCCCCTACCCCGCATTGATGACTTATTCGATCAGCTCCAGGGTGCAGGGTTTTTCTCAAAGTTTGATTTACGGTCAGGTTATCACCAGTTGCGGGTTCGGAAGGAGAATATTCCGAAGACCGCTTTCCGTACTCGATATGGTCATTATGAGTTCTTGGTGATGTCCCCGACAGCATTTATGGACTTGATGAACCGTGTATTCAGGCCGTATCTCGATCAGTTCATCATTGTGTTCATTGAAGATATTTTGGTTTATTCTCGGAGCCGGGAGGAGCATGAGCAGCACTTGCGTATCACATTGCAGACTTTGAGGGAGTATCAGCTGTTCGCCAAATTTTCCAAGTGCGCATTCTGGTTAGACAGTGTCGACTTCTTGGGTCATGTGGTGACGAGAGATGGTATTTGTGTGGACCCGAAGAAGATCGAGGCAGTTCAGCGTTGGCCTAGACCGGTATCAGTTACAGAGGTTCGCAGCTTTCTGGGTATGGCCGGCTATTATCGACGTTTTGTCCAGGATTTCTCCCGTATTGCTGCACCGCTGACCGGGTTGACCCAGAAGGGGGTTCCTTTTGATTGGACCCAGGCATATGAGGATAGTTTCCAGCAGTTGAAGACTCGTCTGACTACTGTACCAGTGTTAGCATTGCCTTCAGGATCAGGCGGGTTCGTGGTATATTGTGATGCTTCTCGAGTGGGGCTGGGTTGTGTATTGATGCAGCACGATAGAGTTATCGCGTATGCTTCTCGGCAGCTGAGGAAACACGAACAGAACTACCCCACTCATGATTTAGAGATGGCTGCAGTGGTATTTGCACTTAAGATCTGGAGACATTACCTATACGGTGAGTCATGCCAGATATTCACTGACCACAAGAGTTTGAAGTATATCTTTCAGCAGCGAGATCTGAATCTGAGACAGCGCCGTTGGATGGAGTTGGTAAAAGATTATGACTGTGAGATTTTATACCATCCGGGCAAGGCGAATGTCGTGGCAGATGCTTTGAGTAGCAGGCCCGGAGGTAGCTTATCTTGTTTGAGCGCAGTACGGATGCAGTCGACGACGGATTGGCAGGTTTTATGTGACAGTAGAGTGCAGTTCGAGTTTACTCCTACAGGGGGAAAGCTGGCCCATTTCAGAGCACGCCCACAGTTACTTGACCGTATCCGCGAGGCACAGTCCGGTGATGCCCGTATTTTAGAGATTATTGAGCAGATTCGGCAGGGCAGAGTTTCTGAGTTCGTGATTGATGATCAGAGGATACTTCGATTTGGGACTCGACTGTGTGTACCAGATTCTGAGGGACTGAGGCGTGATATCCTTGAGGAGGCACATAGATCAGTATACAGTGTTCATCCAGGTTCCACCAAGATGTACCGTGATTTGAGAGAGGTTTACTGGTGGGACGGGATGAAGAAGGATGTTACAGAATTTGTGTCGAGATGCCTGACTTGTCAGCAAGTCAAGGCCGAGCACCAGAGGCCAGTCGGCGAGTTACAGCCTTTGCCCATCCCTGAGTGGAAGTGGGAACAGGTCTCCATGGACTTCATTGTGGGTCTACCCAGGACCAGTCGAGGGTATGACTCTATTGGGGTGATTGTGGATCGACTGACGAAAGCGGCTCACTTCTTGCCAGTGAAGACCACTTTTGGATTTGCTCAGTACGCCCAGGTTTATATTGATGAGATCGTGCGACTTCATGGCGTTCCGACTTTCATCGTGTCCGACCGGGGCACCCAGTTTACCAGCCGATTGTGGCAGAAACTCCAGGAAGCATTGGGCACCCGATTGAGTTTTAGCACAGCCTTTCATCCGTAGATTGACGGTCAGTCGGAGCGTACTATTCAGACTCTTGAGGACATGCTCAAAGCTTATGTTTTAGATTTCGGTGGTAGCTGGGATCGTCATTTGCCTTTGATCGAGTTCTCCTACAATAATAGCTTCCAGGAGACGATTCAGATGGCACCTTTCGAGGCTTTATACGGGAGGAGATGTCGATCGCCTGTGTGTTGGACAGAGCTCAAGGAGAGCAGTATTTTGGGGCCGCAGATCGTACAGGAGACGACCGAGAAGATATAGTTGATTCGGGACAGGATGAGAGCGGCACAGTGTAGGCAGAAATCATACGCTGACAGGCGCCGTCGCCGACTCGAGTTTGCTGTTGGCGATCATGTTTTCCTGAAGGTCTCTCCGATGAAGGGTGTGATGAGATTTGGACGGAAAGGGAAGCTGAGTCCTAGATATGTTGGTCCCTTCGAGATCCTAGAATGTGTTGGTCCAGTCGCTTATCGGTTAGCTCTTCCGCCCAGCTTCCCCGATGTTCACCCCGTGTTCCATGTTTCGATGCTCCGCAAGTACCTTCATGATCCTTCCCATGCGATTCAGCACCAGAAGATCCAGCTAGAGCGTGATCTTTCATTCACGGAGCAGCCGTTGGTCATTTTGGATCGGCAGGTGAAGAAATTGAGGTCGAAGGTTATACCGTCCGTCAAGGTCCTTTGGCGTGGCCCGAACAGCGAGGAGGTCACCTGGGAGACTGAGGTCGAGATGAGGAAGAGATATCCACATCTTTTTGAAGGTACGCGTAGTTAGATTCTAAATTCGGGGACCGAATTTTTTTAAGGGGGGAAGATTGTAACGCTTCGAAAATCGTTTAGGCAGTTTTTCGGTAATCGGCTAAATTAGCAGCTTTTTCCGTAAAAAATCAAAATAGGTATTTTTCACTATAGACCTAATTATACAAAATTTAGATAACATATTGCTATAAATTGGTCACTAAAATGTCACTTAAAATTTTCTAGTTAATTAAAAAAATTTCCCTAATTAATTATTTTTAATATTATTTTAAGCTTTTAAAAATATATTTAATTAGTGATAAATACAAATTTAATTAGGTAAATTATACACTTAGGAAACATTATAAACAAAAATTTAGTGTTAATAAAATTTTATCAAGACTTTTCAAAGTTTTTGTTCTATGGTTTAAAATTTTATTCTAAAATGGTTTAAAATGGGGTTTTTTTTGTGTAAAAGTTGATGTGATAGTCATTAATTGAGCTTGGGAAAGGATTTTTGTGTAGAATTTTCTACACCATTCACACACACACACCCTCCCCAACACCAGGTCGAGCTCAACCTGCTGAAAACCCCATTTCCCTCTCTCTTTCTTGCTTCAAAAATCATGAAAAAATCAACAAAATCCACCGAAATCAACACATTTCTTCACAAATTCAAACCATAATCCTATTCCACCTCTTTCCAACCCTAATTTGCTTTAAAACAAGGTGAAAGGAGGCATATTTCAAGGTCAAGTGCAAGTTAGGGTTCACTTGTAAGGTAGAAATCCTAAACTAGTTGTTAAATTTGTAGTTTAAATAAACTAAATTAGTATTTTAAAGTGTTAATTTCATTGTAATGGTTGGTTTTTGAAAATTCAAGAGAGGCGTTGATGCCCTAATTAGGGTTTGTTGTAGGATAAGTAGGTTTAAGTTAGGGTAGTGGTTATCTAGTTGGTTAGAATGGTTGTTTTTGCGATGTAGCGATCGCTACACCGTTAAATTGCGATAATTGCATCGATATTTCTATGCTAATGCTTACTAGATTTTTATGAAAATTAGGAGGTGATATTATTACGATATATGGACTATATTTATAGCATCTCATATGACTTTTAGGGTGTGCGAATGCGGATTTTGATTTAGTCGGGTTTCAGTTTTGACGGTTGCCCGAAACGGCGATTTTAGTTAAGGATTTAGCGATTTTCGTGTGTTTTCCGCGTACCGAGTGCACGTTGTGATTAATTCGAGAGCGCCGATCTTTTCATATTGTTAGTTGCGTCATTTCAGGAATCTGTAATCTTATATTGTGTGTTATGCAATTCTAGGAACGGTGTAACACCTTAGAATGTGTTTTGTAGCTAATTATATTTTTTATATATAGTTTTTAACAAAAAGTCTACCAAATTAAGTTTTAAATATTTTATCCTATTTATTGTGTATTTTGTTAGGCTTGCACACACTTGTGCATGATAACTAGGGTTGTTTTTGGAGTTAAACCATGATTAGCAACCATGGTTAACTAACCATTTCGCCCTAATCTAGTTTTAATATTTGTTTAAGTGTTATGGTTGTAGTTAGTCATGGTAGATTTAAAATGAAAATGAATTTAAAATGGAATCTTAAATTGGTTGACTTTGGGAGAGAGAGAGAGTGAGCATGGGCATCATGGCATGAGCCATGCCTCACATAATGAGGAGAGAGAGAGAGTGAGAAGGGGGTCTTTGTGTGAGCTCATTTCTCTATCTCATTTTCTTACTCTCATTCTCTCACACTCTCACACACACACACACACACAAGAGAGCAGCAGCAGCAGCTTCATCATCATCATCAGCAGCAACAGCTTCATCATCATCATCAGCAGCAGCAGCAACAGCAGACATCAGCAGCAGCAGGCAGCAACAGCAGCAGCTAGAGCTCCAGCAAGTTGGAGCGGCTCCTCTCACTTCTTCTCCTGCTTCTAGAGATCCTTTTGGGTATATTTCTTTAACCCAATTCCTAGATTGCTTAGTTGTATGTTAGTTTAGCTTCGATTTGCGTTTAATGTGAGATTATTGCTAGTTTAGTGCCATTTAAGGTTATTTGTGTGGAATTTTGGTTGGAATGTGTTGGAATTGGTTAACGTAGCTCATTTTTGTGTTGTTAGGCCACTTCAACTGAGATTCAACCCAGGTTTCACTAAAATACCTTAAGGTTTGTGTTTTGTGCAATTTGGTGTTTTTTAAGCGATATAATGGCAATCTGGAATCTGCTATGGACCCGGACCTTACAGAGTAAAATTGAGGAAACTGGGACATGATATCTAGGTCTAGAACACACCACCAGAGCACGACCCCCTAACTCCCAATGCAGGCCGCTAATTAATTCCATTTGGCCGCAAATTGCGGCCAAGAAGGGGACTGGGGTGTTGGGGTTTTGTGTAGGGTTCCCTGCTGTGTTGTCTAGGTCTTTGGCATGTCTAGTTTTGTGATATCTTACCTGTAGGAAAATCTGGGGTCATATATCGTTTTTTGATGTCCGTTGTGGTTGCGCGATACGCGCGATACGTGAGTGGATTCTGTGATCCAGCGTATCGCGGCGTGTCGCGATGGTTTTAGACGCGTGCACACACGATTCAGCGTATCGTGCACACGCGCGTTTAGTTCGCGACGCGAGTTTCTCGTTTTGGTTCGATATCGCGTTTCGCGGGATATTTGGCTTATATGTGATTTCCATGTCTTATTTGCAGGTTTGCAGACAGGGACTACGGACACGGCTACGGGGGGGAGCAGATAGTAGGATTCACCTAGCGTGGAGCGTAGGTGAGTAGATTTAACATCTACAGGGGAATCGCCCGCATGGCGTTATGCGTCTGGGCTAGGATTCAAATACCTGTCGCGCATTCTACGTCATTGTTAGAATTGCACCTTTATCTTATTGCCTTGATATAGTTGTACTGTGACTAGCAGCCGTAGGACACTGCACACATTATTGATGGTTCATGTTGCACGAGCACGGATTGTATGCTACACACACACCGTCAATAATTGCCATGTCACACACAACCCCTTATAGATTCTATTGCCTATCATACTTGACATCTATCTCATCGTATACCTGTAGTGTATCTTACCATTAGTGATAGGTACATATACACTTTGCGATACAGCTACAGGTATACCATGCACATATTGTAGTTATACTGGGGGGGATTTCCTACATATGTTACTTATACCCAGGGGGTATACGACATCTTTTACTTATTGGTAGATACCTATACTTGGCTGTACCTTATTGGTTTTGCATACATCTGGTTCAGCTATATACTTTTATTTACCTGCTCGCATTCAGATATATCGCATATATTTATTCCTAGATTTGCGCATTGTTTATTTGGATTTTATATGATGTTTTCGGGATTTGGGAACCGCGGGAGTTCATGAAATTATGCGTACATTGAACAACCCGGTTTCCTTGATATGATATTTGCGCGTCCACCATGAGTTTTATCGGTGCTGATTATATACTCCATACGAGGTGTGGTTGCCGTATGAGAGTACATGGTGGGGCCCGGTATGGTTCCCCTCGGCAAGAAGATCGATGGGTTTGCCGATTGAGCCTGGAGGCGGGCGAGTACCTACCGGTGATTGGTTTGACCTGGCAGTTGTCCGGAGGATAGTGGCCAGAGTCGAGAGATGGATGCGGGATGATCTGTACTGGCGGGGCCGAGGGCCGACACAGCAGACGGACCCCGTGGGCCGATCCGGACTGACGGCGCCCGATATACGAGGATTTCTGTGTCGATGCTTGGCACACTGTTTTCATGATATTTCTTTAATACCTTTGTATATATAACAGGGGATTTAGCCGTTGTTATATATACCCTTACACCAATATTAGTGGCGTGGGACGCTAATATATGTGTATTGACCCCATCATATTTATTTCTGCATATACATATATACCTGTAGGATGTTAGGTTTTACTTGAGATTTGACTTGGGATAGTAGGTGATTCATTGAGATTGGATATTGGATATGAGAGATATGGTTGATTTGTACATTCGAGATATATGAGAGCTATTCGATATTGTACTTGAGGTGATGTGAGACCTATGTGATGTGAGAGCCCAGTTTGGGGGCCGATTTGACGATCTGGGATGTGAGTGTCTTAATGAATTGTGATCCTACCACGATATCAGGTTTCCGTGGAAATGACATATTCCCCCTATACCTCACCCTTATCTACCTTATGCACAGATTTATATAGTGGTAGTACCCGTTGTGTACCCTTATGATAGATGCATATCTACATTTCATATCCTTATTGCATAGTTACTGCATATTACTGTCATGTTACTATAGCTTCACATTTTGATTGTACCGGCTACTGTGCTTTCTTTATTTCAGTATTTGCATGACATGTTATTACTGTAATCGCATATCTTAGATTCATGTTGTACGTACATTCCTGCAATTACCTGCATATGTTATCTACTATTCACGAGTTGGCAACTCACCCCCGTTGTGCCACAGGTGTTTCAGGTTGTTCCCCAGAGTAGTCGAGGCAGGCTATTCCCCTATTCAGCTATTTCCGCTTTCAGCTTTCATCTTTTGCTCCAGATACCGCCTCAGCTCACAGTACTATTTTGCTTAGGTGGGTTGGTGGTTATCTGTATTTCATATTGTACATTCGTTGTATTTTGTACTCTCCATCTACTATTGTATTATTGCCTTAGAGACTTGGTGAGGACGTTATGTGTATCTTCGTGGATTTGATGTCTTTTAAATACAGCTTTTCTCTATTGTCTTTATTTCTTCGCTACGGCGTTGTTTATTCTGTTGTATTCATCTTGACTAGTCTTTACAAAAAGGGGGTGTTGCTAAAATTTTAAAGAAAGAAAGTAGACCTTTTAAAGAATTTGGGTTGTGATTTCAAATGTTTCCAAAACTTATATTATCTTTTTCCGCATTTTCATGGTTTAGATTTCTGGGTTTGGCTTTCTTTTACTACGTTGCGTCTTTAGGCGTTGCGTAGTATTAGGGCCGTCACGGGCCAATTTTGGGTCGTGACAAACGGTTGCGGAAACATCAGATGCGGCGCGCAAAAGAAAGGCGGTGGTCGGATCGGATTAGCGGGGCTTTCAGGTGAGTAGATGTATTCATCTATGGGGGAATCGTCTGGATGGCGCGAGGCGCCCCCTAGTTAGGATTACTTTATTTCTTGCAAGATTTGCATTGTTAGTTAGCTAACCCCCCTCATTCGCATTGCATACCCTTATAGCCAATCGTCCGCTAGATTGCATGGATATTCATATACACATGTGCGATATCACTTCGTAGGACACGAACACCATTACCATTGGCTCCTGTTGCATGCGCACTATTCATTTGACACACACGCCTTTGGTAATTGCCATGCCACGAGCACCATAGAACCTGTTTAGTTTAGTGTCACCAATTGCATCATACATGATATGTGAAATCGCATAGCATGTATATACCTCGCATCATCATCATACTTACATAGATTTCTAGCCATAAATCACATTGCATACCTTGATATCATAGACATTTATCATATATAACATGTTGGGTATTATGATTTTCTTGAGGATTTCAGTATTGCTGCGATTTCTGGATTTCGAGGAAAACCGCAAGAATTTATCAAAAGCTTATATTTATTATTTTTAAAATAAAGTTGCGGTTTTCTCGTGATGTATGTGTCGTCCATCATGAGTTTTCATGTTTTATGTTGGATTTCGAGACCCGATTCGAGGAGTGGACGAACCGTCTCGGGTACATGGTGGGCCTGGTATGGTACCCCGGGGCAAGAAGATCGAGTTGTAGACAATGAGCCTGGCAGGGGAAGACTACCTACCAGTGATGTCTGGCGCGGCGGATATCCGGAGGATACAGACCGTTGTCGTGAGATTTGATGATATCGGCCGATCCGGACTGACGGAGCCCGATGTAGTGAGACATTGAGACAGATGTGTTTTCATATTTGGTGTCGATGCTTAACACGGGTTTCAGATGATTTCTTGATGGTATTTAGCTATTATATAGATATTCTTTTTTCTAAAGTTAGAATGCAGAACTTATAGCATTTAAAACACTTAAAGATTTAGTATTGACATTGCATACATATGCATGCATACTAGAGGTATTACATCACATCTGGACATACATGCTGTGACGCATTTGCATGCATTCTTACGATAGCCTTACTAGATGTTATATTCTACTCACGAGCTGGCAACTCACCCCCGTTATGCCACAATGTCTTGCAGGTCGGACTCATCAGCCTAGTAGCGGCGGCTTATCCTATTAGTGATTTCTTTTGCTCAGACTCGCGACATTGCTTGTAGGTGGGTTGCGAGAGCCCTATTATCTCTTTTTGTACCATTTTTGTATCTAGTATTCTCCATCTACCACTTCTTATGTGTATATTCGACCTAGTGATGAGACTGAGAGATTTGTGTATATGTAGTTTCTTTTGGGTCGAGCTCACTTGAGCCGACGTTGTGTTTTCTTACATTTCGCACTTCTTTATGCTCTTTTTCTTGAGATTACATATATATATATATATATATATATTGCGTGTGGTTGTGATCCGCCTTAGGCGAAGAGCTAGCTCCCGCTTGGGGATGCTATTTTGTGATTACATGTTATATATCTTGTTGTACCCATTTTAGGGGATAGAATTTACAAAGGAGACTCTGCCGAAATTTTCGGAAATTTCTGATGTTTTTAAAAAGGGGTTCAATGCAACTTATTTGATTTCAAAATCATTTTCATGAAAGGTTTTCTCCACTCTTTTGATTTTGGTTTAGATTTTTCTGGGCTTTGGCTGACTTAGGTTACGTTACGCCTTTAGACGTCTCGTAATCTAAGTTCCAGTCACGTTCCGTACTTTCGGGTCGTGACACATGGAGTGATCTAATTTGGATGACGGGGTAAGCTAAATCCGAGATATATTGGACCGTTCGACATACTCGAACGAGTCGGTGAAGTGGCATACCGCTTGACACTTCCACCTTCATTAGAAGGAATGCATAACATATTCCAACTCAGAAGGTATATGAGTGACTCCAGCCATGTTCTTGATCATTCCGAGCTCACGGTACAGCCCGACTTATCTTGTGAGCGGCAACCTGTTGAGATCCTGGATAGGAAAATGAAGTCACTTCGGAACAAGGAAGTCAACTTGGTTCGAGTGATGTGGAGAAAAAACACTCCAGGAGAATCGACTTGGGAAAGGGAAGATGAGATGCGTGCAAGATATCCTCACTTATTTGTAAACTAGTCCTTAAAATAAAATTTGTAAATTTCGAGAATGAAATTTTTGTAAGGAGGGTAGACTGTAACAACTCCAATTTTAGTGTACAAAAATTTGTTTAAAAGTTAATGTGTACTTAGAGTATTTGCATTTTCTATGAGTACTATAAATAATTGTTTTTCTTTTTAATAGCAAGAAAGAGCTTGTAGCTCATTGGTAAGACCTTGCACTGCTGAACCAAAGCACCAGAGTTCAAATCTCATCCCGCACATTATTTTTAATATTGATATCTTTTTAAATTTTTAGAATCCCAACAGTCTACATGTGCTAAACCTGTAAAACCAAAAGTCACAAATAAAACAAACTGGCCCATGGGGTAGAAGAATCGACGAGGGACACGTGGCGTCGGGGGGGGGGGGGGAGCCCGACTCGGCCGGAATCGGCCTGCGCCGCCGACCGATTCGCCTCGAAATCGGATTTTTCCTTCTTGGGAGTTGTGTCTTTCTGGCTTCTGAAAACCCCTGTATACTTTAAAATACCTGCACATTAAAAGAGCTTTTTAAAACTCCATTAAACCACTTTTTAATACAAAATTTAATACATTTTCTTCTCACCCTTTCACTTACCCTAACCCTAGCTTTTCCTATAATTACCACCCCTAAACACATACCCCTCACTCACAAATTCTGTCGAAACTCTCAAGAAAACTCTCTAGAAATTTTGTGTACAAGTGGAGTTAGTGAAGGGCGAAGCTTCGGCGAATTTCCGACGATGACTCTAGGAACTCCAGGCGACGAAACGAAGCACCGGCACCTCCTATGTCTCCCTTTCCCACTTCTCTAATCTAAAATCCTATATGTCCCACCTCCCTCTTCTCTAATCTATTCTTAAAACTTCTTTTACTAAAATCCGACGGAAGCGGAGTTAATCCGACTTCCGATTCGGTTTTCTCTAAAAGTTCAACTTCCCTTAAACACAACTATACCAAATGCTTACATCTTGACTATTAATCAGTAAAAAAACATATGGAACAAATTCCATTTCAAAATAATGTATATTTCAATTTTGATCACACTTTTTCAGTAAAATACCATGTACTTTAGTTTCGACTTTAAAACATCATTAATCTTGATATACCGTTAGATAGATTATGAGGTAATGACCTACCTTCTCACAACACCCATATGTAACATAGCACGATACGTTTTGGGAAACATAGTTTCGGGAAAATACCGTTTTACACAAAACTATCTCTAACTTATAAAAATCATTTTCACAAGATTATGTATTTTAAACAATTCTTTGCAAAGCGCCGCTACAACCCATTTTGGGGAACCCGTCTGGGATGGTGCAGATTATCTCATATCCTTGGGCTTAGTAGTACGAGATTCAGACCTCCGCAAGGAGCATTCGGTCTTGAAAGATTTAAAAATACAAATATCTTAAGAAAAATGAGATTTCTAGAAAAATAATAAATTAAAATTATTTTATATAAATAAATATATGTATGTATCATCAAAATATCTATTTTTGATATAATATAAATATTCCAACTTTTCTATATCAAAAGAATCACTTTATATGAAAATACCATGAAATTTCATACAAGTTCAATACTTTACAACTAAATACCATGTATTATGAAAAATAGGTTTATTCACTAGAAATGTCAGATATATAAAATCAACATCCATGAAAACCATAAAAACGATAATTAAATACTTGAGGTGTATTTTGTAAATTATACAAAATTAATTTTACATAAAACCCCCTCAAGTTTTATAAATTACAATAAGGACTCTAGTAAATATAGGTTTAAGCGGGACCAGTCTCTTGAGCCTCAGGGAGCCGGAGATATGGGTGCTTGCCTATTTAAGGTAGACAATTTAACAAACGGTGTTATCAACACGGTAATCGTCTTTGAAAAAGACACAAATCCTGCCCTCATGTGAAGCGGTTACCGATAACACCAAAACCTAATTCAGGACTTCAATTTCTTTTCTAATTGTTCTGACTCAGACTGAGTCTCATTATAAATAATCTAACTTGAATATGATTCAAATACAAACTACAATGCAATATAAATCCATGAATACATTT
This sequence comes from Agapanthus africanus, assembly GCA_030015575.1. Taxonomy (NCBI): domain Eukaryota; kingdom Viridiplantae; phylum Streptophyta; class Magnoliopsida; order Asparagales; family Amaryllidaceae; genus Agapanthus; species Agapanthus africanus. The sequence continues at coordinate 286,007,578 of JASDDO010000019.1, forward strand.
ATTCAATTTGTATTGACTTAACCGAACCATGGATATACTTCCATTTACATGATTCTCCAATTACATCCATTTACTGATATCATGGTTTCGGCAAGTCATCCAATTATACAGTTTATATTACAAGACAATTTACAATACAACATGAACAATACAAACAAGACATCGTGGGGTTTAAGTGGTAGATTGGTACGGAAGGTGTTAGAAATGGCACAAGACTGCAAGATTTAAGACACTTAACCTGTATTCCGTTGCTGTTGTACCGTGGCATAACGGTTTCTTGTACATTCCATTCACCTTAGTCTCTGGTCTACTAGGACTCCTCTCGTATACACTGGCATCCTTCTGTACCAAGCTACAAACAACAGCGTTAACACTAAATACAACTTTAAAAGTTACACTCTCTCTCTGCATATTCTACTTCTCCTTTATCTTTAGGACTTACCGAGCGATTTGTTCGCTGACGACATTCTCTTTCTTCTTCTTTGAATGTCATCAGGTGATTTGGACCTTCCAGAGATCGAGCCCACCAGTGACGACTTGGACCAGTTTATTGAAGATCCCGAGCTGTAGTTTTACTTATACTTTTTCTTTTACATTCTGTATTTTCCTTTTTCTGTTATGCCACTGTTTAGGCATTGCTTTCATTCAGATGTATTTACTTTTCCATGTACTGTAAAAGATTGTTAATAAATAAAGTTGTTGTTTCATTACATTTGTCTCTTGTGTACATTTCTTTTATATTGCTTAGTTACGATTAGCGTATTTACTTCTGAGTAAATACGTAACGGCCTCATCGTGCCATCTACTCGTACACCAGGAAGCGGGGCGTGACACGGAGTGTCACAGGTTGACGTATCCCCAGCACAGAGTGTCTGTTTGATGTTTTCCCGGAAGGGAGTGTCACTGGTTGACGTATCCCTGGCATGGAGTGTCTGTTTGACGTGTCCATAAGACGGAGTGTCTGTTTGAAGTTTTCCCAGCATGGAGTGTCTGTTTGACGTTTCCTCGGTATGGAGTATCTAGTTGGTTGACGTGTCCTCGGCACGGAGTGTCGCTGGTCGACGTATCCCTAAGGTGGAGTGTCTATTTGACATTTCCCCGGCACGGAGTGTCTATTTGATGTTTCCCCGGCATGGAGTGTCTGTTTGACGTGTCCCCGACATGGAGTGTCTGGTTGATGTTTTCCTGGCACGTAGTGTTTGTTTGACGTTTCCTCGACACAGAGTGTCTGTTTGACGTGTCCCCACCACGGAGTGTCTAGTTGATGCTTCCCCGGTACGGAGTGTTGTTCATACTATAATATTGCATTATCATATTCCCCATTCTTATTCATTTTATAAATAAACAGGTTCTTTTGACGCATGTCTGCTACATATTATAGGTTACAGGTTCTTGGATCTAAAACAGTGAAAAAGAGATGATGCAAAAGTGGAACTACGACCAGCAAACAGAAGGATTTTGATAAAGCCTACACAAACATCAGTACAAGGCAACGCAAGGTCCAAGATGTCAAAGCGAACGGTTAAAAGTCCACTACAAATGTTCACTGGAAATATGGAAGAGAACCAGAAGCTAAATTGAGAAAAGATATAAAGAAGTAGAAAGACCAAACAGCCCAGAACCAAGCCCAGAAGTTTCAGCCCATACTCTCCTCATTGGGCCGCGGAACCGCGGCCCAACCAGGCCTCAGGCCGCGGTTCCGCGGCCATATGGAGCCTGTACTTGCATAATTTTTTACCAAGTTTTTCTGACGGCGCGGATCTTTGACTAGGTCTTTTCTTAGAGGGCATTCTTATAAAAGCAGATGTGCGAATCAATTGTAACCCTAGGGTTCCTATCCTCTATAAATAGGAACTCTAAATTCTGTATGAGGCATGCCTCTTTTCACTTCATAAATTCAGATCTGTACTGTGTTCATGTTTGGAGAGAGCCATCAATAAAAATTAGTAAGTTCCCTTATTTTCTTTGCTTAGTTTAATTTAATTTAGAATGTCTTTTAATTCCCTAATGAGCGAGTAGTCTCCTCGCTTGTTAGGGTTAGCTTTAGGGAAAGATTTGAGAGATGAGATCTCTCACCCCTTTCTTACCCCTTCACACATAAGAATTAGAACTCCATGCATGCACGCACACACCGCTCTCTGCGGCACCTTACTCCTCGAGGTAACGATGATACCGTAATATAAAGGACCGGTTGCGCGTGTTTTCCATGGAGGTTAGGGTAAGGATCGATAAAGGAAGGACAAGAACCTAGAGGAAGAAACATCTCCCCAAATGATTCTAATCCACTTTATTGATAATTACCATAACACCTAATAGATCTACAATAGGGCATTGAAAGTGGTGAGGAAACCTTTAATCTCTCAACTTCCCCTAAACCTAACCCTAGCAAGACTTAGATCTAGATAATCTTAGTATAACTTAATTTGGTAGTTTTTAGATTTAATAAATCAATCCGACACCCATCGGAATTAACTCGTTAGAGCGATTAGGAAAACACAAAATCCCTGTGGACCGACCCGTACTCACCAGCTAGCTACCAAGCGATGCCGTTCTTGATTGCGGTAATAATATTTTTGATCGATAAAAACCTACACTAATCAAGTGTCGCTGGTTGACGCATCCCCAGCATAGAGAGTCATCGTTTTTGACGTAAAGGCCGTTGTTGGAATTGGTTGGTTTAATTTTTTTGGGGGAGGTTCCAATCTGTCCGACGGGACTTTTGAGCTTGAAAGCGCTTCCGGATAGGACTTTAGTTTGATTTGTCTGATTCATGCCTTGTTTGGCAGGACCTTTGAATTTGGGGCATTACAGCGTGGAATTTGGAATTTGGAATTTGGATTTTTCTTTAGCATCAGTATCGCTACACTAGAATGTGGTACCAGGAGCGAATCATCATTTGCCATGAAAGGATTTAGGGATTTTGGTTTTGGTTTGGCATCAGCATCGCTACATTTGAATGTGGTACCAGGAGCGAATCATCATTTGCCATGAAAGGATTTGGGGATTTTGGTTTTGATTTGGCATCAGCATCGCTACATTGGAATATGGTACCAGCAGTGAATCATCATTTGCCATGCCCGTTAGGGAACGATGGCATAGGAGACGGGTTTAGGCCCCTGTCACCTAAGACTTTTCAATTTTATGAGTCGTAAGGGTCTCATAAAAACATTTTCTCCCTACGAGTCGAGAGGATCTTATAGGTGCATTTTCTCCTTAGGAGTCGTGAGGACCCCCAAGTGTGTATTTCCCTTGTGAGTTGTAAGGATCCTACAAAGGTATTTTCTTACGAGTCGAGAGGATCTTGTAAACTGTTGTGGGGCATGAATGTAATTTAGCTTGTTTATGCCCATAGATTGTATAGGGTAGTCCATTTGGGGACTGGCCGTAGGGTTGAGAGAATTTGGGGGATTTGGATTTTTGTTGGCGTTTGCATCGCTACACTGGAATATGTACCAGGAGCGATTCATCATTCGCCGTTTGGAAATCTGGGGATTTGGATTTTGGTTGGCGTCTGTATCGCTGCACTGGAATATGGTACCAGGATCAACTCATCATTCGCCGTTTAGAAATTTGGGGATTTGGATTTTGGTTTGCATCTGCATCGCTGCACTGGAATATTATACCAGGAGCGACTCATCATTCGCCGTTTGGGAATCTGAGGATTTGGATTTTGGTTGGCGTCTGCATCGCTGCACTGAAATATGGTACCAGAAGTGACTCATCATTCGCCATTTGGAAATTTGGATTTTGGTTGACGTCTGCATCGCTGTACTGGAATATTATATCAGGAGCGACTCATCATTCGTCGTTTGGGAATCTGGGGATTTGGATTTTTCTTGGCGTCAGCATCGCTGCACCGGAATATTATACCAGGAGCGACTCATCATTCGCCGTTTGGGAATTTAGGAGCAACTCACCATTCGCCATTTGGGAATCTGGGGATTTGGATTTTGGTTGGCGTCTGCATCGCTGCACTAGAATATGGTACCAGGACCGACTCATCATTCGCTTTTGCCCATTGGGGAGAGATGGCTTAGGAGATAGGTTTAGATCTCTATCACCTAAGGCTTTTCAATTTTATGAGTCGTAAGGGTCTCATAAAAACATTTTCTCCCTACGAGTCGAAAGGATCTCATAGGTATATTTTTTCCTTAGGAGTCGTGATGATTCCTAAGTGTGTTGCTTATTTGTGAGTCGTAAGGATCTCACGCGGGAATATTCTCCTTACAAGGTCGAGAGGACTTTGTGAGTGTATTTCCGTCTCTTTTTCACGAGTTTGCGCCCTTTCGGGTTTTCGCAAACTCGCCGACAGTCTTGCTGTTTTTACTCACAGAGCCCTTTCGGGTTTTCATTCATGCCCGTTTTGCTTGTGGACATACCGTTTTTTTTGTTATTTTTTGTTTTTAATTTTTTTTATATCATTTTTCTTTTATTTCCCAGTTTAACGACTTAGAGGTCATAGCTGTGCGCTTATCCAAAAATACTTAGACTTTGATCTCACGGCACTTCAATGCCCTCTTTGTCCTGTTGGAGAGACGTTCACGTGTGTCCCGTAGAAACTGCGGTGAACTGGGTCATTTTCTGGAGTGGGCAATTGAGCCGTCTGTCCCCAGAGGGTTTTGGTCTTCATTTGAATGGAGCGGACGATCGTAGCTTGGTTTTCTGCTAACGCATCTTTGGCCAATGAGACCATTTCCTCGTTGTATTGTTTTTCAACCTAATTCTCGAAAACAAAGCAGTCTTCAATGGTACGACTCACCATTCTGTGATACGGGCAGTACAAGGGATCATCAGTCATGTTTACTTCATGTGATCTTTTTGATTTAGGCAATTGTAGACCGTTCCTCAGGGTGTTCTTGAATATTTTACGGACTTTTTATTTTCTGAAAGAATAGATCTTATTCAATTTCTCTTCCAAGGGAGATTCCCTTCTCCCTCCCAACACTGGTTTTCAAGGCCGGTCGGTATTAGGCCTGCATGTTCCTTGCCTACTTTGGTCGGCAGATGCATTAGACGATTCAGTGTCCTTAGGAGGCCCACCTTTGCGGTTGTTGTTCTCTGGATATTTGGACTTATTGTTATATTGGTAGTTTGGAAAAGATTCGGGGTCCACATTTTCCAACGTCTGGACTCTTTTAAATAAGTCCTGGAGAGTTTCGGGATCTGTTGATGACTTTCCCTTAATTCTGTCCCGTGTCAACTAGTCGCAGTCATGCGTCAAGACTTTCCTGGGGGTAACCGTCGTTGACTTTCTTGAAGGTATTCCGCTCTTAGACCGAAGGGAATAGCTGTTGGTTGCTTTGGGACATCAATCCCTGGTTCATGGACCAAATTTTGATTTTGTTATGATTGCAGTTGAAGGACTTGGGTTGCGAGATTTGCCACAACATTCACCAGATCGTTGACTTTGGAATGGATCTTGGCTAACTCCCTATCACGGTCCTGAAATTTCTCTTGAAGCCATTGGAATAATGCTTGTTCTGTAGTTTTGGAGACAACGACTGGGCTATCCTCATCGTCTAAGCTTGATTCTCCAAGAACCATGGGCTATTTTTGCTTAGCAGCTCGAGCAGGATCCTCGTCATTATCTGAACCGAGCCAGTATTGGGCTGCGTCAATCATATCATCACCATGGCTGTGAAGCGTAGGAGGGTTCGTTTCTCCAGGTCCGACCACGTAGACCGTATGGATCGCGCATTTTTTCGTTGCCCCCTCATTATCAACGTTACTCGCTGGACCTTTGGATTATCTTCATGGTTTGCTCCTTTCAGGGATGGGTGAACAACTGAGAGTGGTCGGTTCCCAAAATACCTCGGTCTCTATTTGTATAAAATTGGTGGTCGCGTCTCGATCATTTGTCAACATGCCAGGAGACAATGATATTTCTCTTACCTTGTATTGTTTCTCGACCCAGTCCTTGAAAATGCAACAGTCTTCAATAGCGTGTCCCAGCACTCGGTGGTATGGGCAAAAATTGGGATGATCCTATTCGCTTCACTTAGCCTTTTTGGTTCTGGTAGCTGCAGGCCATTCTTCAAAGCATTTTTGAATATTTTGTGGACCTTGTCCCTTCTGAAAGAGTAGACCTTATTTCTCCTTTCCTCCAAAGTTGGCTCTCAGGGTTTGTTAGTCCTCGCTCTGCCCGCTCGCTGCTTATTTAGAGAATCGGTGCTATTGGAACTTTCGCTATTCCGGTTGTCGTCCCTCCGATGTCTCGGTCTGTTTTTGAATTGAAGATCCTGAGTGGACTCGGGCTTTGAGTGTTCAAACATTTGGACCTTCTTGGTTAGCTCTTGGAATGTTTTAAGGCCTGCAGTGCACAGGAAAGGTTTCATCCAGTTGTTCAGATTTTCTATAAGAAGACTGACGGATTGGTCTTGTTCCAACAGCGGTTCAAATTTGATAGAGAGATTATGCCATCGGACAATAAAATCCATGTTGCTTTTGTTGTTCTTCGGCTCGGTCCTTATGAGGTCGGCAATGGTGATTTTATCGCTGACACTCATGAACCTTTTCTTGAACATATATTCTATTTGAGCGAACGCCGTGATCGAGTCATCCGGTATGCTTGCATACCAATAGAAAGTAACATTGGTCAAGCTATTGACAAACTGACGGAGAAGGAGTACATCACTGCCCCCAGTATTTAGGCATGATGCTTTAAATTGGGCAATGTGCCGGTTTGCATTTCCCGTCCCATCGAACCTTTCAAATTTAGGGACGACATAGCCAGTAGGAAACTCCACAAGATCGTATTGTGCAGGATATAGTCTCCTACTACTGCCGACCTCCTTCTGCGTCTCAGCCTCGACCACCAATGTTTTGATTTTTTGGTGATCAAATCCATGATATGATCCTGTGTTGGCGGGCATCTGTTATCGGTAGTCAAGACATTTCTTGAGGTAGAATGTGGCCGACTTTCATGCGGCTCACCAACCTTTGGATATGAAGGAATATGAGTCGTCTGCTTCGGGACACCGTTTCCCGGTTCATGAGCAGAGCCCTGCACTTGATTGGGCGGCTGAGAGGCAACTTGGGCCATGAGCTACAAGATGACGTTTGTCAAGTCGTCAATCTTCGAGTAGAGCTTGGCCATCTCCTTATATTTGTTTCTGAGCTGCTTTTGGAGCTCTTGGAGAAGTTGCGCTCTGTGGTCTTAGGACGGATGATTGTCTCCTCTTCGCTTTCTGAGCCCGACTCCTCATGAACCGAGAGATCTCTCTGCGTATCATCCTCACTGGAAGGGTTTTCATTACCTTCCAGAGAAGGCTGATCTTGGAAAGTGGCAGCCACATTCACACCAGATTGGATTTGAGATGTGGTGGCCCTGTCCTTACTCTTGCTGTTCGTGCCCACCATGTGACAGTGTGGACCACATGTCCAGCCATCTCTTTATCTTTGGTGGCTTATTTTTCAGACCGTCGTCGTGGCCCTTGCTCTTCTGGAAAGGATAGGCGATTGAAGACGGTTGGCCCAGATGGGTCCTTGGGTGGTGCTAGCACTCTTTTTCTAGCTTTGCCTCACTGTTTTAGTACTGCACGAAGTGCTTGGTAGATTCCTGAAGAGAGGGTATCACGCCTTCTGTGCCGGGACACGGACACATCTCTTCGTAGCATATTTTGTATTGCATCCTTCCTTGGCAGACATCGCATTCTTCTGAACCCACTTTAAGGGTTCGAAAGAATTGCAGGTTTTCACGGCTGACACGGCTGTGGTCGCGAAGCAATCCGGGCTTTGGAACTTTATAAAATTCAACTTGAACGCAGCCCTGGAACTTTTTTGGCTCTATATCTGAGCCGGTTCTTCATCAGCTTCTCTGTTTTGAGCGCTTGGCAGGCTTCTACTCTTCGGGAAGCTGCCGTAAGCCGAGTGATGGGGAGGCTTGAGAAGACATCCGCTCGCACGTCCGTCGAAGGCATCGCCTGAGCTTGCCCACGACGTCTGGTGACTTCTTTTGTTCCGACACCCCCCAGCTGGGGCTATAGAGAGCCATTCGGACACCAACTTGCATTTGGGTAGGGACGCCCTCGAGACCACCATATTTGGCTTCATGCCCCTTGAGGTCGGTCTATCTGTTACCAGAGCTTGAGGAGCTGGGATGGCATTAGCTGGCACGAACAAAATAGATCCAAATGGCAGTAGCGGCTCCTCCCACTGTCGCCCGAGACTGGCCGGATGGACCGTCGTAGCGTCCATCTTCATCGTGTAGGAGATGTGAGCTGTGTTGAGAGCCGAGTTTGTCCTTAAAGAAATTTTGTTGCGTTCGAAGATTGCAATTGGAAAATGTTAACCTGCACAAAGAAGCATGATTTCAGTACAGAAAATCAATGTATATGTTGATTGAGTTCGCATGAACGTTTGACCCGAAATATGGAAGGAGAGAAAAGGTCCCACCGGGCATGCCAGAATCTATAGAGTGTTTTTCGTCACTCCATTGAGATGGGAATGCGCTCGCAGGTCAGGCATATACAGATTCCCCCTGCCTAGGATAGTCCGGGGTTTATTGATTGTAGGGATCTGAATCTCTGACAGCCACGGACTAAGCTGGCGTTAATTACCCCTTGCTTTTGGAGCGAAAGAACCTCCGATTGACGGGTCAAACTGGTCATGCGAACTCAATATGTCATATGCATGTGTTGTGTTTTGAAGGGTTTTGGATATATCGAGGGTCTCGCAGAGTTTACGGGGGTCCCACTACCCGGATAGCGGGCTGGGGGTCCAAGGGGATAGCTACCCCCTTACGAGGTTACGAGGCGCGGGGCAGTGCCCCGTTAGAAATTTTTTTCTAATAGGAGATGTGTTTTGAGTGTGGAGTGTATAGGAAAAAGAGGGGTGAGTAGCGTCCTAAGGACGCGTAGGCGCCGAGCGTCAATGGTTCATGTGCTTGGCACGTGAGCGCCTCACACGCCCGACATGTGGGCGTTGGGCACCCACGGGCCACGTACAAGGCGCTTGGGCACTGGGCGCCAATGCCTCACGCGCCCGGCACGCGGGCGCTGGGTGCCTGCAGGAAAAAAAAGGGGGCTTAGCCCTGGGATCAGGAGTTAAACTCTGAGGAACTTTGGAAACTTTCAGAAAAGGGAGGATTTTTATCTTTATGCAGTGAAACTCCCAAAAGGATTTTGAATGGAGTTAAACTCCCAAAAGAATTTTGAGTGGAGTTAAACTCCCAAAAGAATTTTATTTATGGACTTAGACTCCAAAAGATTTTGGGTGGAGTTAAACTCCAAGATATTTTGACAAATGGAGTTGAACTCCCAAAAAATCTTTGGAGATGATCAAAGGGGATCCTTTTCTTCTTCCTTGAGGCTTGGATCCTCTCCAAAGCCTCGGATCTTCTCCAAGTAAGATTTTTAAAGACGGGACTTCTTCTTCCTCCTCTCTGTTGGCTGGATCTTGGAGAAAAAAGGGGTGAGAATTAAAAATCTCCCCTTTTAGATATTTGTTGGGAGATCTGAACCCAAAAAATTAGGGTTCTGTGTCTTCTTCTCCTTCCTCAAGGTTTTAAACCTTCTTCTCTTTTCTGAATTAAATTAAGAGTTTAACTCTTTCTTTTCTAAAAAGAAATAGTTTTTCAACATAGAACCCATGAAAAGGAAAGGTTTAAACCCATCGTTGCCGGTCCCAAGTCCGGATGAGAAAGGGTGAAGGTTGTGGTAGACTTGTGACAGCCAAAGTAAAACTTTGTCACATTCTATGACATGAACCATGATAAGAATATTTGAATCAATTATTCTCTTTTTTTTGGTTTCATTATCATGTTGCCTTATATAGGCTTACAAATTTACAAATAGCCCATTGGGCTTTACAAAATGGCATTTTGCCCATCCCATGCCCATGTGTTTATTTTTTTTTTTGCACATGAGCCATAGGCTTACAAAATTTTGGCTTTTTGCTCATTTATTTTACTTTCATGCAAGAAAATTATATAAAACTTATTTATTACATAATTTTTTTCTTGGTATGGGGGAGGCCGGCTGCTTCATGTTCGGGATTGACTTAGGTATGGGCCCACTTGGCCTGGGCTTGGGCCTATTTGGCTCGGGGTTGACTTTGATTTTGACTTGGTCAACCGAGGTGTAATTTTTGACCCCAACAACTATGAAGGTTTGAGAAAAAAGGCAGGAGACAGAGACAACTAAAAGCAAATCGACAGAAGTGCCTGAGAGGAGGCCAAGGCTCATTTATTTATAAGCTCAACGAAAATTCCCCTATGGTTGAGATTCTCTCCCTCCAAGGTGCAAATTATGGAGTATCGCATCCATTGGATGAGGCGTCGTCACGCGGCTTCCGGCCATTGGCCGCCTCTCTTTCATGCCAGGAGATATGCACGGATCTCAAGATACCTGCCTTGCACCACGTGGTACCGGGAATCGGGGAGACACAAATGTCAACGTCATGGTGATCCTACCTTCCGTTGCTCAGAAGCCCTCTAACGGGGCCGCTGGGTAGTTTCCTGCTCGGCCAATTCACGACGAGTAGATTCCTGTTCGGCCCAAACTGTGGATCCGAAGCCCTCTCACGAGGCTGCTGGATAGCTTCTTTCCTGGCCAACCCGCTGCGAGTAGATTCTTGCTCGGCCCGAACTGCAAGTTAGAAGCCCTCTCACGAGCCCGCTAGGTTGCTTCCTGCCTGTCCGATTTGTAGCTAGTAGATTCCTGCTCGGATCAAACTGTAGATTGGAAGCTCTCTTACGAGGCCACTGGATAGCTTCCTGCCCGACCAATTCACAGCGAGCAAATTCCCACTTGATCCAAACTGTGGATTGAAAGCCCTCTCATGAGGCCGCTGGGTAGCTTCGTTCCCGGTCAATTTACAGTGAGTAGATTCCCGCTCAGCCTAAACTGTGAATCCTAAGTCCCCACACAGGTAGATTCCTGCTAGACGCCGAGGCATACCCATTCATGACAAACAAATTCCTGCTCATCCTAAATGGTGGATCCTAAGACCTCTCATTAAACAAGCAAGCAGACCCCTACCCGGCACGCATACTCGAAGTAGGCAGACTCCTGCATAGCCTAAGTAAAGAAAGCTCGCCCACGATCGATATCCGGCCCAACTCTAATTCCACTCGAATTCGAAGAGTGGATATCACAGAGCTTTTCAAAGTTTAGTCTGAGTTCCTAGATTTTCTAAGAGGACACCGGTTTATCTACACTTAGTGTTAGTTATATGTATGCCCTAGAGGCCATTACTGTACATACGATGTATATTGTAGTGGATGCTAGGACATATATAGGGAGGGCTTTCTTGCTCATCATGATAGTATGCTATCTGGTTGTACTTTATCTTAACATGTACTCTGATTGTCTCTATATTACATGTTGATAAAGCCCTTAGGATATGTACTCGACTACTGGGACTATGATGAGATCATACTAGTGGGGCCACGGTAGTCGACGAGTACATCCTATAACTGTTCCTAGTCGAGGGTGTATCGAGACAGGGCATCGATACACCAGAGTAGACTAGCGTATACGCATCTTGACCCATATGATGGGCGATGGATGATCCCATATCCATCGGTGTTTGACATCAAGGATGGTGTACGGGTGCTCAGTGGAGACTGGGTACACTGGACGGACTCGCCGAGAACTCCAAGATGGTATTATACCATACGTCAGATGGCAGTTCTCCGGTGACACTGGTACAGAGTAGTCTGTCAACCCGAGATCGTCATAGAGTCTTGTGTGATTCCCACTGTGCTTTGATTTCCATCATACCACGTCCAAGAGGGCGTGCAAAAAAGTGGCTTTTGGGTACAGTCCCGAATCATATGGAGGCAATGAGCGATAGGAGGGGATTCGTTTCTCCCGGTATAGGGAGTTGATGTTGTGCTGTGTTCGATTGGCTATAACCGGAAATCCCTGGCCAGGGTTGCTGAAATTTACTGGTAAGTGTTATCAGTAGTTTCTCGAACTGTTATAGACCTCATATCGACACGACTTATCGAGCTACTGGGGTCTGACGTTTACCACCCCTAGGCGAGATATGCGACATATCAGACGACGAGACCGGACTGTACGGGAGTGTTACTGTTTGGATTCACAGGAGAAGTTACAGGCTTGCTTGTTGATCTTCTGAGCGCTCAATACCTGGGTAGCTGTTACGTTTAGCTGACCGCTTGCAGCTTGTGGGTGTTTGATATGATCATCACCTACTGCCGACGTATTGACGATTCTTTAGAGTCCTACACAGAGGTTTCTTGGCTCAAGCAAAACGGAGTAGGAGCACATATGTGATATGTGCGGGACCGAGGATAATACGATATGAGATACCGTATTCTATTCTCGCGATATTTGATATCAGCCGGGTCATCGGATCAAGTGTTGATTCGATGAATCGGTACGGATAAATATTAGTCGGTTATATGCGATATAGCCGGATTGTCGGATCAAGTGTTGATTCGATAATTTAATGTATAATAATATATATGATATATTAAATTACATTAACTAATATTAGCTCACTAAAAGATTCTTTTTCTCACTCGGGTAATACATTGATATATATGCGATATATGTTAATTGTATTATTTTATATTGTTACGATAAATATTATATATGTGATATATAATATTGTAACATGATATGATAACTAATGCAACTTGTTTAGTGGAGATTAAACATGGTTAGGGTTTGATTAGGGTTAAGGTTTTCTAGAAGTTTCTAGAAGCTTTCTTTTTTTGTTTTGGAAAAGATATTTTGCTAGATATTTCCTTAACCTAACCAAACCTTTAACCTTAGTCAAATCTCTACAAGGGTTAGTTTGACCATGGTTGCATTATTCATCATATTATTCTTTTCCTATTCATCACAAAAAGGATTCTTATCATGTTCATCTTCTTCTTCCTTGAGTTCTTCTTGAAAAAGCTTTCTTGCTTTGATAAAAGTGATGAATAAATATGAGAAAAAGATAAATAAAGAGAGCAAAAATCCTACTTCATCATCCTCATCTTCCTTTGCCATTTAGATGAGGGTGTTCACATCATTTCAAGGTAGATCATCTTAGTATCGAAGATTGGAAGCAAAGGTTGCATCTTTCTCTTCGTGGAACCTCTCGAGAGTCCGGAACCCGATGATCGTAGCGAAGGGATCACAACACGGAGCATATGAAGTGAAGGACCGGATCTACAAAGGTTGTAATCCCTCTCACTTAGTGTTAAAGTGTTTAGCATGCTTGTTTTCGCCTAATCTCTAGTTTAAAGTTCCGTATTCGGGTTGTTCGGCACGGCTAAATTTTAAATCGGGCATGGTTGATGCCTCGTAGACCATTGTGCGCGTGCCTAGCAACCCTACAGTGGTATCAGAGCTACTAGGTATTGGATGTCGACCTATGGGGGGTTCTCACTGTATGACAGTGTGGCGAAGTATAGGCTCTTACCCCCAGGGTGTCCCGAGACCGGAAGGTGTTCCGGCGGGTTGTAGTCCTCGCGAGGGGGCATGCGTAAAAAGTAGCTGCTGAGGGACCCTTTGGTGCCACGGTGACCCCATGGGATGGGGTGGCTGCCTGACCTACAGTGGTATCAGAGCCAAGCTAGAGCTTTAGGCGAAGTCTAGACGAAGTTTAAAGTCCGATCGAAACCCGAAACCCCGATTTAACCCCTCTCTGGACTTTTTTCAAAAATGTGGTTTTTTCTGAATTAAAAATTCTCAGAAAAACAAGTAGGAAAAACTAAGAATTACTTTGAAGTACGGACTTCTAATTCGCCAAAATTACCGCGGAACCGCGGCGAAAGCATGGGTTTTGCGGCGGTTCCGCGGCCAAAATTTCGAGTTAGTCCCTGAAATTTCTTTTATTTATTCTTAGGTCCTTTCTTGGCAATTTTTTCTGTGAATATTTTTATTCCACTCAAGTGTTGAGTTTTCAAGTGTTGTATTGGGGACTCGATGTTTCGATCGAATAATTTAACTTCGTTTAGTTTTGTCCGGATAATTTTTAGAAACTGTTAAAAAGTTCGAACGGATATCAATAACTCACTTTTTCCCCTGTCGGAAATTTTTTCAAAAGTTGGATTTTTTCTCGTGTTTAAGAACGTTCTAAGTCGTGCAAGTAACGTGGTGGACCCTCTAGAAGACAACAAACCTTAACTCGATTATGTGACCGTCTTGAAATGCCTTTTGAACCTTAGGGTTTGGGGTAGTACGGCGTGCCACATATGAGGCGTTGGCTTGACCCTTCTACGGCTGGACCATTGGTACTGTGGCATGTGATGGATGTTTTTAAACTGATTTCAATTGTTGAGATATATTGGGGAAAACTTGGGTGTTTGATTATTCGATCGGAAAGTTTAACATTGTCTATTTATCTGGAATGTGATACAATATTTGGAATCCACAGGTAGTTATGAGATAACTAATTTGAATATTATAAATATAGCAGTTTAGTCTCAAATGATCGGTTGCCACGGAATTTTGATGTGATCAAAAGTCCGTCGCAATCACGTAGTGTACGCGGATACTCGCCAGGTAAACTTAATAGACAGCCACGCCCCATAGCCCCGACCAAGTGACTGTAGGAGAACCCCGTCACCGAAAGCATCCGTTCGGGTGCTCGCGGCAGCGGTGTTCCGCCTTACTGCACTTCGTCGACGGCATCTGGGGGTGCGGCCGTCTATTAAAGTTTGCGACGAGCATTCGATCAGGTTGTCGGGAATCTTGTTGAATTGTCCGACTTGATATTGAAAAGAGTTTTCGATAATGAGACTAAAATGCGGGGTTTATAATTGTTAGGCATGCGATGTCTAAGGAATTCATTTGGTTAGGCATGCGATGTCTAAAGAAGTTGCGGATTCCAACTGTTGTAGTTTTACACTTTCTTTTCTGTGACCGTAAGCGTAGTATGTGGTGTATCGCCGGCTTCGTTGCTATACATCAACGACAATCGGGATACGCATACTTGTTTACGTTGATGATATGAGATATTATGTGTTGCTGTGATATGTTGTATTGGATCGTCGCGTTTGAATAGCCGGGGGTTTTATGTGAGATGAGAGTTTTTTCTTTTTCATTCATGTAAAATTCATTTGTATGTAATATTCTTTTATTGGGGCTCTTCCAGGTAGCGGAAGATGTCACCGTTGTATATTATTTAATTTTCCGCATTAGGTAGACCCAAGACGGGGAGCACAAGTAACCGGGTTCTAGGATCCAGTGGGAGACCATCTCGAGGAGTCGAGACCGGGTCTCCTAACCCTAGAATTGGCAGTGTTACTTGCCGCTCTTGTAGGGGTCTAGGGATGTGGGTTTGGCTATTCATCGCGACCGTGGAATCCGTGTTTTATACAGGCTCGTATTGAAAACACGGACGTCCTAGTATATCCAATATTTCATATATGTTCTTCTGCTGCAATGTTCTGTGATGAGATCATATTACTGCCTGAGACGAATGTTTAAATTATATATATGAGATATATGTTATATTGCAGATTTCGTTTCAAAAGAGATGCTTGTGAAGCATAATAAAATGGGACTTCATTAATGAGATTAATGAAATAAAAGAAACCTAAGATGTTGTAGAAACTTGTTTATAAAAACTGGTAGCTCTAGTTCTTGCTTTGCATAGCGGAGTTCCTTGTAGAACATCCAGCACCTTATTCGATAAGGAAAGGACCAAGATCCCTTCACCGGGAGTGACTCCTTTAGCAATAACTGGCAGATGCTACAAACTCAGTTTGTCTTTTGATTGCTTCTATAGTTCTTGCTTTGCATAGTGATATTTGTGAAATATCCTGCACCTTATTCGATGAGGAAAGGGCCGACGATCCCTTCACCGGGAGTGACCCCTTTAGCAAAACTAGAAAAGCCTCAAAAACACTCCATTTAAAATCACTCGATTCTACAACGATATCAAGTACATTACGCAAAGGGTTTTCTGAAAAACCTGTCGTAGCCCTCCGTCATTTCAGATAAGTAGTAGTTAGTATTCGTGCTACGTTTGTTGGCCTGCGTCAAGGCGTAGTGTGCGGTAGCTAACTAGTATTTATCTGCTTATGCATATGATGCAGATTGAGTTAGGGTAGTCGTGCGACTTTGTTGGCCTGCATCAAGGGTCGTGCGGGTGGGTTTAATTCAATCAAGAAATGACGGGTTGAACTTGACTAGCGCACTGTGGTTTGTTGGCCTGCGTCAAGGTCATGGGACGCTAGGGGTAAAATATTATTGGGAATTTCAAGTGTTGAAATTTGCAATGAGATTGCATACCTTCTATGAGATAGTTGGATCCCGATACCCGCTGCGAGTAAGAGTTACTCCTGGGAGAGTTTTACACATTACAATTAGCCGATCAAGTAGGTGTCTAGAAAGGTGTCAACGGGGTTACGCCTCTGGGAAAACGAGGTTTACATTAATTAGGTTCGTACGAAAGCACGGGGGATCTCCCTCAAAGTACTTACACTGTCCTGGCTGAAAGATTGGCGAACTTGTAGCGTGTAATTAATCCCGGCTAGTCTTTCCTTTTATGCTTTGAAGGAAGATTTGACTAAAACAGTGGGAGACATCCTGATTAGATATATTAGATAACCAATCTAATCTTGCAAGAGCATACGCTGAGTGTTTTCTTCTCTCTCTCTCCAAATAGCGACCATATCACGCCTTAATCAAGATAATAAAACGGATATATTGACCGAACCCACTTGTTATACTGAGCTGGGGAACGTTGGTCCCGCTCCAACTTATAATTGTTATAAGACAGAGCAGGAAATTGGGGAATACCAGATTTCCCGTGCCGCCCAAACGAAGAAAGTGCATATTGATACATCATCTTCGGGTGTGTTCATTACAGAGAACTGTTTCTCAGTATCCTTTACGTCCTGGGTATGTGATACCGGATCAGGATCCCGCATATGTAATCTGTTACATGGGCTACAGATAGGTAGAGAACCGAGAACGGGTGATAAGTTTCATGAGAAAGAAAACGGTGCAAGTGTTGCAGCTAAGTCTGTTGGTCACTGTCATCCTGTATTACCAGAATACATTGATTCTGAACAAATGTTATTAGATACCGAACCTGATATACAAAATCATATCAGTCTCTTTATTAATAAAGAAAGGATATAATTTTGTATTGTTGGATAATGTTTTGAACATTTTCTATATCAAGAGTAGATCGGTTCAGGCACGTTATCTAAAAGTATTGACGTTCTAAATCAAACCACAGTTCTTAGTATACAGAACACACACAAGAGGAAGAGTTCAGAAATGAACGAATCCTTCTTGAGGCATTGTAGACTAGGTCATATCAATGCGACCCGGCTAGCTAAGTTACATTTAGATGCATATTTAAATCTGTTTGAATTTACATCTTGTGAAACTTGCCGGTCATGTCACAAAGATAAGATGACTATAGCTCTGTTTATTGGAAACAGAGAAAGAGTTAGTGAACTCTTGGGATTGATACATGCTGATGTATGAAAGTCCCCTGTCTACACATGCCAAGATCGGTTCTTTGTATTTCATTACATTCTCTGATAATCTCTCAAGATTCAGACATATGTTCCTGTTGAAACACAAGTCCGAACCTTTTGAGATATTCACAGAATATAAGTTAGAAGTAGAGAACCAAATACGGGTATAAGTATTATGTCCTTTGATGAGATCAAGGAGGAGAATACTTGAGCACGGAATTCCTGGACTATTCTAAAGGAGAATGAGATTCTCTCTCGGCATTACTCCTCCGTATACACCACAGCACCTTGGTGTATCGGGGCGGAGCAATAGCACCCTATTTGATATGGTGTGCTCTATGATGAGTACTGCTGAGTTTCCTATTTCCTTTTGGGAGTTATGCACTTGAGAAGCTGCATACCTATTGAATAGGGTTGAATCAAATCAGCTGCCCACCACTTCATATGTGATATGGAATGGGAAGAGCCCATATCTTAAGTTTGTTAAGATTTGGGGTTGTTCGTCTTATGTCTAAAAGCAAAATCCGGACAAGCTCGAGGCAAGGTCTATTATGTAGAAGTGGAAAGGTTCCAGCTATACAAAATGCAGCTGATGATTTGGTAGAACCAAAGGATTCAATAGTTTCCAACGAACCTCAGCCTCTCCGCCGATCTAGTAGGGTTCCTCACCCACCTGAGAGATACTTTAGTTTCTCTATGACAGTGGGAGCGAGGATTGCATCATGAGATGATGACCCAACTAGTTTCAAGCTGGCCATCAGGAGTGGGACTCTGTAAGAATGGTTGGATGCTTATCGATCTGAGATGGAATCCTTATACACCAACAAAGTATGGACTTTGGTTGCTTTATCTGAAGGGTTAAATCCCCATCAGGAGCGAGTATATCTTGAGAAGATTACTTGGTGTACATGGAAAAGTTGAGACTTTCAAAGCTATGCTTAAGTCCATCCAGATCCTACTTGCCACGGCTACATACTATGACTACGATATCTGGTGGTTGGGTGTCATGACTGCTTTTCTAAGTGATGTTTTAGAAGAGAACGTCTATAAGTACACAGCCAGAGGGCTTCGTAGACAGTGGGAGCAGCGGAAACGTGTGCAAGATGTTTTATATGATAAAACAGGCATCGCGGAGTTGGAACATCTGTTTTGATGTAATAGTCAAAGAGTTTGACTTCATCAAAATGGTAGATGAACCTTGTATATACAAAAAGGTAGTAGAGAGTATGATGGTGATCCTCGTAGAGTACGTGGATAACATACTCTTGATA
Organism: Agapanthus africanus; assembly: GCA_030015575.1. NCBI lineage: Eukaryota > Viridiplantae > Streptophyta > Magnoliopsida > Asparagales > Amaryllidaceae > Agapanthus > Agapanthus africanus. The sequence goes on from JASDDO010000019.1 coordinate 286,026,253, forward strand.
GGGAAGGAGTTTCCTATGCTACGCTCGGTTAATCTCCGCTTATCACAAGGATTCTCCATATAGGATCAAAGTGATACCTCCTAAATCCGGGGTTTTGGATCTATGAGATAGATCTAATTGGATGTTAGGATTCTCACTAGTTGTAGTGAGATGGTATCAATCGATCCTAGGGCGAATCACTGGAATGGTTCCAGGGTGATAAGGAAGACTGAATGTCAGTCGCAGGCATTGTTTTTACCCTCAGTAGAGGGACGGTATGTTGGATGAGTTCCAAGCTAGATACCGTGACATACTAGACGATTAAAGGCAAGATACAACGTTACCAAGGATGCTACCAAAGAGGCAGTCTGGATAAAAATAAGTTCATGAGATGAACTTCGTTCCTACCATTGTGTGACAATGGAGTTGTGGCTTTAGCCAAGGAACTACCGTCCCATCAGAAATCCAGATATAATTCTTAGGCAGTATCACCTGATCATGGAGATGGTTGATCTCCAGGGAGATCGAGATTAGGAGAGTAGACACAGAGGACAACAGCGCGGATCCACTCACAAAGGCCTTTTTCCCCAATAGAGACTTTTACGGGATGGTTGAGTATGAGATACTACAACCGCAGCTAATTATTGGGTATGCGATACCATAAAAGATGGCCCTAGTGCAAGTGGGAGATTGTTAGTTATATGTATGTCCTAGAGGCCATTACTGTACATACGATGTATATTGTAGTTGATGCTAGGACATATATAGGGAGGGCTTTCTTGCTCATCATGATAGTATGCTATCTGGTTGTACTTTATCTTAACATGTACTCTGATTGTCTCTATATTACATGTTGATAAAGCCCTTAGGATATGTACTCGACTACTGGGACTATGATGAGATCATACTAGTGGGGTCACGGTAGTCGACGAGTACATCCTATAACTGTTCCTAGTCGAGGGTGTATCGAGACAGTGCATCGATACACCAGAGTAGACTAGCGTATACGCATCTTGACCCATATGATGGGCGATGGATGATCCCATATCCATCGGTGTTTGACATCAAGGATGGTGTACGGGTGCTCAGTGGAGACTGGGTACACTGGACGGACTCGCCGAGAACTCTCAGATGGTATTATACCATACGTCAGATGGCAGTTCTCCGGTGACACTGGTACAGAGTAGTCTGTCGACCCGAGATCGTCATAGAGTCTTGTGTGATTCCCACTGTGCTTTGATTTCCATCATACCACGTCCAAGAGGGCGTGCAAAAAGGTGGCTTTTGGGTACAGTCCCGAATCATATGGAGGCAATGAGCGATAGGAGGGGATTCGTCTCTCCCGGTATAGGGAGTTGATGTTGTGCTGTGTTCGATTGGCTATAACCGGAAATCCCTGGCCAGGGTTGCTGAGATTTACTGGTAAGTGTTATCAGTAGTTTCTCGAACTGTTATAGACCTCATATCGACACGACTTATCGAGCTACTGGGGTCTGACGTTTACCACCCCTAGGCGAGATATGCGACATATCAGACGACGAGACCGGACTGTACGGGAGTGTTACTGTTTGGATTCACAGGAGAAGTTACAGGCTTGCTTGTTGATCTTCTGAGCGCTCAATACCTGGGTAGCTGTTACGTTTAGCTGACCGCTTGCAGCTTGTGGGTGTTTGATATGATCATCACCTACTGCCGGCGTATTGACGATTCTTTAGAGTCCTACACAGAGGTTGCTTGGCTCAGGCAAAATGGAGTAGGAGCACATATGTGATATGTGCGGGACCGAGGATAATACGATATGAGATACCGTATTCTATTCTCGCGATATTTGATATCAGCCGGGTCATCGGATCAAGTGTTGATTCGATGAATCGGTACGGATAAATATTAGTCGGTTATATGCGATATAGCCGGATTGTCGGATCAAGTGTTGATTCGATAATTTAATGTATAATAATATATATGATATATTAAATTACATTAACTAATATTAGCTCACTAAAAGATTCTTTTTCTCACTCGGGTAATACATTGATATATATGCGATATATGTTAATTGTATTATTTTATATTGTTACGATAAATATTATATATGTGATATATAATATTGTAACATGATATGATAACTAATGCAACTTGTTTAGTGGAGATTAAACATGGTTAGGGTTTGATTAGGGTTAAGGTTTTCTAGAAGTTTCTAGAAGCTTTCTTTTTTTGTTTTGGAAAAGATATTTTGCTAGATATTTCCTTAATCTAACCAAACCTTTAACCTTAGTCAAATCTCTACAAGGGTTAGTTTGACCATGGTTGCATTATTCATCATATTATTCTTTTCCTATTCATCACAAAAAGGATTCTTATCATGTTCATCTTCTTCTTCCTTGAGTTCTTCTTGAAAAAGCTTTCTTGCTTTGATAAAAGTGATGAATAAATATGAGAAAAAGATAAATAAAGAGAGAAAAAATCCTACTTCATCATCCTCATCTTCCTTTGCCATTTAGATGAGGGTGTTCACATCATTTCATGAGTGTTAGCCTGTGTTAACGGAACTTCAAGGTAGATCATCTTAGTATCGAAGATCGGAAGCAAAGGTTGCATCTTTCTCTTCGTGGAACCTCTCGAGAGTCCGGAACCCGATGATCGCAGCGAAGGGACCACAACACGGAGCATATGAAGTGAAGGACCGGATCTACAAAGGTTGTAATCCCTCTCACTTAGTGTTAAAATGTTTAGCATGCTTGTTTTCGCCTAATCTCTAGTTTAAAGTTCCGTATTCGGGTTGTTCGGCACGGCTAAATTTTAAATCGGGCATGGTTGATGCCTCGTAGACCCTTGTGCGCGTGCCTAGCAACCCTACACTTAGAAGAATAAAACTAGTGTTCACTCGACTCTCGTTACCTCATCTCAAGGGTTGGTCTATTTATACTTGGAAGAATAAACCTAGTGTTCGCTCGGCTTACATTACCTCATCTCGGGGGTGAGGAGGTGTACCGGTCTATCCACACTTAGAAAAATAAAAATAAGAATAAAATTTTTCCAATCAGACACATTACAGATGAGCAAAGAATACTTCATTGATGTCAAAATTATGTATAAGGTATTATGAGCTTCTCATCTTAACAAAATTGTTGCAAAATTGCCCGAAGGGTTACAATAGAAAACAAAAAAAGGAGGAGAGCTGTGGCTTCAAGCCGTCTTCTCAACAAGGTCTCGACACCGCCCGCCCACCCGGTGCCTTCGCCCTCAGGCTCTTCCTCCAGGAGGGGGTATGTCGCGCGGAGCTCTTGGTCATCGAACCAGAGCACCATCTCCTTAACGGCATCAAGGGTATTATGCCACTCAACGGCTATGGAGTCAGCAAGGTCGACGTAGAACTGGTCAAACATCTTGTAGTTCTCCACAGCCTTCTCCGCCTTCTCCTCGACCCTTTTTGCCCCCTCCTTGGCCACCCGGGCCTCCTCCTTGAACGAGTCTCTTTACTTCATCATAGCATCAAAGAGCTTGTTGACTTCGCCGACCTAGGCCTGGAGGGCCCGGTTGGACTCATTCAGAGCTCGGTGCGACTCTTTTAGCCTGGTGGCCTTCACCCCCTTCGAGAGCAACCGTGTCTCAAGGGAGACGGCATTGTCCTCGGCTTCCTTCAGCTTGGCGAGAATTTCATCCTCACGTGAAGATGTCTCCACGTCCTTTTTTATCGCTGAGGTAACTTCCTTGACCTCCATAGCAGCTAAGAGGGCGCAGTATTGAAGGACCTGCAGAAAAAAGCGAACAACATTCGTCAGAGACTGAACAGGGGAAAATTACTTTGAAAATTTATGGAAAAATCACCAACCTGGATGGCCTTCTGGGCTATTGCAGCGACTTGGGCTTTCATAGTGCCCCAAGGTATCTTGGCCCTCCTTTCTCTATATCCGTCAGCAAGTTGTCGGCCATGGATAGCCCCGACGGCACCTCGAGGCAGAAGTCGCCCTCCTGTATTTGTATCTCAGATGGAGACGGCCGGGAAACCACCTTCTTGAGCCTCTTGGCCGAATACTCGGTGGAAGAAGGCGCCTCCGGCCTCACCCGGGAAACCTGTTCCCAGGCTTGTTTCTGCCCGCCACTCCTGCGCTCTTTAGGGACAGACGGGACGGCTTGCTGAGGGCCCTTGGCGAGGCACCACGCTCGAGTAGGCTTGGACGAGCCGGCGTTGCCACCATTCCGGCCCGGTGTCTTGGTGGCCAAGGCGACCATAACCATTGATCGGTCCGTGGGCTCTGCGAGGAGAAACAAAAAAGGATTAGCAACAGAAGCAGCAAAATATACCAAGTCTAAATTGACCATTTAAGACCTAACTTACCTATGAGGCATGCGGGACTGAGTCCCACCCAGCTCAGGGCCTCCTCAGAAAGCAAGACGTCGGCGCGCTGGATTGGCTCCCACCGGGAAACGATCCCCGCCTCTGGGACATTCGACTGCTTGGCCTTCGGGCAATCTGTCTTATGCCACTCAGTGGGCACCGACCATTCCTCTCCCTTTGGAGGACAGATGAAAATGAACTTCTCCTTCCACTCGTTGATGGAAGAAAGGATGCCTACTACCCCCGATCCGGCCTCCCTACTCTTATGCTTCTCAAAAGAAAAGTAAACCCAACTCGGCCCATCCTTACGTGTACCCGAATGGTTCTTATAGTAGAGAAAGGATAAGAGGAGACCTAGATTTAAGAGGATCCAATTAATTTTAATCCGTACCAGAAATCTGAGGAGAATCCTCCACAATTCGGTGCTAGCTGGACCGGGATGAATAGAAAACAATGAAGGACTGCACAAATCTAGGATGAAAAGGGCAGACACATCTATGCTCGGAATGCTTCCAAGTACAAAGCAATCTCATTACCCCATACCTGGTCTGCCCGCTTACCCTCCCTGGCCAGACGGAGAGTGTAGCCAGAAGGAATGTGGAAACAAGCCCGTATGTCGGAAAGCTTGTCCAACCTGTTCATCATCAAGGCAGCATCATGAGCATTCTCGATACGCACCTTAGGGTCCTTCTTGGCCCTCCGATGATGGAGAACAAGGGAATCACCACCCCTTGGTGGTGAACCCAACGCGGAGGAGGAAGAAATTCCTCGGCTATCATAAACCGAGGAAGAAGAAGAAGACCCACTAGACTCGGCTTCAGAGGTCGAAGCCTCATCACCCGACTCTACTCTAATTACATCTATTAGAGGATCAGAGGAAGACATCTAACCTGATTCAAAGGAAGAGGAGCTGAAGAAGGATTTGGACCGTGGATCCGACCTAAGAGCGGGAGCGCCAAGCAATCCATAAACGACAGAAGGCAACCGAAGCAAAAGTGTTTCTTGGGGACAGGCCGCCCCTATTTATACACTCAGCAAAGGCCATCCAGTGGTTCAGATCCGCTCCTGCCAAAATGAAGCGTCATGCCCAATGATCCACGTGGTAGCCAACCATTGGACGCTTCCCCCTCACGCGAATCCGATCGGCTGAAGCGACGTCTCACAATCCGCCATCCGATTGCGGCTACGTAGCACGAAATCAATGGTCGGCATGTTTCCACGATGCCCCGAACAAGCGAAGCGACGTCTCCATGATGGCGTCGCCCTCTCAGTGATCTGCTGATGTCATCGAGGATATGCGTGAAAATTAAAGCGCACGATAAAATGCCACGTGGACTCGGAGATTGAAGAGACACAACCACCAAAAGCCATATCGTTTCCAAACAATCCACCTCGAAGAATCCTCGGCACCAAACTGAATAGAGAAAATCGAGCAGACCACTCTTGACCCGACCCATAAATAGGTCGAAATGAGAGTGGGGGCTAATGACGATACTCATAAGTGGGAATTCCCCAGATCACGACACGTAGCAGATGACGTGTCGTCCACGTAAGCCTACTAGATTCCTATGGGTTATGGAGCTGGAATAGGTATGATGCATTAGGGACATTCCTCGGCGCCTAGCCTCCATAGTTGCACCCGACCTTTTGGAGGCATCCCTTGAGTACGTTCCCTCTTCGTCTAACCAGCAGCCAATAGCTGGTCTCCGAGCAATCATAGAGTTAATCTTCCTCAGCTTCCTAGCTCATCTCCGAGTGTAATGACCCCAAAATCTTTATACATTTGTATTATCCCTCTTCAATAATATACCGTATTTATTTGTACTTGGTAATTTCCGTTTTCTCCTAAATTTATTATTATTCTATTCCTCAATCTATTATGTATATTTTTCTAGGTACAATTTCTTTTTCTTATATTTAAGTTTTTTTAACTTCTCATTCTTATTTTTCTTTTCATAAATATTTAACCCAAATCCATTATTCTTATTCTCTACAGCCCATATGAAAAGCCCACTTTCTTTTTAAGCAACAACATATATTTTATTCTATTTAAATATGTGCATGAACAATCTTGTAGCTCATTGGTTAAGTCTTTGCATTGTTATTCCATAAGTCACATGTTCAAATCCCCATTCTTGCAATTATTTTTTTTATCATTTTTTATTCTTCTCATAACCTACAAATGAGACCTTTCATTTCCAAAATGAATGGTGACCTTTCATTTCTCTTTTAACTCTCATGTTGAATGCATATATTATTATACATAATTCACCATTACACCATCTTTATTGTCCTCCTCTATCTTTTCCTTCCTCATATTTTTCTATCTCTCACTTCTCCCTCTTCACCTAGAGTCCAAGAAGAAGAGCATGAAGAAGTCTTCAAGAAGGTCTCGCTAGTAACGCGAGGCTATCGGCGGATAGACAAACCCGGTGACAATATCGGCTTATGCATGTAAGTCCCTTCTCTCTCCTCTTATTTTTTTTTGTCATATCTCGTGAACCCCCTATTATTTTCATATCGTAATCTGTAAGAGAAGATAAATATAAACATATATATATATATATATATATATATATATATATAAGTCTAGATATATATTGTTTTATATGGTTGATAATACCTTATTGCATCTTGTTCAAATTAAAGTGTTTTTAATTCTTTATTCATGACTATGAATGTTTATTATAAATTGTGATAACACAAATTTCATGCCACAATATATCTATAATGTCTCATGAAATCGATTTGATTATTAAAAGAAAAATAGAAGCCTGCATAAAATACTAGTTAATCTTTTTGCCGATTTTAGTATACACATCAATACCTTTAGTTTTAACATAATTTTTAGAAATTAATTTTTACTTCTGAAAATTTTAAGAAATTTTCATATGATAGATTATATTATTTTGTACATGCTGTAAAAATTTTAGATCGAATCACTTAACGGTTTTTGAATTATATCGTTTTTATTCACTTTTCGTAAAATAGAAAACTGCAGTTATTGGTCAACTTTTAGGACACATAACTTGGTTACCAATATCCAAATTGAGCAAACTCAGGTGTTTTAGATATCTACATCGAATAATCTATATTTTACTAGTTTAACGTTTTTACTGAAAACCAACCTAAGATAAAGAAAATCGCGTTACAATATTAAGTGACGGATTTGGACAGAATCTGTCCTGATTCGCACACTGTTTTTAAATTGGACATAACTCGAACAACCGATGTCCGTTTGTGACGAAATTTAGATGTGTAGATGCAAAATTGATAGAACTGTAATTTTCTGTATAATAGATTGCTTAGAAATGCATGAAACAACCCAATATAGGTTTTGCAATATAACATATAATTGCTGTCCAGAAATCTGAATTTCTGTTTTAAACGCTGATGTTAAAATGATCATAACTAGAGCTTAAGAAATCCAAATCATATGAATCTTGATGTTTTAGATAATTATATCGAAATACCTACAATTTTCTAATAATTTTATTAACCTAAAACCTGATGGAAATTGACCGAAACTATGTTTTAAAAATATGTGGCGGTGCCGAATAGATTCTGATCTGTTTTGCGCGACGATACGAAAACAGATATTTTTCCCAAAACGGTAGTCGTATTTAGGTGAAACTGGAACTCACGCATGAAAAACACTCAGAGCCATATTTCTGTTTATATTCTGCATTCGTTCGACTTGATTAATTAGTCGTACATAATATTTCTTTACAGCATTGTTTATGGTAGTTACTCGAATAATATACTTGACTCATTTCATGCTCTTCGAACATGTATACATATTTATCTTGATTTTTAAATTGTTGTATGTACATAAAGACAATAATTAAATACTTGAGGTGTATTTTGAAAACCATACAAAATTATTTTTACAAAAAAAACCCTCAAGTTCTATAAATTAGCCTAAGGACCCTAGTAAATATAGGTTTAAGAAATAATCAAGATTTCGATTTACGTTTCTAATTGTCTGACTCGGATTTGAGTCTGATTACATCTGACTTGAATATGATTCAAGTACAATCTACAATCTACAATATTCCAATTCAATATGAACACATGAATTCATGAATCCAATTATCAATCTATACAACTTGACTGAACCGAACCATGGATATACATTCTATTTACATGGTTCTCCAGTTATTCCATTTACATGATTCTACGGTTGCATCCATTTACTGATATTATAGTTTCGGTCAGTCAATCAATTATACAATTTATCCAGTTACAATACAAGACAAACAATATAATTAAAACACTACGGGGTTTAAGGGGTAGATTGGTACGGAAGGTGTTAAAAGTGGTACGAGACGGTAAGATTAAGACACCTAATATTAATCCAATTGCCGTTGTTCCGAGTTGTATAACGGAGCCTTGTACTTCCATTTGCCCTGGTCTCTAGCATACTGAGACCCCTCTCGTATACACTGGCATTCTTCTGTACCAAGTTACGAACAACAGCGTTAATACAACATTACAACAATATAATACAACATTAAAACCTACTCTCTCTCTCTCTCTTTCTTCTTTTCTACTTCTCCCTTATCTTTGGGACTTACCGAGCGATCTGTTCGCTGATAACATTCTATTTCTTTCTTCTTTGAATGTCGTCAGGTGGTTTGGACCCGACAGAGATCGAGCCATCTGCAGAAGACTTGGAGCAGTTTGCCGAAAATCCAGCACTTCAGTTTCATTGTACACTTTTCCATTCAGTACTTTTCATTTCCTATTATGCCACTGTTTAGGCATTGTTCTTATTTTAGTTGTATTTTCTTTTCATGTATTGTAAAAAAGAATGTTAATAAATAAAAGTTGCTGTTTTATTATTTCTTGTCTCTTGTGTATTTATTTTATATTGCTTAGATACGCTTAGCGTATGTACTTCTGAGTATATACATAGCGGACCGGTCCCGTCCCCTTTGCCGTATACCGGGAAGCGGGGCGTGACACCGAGCTATCCTATAGCTGAGGTTCCTCAGCTCTCTTACTCGTCTCCGAGCTATCCTATAGCTGAGGTTCCTCAGCGTCTCTGTTTGGCCGGAAGCACGGAGCACGAGCGCTCCCGTAACGGCTCTGTGTATCTCGCCGCGATAAAATCTCCGTCGCTCCACGTCCCGCATCCCACGCTAGTGTATCTCCCCATTAATGAGTGTATCCCGCTATTAATGGGTGTATCCCGCTATTAATGTAAATGTGATGCAGGGGCGAAATGGAAAGAGAGAATCTCGCATCGGCTCGCTCCAATACGACCCCTATATAAACCCCTCCTCCAGACTATTCAGGTAATGGGAACTCAATCCAATACGCTGCTATTCTGCCCAATTATTCCTTGGCACTTACTTGATCGTCGGAGGGTCCTACAGTAGTTTCCCATCCTGGGACTTCCTTTGCAGGTAGCTCAGCGTCAACAACAATCAATAACCCATTAAGATCCACACGCAACCTCTCGCTAAAAATCTCAACCGTTCAGCCCCACTGGCCACAAGATCGACGGAGGACAACATCTAAGGGAGATTCCGACCTCCATCAAACTCTGAATTCTATTCTTTATCTTAATAGTAGTTAGGGGTTGATACTGAATTGAGTATTATGAAATTTTTACTTTCATAGACGTGGCCTTTTTTTCTCATTGGGTTGGAAATAAAGTTGGTTTGCAAAGAAATAAAGAAAGTATCAACCCTATATTTAAATCTCCAAAAATACTTAGAAATGCATGGACAATTTAAGGTCATGAATTTTGGCATATTTCGTCAACTCTATACAGTAAAGTGCATTCAAAATACAACACAGCAATTCAAGCGAAGGTATGCTAATTAAGTGAGTTGGGTAGCTTAGAACAACTAGGTATGTGCCCAGCTAGCGACCGATAAAAACGGTGCTACTTATAACAAAGATGTGGGGTAGGAAGGATTGGTCGATGAAATATGAACCGGAGGCGTACTGAATCTTGATATACCTCAAAACGCGATAGATTTTTATATCCACCAAAATTAACCAGTGGATGCGCCCTGCGTCCTTCAAACGATTCATCACATGACCGAGGATTGACCGGTTCTATCAATAACGCACTTATTAGCGACAAATGCTCAACATAGAGGCAGAGGTCTGAAGGAGAAGATGAAGACGTCTGCCAAAACAATAGAGCGGAGGCAGAAGTCTGAGGAAGGTGTTACAAACATCTGCAATATAGTCACCAAACAATATAGCCAATCCAGGCACCTGAAGAAGAAGATCCAGACGTATGGTAATGAGTTTTCGACAATAACAGAGAACCCGCAGACGTCTGAAGGATACTATTTAGACGTCTACCCATCACGAGCGCAGCTGTTGCGGATCTTTCTATAACTTTTGTGATATTATTTTGATTAGGAAAGATTTTATTTTATTTCAGTTTTCCATCATGTAAAGTATAATATATACGTACCTTTGATATTCAATACAATTACCAAGTTCTAAACCCTAAACACCATCTTCTTCAAGTTGTTTTATGGTATCGGAGCCTTACGATTAAAAGCTCAAATTTTGATCCATGGCATCCTCTCAAAACTCAATCCCCATCATCTCAAAATTCCTTTTCCCAACAAAACTTTTTAATACAAATTTCACTGTGTGAAGATCCTAAATCCAATCGGCCATCATCTCTTTGGTCACATCGATGGATCCAAATCTCCTCCTCATGGACATCATTGACGTCAACGAGAACACCAAGCATGTTAAAAATCCAGACTGCCATCAATGGTATCTTCAAGATCAACTCATTCTCAACGCTATCCTCGGCAGCTGTGTCGAGAAGATCCAGCCCATATCTCCTATGTTTCCTCATCCAAAGACGCATAGGATCGATTTGTTACTCTCCTTGCGAATAAATCTCATTCATGAGTTATGTCGCTTAAGAAATGCCTCATCAATAATTAATGCGGCTCGCACTCTATAATCGAGTACCTACAATAGATGTGATCTATCTCCGATGATCTCGTTCTCGCCGACTGATTGATCTAAATTTATGTAGTAGTAGTTATCCGCAATCGATAACGGTGTCGCGTGTAGCTGGACCGAGATGAGTGCGGGTAGTCCTCAGGGAAACGTTGAATCTTTTAATCTTACTTTAGACGTGTTGAAAAAGGGGAAGAATAAAGAATGGTGAAGAATGGTTGTAGGTTCTAGATCTACGTTAAACACGGATGCAAAATATAGATCTAGATTAGCTACGGATGTAGGTATATATAAAAAGGGGGCTTGTAGGGTTCATTAAGATTTAGTAGTCATGGATGATTAATTAAAGATTACTCTTTTTATCCTTTAATAGATTTAAAACTAGATCGACAGTGATGCATGTAGATTAGGGTTTCTGGAGGGAAAAGGGTTCCCACTCTTAACCCCTATCTTGACATGAATCTCCATTCATGTCTAGCCTTTACCAAAACAATTATTAATCTAATCTCTAATTGTGGTCATGATTATCAATGAATTGATAGCGCGCCCAATTAGGATGTTAACTATTCTTTTGATAAAGTTTATAAACTTTATAGGATGTAAAAAGAGTTTAAGAATCTTCATCATCCATTAATCTACCATAATCCTATGAACCCTAACAAGCAAAGAATTACTCGTGCATGTTGAGAGAAGAAAAGATAGAGAGGGAAATCATACTACAAAGAAATAGAATAAGAAAAACTACCTTTATTAATCAACAGAATCAATTACACTTTGTTCTCTTAGAAAATAATTTCAAAATACTAGTTTGCTTCTCGATCTCTTCTAAGGAGGTGGATGAACCGTTGATGATCAACCAGGATTCTTTAACCGTCGTGGACTTCGTGATCTCGTCTGTGTGATGATTTTTCTAAGAGGCTCTCAGTCCTTATTTATAGTCACAGAGCCAGAATCTCTAGTTTCCTAATAAGGTAACTATCTGTTGAGATCCTATCCAAAAAATCCAGAATCCCAACTCCACAAAAGTGCGGCGGAACCACGGTCAATAGGTGGGTTTGGCCGCAGATCCGCGGTTGGATGGAGAGATCTTGGGCTCATTCATCCAGTATCTTCTTCTGGTGACATCTGTAGACTGTTTTAATATCTGGAAACTGAAAATCTTCTCTACGTCTCTGGCAAAATTGATTTCTTCAATTTACTTGAATATCTTCGGCAGATTTGATTTCGCCAACTTGGATTTCATTGAGTTCAGTCATAATATAATTCCTGTACAATTATCTCAATAAATGATATTAGTAGAATTTATTTTTATTAAGATATTATCTTAACCATTTGTCATGATATTTTGGTTTTAAGAGAATTGGTCAAAGATATTTAATAAGGTAAGCATATTTAAATAGACCAAATATTATATGAATATTATTTGCTTACATTTTCCTTCATAATGTTAATTATAATATATAAACACATGAAAATAGTATTTTTACGGATAAACCCTTTTATGTGTCATATTTATAATAAACATCTTTTATTATATATAAATAGTAAGGAAAATGTCATATTAAAAGTGCAGTTTTATCAACTAAACAAATACCCCCAAACTTATCTTTGATCGTCCCGAGCAAACCAGTTATTCAAGAGAAGGAGAAAAGGAAAAAGAAAAAGCTAAGCACACTTTCGTAGGCAACACGATTGCACTGTGCACATGCAACAAGCCGTTAAACCCTTAGATGTCCCTAGTAGGAGGAGTGTTGTCTCCTGAGGGTTTTCAGCGGATTATGCCCACAAAATCCGTGAAAGTTGCATATAAAGATAAGAACTATAAAAGAAAGAACTTGAAAATAAGAGTTTCCAACTATGCCAGCTTTTCGGTTGCTATGAGCTCTATTTTAATGGTCATGAAAAAATGTTAGAAATCACATTATCCCTCAATAAAACATCGCCTTTAGTCTTCCTCCCTATCTTTCATTCAAACATTGATCATATACCCCTACGTGTGTGTAAAAGACATCTCTACACTTAGAGAATTCAATTCAAGCTATCATACTCTTGTCTATCTTCCTAAGTACTTTATAGTTGTTGAATATTTTCGATAAAATTGCTTACACATTCTTCATGCGACCGTTAATACTTCTTGAGGTACTAACCGACCAATTACAAAATGTGCTCGCGCAGTTTTGCGTAATTCCTCGTTTCGCAACACCTAAGGCTTAGCAGTGGCTCCCAAACCAATTTGTCTGAGGCACTAGGTGATAAAGCACCCTCGCTATATTTTTTTACGCTGCCTTGGTAATTACAAAACCAGTGTTCATTTTTTTTCTCACCTCTTATAGTTTATTTTATTTTCCTTCATACTAAGGCTTTTAGACAAGAGCATTTCAAGGTATTCTCTATTATCCCAAGTTTCAAGATGTGTGTAAGTGCGTATATTAGGGTATCAACATTCAGATGTTTAGCGTCAAGAATAAGGATTATTTTTCAGACTTAGATCTATCATCGGATTAGTGATTTCCTTCATCTTACTAACCCTTCGGACAACGGCTCATAACTACTTATTACTAGTTTCGTTTAAGAAAACATCTAATTTTCTTGCTTTTCTCAAACTGTTTCTATCTTTCATATGTAAATTTTCACTTTCAAACTTTCATTATCAAATTTTTTTGTGCATATATATAGTATAATGCAAAATAATACATGAATAAGCACAAACCTCCCCCAAACTTGTTTACAGCAGTGTCCTCACTGATGTCATCTGTTAAATCTCAAACTCTGTAGACTTGGGAGAAAAAGTTATCAAAAGGGGATAAGAAATAATGAAAGTGAAAATCCTCCCCCAAACTTATTTTTGGCCCACAATTTTGAGGACAAATTTTATTTTCAAGAGCCAAAAATATAAACCCTCCCCAAACTTGAATTAAACAATATTAAGCATTTTAAGGGAGGTAAAGTTATTTGGTCAATATAAGACTTTACAAAGACCAAAAGTTAATACCAACCATTCAAAATTTTTATCAATGTAACGTATAGGTCGGTGGAAAAACATGTTATATAGAGCCAAGAAAAAGTGGGGAAGAGATAAGTGGTGGTATGGAAAGGGTTTGCATGAACGTGAATGTGAAGTGATAAGAGATGATGATAAATAAAAACGAGAATGTGAATGATTAGAAATGAGTGGAATATTGGCATTCTCGTATTTTATAAGAAGAAAGCGTGGTGGTTCAACTTCTATAGGTGGAGGTTGATTAATCACAAAATCCGTGTTGTTTAGGAATACAAGTTCGTCAGTAAAAAGTTCTTCAAAACTTTCATCGGTGGTGTAATTGAACATTTTGCTGTCAGTAAGTTTTGTGCCGGCATTTATCATACTTGATTTGTCAAAAATTATGGAGGTAGGAGACTCGAAAAACTCATCTACCTCATTTTCAAAAGTATCCAAATCAAGTTGGCTTTCTGGAATTATCAATCTTGAATTATCGGATTGTGATTCATTAACCCTCACTGAAATTATAGGAAGAATAGAAGAAGAACCTGAGAAAGTAAAAGGTGAAATGGCTAAACAAATTGGTGTGTCGAGTATCGCTGAACAGATGTGGAAGATGAAGGCTGAGTTTCGGTATGCTGTTCGGTTATACAATTATCATCAACTTCAAGACGCATATGAGATTCGGAAAGAATAATTAAAGGCTCGAGATGATGACCACAAGGAAGTGAAAGGACCTGATGAATTGGTGGGACAAACTCATCCAAAATTTCGGGTTCATCATTCAATATATCCCCAACGTCAATCTCTTTATTCAAGTGAAGGTTAGAATTCTCAAATACCTCATTAAAATTACGGTTTTCAATCAATTTTGGTTCAAGAGTGGAGGTGTAGAGATCATAAGGGTTGGGTATGGTTTCACTTGAAATGGACCCTTCACAATCGGGTAAATCAAACACTACAAAGTCACACAATTTATCAGACATTCTATCTTCAATTGATGAATCATTTGGTGTACTCGATGAATCTGTGAAACTGGAGTTGTGGATTTCAATTTGGAATGGGGAGGTTTGATTAGGAAGGGTGTACAGTTCTCTATCACTACCCAAATTCTCACTTTGTCCTATAGCCGTATCATACATTGAAATTTTTTAAGCTGGTTCAAAACTAGTTGCTCGTTTATACTCAGTCATGCTTTCTGCCAATTCCTTTCTGAGGCGGCGCATCGATTCCACACCTTCTTCTAATTTCCGCTCAAGACCAGACTTGGGTCAATAAGGGGTTTCAGTATAAGATTGAAATTTTTGTGGATAAGTAAAACTCCCAAATGACTGATTAGAAGGACTGACTAGAGAAGGTGTAAAAGTCGGGTAGGATTGATAGGAATTGAATGGTTGTGAAAATCGGGCAGAAGTAGGATCAACATTATGATAAGAAGAATATGGACATGGGTTGGTTGCTTGGCTATTTTCAATAGACATCATATATGCCACAAACTGATTATGAAATTCTTCTTTAGAAAGTGGTGGTGATGGTTTATGTTGGTCCGGATTAAAACTTTGGCCGTTAGCCCTCGCTATATGCTCAGCAATGGACATGCATCTAGGGGTATTGTCACTCGGAGTATCAACATAGGAAGATGTAGAATTTGGATGCGGTTGATATGACCTGGAGTGAGGTGGTCAACTGTTTCTTTTCGTTTGTTCTATCCGATCTTGTAAAGACATGGGAGAGTCGGATGGAATACCGAAGCGATTATGAAGACAAGAAATATCTGATTGTGGATAGCAAAGCTCGACAAGAGTTCGTCTGTTCGGGTTACCCATTATAAGAAGGTGAAAAGAGAGGGGGAACGGTAAAAAGGAAAAGAAAACAAAATTGGATTGTTTTGCTTTAAAAGTGGACTTGGGGGTTGACTCACAAAATTACAAAAAATGCACAAACAACCCTAGAACTATGGTTATCTATGACAAGCTCTAGACTGCTCCTAGACTTCCAAAGGACAAGCCGTGGGATAAATCCTCTACCACCGATTTATCACTCTTGTGGCTAGATAAGTGCTAGGTAAGTGGGAGGTATCCGCTATACGAATCACCGAAAATAGCGTGCCTAATTAAATAACCATTTGGCTTAGACTCACTTGCCTAGGCACCACAAAAGTAATACGGATAAGCGATAGATTACCCACGACCTTCCTCCTCCCTTATTGAGCGCGACGGTCCTTAGAGTTGTCTAGATATTTTTTAAATTAATGTAGGGTTGATGCGGATGCTTGTTTGTGATTTGTGGGGCCTAGGAAGGGTGATGAAATCCCCACCTAATCTGAATTTGGTCTTTACCCCTTAAATCCGTATTAAAATATGCAAAAACAAAACTCGCAAAAGTATTTTTGAGCAGCGATATTTTGCAAAGAATCCTGCAGAAAAGATATTTTATTGGATTTCAGAGGAGAGATAAGGATATAAAGAAGATACCAGAAAATTTAGAAACCCTAAATCCATAAGTGCACCGCGGATCCGCCATAAATTTGCCTTATTGCCGCGCATCCGCCACCGACTTGGGAGATCAGGTGGAGATTTTTGCTACGTGGCCTCCCTTGCTCCTCTGGATCTTGATTAATGTATCTGGATCTCTGTTTCCTCAATTCTGTGACTCCAGATCCCCTCACAAAATTCACACAATAATCATTAAATATACAATTTGCAGTTTTGTTTATTTATGATATAAATCGAATAAGAATTCAGCATGAATAGTAAGAAAAATAAATTACGCACATCTCTCCGACAACGGCGCCATTTGATTGATCTAAATTTATGTAGTAGTAGTGAACCGTAATCAATAACGGTGTCACGTGTAGCTGGACCGAGATAAGTACAGGTCGTCCTCAGGGAAACGTTGAATATTTTAATCTTAATTTAGACGTGTTGAAAAAGGGGAAGAATAAAGAATGGTTGTAGTTTCTAGATCTACGTTAAACACGGATGCGAAATATAGATCTAGATTAGCTACGGATGTAGGTTTATATAAAAAGGGGGCTTGTAGGGTTCATTAAGATTTAGTAGTCATGAATGATTAATTAAAGATTACTCTTTTTATCCTTTAATAGATTTAAAACTAGATCGACAGTGATGCATATAGATTAGAATTTCTGGAGGGAAAAGGGTTCTCACTCTTAACCCCTGTCTTGACATGGATCTCTGTTCATGTTTAGCCTTTACCAAAACAATAATTAATCTAATCTCTAATTATGGTCGTGATTATCAATGAATTGATAGTGCGCCCAATTAGGATGTTAACTATTCTTTTGATAAAGTTTATAAACTTTATAGGATGTAAAAAGAGTTTAAGGATCTTCATCATCCACTAATCTACCATAATCCTATGAACCCTAACAAGCAAAGAATTACTCGTGCATGTTGAGAGAACAAAAGATAGAGAAGGAAATCATACTACAAAGAAATAGAATAAGAAAAACTACATTTATTAATCAACAGAATCAATTACACTTTGTTCCCTTAGAAAATGATTACAAAATGCTAGTTTGCTTCTCGATCTCTTCTAAGGAGGTAGATGAACCGTTGATAATCAATCAGGATTCTTGAGCCGTCGTGGACTTCATAATCTCGTCGGTGTGATGATTTTTCCAAGAGGCTCCCGGTCGTTATTTATAGTCACAGAGCCAGAATCTCTAGTTTCCTAATAAGGTAACTATCTGTTGAGATCCTACCCAAAAAATCCAGAATCCCAACTCCCCAGAAGTGCGGTGGAACCACAACCAATAGGTGGGTTTGGCCGCGGATCTGCGGTTGGATAGAGAGATCTTGGGCTCATTCCTCTGGTGTCTTCTTCTGGTGACATCTGTAGACTATTTTAATATCTGGAAACTGAAAATCTTCTCTACGTCTCTGGCAGAATTGATTTCTTCAATTTACTTGAATATCTTCGGCAGATTTGATTTCTCCAACTTGGATTTCATTGATTTCAGTCATGATATAATTCCTGCACAATTATCTCAATAAATGATATTAATAGAATTTGTTTTTATTGAGATATTATATTAACCATTTGTCATGATATTTTAGTCTTAAGAGAATTGGTCAAAGATATTTTATAAGGTAAGCATATTTAAATAGACCAAATATTACATGAATATTATATGCTTACATTTCCCTTCATAATATTAATTATAATATATAAACACATGAAAATAGTATTTTTACGGATAAACCCTTATATGTGTCATATTTATAATAAACATCTTTTATTATATATAAATAGTAAGGAAAATGTCATATTAAAAGTGCAGTTTTATCAACTGAACACCGACAACCCTCTTTCTGAAGATGACCTTGTTCTCCACATCCTTGCAGGTCTCGGACATAAATTCAAAGAAGTCGCAGCTGCTATCCGAGCCCGTGATAACGCCATCACCTTCGACGAGCTCCATGACAAACTCATAGACAATGGACGCCACTGAAGAACGAAGACACAAGTGCATCTCTCTCTACCAACTGCCAACTATGCCAACCAACCCAATTGCTCCTCATATCGTCCTCCGCTACAACGTGGAAGTGTCTCCTACAATCGCACCAACAACTTCGTTCGCAACAACAATAACAATCAACACTCTGTTGCACGCAACAACAACTTACCCCACTCCAACTCCTACTGGAACTTCTACAAGCGTCACGGTCACAACACCAAAGATTGTCGTCAACTCGCTCGTTTTCTTCGTCTGAACACAGTGCAAACCAATCCACCGCAACATCCGTCGAAGACGATTCCTCAACCTGTGGCAAACAACACAAATACCAACTTGTAAGTTGATGCCGCACACCCCACACACTTGTGGGGAGGCAAAATTTACAAAAAACGATTCTTCATACTATGCAACACCGACTTTAACTCCAGGATTTTTACGGAAAGCTTAACTAGCTATACTACTTGGAGGTTTAACTACTCGGTAAGAGTTTTATACCTCCTTGTTTATAAGTCCTTCGAGTCTTCTTCTCCTCCTCTCCTTGAGCTTCTCGAAGATCCGGATCGCGCTTGATCATCGGCCTCCTCGTGTCGAAGATGGTCTACCCGAGAGTCTATACCTCAAGCTCCAACCTCTAAACCGAGGTAACTAAGATACCTAGTTTGCTAAACTAGATAGCTTAGAAGATGTAGAGTATCTAATGGAGTATTTAATTTCACTTGATCCTATGGTTCACAACTCATGTGAGGGATTAGGGTCTTAGGGAAGAAGAAGAGAAAAATGGAGAGAGAGAAAAACTTTGCAAATGAGCTAGAGTAAAGGCAAGTGAAGAATGGCTCATAGACTTTCTTACCTCAAGCATGCAATATTTTCCAATTGAAAATATCGACCATGCTTGAATAGTGAGTCCAAAGCAATAAATAAAATCATGAGCCATTCTTCACTCCATGCCTTAAATGTCTTCAATTTTCATCTCTTTAATCTTTTCCAAAAATAGATAATCCAAATAATAAGGTGTCCCCTTCTCGAAGCATCTCTTGTGAAATTACAAGAATACCCTCACCGTATATACATACCTGTATTCATATTCCGAAAAATACGAATACAATGAGATAATAATAATCCAATAATATAATATTAGGATCCGGCTTAAACCAAAGCCCACTAGTATTATCCGCCCGAACAACATCCATGTAGCCAGTACACTATGTGATCGAAACTCTGCCGTAAAACCATACGGCCTCTACATCGTTTTACCCGAAGTAGGAAAACCTTCTATATGGGACTCTAAAGACTCGACAATACGTTGGCAGTGAGTTTAACCATAAGTTCATCAGCTACTAGCTGCACGTAACGGCTACCCAGGTATCTGTCGATAAAAAAGCTGATGAGCAAACTCATCCGAACTCCTACTGAGCCTATCTGTGACAATCTCTATACAGCCCGGTCTGTTCATCTAAGAGTATCTCATATTGGGCCTAGGAGGGTGGTAACCGTCAGACTTCTAATAGCACAATAAGTCATGCCAGAGTAGAGTCCAAAACACCCTGAGAAACTACTGGAGTACCTACCAGTAAATCTCGCGTGCCTTGGCCAGGGAGTTTGTGTAATGGCTTTCCGAGCACAGTGTGATATCAACCCCCAATATCGGGAGAGATGAATTCTATCTAACCACTACTACCTCCCAGTGCTTCGGGATTGCATCCAACCACTACCTGTTTGCATGACTCATTTGAGCCGTGGTAGGGTAGTAATCTAAGTACAATGGGAACACACTCGAGACGAATGGTGATGTCAAGTCAACGGATTAACCTGCACTCATGTCACCTGGGAACTGCTAACTGATGATAGGTATAATACCAACAGGCAGTTTCCCCGCGGGTCCGTCCAATGTAACCCATAACCCAATGAGCACATGTATACTATCTTCGGTTTCGCATACCAATAGGTGTGGGACATGCCATCTCGTGAACTGGGATGAGAAGCGTATACACCAGTCTACTCTGGAGTATCGATGCCCTGTCTCGATAATCCTACGACTAAGGACCAGTATAAGAATGTGCTTATAGACTACCCAGCCCCCACTAGTGTGACTGCCATCACAACACTGGTAGTCAAGCAAAGATCCTAAGGGCTCTATTAATATGTATTAGCGACATGCTAAAAGAAACATATGTACATATTAAGATAGAATCAAACCAAGTAGCATACTACCATATTGAGCAAGACTGTTATTATATCTGTGTATATCCCAAGCTTCCAAAATGTAATATACAAACCAGTACTATACAATAATGGCCTCTACGGCATATATCACTAACAATCTCCCACTTGCACTAAGGTCGTGTATTGGCATATCGCAGACCTGTCATCTCGAATAGCCTCTCGAACTGTATCTGAGGGATGGCCTTTATAAGTAGATCTGCAGTGTTGTTCTTCGTGTCTACTCTTTGCACCTCGATCTCCCGGCGATCAACGATCTCCCTGATCAGGTGGTACCACCTCAAGATGTGTCTGGACTTCTGATGGGACCTTGGTTCCTGTGCTAAAGCTATAGCCCCGTTGTTGTCACAATACAAAGGTATTGGATCAACAATGGACGGAACCACCTGAAGTTCTGTAACGAACATTCTCATCTAGACTGCTTCTTTCGTGGCGTCACATGTAGTGATATACTCCGCTTCCATCGTCGAGTCAGCAACGGTGTCCTGCTTGGAGCTCTTCCAACAGACTGTCCCTCCATTAAGAGTAAAGACATAACCCGATATGGAATTGGAGTCATCCTTATCACTCTGGAAGCTGAAGTCAACGAAGGCCTCGATCTAGAGGCCTTTACTGCTGTACACCAAGAACATCTTCTTAGTTCTTCTCAGGTACTTGAGAATGTTCTTAACTGCTATCCAGTGCTTCTCCCCAGGGTTTGACTGATACCTGCTTACCACGCTCAGTGCGTAAGTAACATCTGGTCTGGTACACAACATCGTATATATTATAAAGCCTACCGCAGAAGCGTAGGGTATAATAGTCATGCGATCCCTTTCTAAATCTGTCTCAGGAGACATCTCTTTGAAGAGGGTGATTCCGTAACAAGCTGGTAGATTACCACACTTTGAATCTTCCATACTAAATCTTTTCAGTATAGTGTCGATGTACCTGGACCGTGAAAGTCCCAATATCCTCTTAGATCTATCACGATAGATCTGGATCTCCATAATGTAGGAGGCATCACCCAGGTTTTTCATAGAGAACCTTTGTGACAAGAATTCTTTGACTAATTGTAGCATAGGAATGTCATTTCCTATCAGGAGAATGTCATCCACGTAAAAGACAAGGAATACCATAGTTCTCACTACAATCTTACTATAAATGTATGGTTCATCTGGATTTTTGATAAATTCAAATTTTTTGACCGTCTCATCAAAGCAGATGTTCTAACTCCGTGATGCCTGCTTTAATTCATAAATGAACTTAAGCAACTTACACACTCTTTCACTGCTCACACTCTCTATGAAACCTCTAGCTGATCCATATAAACACACTCTTCTAAATTTCTATTCAGAAAAGCGGTCTTTACATCCATCTGCTAAATTTCATAATCATGGAAGGCAACAAAGGCAAGTAGGATCCGAATGGATTTGAGCATAGCTACCGGAGAAAAGGTTTCATCATAGTCCAAACCAGGTCTTTGACGGAAACCTTTTGCAACAAGTCTAGCCTTATAGGTTTCAATCTGTCCATCTACACCAATCTTCTTTCTGAAGATCCATTTGCAGCCTACGGGTTTTACCCCTTCTGGAGCAATGTCCAAAGTCCATACTTTGTTGGTGTACATAGACTCCATTTCGGTCCGCATTACATCCAGCCATTTTACCGAGTTTCTGCTCTTAATGGCTTGCTGGAAACTAGTTAGCTCATCATCGTCGATGATGCAATCCTCTCTATCCTCGTCTATGAGAAAACCGTAGTATCTCTCGGGCAGATGAGACTGCCTACTAGTCCTGCTGAGTGGCGCGGGGATATCCGGTTCTTTCAAACCTTCTGGTTCCACCATATTTTCAGTAATAGCTTGTGGTTCTGGAATTTCTTCCAGTTCTATTGCGCTCCCACTTATTTTTTTTCAAGAAATTGAGTCTCCAAAAAGTAGGCATGACGAGAAACAAAGATCTTTTGTTCCTCCACCTAATAGAAAAGATACCCATTGAGTTATTTGGGTATCCCACAAACTTACACAGTACTGAGCGTGCCTTGAGCTGGTCCGCATGCTGCTTTTTGACAAAAACTGGACATCCATATATCTTTAGATACTTCAGATAGGGTTTCTTCCCACTCCACATTTCATATGGTGTGGTAGGCACAGTCTTGATAGGAACCTTATTCAAAAGATATACAGTAGATTCCAGTGCATAACCCCAGAAGGATCGCGGTAACTCAGCGTTACTCATCATGGAACGTACCATATCCAATAAGGTTCGGTTCCGCCTTTCTGATACACCGTTGTGTTGAGGTGTGTATGGAGGAGTAAGCTGAGAAAAAATTCCATTCTCTTTAAAATAACCCAGGAACTCGGTACTTAAGTATTCACCGCCTCGATTAGATCTGAGTGTCTTGATACTTTTGCCTATTTTTTTTTCCACTTCATTCTTATATTCCTGGAATTTCTCAAAGGCCTCGGATTTATGTTTCATCAAGAATACATGTCCATACCTTAAAAAATTATCCATAAAAGTAATGAAATAGGAATAACCACTTCTTGCGTGTGTAGACATCGGACCATACACGTCGCTGTATATGAGTCCCAAGAGCTCGCTTGCTCTTACCCCGTGTCCAGTAAACGGAGTCCTTATCATCTTTCCTTTAAGACATGATTGACAAGTTGCATAAGACAAATATCCAAACGGATCCAAATATCCCTCTTTAAGTAACTTCGTCAACTGTGTTTCATTGATGTGGCCAAATCTACAATGCCATAAGAAAGCCAGATTTAATTCTGGAAACTTTCTTTTAAGTGTGTTCTGGACGTTGAAAACCTGAGCTTAATTTAATACGTATATACTGTTATTTAGTATACTTGACCCAATCAAACCATGATTAAAGTGGATGTGGACGACATCGCTTACAAAAGTAAAATCATAACTTTCTTTAGATAATAAAGATAGAGAGATAATATTACATGTCAAAATAGGTACACACAAACAGTTATACAAAACCGATACAGTATCCATGCTCATTCCATTAGCAACCCTGAGAGTCATATCACCTGCCTTGATAACTCTACAGTTTCTCAGCGCCTACAATGAATTACAGATATGAGATCCTGATCCGGTATCTAGTACCCAAGAAGTAGAGTTAATTGACAGACAGTTTTCAATCATAAACACACCTAAAACCGAAGCCACAACGTACTCTGAATCCTGGTTACTGGCTTTCCAAGCCCTACAGTCTTTCTTCCAATGGCCTTTCCTGTGACAATAGAAACATTTCTCATTCCCTATTGTCGGCCCCGAAACTTTTGCCTTGCCTTTTCCCTCTACCTCACTGACACCGCCTTTCGGTTTGGTGGGGGCCTTCTTCTTCTTCCCCTTGGCTTTCGCCTTGAATCTAGAAGAGGAAAATTCCCCAATAAGCAGAGCGGGTGTCTCCCTGATTTTCCGTAGGGAGTTATGGAAATGAAACTTCCTTATCCTGAATATTGAAATTCAAGATAAATTGAGCGTAGGTAGAGGGGAAGGACTGTAGAATCAAGTCTGTATACAACTCGTTTTCCAACATAGTCCCAAGGTCCGCAAGCTCTTCAATATAGCTGATCATCTTAAGGACGTGGTCCCCTACAGATGACCCAACAACCAATCTCACCTGAAACAATTTCTTCAAAGTCTTATATCTTGCGATACGAGATTGCTCTCCATATAATTCCTTGGTATGTAGGAAGATGGAACCTAAGTCCATCTTCTCGTGTCACCTCTGGTGTTCATTATCCATTGAGGCCAACACGAGGCACTTGTCTCTCACACTATCTATTTCCCATGTCTTATGGATTTCAACATCTGCGGCGGTGGAATCTAGACCCGGGACGGTGGGGGCTTTGGTAGTAAGGAGGTAGCCCAACTTGTTATAGGTAATGGCCATCTGGAAATTCCTTAGCCAATCTTTATCGTTTGGCCTAGTCAATTTGTTTTTATCTAGCAGCAACTTAAGCCCAGTCATTTTGGTCCCTGTAGTCAAAAGAGAGAAGAAAACACTTAGCATGATACTCTTGAAAGTTTAGATTGGTTATTAATTTATCTAAACAGGATAGCTCCTACTGTTTCTCGAATCCTCCTTCAAAACATAAAAGATGAATTTTTCAGGATTAATCTCACCCTACAATTCTTGATTAACCTTTCAGCCAGGCTAGTGTTGGTACTTCGAGCGAGGTTTTCCAACGCTTTCGCGAAGTTCCTTAATTACATAACCTCTTTTCCCTGGAGGTGTAGCCCCGCTAACACCGTTCAACCTACTTGGTTTATAACATTGATTGTTTAGTGAAAAATTCTCCCGAGGAGTAGCGGATACTCATAGTAGGATCGGGATCCAAATATCATCGTGTGACAACTATGAAGGAATCCTACCAAAATCATCATACTCCAAATGGTATGCAACACTAGCAAGTTTCCTTTTCTTTTGAAACTCCCGGTGTGGATTTTTTTGTCCCGGCTCTTATGACCTTGACGAAGGTCAACATATCATAAGACGCAAGTCAAGTTCTACCCGTCATTGTCCAGGTTAATTTGAACCCATCAGTACAAACCCTTGACGAAGGCCAAAATAGCTGTACGACTGTCCCAAATCAATGCATCTATCTATGCTACAGATGAATACCCAGCAGGAACCAATCACTGTAACATCCCTGACTTTCTGTACAACTTTCTGTAAAAATTTTCAAAATTACAGAAAGGGGTACCTTTGCCCGAGCACAAGTTATAAGTTTATTTTGCTAATTAATAGTAAGAAAGAGCTTGTAGCTCATTAGTAATACCTTGCACTGCTGAACCAAGCCACCAGAGTTCAAATCTCATACCCTACATTATTTTAAATATTATTTTATTTTGAATTTTTTAGAATACCAAGAGTCTACACGTGCATAACTCGTAAAACCCCCACTACATATGATAAACTAACTGGCCCAGGGGGTTAATGAAGCGACGGGGAACATTTTGGGCGCCTGACTCAGTCGGACTCGGCCGAATCGGCCCGCGACTCGGCCGACTCGGGCCGCCGCCGCCGGGCGGACTCGGTCGGACCGCCGAGTCCCCAACATGAAAGTTGGGCCTCTTCACCTCCCCATCACTCCTGCATACTTTATTACCTTGGATCAGTTCCTGAGACCCTTTAAAACACCAATTACTCCATTTTATTACATTTTAATACATTTTTTCATTTCAACTTTCACCTACCCTAACCCTAGCCATACCCTATAAATACAAGCCCTACACACACACCCCCCTCACTCCAAAATTCTGAACAAAACTCTCAAGAAAATTCTTAGAAGCTTAGTGTACTTTTGGAGTAGCGAAGGGCGAAAGCTTCGGCAATTTTCCGACGACAACCCTAGGAGTTCCCGGCGACGAAACGACGCACCGGCGTCTCCTCCCGTCTCCTCTTCCTCATCCCTAACTTCTAAACCCGTAAGTCCCTTCTCCCTCTTCACTTTGCTATTCTAAAAATACGTATTTCCAAAACCCGACGGAATCGGAGTAAATCCGATTTCCGATTCGGTTCTTCCTAAAACCTCACTTTTTCTTAAATACAATCATGCTAAACCATTAAATGTTGACTATTAAATATTAACAAACATGTTGAACAAGTTTCATGACAATATATTTAATTTTGTAACTTTTACCGCTCTTTTTCAGTAAAATACCATGTAGTTTAAATTCGACATTTAAACCATCACAATCTTGCTATATCTTTAATTAGATCACGAGGCAATGACCTACCTCTTCACACACTCATATGCAACATAGCACAATACCTTCGGGAACATAGAATACGGGAAAACGAAACCTTTCAAATAAATACCATTTACTATTAAAACCGTTTTCTACAAGATTACGTATTTTACAATCTTTGCAAAGCGCCGCTACAACCCATTTTGGGGAACCCGACTGGGATGGTGCGGATTATCGCACATCCCTGGGCTTAGTAGTGCGAGATGCAGACCTCCGCAAGGAGCATACGGTCTCGAGAGATTTTAAATACGAAAATCTTAAGAAAATGAGATTTCTAGAAATATAATATATAGTAAAATTATTTTTATATAAATATATATATGTATCATTAAAATATATATTTTGTGATAATATAAATATTCCAATTTTTTTTAATATTCCAAGAATCACTTTACATTAAAATACCATGAATTCCATACAAGTTCAATGTTACAATTAAATACCCTATGTTATGAAATTATGTTATCTTCACTAGAAATATCACAAATATAAAATTTACATTTATTACAACTCTAAAGACGATAATTAAATACTTGGGGGGTATTTTGAAAATTATACAAAAGTATTTTACATAAACCCCCCCAAGTTCTATAAATTACCCCAAGGACCTTAGTAATTATAGGTTTAAGCGGGACCAATCTCTTGAGCCTCACGGAGCGGGAGAAGTGGGTGCTTACCTATTTAAGGTAGACAACTTAACAACGGTGTTATCAACATGGTAATCGTCTTTGAAAAAGATACAAATCCTGCCGCCCATATGTAGCGGTTATCGATAATATCAAAACAATCAGGACTTCAATTTACTTTTCTAATTTCTGACTCAGACTGAGTTTCATTATAAATAATCTGACTTAAATATAATTCAAGTACAATCTACAATCTACAATTCAATATGAATCCATGAATCCATATATTCAATCTATTCAATCTGTATTGACCGAACCGAACCATGGATATACTTCTATTTACATGTTTCTCCAGTTACATCCATGATTCTCCAGTACATCCATTTTACTGATATCATAGTTTCGGCAAGTCATCCAAATATACAATCTATATTACAATTCAATTACAAGTTGAAATACAATACAAACAATACAATCAAGATATCGCGGGGTTTAAGGGGTAGATTGGTACGGAAGGTGTTAGAAGTGGCACGAGACTGCAACCATAAGACACCTAACCTATATTCCGTTGCTGTTGTACCGTGGCATAAACCGTTCCTTGAGTTTCTGATACCTTAGTCTCCGGGACAAGTGAGACTCCTCTCGTATACGCTGGCATTCTTCTGTACTAAAGTACAAACAACAGCGTTAACATTCAATACAACAATATAACAATATAATACAACTGTAAACGCTACACTCTCTCTCTTACTCTCTGTCTTTTCTACTTCTTCCTTATCTTTGGGACTTACCGAGCGATTTTTTCGCTGACGACATTCTCTTTCTTTCTTCTTTGAATGTCGTCAGGTATTTCGGACACTCAGGAGATCGAGCCTACTAGTGAAGACTTGGATCAGCTTGCCTACGATCCAGAGCTCTGGCTTCATTGTACACATTTTTATTTCAGTTCTTTTCATTTCTGTTATGCCACTGTTTAGGCATTGCTTTCATTCAGTTATATTTACTTTTCCATGTATTGTAAAAAGAATGTGAATAAATAAAGTTGTTGTTCAATTTTATCTTTTGTCTCTTGTACATTTTCATTTATATTGCTTAGATATGCTTAGCGTATTTACTTCAGAGTAAATACGTAGTAACCTCGTCACGTCCTCCGCCCGTATACTGGGAAGTGGGGCATGACAATCACTATGCCTTGGTAAAGGTCAAAATACATAGCTTGAATACTACTGAATACCCATCTGAAATGAAGGAGGGCTACGGCTGGTTTTGGTAAAACCGTGAACGTAATGAACTTGATATAGTCGAAGGAACCATGATAGCTTTTTTTAAAAAGAGTGGTTTACGCTTTGCATTTAAAAGTTGTTTTTCAGGAAAACCGAGTGGTTTTGAAATTGTTCCAACGATTTAACTTTGGTTTGTTTTCTTTGCACTAATAAATATTAATGTGGCCCATCATTTAACCATATCATTGCAGAAAGAAACGAAAATACAACGTACACTTATGCCATCCGCATTCGCCACGGGGCCCGTCATGCACCGTTATGTTACTTAATTAACGGCAGAACGGGGGCTGCACTAACGCGGGTGAAAAACATAAGCAACATTTATTATATACTATATATATATATATATATTCATTCGTCTCACGCAATAATAGGTATTCCAGATCACAGCAACACAGATGAATATATTGGATATACTAGGATTTCCGTATTTCGTTTTAGCCTATAACAAAAGATGGATTCCACGGTCGTGATGAATAACCAAACCCCACCCTAGACTCCTACGGGTGCGGCAAACTACCCACCAAATTCCCGAAGTGAAGAAACCTCCCTTAATAAAATGAGTAGGTCACTCGGCACTTCAAGAACCCGGTAGTTTATGCACCCCATCCTGGGTCTATCCTAGGTGCAAGAAAAAGTAAATGAAATAATACAACGGTGGCTACAACCTCAACCCGGATGTGCCCCGTAAAAATAATATTATATCAATTTACAAATTTATATGAATGAAAGAAAAGAAAATACTCTTCTCACATCCCCCGGCTATTCATCCACGATGATCCAATATTTCGTATGCACAAACTATCAACAAAATACTGATATATGCAACCCCCACTAATCGACGTATAGCAATTAGCGGACATTTAGCAACATATATACAAACTGAAACTTATAAACGATATTAAAATTGCGACTTCGAAATACTCTGTATTGCCCCAACATAAAGATAACAGAATATGAAATCTGGGCAAAAACAAACAATACCTGAAAACCTAAATCCAAGATTCCAGAACACCACCAAAATTCAAAAACCGAACTCCCTAGTACGGCCGGCGAGGCCAAGAAAAATGCTCTTTTAGTCAGCCAAAAATTGGAGATTTTGTCTCGTTTTTATATGGTGTTCTAATTACAACAAGAAGAGCACTCTGCAATTGTTTAAATAATTTTTAGAGGCTCTTTAAAATTCGACAGAAACTTAGATTTCGTTTCGATTGTTTCGGAGTTATTTCGGTTTCGTAACTTTAAACATCGTCTAATCTGCTAGTTAAGATTTTAGTAGGCTCTAATACCACTGTAAGTCGATGTCGCACAACCCACGCACTTGTGGGGAGACGGAATTTACAAAAAACGATTCTTCATACTATGCAACACCGACTTTAACTTCAGGACCTTTACGGAAACCTTAACTAGCTATACTACTTGGAGGTTTGAGTTTTATACCTCCTTGTTTACAAGTCCTTCGGGTCTTCTTCTCCTCCTCTCCTTGAGCTCCTCAAAGATCTGGATCACGCTTGATCGTCGGTCTTCTCGTGTCGAAGATGATCCGCCCGAGAGTCTATACCTCAAGCTCCAACCTCTAAACCGAGGTAACTAAGGTACCTAATTCGCTAAACTAGATAGCTTAGAAGATGTAGAGTATCTAATGGACTATTTAATCCCACTTGACCCTATGGTTCACGACTCATGTGAGGGTCTTGAAGAAGAAGGAGAGAAAATGGAGAGAGAAAGAGACTTTGCAAATGAACTAAGGTAAAGGCAAGTGAAGAATGACTCATAGACTTTCTCACCTCAAGCATGCAATATTTTCCAATTGAAAATATCGACCATGCTTGAATAGTGAGTCCAAACCAATAAATAAAACCATGAGCCATGCTTCACTCCATGACTTAAATGTCTTCAATTTTCACCTCTTTAATTTATTTCCAAAAATAGATAATCCAAATAATGAGGTGTTTCCTTCTAGAATCATCTCTTATGAAATTACAAGAATGCCCTCACCGTATATACATACCTATATTCGTATTTCGAAAAATACGAATACAATGAGATAATAATAATCCAATAATATAATACTTGGATCCGGATTAAACCAAAGCCCACTAGTATTGTCCGTCCGAACAACATCCATATAGCCAGTACACGTATGTGATCGGAACCCTGCAATAAAACCATACGGCCTCTACATTGTTTTATCCGAAGCAGGGAAACCCTCTATATGGGACTCTAAAGACTCGATGGTACGCTGGTAGTAGGTTTAACCACAAGTCCGTCAGCGGTACTAGCTGCACGTAACGACTACCCAGATATCTGTCGATAAGAAGGCCGATGAGCAAACTTATCCGAACTCCTACTGAACATATCTGTAACAATCTCCATACAGTCCGGTCTGTTCGTCTAAGTGTATCGCATATCGGGCCTAAGGGATGGTAAACGTCAGACCCTTAATAGCACAATAAGTTGTGCCGGAGTAGAGCCCAAAACACCCTGAGAGACTACTGGAGTATCTACCAGTAAATCTCGCTTGCCCTGGACAGGGACTTTGTGTAATGGCTTTCCGAATACAGCGCGATATCAACCCCCAATACCGGGAGAGACGAATCCTATCTAACCACTACTGCTTCCTAGTGCTTCGGGACTGCATCCAACCACTACCTGTTTGCATGACTCATTTGATCCGTGGTAGGGTAGTAATCTAAGTACAGTGGGAACACACCCGAGAAGAATAGTGATGTCAAGTCAACGGACTAACCTGTACTCATGTCATCTGGAAACTGCTAACTGACGATAGGTATAATACCAACCAGCAGTTTCCCCGCGAGTCCGTCCAGTGTAACTCATAACCCAATGAGCACATGTATACTATCTCCGGTATCGCATACCAATGGCTGAGGGACAGGCCATCTCATGAACTGGGATGAGAAGCGTATACATCAGTCTAGTCTGGAGTATCGATACCCTGTCTCGATAATCCTACAACTAGGGACTAGTAGAAGGATGTGCTTATAGACTATCCAGCCCTCACTAGTGTGACTGCCATCACAATGCTTGTAGTCAAGCAAAGATCCTAAGGACTCTATCAATATGTATTAACGATATGCTAAAAGAAACATATGCATATATTAAGATAGAATCAAACCAAGTAGCATACTACCATATTGAACAAGACTGTTATTATATCTGTGTATATCCCACGCTTCCAAAATATAATATACAAACCAGTACTATACAATAATGGCCTCTAGGGCATATATCACTAACACAACCGCCCTGCTCCTTCTTCTTGGACCGGTGCTTCTCATCACGTTACGTCTAATGTTTGGACTCTTCACTGCTATGTCGATTGCGGTGGTCCCGATGAGATCAACATAGGTGATAGTTCAGATTTGAAAATTTCTCATATCGGTAAAACAACACTGCACTCACCCCCAAAAACCCTTTCTTTTAGATAATGTCCTTTGTGCACCATTTATTACTCAAAACTTAATTTCGGGTGCCAAATTTTGCAAATCAAACAAAATCTCATTTGTGTTTTTTCTCTCTAATTTTTTGGTGAAGAATCTTCGTACGGGGGTGCCTCTTCTTCGCGGGGATAGCCATAATGATATCTACCAACACTCACACTCCATCCAATTTTAAATTCACGCTA
Organism: Agapanthus africanus; assembly: GCA_030015575.1. Taxonomy (NCBI): domain Eukaryota; kingdom Viridiplantae; phylum Streptophyta; class Magnoliopsida; order Asparagales; family Amaryllidaceae; genus Agapanthus; species Agapanthus africanus. The sequence continues at coordinate 286,058,525 of JASDDO010000019.1, forward strand.
CTTCCAAGTTAGAAATAAGTGAGTAGCACTGTCGTCTTGGTCATAGTCACAATATTGGTGAATAATTCGGCAAATTCGTGTATTTTTGACCGGCCGATCAAATCTCCGATTTAATCGCCGTTCATGAACAATTCGAATTTTTCGAGAATAATTTGCAAAATCAGCGGATGATTCGCAAAAATTAGCGAATAACTCACAAAAAATAGAACCCTTCACCTCATCTACCGTTTACATGTTATGTGCATACTCATATATTAATTTCTTCCACGAAATCCTTCCGAACATTTCCCAAATACTTGCCGCATTTATTCCAAATACTTGCCGATTTTTTCCAAATAGTTCTCCGAATCCTATTTTTCTACCCACCGAATTATTCCCGAATGCCGAATTTGTGATTATGGTCTTGGTCATCCCTCCATCTGAATCCTTCAGTCAGTTGTTAGGAGAAATAAGTTATTGTCTAATGTCTCAATAGTTAATAATTTTCAATATAACTCTTGTGGCTACAATAAAAGTCGTAAACTTCTTTTTGCTGAAAATTCACTTCATACTTCTAAACCTTTGCAATTAATCTACATTAATGTTTGGGGACCCAATGAGTTGTCGTATGATGGTTTTCGTTATTGCGTAATCTTTATTGATTATTATACAAAATACGTTTGGCTGTACCCTATGAAACGTAAATATGATGTTGCCACTATTTTCCCCCAATTCAAAAAACTTGTCGAAACATATTTTCAATTACCACGTATATCAATATACTCTGATAATGGCAGCGAATATAGCTCTCTTGCCTCCATTCTCATCTTCTATAGTATCTCTCATCTCACCAATTCCCCACACACCCCTGAACATAATGACACATCAAATTGTCTCCATCATCATGTTGTTGAAACCGGTCTTACACTCTTGCATACGGCCTATCTTCCCTCTAAGTATTGGAGTCAATCTTTTCAAACCGCTGTTTATCTCATAAATCGTCTTCCTACACCGGATCTTAATTTTCAATCCTCATTTGAAAAACTATTTCAACGTCCACCAAACGACAAACATTTTAAGATTTTTGGATGTCTTTGCTATCTCTGATTAAGGCCGTACAGCTCATCTAAACTTCAACCTAGATCCACTTCCTGTATTTTTCTAGGTTATTCAACTTCTCAATCCACATATAAATGTCTAGATCCCGTCACTCAAAAAACTTACATTTCTCTTTATGTCAAATTCGTTGAAACCAATTTTCCCATACAGCTATCTAGTAGACATCAAAAGGATCTTTCGCAAGATTTGGACTCTCCTGGCGTATCATCGCAACCAATCACGTATACCAAATGTACCAAACTTCACATCTTACCCGCCTCACCTAACCAACCACCACTGAACCCCCAATCATTAACATCCCATACCCTCGACCTCTCCCCTCCACCGAATCTTCATAATCCTCACCTTCCAATCTTAATAACATCATCAACCTCCCCATCCCTATCTCCCCAACCTCCTTCATAACTGCTCAATCATATTTACCCTCTCCACAATTATCCCATACTTCTCCATAACCAAATCTCCGAACCAACAATGAACGAAAACCGAACTCTAAATACTTCAACTCCCAATATATAAACTATACAATTGTTCATCTGATATCCAAACCCTTGAACCAACCTGTGTATCTCAAACTATGAAGGATCCCAATTGGCGTGCTGCAATGTCTGAAGAATTTGATACCATCATAAAAAATGAACATGGGATTTTGTTCTCAAATCAAATCAGAATCTTGTAGGTTGCAAATGGGTTTTCCGAATCAAGCGAAACTCCGATGGAACCATTCCCCATTGGATATGTATGCCATAAAGGCCATTATTGAATATGTATATATATAGTGGATACTTGGACATATGTAGGTACAGGACAATCTTGCTCGACATGATAGTATGCTATTTGGTTTGTCTTTATCTTAATATGTGTATATGTTTTAATTATTATTAAGTATCATTAATACATGTTGATAAAGCCCACAGGATCATTGCTTGACTACCAGAGTTATGATAGCGATCATACATATAGGGGCTGGGTAGTCTATAAGCACATCCCTAAAATATCCCTAGTCGTGGGAGTATCGAGACTGGGCATCGATATTCCGGAGTAAACAGGTGTATACGTTTCTAGACCCCGACGAGAGGGGATGGTTGGTCCCACAGCCATTGGTCTTTCGCATCTAAGATCGTATACAGGTGCTCACTGGGGGTGAGTATAGTGGACAGACTTGTCGAGAACTTCTAGATGGTAGTATACCTATCGTCAGATAGCAGCTCTCAGGTAACATGAGTACATGTTAGTTTTCAGACCTGAGATCATCATTTGTCTCGTGTGAGTTCCCACTTTACTTAGATTACTACCTTACCACGGCTCTACTGAGTCGTGCAAAAAATTTTGGTTGGGTACAGTCCCGAGTCATATGAATGCAGTGAGCGATTGTTGGGGATTAGTCTCTCCCGGTATAGATTCGATATCACACTATGTTCGATTGGACAGCGGCATAAGACCTTGGCCAAGGAAGTTGGGATTTACTGATAGTTGGATCAGTAGTTTCCCGGATTGGTCCTGAGCCATATCGGCACGAATTATCGGGTTATTAGGGTCTGATATTTACCACCACTAGACCCGGTATGCGATACCCTTAAATGAAGAGACCGGACTGTATGGAGATTGTCACAGATAGGCTCAGTAGGGATCCGGATGAGTTTGCTCGTCGGCCTTCCTTTCGACAGGTACCTGGGTAGCCATTACGTACAACTAGTGCCGCTGACGTGCTTGTGGTTATGGAATTATCCAGTAACTCATTGCCGGCGTACTGTCAAGTCTTTAGAGTCCTATAGAGAGGGTTTTCCTGGTTCAGGCGAAATGGTATAGTAGCCGTATTTTGATACGTGCAGGGTTCCGATCGAATGATTTTACTGGTTACCTGGACTTTCGATCGGATGGTTGATAATACTAGCTGGCTTAGGATTGAGCCGGATTATTAAATCAGATATTGATTTAATAATTTATGTATATATATTTCGATATGTATATTCTAGTATTATGCTCTTTGTGTTAGTCTATCTCTTTGGGTATTCGTATTTTGATACGAATACGGGTATGTATATACGGTAGAGTGTATTTCGTATTTATACGGAAAACATTTAGAAGGTAGACACCTCATTTTAGATTTATCCATTTATTAATTGAAATGAAAAATGAGGTGTAAAGATAGTGTGGTGAGAATGGTGAGAAACATGATTGAATAGTGTGGACAAATGAATTGTAAATTCATTTGTGCACTATTCAAATATGGATGCAATATCTTTATTGGAAAAAAAGGTTTTTACAAAACCATGCTTCATAATTTTCTCTCACTTGATGAAATCATTTCTCACCATTTGCTTATCTCTCCTCGCTAGCCTTTCTTGAGCTCCTCCTCCTTCTTCTTGATCTTCCTCTCTACAATCTCATGTGTTGCGAATCAAGAGAGGAAGAGAGATAGATATATACTAAGAACAAATCACTTCATCCTAAACACTTTAGATTAGCAATCTAGAGTCTTTAGTTGCTCCACTAGACATTTAGTGTGGAGCTAGAACCATGAACTACATCTCTCGGGTGGATCATCTTCGAGGGAGAAAGACCGACGATCAAGCTCAATCAAGAAGACCTCAAGGAGCAAAGGAAGAGGATAGAAGACCGAAGGACACGGATCTTTTGGTAAGACAACTCTATCACAACAATTAACCTCTTTTGAAAGTGTGTCTTAGCACCTCTACTAGGTTTCCACATACATCAAGTATGCAATTGAAAAAAAATCTAGAGGTCTAAGTTACACTAACCTAGAATCGAACTAGAGAATTAGGGTTTGTAAGCATGTAAGCAAATTCTAAACTAAATGAAGAGGGTTACAAGCTTTGTAGACCAAATCCTTCACTTCTAAAGCTCCAAGTAATAGTACCTAGAACACTTCTTGGCTCCACCTGAAGAAAGGATCGAGCTTCCTACGTGATCTTCGAAGCCGAAGATGATCCACCTTGGAGCCTCTCTAGGTCAAGCTAACTCTTCACTAATCAAGGTATTTGTGAAGCAAACAACTTATACTAAAATGCTAGGATAGTGTAGCTTGATGAAATAGGCATTTTGCTCACTTTAGAAATCTATTTCTCTTTATTTTTCCAACTCAAGAAAAACCCTAGAGAGCTTTCAAGAGGAAGAAGATGAACTTGGGTGAGTGAGAGTTATTTGTGATGAATAATGAGAGAGTAAAACATGAGGTCAAGATAAGAATGGGATCAACAAATATCTAAAAGTAAAAACAAAACACAAGAGATGAGTCATGGCTTCTCAATACTTCTCCAAGCATCCAAGCCATGACTCATTTCTAATCTTTTTATTTTTCTCTTTAAAATAAATTCATCCCAATTATCTTAAACCCTAATGTGAGTCTCATACACCTAAGTTCTATGTATCATCAACCATGATACAATAATCCATTTTATATATAAATATATATATATATCATATATATATATACAATTATATATCAAGAGAAGAAAATTATAAGTGAGCAATAATATTAGTTAATATATAAATATATCAAATTATTAAATCAACACTTGATTCAATAATCCGGTTATATCATATATAACCGACTAATATCATATATATATAAGAAATTATCAAATCAACACTTGATTCAATAATCTGGTTACATCATATATAACCGCCAATATTTAATATTCAATATCAAATCAACACTTGATTCAATAATCTGGTCATATCATATATAACCAGCCAATATCAAATATATATACATATAACAAATCATTGAATCAACACTTGATTCAATAATCCGGTTGTATCACATATAATCTAACCGATATCAAATATCGCGAGATTAGAATACGGTATCACATACTCGTATTTAATCAAGCTCCTGCATATATCAGCATATATGACCTACTTCGTTTCGCTTGAGCTAGGAAAGCTCTATGTGGGACTCTAAAGACTCGTCAATACGCCAGCAGTAGGTATTGATCATATCAGATACCTACAAGCCGTCAGCGATACTAGCTGGACGTAACGGCTACTCAGATATTGAACAAATAGAAGATCAACAAGCAAGCTTTTACAAACTCTCGTGAAGCCTATAAGCAACACTTACCGTACAGTCCAGTCTCTTCGTCTGATATGTCGCATATCGAGTCTAGGGGTAGAAACGTCAGACCCCGGTAACTTGATAAGTCATGCCGATGTGTGGCCCATAACAGTTCGAGAAACTACTGATAACACTTATCGGTAAATCTCATCAACCCTGACCAGGGACTTGCTGTTATAGCCAATCGAGCATAGCACAACATCAACTCCTTATACCGAGAAAGACGAAACCCCTCCTATCGCTCACTGCCTCCATGTGGCTCGGGACTGTACCCAAAATCCACCTGTTTGCACGACTCCTTTGAGCCTTGGTAGGAAGGAAATCAAAGCACAGTGGGAACCACACAAGACACTGTGATGATCTCGGATCAACAGACCAACCTGTACAAGTGTCACCAGAGAACTGCTATCTGACGATAGGTATGGTACCATCTAGGAGTTCTCGGCGAGTTATGTTCGGTGTACCCATTCTCTAATGAGAATCTGTGTACAATCTTTGATGTCAAACATCAATGGTTATAGGATCAACCATCGCCCCATACAGGGTTAAGAAACGTACACACTAGTCTACTCTGGAATATCAATACCCTGTCTCGATATTCCCTCGACTAGGAACTGTTAAAGGATGTGCTTGGAAACTACATAAGCCCCACTAGTATGATCTGCATCATAGTCCTCGTAGTCAAGCCAACATTCTAAGGGCTTATCAACATGTATCAGAGAGACAGAATAATAATAATAAGTGTACATGTTAAGATAAAATGCAACCAGATATCACACTATCATGTCGAGCAAGAAAGTCCTATATGTGTGTGTGTGTATGTGTGTGTGTGTGTGTGTCCAAGCATCCATGATATCATACAATAATGGCCTTTAGGGCATACATATCATTAACAATCTCCCACTTGCACTAAGGCCAGTTGTTGTAGTATCTCATACCCAACATCCCAAAAAGTCTCTCAAACTGCGTCTGGGGGAGAGCCTTCGTGAGTGGATCCGCTATGTTGTCCTTCGTGTCAACCCTCCTGCCTAAGAATATGTCTAGATCGCTGATGGGACCGGGGTTCCTTGGCCAAAGACACAGCTCCATTATTATCACAATACAAGGGTATTAAATGCTCAATAGATGGAAACACACCAAGTTCAGTAATGAACTTCTTCATCCCAACAGCTTCTTTGGCAGCATCGTCGCAGCGATGTATTCAACCTCCATCGTTGAGTCTGCTACGGTATCTTGCTTGGAACTCTTCTAACATACCGCCCCTCCGTTGAGGGTGAAGACAAAACCCGAGACAGACTTACTATCGTCCTTATCACTCTGGAAGCTCGAATCGGTACAGGACTCCACCTGGATTTCTCCGTTACCATACACCAAGAACATTTCTTTAGTCATTTTCAAGTACCTAAGAATGTTCTTCCCAGTTGTCCAGTGCTTCTCCCCAGGATCTGATTGATACCTACTTACAACACCTAGTATGTAAGCTACATCTGGTCTGGTATATAACATCGCGTACATGATAGACTTAACTGCAGAAGAATAAGGTATCACGGCCATGCGAGCCCTCTCCAAATCATTCTTGGGAGAGAGTGATTCCTGAACAAGCGAGTAAATTAGCACACTTAGAATCTTCTATACAAAACCTCTTTAGTATGGTGTCAATATACCTGGATTGGGACAATCCCAACATCCTTTTAGATCTATCTCTATAGATCTTAATCTCCAGGATGTAGGAGGCATCACCTAGATTTTTCATGGAGAACTTTTGTGATAAGAAGAGCTTGACTGAGTGTAGCATAGGAACATCATTTCTTATCAAGAGTATGTCATCCACGTACAATACGAGGAAGACAACCTTACTCTCTACGACCTTTTTGTATATACATGGTTCATCTACGTTTTTGATGAAGTCAAACTCTTTGAGTGCTACATCAAAACAGATGTTCCAGCTCCGCGATACCTGCTTTAATCTGTAGATTGATTTAAGCAGCTTACACAGCATTCCGCTGCTCCCACTATCTACGAAGCCCTCTGGCTGTGTCATGTATACGCTCTTTTCTAAATCACCATTTAGAAAAGCGGTCTTGACGTCCATCTGCCAGATTTCGTAGTCATGGTATGCAGTAATGGCTAGTAGGGTCCTGATGGACTTAAGTATAGCTACTGGAGAAAAGGTTTCATCATAGTCGACACCTGGCCGTTGACGAAAACCTTTTGCTACAAGTCTAATTTTGAAGGTCTCAACCTTTCCATCTACACCAAGTTTCTTCTTAAAGATTTATTTGCTCCCAACGGGTTTTACCCCTTCAAGAGAAACTTCCAAAGTCCATACTTTGTTGGTGTACATGGATTCCATCTCAGATCACATAGCATCCAGCCATTTCATAGAGTCCTCACTTGTGATGGCCTGCTCGAAACTAGTTGGGTCATCATCTTCCATGATGCAATCCTCACTCCCACTGTTTATGAGATAACCGTAGTATCTCTCAGGTGGATGAGAAACCCTACTAGATCTGCGGAGTGGCTGAGCTTCGTCGGGGATTATCGAATTCTCCGGTTCTACCAAATCATCAATTATAGTTTGTGTAGCTGGAACTTCTTCCAGTCTTACCTCATTACTACTAATTTCTTTCATAAAAAATTCATTTTATAAAAAGGTGGCATGTCGAGAAACAAGCACCTTTTGTTCTTCGGTGTGGTAGAAGATATACCCTCACAAATGTTTGGTATATCCAACAAACTTACACAGAACAGACCTTACCTCGAGCTTGTCCGGATTTTGTGTTTTAACATAAGCTGGACAACCCCATATCTTAATAAAATTAAGACATGGTCTCTTCCCATTCCATATCTCATATGGAGTAGTAGGCACAAATTTGGTAGGAACCATATTCAATAGGTATGCAGCTGTCTCAAGTGCATAACACTAAAAGAAAATAGGTAACTCAGTAATACTTATCATAGAGCGCACCATATCTAATAGGGTGTGATTCCTCCGCTCCAAAACTCCATTGTGTTGCGGTGTATATGGAAGAGTAAGCTGAGAGAGAATCCCATTCTCTTTTAAATAGTCTTGGAATTCCGTGCTCAAGTATTCTCCTTCTCGATCAGATCGAAGTACATTAATACTTTTACCTGTCTGGTTCTCTACTTCGTACTTATATTTCTTAAATTTCTCAAAAGCTTCAGATTTGTGTTTCAACAGGAACACATGTCCGAATCTTGAGACATCATTGGTGAATGTAATAAATTATGAGGAACCATTCCTGGTATGTGCAAATATAGGACTACATACATACTATGTATCAGTCCCAAGAGTTCCCAGTATACTAAACGGGTTCGCTCAATACATCCATACTATTATCTTGATTAAGGCGTGTCATGGTCACTGCCTGGAGAGAGAGAAGAAAACACTTTAACGTGCGCTCTTGCAAGATTAGATTGGTTATTATCTTATCTAATCAGGATGGCTCCCACTGTTTTTATCAAATCTTCCTTCAAACCCTAAAAGGTAAGATTAGCCGGGATTAATTACACCCTACAAGTTCACCAATCGGTCGGCCAGGCAGGTATTGGTACTCTGAGAGAGTCTCCCCATACTTTCACATGGAACTAATTAAATAACCTCGTTTACGCTAGAGCATAACCCCGTTAACATATTTCTTAGACACCTACTGGATCAGCTAATTGTAAAGTGGAAAACTCTTCCAGGACACTTACTCGCAGTTGGTATCAGGATCCAACTATCATATAGAAGGTATGTAATCTCATTGCAAATTTCAACACTTAAAATTCCCAATATCTGTTTTTACCCCTAACGACTTATGATCTTAACTATGGTTAACAAATCATAAGTGCTAGTCAAGTTCTACCCGTCATTTCATGATTGAATTAAACCCACTCGTATGACCCTTAACAAGGTCAACAAAGTCGTACAACTACCCTAATCCAATCGCATCACATGCAACAGATAAGGACTAATCAGCTACCGCACACTATATCTTGACTATGGTCAACAAACGCAGTACGATTACTAAACAGTCCTTATTTGAAATGACGGAGGGCTATGACTGGTTTTGTAGAAAATCTTTAACCTAATGAACTTGATATCGTTGTAGAATCTAGTAATTTGAAAAAGAGTGGTTTAAGCTCTACTTTTAAAATCGAGTAGTTTTCAAAAAAAACTGAGTGGGTTGTAGCATTTGCTAGTTTTGCTAAAGAGGTCATTCCTGGTGAAGGGATCTAGGCTCTTTCCTCATCGAATGAGCTGCTGGATATTCATAATGGAATATCGCTATTTAAAGCAATAACTAGAGCTACTTTTTTGAAAAGTTTGATTCTACAACATCTTTAGGTTTCTTTTCTTTTCATTAATCTCATTAATGATGTCCCATCATATATGTTTCCTAAACATCACAGAAGAAACGAAAATAAAACACACATATATGCCATCCGCATTTGCCACAGGGACTCAGGTCTTCACCGTAAGGTTACTTAACTTACGGCAGGACGGGGTCAGGACTAGCGCGGATGCAAAACATATATAGTATCTACTAATATATCATATATATATATATATATATATAAGTAACATTCGTCTTAGGCAGTTTATATGATCACATCATATCAGAATCAGCAGAAGAAAACATATGAAATATAGGATATACTAGAAGCTCCGTGTTTTAAATTAAGCCGGTAATGAAAAATACGGATTCCACGGTCGTGATGAATAGCCAAACCCAATCCCTAGACCCCTACGAGAGCGGCAAACAACCCTGCCAATTCTAGAGTTAGGCAACCCGGTCTCGACTCCTCGAGATAGCCTCCCATTGGATTCTAGAACCCGGTTACTTGTGCTCCCCGCCTTGGGTCTATCCTAATGCGGAAAAGTAAATAATATATATCAATGGAGACATCAACCTTAACCCGGAAGTGTCCTAATAAAATAATATTACATACACATTTTACATGAATGAAAATTTAAAAAACTCTCAACTCACGCAAAACTCCCGGCTATTCAAACACGACGATCCAATATAACATATCATAGCAACACAATAACATCATATGTCATCAACGTAAATAAATATGCGTATTCCTGATGTCGTTGACGTATAGCAACGAGATCGGAGATAAACCACATATTACTCTTACGGTCGCAGAAAAGAAATAAAAACTACAATAATTAGAATCTGCATCATCCTTAGACATCATAAACCCAGAATATCTCATATTTCGGATTTTATGCCTAACCCAATAAATCTTGTATTTAAGTCTCGAATTGAAAACACTTTTCAATAAATGAGTCGGGTAATTCAAAAAGATTCCTGATAACTTGATCGAATGCTTATCGGGAACTTTAGTAGATGGCCGCATCCCCGATACCGTCAACGAAGTGCACTTGGACGGATTGTCTACCCAGATATTGAACGAATAGAAGATCAACAAGCAAGCTTGTCTAAACTCTCGTGAAACCTATAAGCAACACTTACCGTACAGTCATGTCTCTTCGTCTGATATGTCGCATATCGAGTCTAAAGGTGGAAACGTCGGACCCTAATAACTTAATAAGTCATGCCGATGTGTGGCCCATAACGGTTTGAGAAACTACTGAAAACACTTACCAGTAAATCTGATCAACCCTGGCCAGGGACTTGCTGTTATAACCAATCGAGCATAGCGCAATATCAACTCCCTATACCGAGAAAGACGAAACCCCTCCTATCGCTCACTGCCTCCATGTGACTCGAGACTGTACCCAAAATCCACCTGTTTGCACGCCTCTTTTGAGCCGTGGTAGGGAGGAAATCAAAACACAGTGGGAACCACACAAGACGCTATGACGATCTCGGGTCTACAGACTAACCTGTATAAGTGTCACCAAAGAACTGCTATCAGACGATAGGTATAGTACCATCTAGGAGTTCTCGGGGAGTCCTGTTCGGTGTACCCATTCTCTAATGAGCACCTGTGTACAATCTTTGATGTCAAACACCAATGGTTATGGGATCAATCATCACCCCATACAGGGTCAAGAAACGTATACACTAATCTACTCTAGAATATCGATGCCCTGTCTCGATATTCCCTCGACTAGGAACTGTTAAAGGATGTGCTTGCAGACTACACAAGCCCCACTAGTATGATCTGCATCATAGTCCTGGTATTCAAGCCAACATCCTAAGGGCTTTATGAACATGTATCAGAGAGACAGAATAATAATAATAAGTGTACATGTTAAGATAAAGTGCAACCAGATACCATACTATCATGTCGACCAAGAAAGTCCTATGTGTGTGTGTGTCTCAGCATCCACTATATCATACAATAATGGCCTCTAGGGCATACCTATCACTAACATCTTTGTCGTTTGCTAGTTTCATGTTTGGTTTTGATTCTACGTAATTGTTTCTAGCGCCAAGTTTTTTAAAACACCAAAAATTTTGTTTTGCAATGGCCACGGTTAGCAGTTATGGCGCTAGGAACCCCAACATGGTATCAGAGCCACCCAAACATTAGAAACTAGTAGTAGATGATGCATTAGTTTCAAAACCGAAAAATTTCGATTTCAAAATGTATTTTCTGTCCACAAAATTTTTTAGTTTCTGAAAAATATTTAAATAAGTGCAGAGACTTAGTCTAGACATATATATGACACACAATGAAAACGAGGGCATTCCACCCAACTTTGGCCGGCCAAACACCTCAAATTCCCGTTTCTGCTTTTATACTATTCACTTCTGGTCCTCATTTTCATCCAGTGTCTTGGGTTTTGTAAATTAGTATTTTTAGTCTTGTTTGATTTGTGATTTGTCCTAGATTTCACCTAGTGTTATCTTTGCTTTAGGGTAACTTGAAAGTTTAGAGCTTGAAACTTTTTGTATCGTTGATATCTGTGATTTGGTGTATGTGTTTTTCAAACGTTATTTATTTGCTATATATCATTTAGACGAGATTGCACATACTTGCTTATACTGTTGTGATGTTATCTGTGATGATTCATTCAGATTGTCGTGATGGATAACCCATACTGCAATGATAGTTGTGCAGTTTAGATTCATTTGTATATTTATTATTGCAGGGCGAGCGTCCGATATGTGGACTGTCGTTTCCGCCAATTTGTATATTCTTTTATTGGGGCACGATCGGGTTGAGGTCGATATCACCATTTTATATATGTTTTTCTTTTCTGTACTACGATTACCCCGCGATGGAGTGCTCGAGTAACCGGGTTCTAGAGGGCAATGGACCCCCATCTCATGGTGTTGAGACGGAGGGGGCCTTACTCTAGAATTGGCGGGCTATTCGCCGCACTCATAGGGGGTATAGGATGACCCACGGAGGGATGCTCAAGTTACCGGATAACGTGAAGTGCTGGGTGACCTATTCACTTTGTTGATTGGGGTTGCCTCACTTCTGGGATTGGCGGGTAACTTGCCGCACTCATAGGGATCTTGGTTCTTCATTTCATGGGCTATCTACACGACGGGGAACGTCGGGTTTTCATTTGCAGATCAAATGAAAACGGGGCTCCTAAATTATCCGTTATTCTGTTTTGTTTATCGTTTTTCTGTGATGTTGCTTATATCATGCCTGAGATAAATGATTATATATTTTTATATATACTAGTAGATGTTGTATATGTTTTGCATCCGCGCTAGTCCAGCCCCTGCTCTACCATTAGTTAAGTAACCTAACGTTACATGGCGGGGTCCCGTGGCGAATGCGGATAGCATATACGTACATTGTATTTTCGTTCTTTTCTGGTGTGATAGGAATTAATTGATGGGATCACATTAATTTTGATTATTGTAAGAAAAAGAAACCTAAAAGATGTTGTTGGAACAAATTTCGAAAAACTATAGTCATACTCTTTCGCTTTGCATAGTGGTATTCATTTAGGAATATCCAGCACCTCATTCGAGGAGGTAAGAGCCTAGATCCCTTCACAAGGAGTGACCACTTTAGCAGAAATTTATGTTACTGTAGATTAATCGGTTTTCTTCAAAACCACCAGTTTTCAAAAACGGAGTCTAAACCACTCCATTTTCAAAACTATTCGGTTCCTTCAACAATATCAACTTCAATACGTTCACGGTTTTTTCGCCAAAAACCATCCAGAGCCCTCTATCATTTCGGATAAATAGCATATAGTATGCGGTGTCTGTTGGCTAAAATCAAGGTATTATGAATGGTAGCTATATGTTGTTTATCCGTAGCATAGATAGATGCATTGGTTTAGGATGGTTGTGTAGGGTTACTAGGCACACTAACAAGGCTCTACAAGGCATCGACCATGCCAAAATTAAATTTTTAGGTGCCGAACAACCCTAAGCAAGATCGTATACTAGAGTTTAGGCGAAACAAAAAGCAAGTAAACAACTTTACTCTAAAGGGAATACGAAATACAACCTTTGTAGATCGGTCCTTCACTTCATTTGCTCCTTGTTGAAGTCCCTTCGCTGTGATCAAGGTTCTCCCGGGCTCTTGCATGGCTTCACGACGCGAAGGATGCGACCCTGCTTGAAGTCTCCGAGGCTGAAGATGATCTACGTCGAGGGAATTCCGACTCAAACTCCTACTTCACTAACTAGAGAATTAGTGAAGTAAACACCCTAAACTAAAGTGCTAGTCTAGTAGATGATGGAGAAATAGGAAGTGGGTTCTCTTTAGAATTTTGTTTCTCACAATCTTTCTCACTTTGGATCAAACCCTAGTTTTCTTTTTCTTTTTGAAATAAGAAGAAGAAGATGAAGAAAATAAAATGAGAAGAGATAATGATCAAGTAAGAAGGCTAACCATGGTGAGTGAGTATCATATACTAACTCTTGTAGAGCCATAACTATAGCTAAGTGTTAAGGTTAGGTTAAAACCTAAAGTAAAAACAAATTTAGTGGACTTTACTCAATGCATCCACAAGCTTCCACAAGCTTCATGCATTTTCTAATTTACTACTAATTTTGTAATTACTTTTAAATGTTAAAACCCAACATAACAAATAGCATGGTGTATGTCTTGTACACCCATGTCTAGTGTATCATCAACCATGATACAATAAAAGAAAACACAATTTTAATATATATCACATATACATTAAAGTTGTGCTCATGTGAGAAAAACCCTAAAGTGAACATGTGTTAGTAAATGTAAACAAGTATATCTAATATACAATTATACACTTAATTATTAAATCAACACTTGACTTAATAATCCGGTCATATCTCATATAACCGACTAACATTCATCGTATCGACTTATCGAATCAACACTTGATTCGATAACCTGGTCATATCATATATAACCGACTGATACTAAAAGTCGCGAGAATAGAATACGGTATCACATACACGCATTATTCTCGGTCCCGCACATATCACATATACGCTCCTATTTCGTTTTGCCTAAGCCAGTAAAACCTCTGTGTAGGACTCTAAAGACTCGTCAATACGCCGGCAGTAGGTGATGATCACATCAAGCGCCCACAAGCCGTCAGCGGTACTAGCTGGATGTAACGGCTACCCGGGTATTGAGCGATCAGAAGATCAGCAAGCAAGCTCGCTCCAACTCCTGTAAAAGCCTGCCGGTAACACTTCCCGTAGAGTCCGGTTTCCTCATCTGATATGTCGCATATCAAGTCTAGGGGTGGTAAATGTCAGACCCCAATAACCGATAAGTCGTGCCGATGTGAGGCTCATAACGGGTCGAGAAACTACTGGTAACACTTACCAGCAAATCTCTAAATCATCCCTGGCCAGGTACTTCCCTGTTATAGCCAATCGAGCACAGCGCAACATCAACCCCCAATACCGGGAGAGACGAAACCCCTCCTATCGCTCATTTCCTCCATATAACCCAGGACTGTACCCAAAAACCACCGTTTTGCACGCCCTCATGGACATGGTAAGGTGGAAATCAAAGCACAGTGGGAATCACACAAGACTCTATGACGATCTCGGGTCTACAGACTTACCTGCACAAGTGTCACCAGAGAACTGCCATCTGACGTGAGGTATAATACCATCTGGGAGTTCTCGGCGAGTCTATCCAGTGTACCCAGTCTCCACTGATCACCCGTATACCATCTCTGATGTCAAACACCAATGGATATGGGATCATCCATCGCCCATCTCATGGGTCGAGAAGCGTATACGCTAGTCTACTCTGGTATATCAATGCCCTGTCTCAATACACCCACGACTAGGAACATTAAAGGATGTACTTATGGACTACCATGGCCCCACTAGTATGATCTGCATCACAGTCCAAGTAGTCAAGTACATATCCTAAGGGCTTTATCAACATGTATCTATAAGACAGTATAAAGAGACAAGTATACATGTTAAGATAAAGAGCAACCAGATAGCATACTATCATATCGAGCAAGAAAGTCCTCTCTATATATGTCCAAGCATCTAATATAATATACATCATCTGTACAATACTGGCCTCTAGGGCATACATACAACTAACAATCTCCCACTTGCACTAGGGCCAGCTGCTGTAGTATCGCATACCGAGCATCCCGAAGAGTCCCTCAAACTGTATCTGGGGAATGGCCTTTGTGAGTGGATCCGCTGTGTTGTTCTTCGTGTCAACCCTCCTGACCTCGATCTCCAGGCGATCAACTATCTCCCGGATCAGGTGATACCGCCTCAGAATATGCCTGGATCGCTGATGGGACCTGGGTTCCTTGGCCAAAGCCACCACTCCATTGTTATCAAAATACAAAGGTATTGGATGCTCAATGGATGGAACCACTTCAAGTTCAGTAATGAACTTCTTGATCCAGACAGCCTCTTTGGCAGCATCGTTGGCAGCGATGTATTCAGCCTCCATCGTCGAGTCTGCCACGGTTTCCTGCTTGGAACTCTTCCAGCTAACCGCCCCTCTATAAAGGGTAAAGACAAATCCTGACTGTGACTTAGAGTCGTCCTTATCACTTTGGAAGCTCGAATCGGTAAAGGACTCCACTTGAAGTTCTCCGTTACCATACTCCAAGAGCATCTCTTTAGTCCTTCTTAAGTACTTGAGAATGCTCTTCACAGCTGTTCAGTGACTCTCTCCAGGATCAACTTGATACCTACTCACTACACTTAGTGAGTATGTACATCGGGTCTGGTACATAGCATCGCGTACATGATAGAGCCTACTGCCGAAGCATAGGGTATCCCTTGCATACGAGCTCTCTCCAAATCAGTCTTAGGAGACATCTCTTTGGAGAGAGTGAGCCCTGAGATCATGGGTAAAAACCCACGTTTGGACTCTTCCAAACTAAACCTCTTTAGTATGGTGTCAATGTACCTGGATTAGGACACTCCCAATATCCTTTTAGATCTATCTCTATAGATCATAATCCCCAATATGCAGGAGGCATCACCAAGGTCTTTCATTGAGAATCTTTGTGATAAGAAGAGCTTGACCGATTGTAGCATAGGAATATCATTTCCTATCAAGAGTATGTCGTCGACGTACAATACGAGGAAGACAACCTTACTCTCTGCCACCTTCTTGTAGATACAAGGTTCATCTACATTTTTGACGAAATCAAACTCTTTGATAACGACGTCAAAGCAGATGTTCCAACTCCACGATACTTGCTTTAATCCATAAATGGATTTAAGCAGCTTGCACACCTTCCCGCTGCTCCCACTATCTACGAAGCCCTCTGGCTGAGTCATGTACACGCACTCTTCTAAATCACCGTTTAGAAAGGCGGTCTTAATATCCATTTGCCAGATTTCGTAGTCATGATATGCAGCGATGGCAAGCATGATCCGGATGGATTTAAGCATAGCCACTGGAGAAAAGGTTTCGTCATAGTCCATACCTGGTCTTTGACGAAAACCCTTTGCAACAAGTCTAGCTTTGAAAGTCTCCACTTTCCCATCTACACCAAGTTTTTTCTTGAAGATCCACTTGCTCCCAATGGGTTTTACCCCTTCAGGAGCAACTTCCAAAGTCCATACTTTGTTGGTGTACATGGATTCCATCTCGGACCGCATTGCATCCAGCCATTTCACTGAGTCTCCACTCGTGATGGCCTGCTCGAAGCTAGTTGGGTCATCATCCTCCATGATGCAATCCTCGCTCCCACCATCCATGAGAAAACCGTAGTATCTCTCAGGTGGGTGAGGAACCCTACTAGATCGGCGGAGTGGCTGGGGTTCATCGGGAACTACCGAATCCTCTGGTTCCACTAAATCTTCAGTTGCAGTTTGTGTATCTGGAACCTCTTCCAGCTCTACCACTTTGCCACTAATTTCTTTTACAAGAAATTCCTTTTCTATAAAGGTGGCATGTTGAGCAACAAACACATTTTGTTCCTCACTGTGGTAGAAAAAATACCCATATGAGTTCTTTGGATATCCCACAAACTTGCAAAGAACTGACCGTGTCTCGAGTTTGTCCGGATTTTGTCTTTTTACATAGGCCGGACAACCCCATATCTTAACTCGTTTAAGATATGGTCTCTTCCCACTCCATATCTCATATGGTGTGGTAGGTACAGATTTAGATGGAACTTGATTCAATAGGTATGCTGCTGTCTCCAGCGCATATCCCCAGAAGGAAATAGGTAACTCAGCTGTGCTCATCATAGAGTGCACCATATCTAATAGGGTGCGGTTCCTCCGTTCTGATACACCGTTGTGCTGTGGTGTATATGGAGGAGTCAGCTGAGAGAGAATCCCATTCTCTTTTAGGAAGTCCAGGAATTCATTGCTCAAGTATTCACCTCCTCGATCAGATCGAAGGATTTTAATACTTTTCCCGGTTTGGTTCTCGACTTCTTGTTTATATTCTCTAAATTTCTCAAAAGCTTCTGATTTGTGTTTCATCAGGAACACATATCCGAATCTAGAGAGATCGTCAGTGAATGTAATGAAGTACGCAGAACCATTCCGGGCATGTGTAGACATGGGGCCGCATACATCACTATGTACCAGTCCCAAGAGTTCCGTAACTCTCTCTCCGTGTCCCTTAAACGGAGTTTTGGTCATCTTGCCTTTGAGACATGACTGGCAAGTGTCATAAGATGAAAATTCAAACGGATTCAAATATCCATCCTTATGGAACTTCGCTAGTCGTGTCGCATTGATGTGATCCAGTCTACAATGCCACAAGAAGGATTCGTTCATTTCTGAACTCTTCCTCTTGTGTGTGTTTGTTATGCTCAGAACTGTTGATTGATTTAGAACATAAATGCCATTGCACAACATGGCTGATCCAACCAACTTTTGGTTAAGGAAAATGTTCATAACATTATCCTGTAATACAAAATTATATCCCTCTTTACTTAGTAAAGAAACCGATATAATATTGCATATCAGGTTCGGCATATAATAGCATTCGTTCAGAACCAATGTATTACCAGTTGGCAATACAAGGTGATATTCCTCGACGGTTTTAGCTGCAACAATTGCACCATTTCCAACCCTTATGTCTTTATCACCTTCTCCAAGTTCTCTACCTTTCTTAAGCCCATGTAACTGATTACATATATGGGATCCTGACCCGGTATCTAATACCCAGGACGTAGAGCAAATGGAGAAACAGTTCTCTGTAACGAACACACCCGAAGAAAATGCATCAACATGTACTTTCTTCATTCGGGTGGCATGGGAATCCTGGTATTCCCCTATATCCTGTTCAGTCTTATAACTCTTATAAGAAAGAACGGAACCAACGTTCCCCAGCACAGTATAACATGCGGGTTCGGTCAATACATCCATATTATTATCTTGATTAAGGCATGAAATGGTCGCTACCTAGAGAGAGAGAGAAGAAAATGCTTTAGCGTATGCTCTTGCAAGATCAGATTGGTTATTATTTTATCTAATCAGGATGGCTCCCACTGTTTTTATCAAATCTTCCTTCAAATCCTAAAAGGAAAGACTAGCCGGGATTAATTACACCCTACAATTTCACCAATCTTTCAGTCAGGCCAGTGTCGGTACTTTGAGGAAGGTTTCCCGTGCTTTCGCACAGACATAATTAAAGTAAACCTCGTTTTCCCAGAGGCGTAACCCCGTTGACACCTTTCTAGACACCTACTTGATCGGCTAATTGTCCTGTGTAAAACTCTCCCGGGAGTAACAATTACTCGCAGTGGGTATCGGGATCCAACTATCTCATAGAAGGTATGCAATCTCATTGCAAATTTCAACACTTGAAATTCCCGATAATATTTTGCCCCAAACGATCTATGACCTTGACAAGATCAACAAACCATAGACCGTAAGTCAAGTTCAACTCGTCATTTCTTGATTGAATTAAACCCACCCGCAAGACCCTTGACAAGGTCAACAAGGCCGTGCGACTACGCTAAAACAATCTGCATCATATGCATAAACAGATAAATATTGGTCAGCTACCGCACACTACGCCTTGATAAGGTCAACAAACGTAGCACGAATACTAAGCAGGACTTATCTGAAATGACGGAGGGCTACGACAGGTTTTTCTGAAAACCTATTGCGTAATGAACTTGATATCGTCGTAGAATCGCGTGAATTTTGAAATGGAGTGATTTTGAGGCTTTTATTAGTTTTGCTAAAGAGGTCACTCCCGGTGAAGGGATCTCGGCTCTTTCCTTATGGAATAAGGTGCAGGATATATCATATACATCACTATGCAAAGCAAAACTTCAAAAGCAATCAAAAGCAAACCGAGTGTTGTAGCATCTATCAGTTTTGCTAAAGAGGTCACTCCCGGTGAAGGGATCTCGGCTCTTTCCTCATCGAATAAGGTGCGGAATATATCATATATATCGTTGTGCAAAGCAAAACTGTAGCTACCCTTTTTTATTAAAATTTGATTCTACAATATCTTTTAGGTTTCTTTTCTTTCATTAATCACATTAATGAATTCCCATCATTTAAGTCACCTAAACATCACAGATAAATATGACGTACACTTATACCATCCGCATTCGCCTCGATATCCCCTCGTGCACCGTTAGGTTAGGTAACTAACGGCAGAGCGGGGCAGGGCTAGCGCGGGTGTAAAACATAAGTAAAGACTATATAATATATCATATATACTATATGCAGTATTTATCACAGAACATCAAATGATCACATCACAGATATCGCAGCAGAAGAAACATATGAAATATTGGATATACTAGGACGTCCGTGTTTTATTTTGAGCCTCTATAAAACACAGATTCCACGGCCGCGACGAATAGCCAAACCCACACCCCTAGACCCCTACGAGAGCGGCAAGCAACCCTACCAATTCTAGAGTTAGGAGACCCGGACTCGACTCCTCGAGTTGGTCTCCCACTGGACTCTAGAACCCGGTTACTTGTGCCCTCCTCCTTGGGTCTATCCTAGTGCGGAAAAGTAAATAATATACAAATGGTGACATCGACCTCATCCCGGAAGTGCCCCAATAAAAGAATATTACATACACTTTATTTTACATGAATGAAAATAAAAACTCTTATCTCACATAAAAAAACCCGGCTATTCAGAATGCGACGATCCAATATACATATCCAGCAATACATAACATCACATGTCATCAACGTAAGTAAATATGCGCATCCCAATTGTCGTTGATATATAGCAACAAAACCGGCAATATCACATATTACACTTACGGTCACAGAAAAGAAAGTGTAAAACTACAACATTTGGAATCCACAATCTTTTCAGACATCGTAAATCCAAAATATCACATATTTCGCATTTCATGCCTAACTGTGTGAATTCCACATATTGTATCACATTCCAGATAAATAGACAGTATTAAACTTTCCGATCGAATATTCAAATACACAAAATTTCCTAAATAGCTCAACACTTGAGCGGGGTTCAAAAATTCCAGAATACGTCACAGTAGAAACGGTCCAGCCGTAGAAGAGTCAAGCCAACGCCTCACATGTGGCACGTCGAACTGCCCCAAACCCTAAGGTTCAAAAGGCAGTTCAAGATGGTCACATAATCGAGTTAAGGTTTGTTGTCTTCTAGAGGGTCCGTCACATTACATGCACGTGTTTCCGAAAGATTCAAACTCGGGAAAAATTCAACACTTGAATGTTTTTCGTGCCGGGAAAAATTGAGTTAATGATATCGGTTCGAACATTTTAATACTTTCTAAATTATCCGGAATAAAATAACAAAATTAAATTCTCCGATCGAATCGACGAATACAAAAGGATCCCCAGAATACTCAACACTTGAGTCAGTTTAAAAATACCCATAAAATAGTACTATCAGATAAAAGTATTACTGTGCAAATCCCAAGTCAAACACTCTCTGTACGGCCACGGTTCCGCGGCACAAGCAGGGTATTGCCGTGGAACCGCGGCGGTCCGTACAGATTATGTAACCAATTTTGCACCGTAATGCTTAGAAATCCCTTCTGTATTTTTTAGGTATTTTTAATTCTGAAAAAACCCAGATTTTGAAAAAAGTCCGGAGAGGGGGTCGTTTTGACGTTTTCGGGTTCGATCGGGGTTTTAACTTCGTTAACACATCGTCTAATGCTCTAGCTAGGCTCTGATACCACTGTAGGGTTACTAGGCACACTAACAAGGCTCTACAAGGCATCGACCATGCCAAAATTAAATTTTTAGGTGCCGAACAACCCTAAGCAAGATCGTATACTAGAGTTTAGGCGAAACAAAAGCAAGTAAACAACTTTACTCTAAAGGGAATACGAAATACAACCTTTGTAGATCGGTCCTTCACTTCATTTGCTCCTTATTGAAATCCCTTCACTGCGATCAAGGTTCTCCCGGGCGCTTGCATGGCTTCACGATGCGAAGGATGCGACCTTGCTTGAAGTCTCCGAGGCCGAAGATGATCTACGTCGAGGGAATTCCGACTCAAGCTCCTACTTCACTAACTAGAAAATTAGTGAAGTAAACACCCTAAACTAAAGTGCTAGTCTAGTAGAGGATGGAGAAATAAGAAGTGGGTTCTCTTTAGAATTTTGTTTCTCACAATCTTTCTCACTTTGGATCAAACCCTAGTTTTCTTTTTCTTTTTGAAACAAGAAGAAGAAGATGAAGAAAATAAAATGAGAAGAGATAATGATCAAGTGAGAAGGCTAACCATGGTGAGTGAGTATCATATACTAACTCTTGTAGAGCCATAACCATAGCTAAGTGTTAAGGTTAGGTTAAAACGCAAAGTAAAAACAAATTTAGTGGACTTTAGTCAATGCATCCACAAGCTTCCACAAGCTTCATGCATTTTCTAATTTACCACTAATTTTGTAATTACTTTTAAATGCTAAAACCCAACATAACAAATAGCATGGTGTATGTCTTGTACACCCATGTTTAGTGTATCATCAACCATGATACAATAAAAGAAAACACAATTTTAATATATATCACATATACATTAAAGTTGTGCTCATGTGAGAAAAACCCTAAAGTGAACACGTGTTAGTAAATGTAAACTAGTATATCTAATATACAATTATACACTTAATTATTAAATCAACACTTGACTTAATAATCCGGTCATATCTCATATAACCGACTAACATTCATCGTATCGACTTATCGAATCAACACTTGATTCGATAACCTGATCATATCATATATAATCGACCGATACTAAAAGTCGCGAGAATAGAATACGGTATCACATACACGCATTATTCTTGGTCCCGCACATATCATATATGCGCTCCTATTTCGTTTTGCCTGAGCCGGTAAAACCTCTGTGTAGGACTCTAAAGACTCGTCAATACGCCGGCAGTAGGTGATGATCACATCAAGCACCCACAAGCCGTCAGCGGTACTAGCTGGACGTAACGGCTACCCGGGTATTGAGCGATCAGAAGATCAGCAAGCAAGCTCGCTCTAACTCCTGTAAAAGCCTGCCGGTAACACTTCCCGTACAGTCCGGTTTCCTCGGCTGATATGTCGCATATCAAGTCTAGGGGTGGTAAACGTCAGACCCCAATAACCGATAAGTCGTGCCGATGTGAGGCTCATAACGGGTCGAGAAACTACTGGTAACACTTACCAGCAAATCTCTAAATCATCCCTGGCCAGGGACTTCCCTGTTATAGCCAATCGAGCACAGCGCAACATCAACCCCCAATACCGGGAGAGACGAAACCCCTCCTATCGCTCATTGCCTCCATATGACTCGGGACTGTACCCAAAATCCACCGTTTTGCACGCCCTCATGGACGTGGTAAGGTGTAAATCAAAGCACAGTGGGAATCACACAAGACTCTATGACGATCTCGGGTCTACAGACTAACCTGCACAAGTGTCACTAGAGAACTGCCATCTGACGTGAGGTATAATACCATCTGGGAGTTCTCGGCGAGTCCGTCCAGTGTACCCAGTCTCCACTGAGCACCCGTATACCATCTCTGATATCAAACACCAATGGATATGGGATCATCCATCGCCCATCTCATGGGTCGAGAAGCGTATACGCTAGTCTAATCTGGTATATCGATGCCCTGTCTCGATACACCCACGACTAGGAACATTAAAGGATGTACTTATGGACTACCATGGCCCCACTAGTATGATCTGCATCACAATCCAGGTAGTCAAGTACATATCCTAAGGGCTTTATCAACATGTATCTATAAGACAGTATAAAGAGATAAGTATAGATGTTACGATAAAGAGCAACCAGATAGCATACTATCATATCGAGCAAGAAAGTCCTCTCTATATATGTCCAAGCATCCAATATAATATACATCATCTGTACAATACTGGCCTCTAGGGCATATATACAACTAACAGGTTGTACCGCTTTGTTGGCCAAAATCAAGGATGTGTACTGGTGTGTCTAAATCAATTTGGACAATGACGAGTAGAACTTGACTTGCGTGTTATGATTTTTTGGCCAAAGTCAAGGTCATAAAAGCTTGGGGCAAAAACCACATCGGGAGTTTCAAGTATACAGGAATTTGCTAGTGTTGCATACTTTCTGGCGTGTGGTGACTAGAGTGGCTTCCATCTAATTTATCACACAATGATAGTTGGATCCTGATCCTATTGATGAGTAGGATTACTCTTGGAAGATATTTTTCACTTCACAATTAGCGGACCTATTAGGTGGCTAGAAAGGTGTTAAAGGGGATACGCCTCTGCAGAAACGAGATTTATTTTAATTAGGTCCATGCGAAAGCACGAGAAACCTCCCTCGGAGTACCAACACCAACCTAGCTGAACGGTTAGCGAACTTGTAAAGTGTTAATGATCCCAGCTAGTTCTCCTTTTAAGATTTGAAGAAGAATTCGAGAAAATAGTGGGAGCCATCCTGATTAGATAAACTAATAACCAATCTAATCTTGCAAGATCGCACGCTAAGTGTTTCTTTTCTCTCTTTCCAGGTAGCAACCAATTCATGCCTTAATCAAGATAATAAAATGTATGACTTGACCGATACGGATTCTTATTCAGGGCTGGAGAACGTCGGTTCGGTTCTAAGTTATGACAACGGTCATGAGTATGTGCAAAAGAAAGAGGATTACATGAATTCCTTGATGACCCCAACGAAGAAGAAGCATACTATTGTGTCTCTTTCAAGTGTTCTTATTATTGAGAATTGTTTTTCGGCCAGTCCTACCTCCTGGATACTAGATACCGAATCAGGATCTCATATTTGTAATTTATTGCAGGGACTGAGAAAAAGTAGGATGGTTGGACCTGGTGATATGTCTATCAGAGTAGGGAACGGAGCACAAGTTGATACTGCTGCCGTCGGTGAATATCACCTTGTATTTCTAAGAGGCAATACTATGATTTTGAACAATTGCTACTATATACCTTCCATACTTTGCAACATCATATCAGTTTCTTTACTTGATAAAGATGGATATAATTTTTTTCTAGATAGAAATATCATGAACATTTACCTTGATAAGGTATTGGTTGCAGAAAGCACACTTTTTAATGGTATCTACGTTCTAAATCACAACATAGTTTTCTATATTCAAAACATACGCAAGAGGAAGAGTTCAGAAGTGAACGAATCCTACTTGTGGCATTGTAGGCTTGGTCATATCAATGAGAAAAGACTATCTAAGTTACATAAAGATGGATATTTGAATCCGTTCGAATTTTCATCATATGAAACTTGTCAGTCTTGTCTCAAAAGAAAGATGACCAAATCTCCGTTCACCGGACACGAAGAAAGAGCAACAGAGCTCTTGGGACTCATACACAGTGATGTATGTGGTCCAATATCTACACATGCAAGGGGTGGATCCTCATACTTCATAACATTCACTGACGATCTCTCTAGGCTCGGATATGTGTATCTTATGAAACATAAATCTGAAACTTTTGAGAAATTCAAAGAATACAGAAACGAAGTAGAGAACCGGACTGGAAAAAGTATCAAGATCCTCCGATCCTATAGAGGAAGGGAATACTTAAGCACGGAATTCCTAGAATACCTAAAAGAGAATGGATTTCTCTCTCAGCTTACTCCTCCGTATACACCGCAGCATAACGGTGTATGGGAGCGGAGGAATCATACCCTATTGAATATGGTTCGCTCCATGATTTGTAATGCCGAGTTACCTCTTTCATTCTGGGGGTTTGCTCTTGAATCAACTGCATTCTTATTGAATAGAGTTCTAACTAAATCAGTGCCTACTACCCCATATGAAATATGGAGTGGGAAGAGACCATATCTGAATTACATTAAGATATGGGGATGTCCTGTTTTTGTTAAAAAACAAAACCCAGATAAACTCAAGGCAAGATTTGTATTGTGCAAGTTTGTGAGATACCCTAAGCATTCAAAAGGATATCTTGTCTACCATACTGAGAAACAGAAGGTGTTTATCTCTCGCCACTTAGTTTTCTTAGAAAGAGAATTTCTTGCAAAAGAAATTAGTAAGAGTACAGTAAATCTGAAAGAAATTTCAGAACCACAAACTGAAGCAGAAGATTTGATAGAACCTCTAGATTCAGAAGTACCCGACGAACCTCAGCCACTCCGTAGATTTAGTAGGATTTCTCATCCGCCCGAGAGATACTACGGTTTTCTTATAGACGGGGATCGAAAGGATTGCATCTTGGAAGAAAATGATCCTACTAGTTTCAAGCAGGCAATTACCCGTAGGGACTCTGGTAAATGGTTAGATGCTATACAATCCGAGATGGAGTCCATATACACCAATAAAGTTTGGACCTTGGATATTTCACCACCTGGGGTAAAACCCGTTGGATGCAAATGGATCTTCAAAAAGAATATTGGTGTAGATGGACCAGTGGAAACCTATAAGGCTAGACTTGTTGCAAAAGGTTTTCGTCAAAGACCAGGTGTGGACTATGATGAAACCTTTTCTCCAGTGGCTATGCTCAAATCCATTCGGATCCTACTTGCCATTGCTGCCTTCCATGACTATGAAATCTGGAAGATGGATGTAAAAACGGTTTTTCTAAACGGAAGTTTAGAAGAGTGCGTTTATATGGACCAGCCGGAGGGATTCGTAGACAGTGAGAGCAGCGGGAAGGTATGCAAGTTGCTTAAATCCATTTATAGATTAAAGCAGGTATCGCGGAGCTGGAATATTTATTTTGATGAAACAGTCAAGAAATTTGACTTCATCAAAAACAAGGATGAGCCTTATATATATAAGAAGATTGTAGGATGAACTGTCGTATTTCTAGTCTTGTACGTGGACAACATTCTTTTGATTAGAAATGACATTCCTATGCTACAATCGGTCAAGATGTTCTTGTCACAAAGGTTCTCCATGAAAGACCTGGGTGATGCTTCGTATATTCTAGGGATTAAGATCTACAGAGATAAATCTAAGAGATTGTTGAGACTTTCACAATCCAGATATATAGAATCCATACTAAAGAGATTTAGTATGGAAGATTCCAAGCACGGTAATATACTCGCATTGCACGGAATCACCCTCTCCAAAGAGATGTCTCCCAAGACTAATAAGGAGAGGGTTCGCATGAGCATTATATCCTACGCTTCGGCGGTAGGATCTATAATGCATGCGATACTATGTACCAGACTAGATGTAGCTTACACGCTTAGCGTGGTGAGCCATATCAATCAAACCCAGGAGATAACCACTGGAAAGCAGTGAAGAACATTCTTAAGTACGTGAGAAGAACTAAGGAACTGTTCTTGTTATTCAGTAATGGGGACCTCCAGGTGGAGTCCCTTACCGACTCGAGCTTCCAGAGTGATAAGGATAATAGTAAGTCTGTCTCGGGTTTTGTGTTTACCCTCAATGGAGGGGAGGTCTGTTGGAAAAGCTCCAAACATGACACCGTCGCAGACTCGACGATGGAGGCTGAATACATTGCTGCCAATGATTCCGCAAAAGAAATGGTCTGGATTAAGAAGTTCATTACTGAACTTGAGATGGTTCCATCCATTGTTGATTCAATACCTTTGTATTGCGATAATAATAGGGTTATGGCTTTAGCGAAGGAACCACGGTCCCATCAGAAATCCAGACATATCTTGAGGCGATATCACCTGATCAGGGAGATTGTAGATCGCCGGGAGATCGTAAATCGCCGGGAGATCGAGGTGTGGAGAGTAGACACAAAAGATAACACGATGGATCCATTCACCAAGGCTCTCCCTCAAGCACAGTTCGAGAGACTATTTGAGATATTGGGTATGCGATACACCAACAACTGGCCCTAAATTAGACGTTGGGTGCTCGATACACCAATATATAGCCTTAGTGCAAATGGGAGATTGTTAGATATGTATGACCTAGAGGACATTATTGTATATGTATATATATATAGTGGATGCTTGGACATATGTATATACAGGACAATCTTGCTCGACATGATAGTATGCTATTTGGTTTGTCTTCATCTTAACATGTGTATATGTTTTACTTGTTATTACGTATCATTAATATATGTTGATAAAGCCTGTAGGATCATTGCTTGACTACCAGAGTTATGATAGCGATCATACATATGGGGGCTGGGTAGTCCATAAGCACATCCTTAAAATGTCCCTAGTTGTGGGGGTATCGATACTAGGCATCGATATTCCGGAGTAGACTGGTGTATACGTTTCTAGACCCCGATGAGGGACGATGGTTTTGTTAGTTATATGTATGCCTTAGAGGCCATTATTATACATGTGATGTATATTATAGTGGATGCTTGGACATATATAAGGAGGACTTTCTTGCTCGACATGATAGTATGCTATCTGGTTGCTCTTTATCTTAACATGTACACCTATTGTCTCTCTATTACATGTTGATAAAGCCCTTAGGATGAGTACTTGACTACCAGGATTATGATGCAGATCATACTAGTGGGGCAGAGGTAGTCGGTAAGTACATCCTTTAAATGTTCCTAGTCGTGGGAGTATCGAGACGGGGCATCAATATTCCAGAGTAGACTAGCGTATACGCTTCTCGACCCATATGATGGGCGATGGATGATCCCATATCCATTGGTGTTTGACATCAGAGATGGTATATGGGTGCTCAGCGTCGACAGACTAACCTGTACCAGTGTCACCAAAGAACTTCTATTTGACGATAGGTATAATACTATCTAGGAGTTCTCGGTGAGTCCGTTCAATGTACCCAGTCTCCACTGAGCACCCGTATACCATCTCTGATGTCAAACACCAATGGATATGGGATCATCCATCGCTCATCATATGGGTTGAGAAACGTATACGCTAGTCTACTCTGGAATATCGATGCCCCATCTCGATACTCCCACGACTAGGAACATTTGAAGGATGTACTTACCGACTACCTCTGCCCCACTAGTATGATCTGCATCATAATCCTGGTAGTCAAGTACTCATCGTAAGGGCTTTATCAACATGTAATAGAGAGACAATAAGTGTACATGTTAAGATAAAGAGCAACCAGATAGCATACTATCATGTCGAGTAAGAAAGTCCACCTTAATATGTCCAAGCATCCACTATAATATACATCACATGTATAATAATGGCCTCTAGAGCATACATATAACTAACAATCTCCCACTTGCACTAAGGCCATTTGTTATAGTATCTCATACTCAACGCCCCATAAAAGTCTCTCTAGGGAAAGGCCTCTGTGAGTGGATCCGCCGTGTTATCCTTCGCGTCATCTCTCCTTACCTCGATCCCTTGGAGATCAACCATCTCCTTTATTAGGTGATACTGTCCTCAGAATATGTCCGGATCGCTGATGGGACCGGCGTTCCTAGGCCAAATCCAAAACTCCATTGTTGTCTTAATAACAGTTATTGGACACTCAATGATAGGAACTATGTTCATCTCATGAACAATAAATATCCAGACATCCACTTTGGTAGCATCGTTGGTAGTCATGTATTCAGCCTTTATCGTCTAGTTTGCTACAGTATATAGCTTGGAACTCTTCCAACATACCGTCCCTCCACTGAGGGTAAAGACAAAGCCCGAGACTGACTTTCAGTCGACCTTATCACTCTGGGAGCTCGAATTGGTAAAGTACTCCCACTGGAGTTCACCATTACCAAACACCAAGAACATTTCTTTAGTGTTTCTCAAGTACTTAAGAATGTCCTACACAGCCATTCAGTGATTCACCCAAGATCTGATTGATTCCTGATCACTACACCTAGTGAGTCAGCTACATCTGGTCTGGTACATAATATCGCATACATGATAGAGCCCAGTGCCGAAGCATAGGGTATCCCTTGCACACGAGCTCTCTCCAAATCATTTTTAAAAGACCTCTTTTTGGAGAGAGTGATTCCTGAGTAAGTGGGCGAACCACCACGCTTAGAATCTTCCATACTAAACCCTTTTAGTATGGTGTTAATGTACCTGGATTTGGGACACTCCCAATATCCACTTAGATCTATCACCATAGATCATAATCCACAAGATATAGTAGGTATCATCCAGATCTTCCATGCAGAATCCTTGTGATAAGAGGAGCTTGACCGAGTGTAGCATAGGAAACCATTTCCTATCAAGAGTATGTTATCTACGTACAATACGTAGAAGACAGCCTTACTCTCTACAGCCTTCTTGTATATACAAGGTTCATTTATCTTTTTGATGAAGTCAAACTCTTTGATTGCCACATCAAAACAGATGTTCCAACTCCGCGATGCGTGCTTTAATCCTGATGGACTTAAGCATAGCCACTGGAGAAAAGGTTTCATCATAAACCACACCTGGTTATTGACGATAGCCTTTTACTACAAGTCTAGCTTTGAAAGTCTCAACTTTTCCATTTCCACCAAGAATCTTCTCAAGATCCATTTGCTCCAATGGGTTTTACCCCTTCAGGTGCAACATTCAAAGTCGTACTTTGTTGGTGTACATGGATTCCATCTCTGATTGCATAGCATCCAACCATTTCACAGAGTCCCCACTCGTAATGGCCTGCCTGAACCTAGTTGGGTCATCATCTACCATGATGCAATCCTCGCTCCTACTGTCATCGAGAAAACCATAGTATCTCTTAGGTGGATGAGGAACCTTACCAGATTCGTGGAGAGGCTGAGCTTCGTCGGAGACTATTAAATCCTTTGGTTTCACCAAATCATCAGCTGTTAGTTTGTCCAGCTGGAACTCCTTCCAGTTCTACCTCATGACCACTAATTTCTTCACAAGAAATTCCTTTTCTAAAAAGGTGGCATGCTGAGAAACAAAAAAACTTTTGTTCCTCAGTGTGGTAGAAGATATTTCTTCGCAAATGTTTGGGATATCTAACAAACTTATACAGAATTGACCTTGCCTCGAGCTTGTCTGGATTTTGCCTTTCAACATATGCCGGACAACCCCATATCTTAACTCGTTTAAGATATGGTCTCTTCCCATACCATATCTCATATGGAGCGATAGGCACTGATTTGGATGGAACCCCATTCAATAGGTATGCAGCTTCTCAAGTGCATAACTCAAAAAAGAAACAGGTAACTCAGCAGTACTCATCATAGAACACATTATATCTCATAGGGTGCGATACCTCCGTCCCGATATACCGTTGTGCTGTGGTGTATACGAAGGAGTAAGCTGAGAGAGAATCCTATTCTCTGTTTAGAAAATCCAGGAACTCCATGCTCAAGTATTCTCATCCTTGATCATATCGAAGGACTTAATACTTTTACCCATCTGGTTCTCAACTTCAAGCTTATAATCTTTGAATTTCTCAAAATTTTCAGACTTGTGTTTCAACAGGAACATATGTCCGAATCTTGAGAGATGGTCAGTGAATATAATGAAGTACGAAGAACCAAGCCTGGCATTTATAGACATAGGACCGTATATATTATCATGTATCTGTCCCAAAAGTTCAATAACTTTTTGTTTGTTTCCAGTAAACGGAGTATTGGTCATTTTACCTTTGAGACAAGACTGGCAAGTATCATAAGTTGAAAATTCGAACAGATTCTCATATTCATCCTTATGTAACTTAGCCGGTCGTGTCGCATAGATATGACTGAGTCTACAATGCCACAAGAAAGATTCGTTCATTTCTGAACTACTCCTCTTGTGTGTGTTTTACATACTTTGAACTGTGGTTTGATTTAGAATGTATATGCCATTACATAACATGCCTCATCCAATCAACTCTTGATTCA
Organism: Agapanthus africanus; assembly: GCA_030015575.1. NCBI lineage: Eukaryota > Viridiplantae > Streptophyta > Magnoliopsida > Asparagales > Amaryllidaceae > Agapanthus > Agapanthus africanus. Next base: position 286,090,240 of record JASDDO010000019.1, read on the forward strand.
GGAAAATGTTCACAACATTATCCTCCATTACAGAATTATATCCTTCTTTAACTTAATAAAGAAACTGATGTAATGTTGTATATCAGGTTCAGCATGTAATAACATTTGTTCAGAATCAATGTATTTACCATTTGGTAATACAAAGTGATATTTGCCAACTGACTTGGCTGCAACAATTGCACCATTCTCGAACACTTGAAGACATATCATCTTTTCTCAGTTCTCTACCTTTCTGTAGCTCATGTAACAAATTACATATATGGGATCCTGATCTGGTATCTCATACTTAGAACGTAGAGGATACTGAGAAACAGTTCTTGGTAACAAACACACCCGAAGAATATGTATCAACATGCTCATCCCTCGATTGGGTCGTGTGGAAATCCGGATATTCCTCTATTTTCTGCTCGGACTTATAACAATTATAAGATAGAGTGGAACCAATGTTCCCCAGCTCAGTATAATAAGCAGGTTCGGTCAATGTATCCATATTATTATCTTGATTAAGGCATGTCACGGTCGCTGCCAGGAGAGAGAGAGAGAGAGAGAGAAGAAAACACTCAGCGTATGCTCTTGCAAGATTGGATTAGTTATTATTTTATCTAATCATGATGGCGCCAACTGTTTTTATCAAATCTTCTTTCAAACCCTAAAAGGTAAGACTAGCCGGGATTAATCATACCCTACAAGTTCGCCAATCTTTCGGCCAGGCCAGTGTCGGTACTTTGAGGGAGGTTTCCCGTGCTTTCGCACGGACCTAATTAAAATAAACCTCGTTTTCTCAGGGGCGTAACCCCATTAACACCTTTCTAGATATCTACTTGATTGGCTAATTATAATGTGCAAAACTCTTCCAGGAGTAACTCTTACTCGCAGTGGGTATCGGGATCCAACCATCTCATAGAAGGTATGCAATCTCATTGCAAATTTCAACACTTGAAATTCCCGATAATATTTTACCCCTAGCGTTCTATGACCTTGACAGAGGTCAACAAACCATAGTGCGCTGGTAAAAATCAACCCGCCATTTGATGATTGAATTAAACCCACTCGCACGACCCTTGATAGAGGTCAACAAAGTCGTACGACTACCCTAATCTAATCGCATCACATGCTTTGCAGATAAGCACTAATCAGCTACCGCACACTACGCCTTGACAGAGGTCAACAAACGCAGTACGAATATTAAATAGTCCTTATCTGAAATGACGGAGGGTTACGACAGGTTTTTAAGAAAACCCTTTGCGTAATGAACTTGATCTCGTTGTAGAATCGAGTGATTTTGAAAATAAGTGTTTTTGAGGATTTTACTAGTCTTGCTAAAGAGGTCACTCTCAGTGAAGGGATCTCGGCTCTTTCCTCATCGACTGAGGTGCTGGATATTTCATAAATACCACCATGCAAAGCATGAACTAAAAAAGCAATCAAAAAACAAACCGAGTGGGTTGTAGTATCTGCCAGTTTCGCTAAAGAGGTCACTCCCCTTGAAGGGATCTCGGCTCTTTCCTTATCAAATAAGGTGCTGGATACTCTATAAGGAATACCGCTATGCAAAGCAAAAACTAGAGGTACCAGTTTTTAAAACAAGATTCTATAAGATCTTTAGGTTTCTTTTATTTCATTAATCTTATAATGAAGTCCCATCAATTATGCTTCCTAAGCATCACAGAAGAAACGAAAGCAGCAATATTTATTATATATCATATATATAATATAAGCATTCATCTCGGAATATCAAGTGATCACATCACAGAATATCAGCAGCAGAAGAACACATATGAAATATTGGATATACTAGAAATTCCGCGTTTTAAATAAGCCAATAAAAAACGCGGATTCCACGGTCGCAATGAATAGCCAAACCCACATCCCTAGACTCCTACGAGAGTTGAAAGCAACCCTACAAATTCTAGAGTTAGAAGACCCAGTCTCGACTCCTCGAGATGGTCTCTCACTGAACCCTAGAACCCGGTTACTTGTGCTCCCCGCCTTGGGACATCATCCTCAACCCGGAAATGCCCCAATAAAAGAATATTACATACAAGCTTGTAAGAACAAACGCTGAGTGTTTTCTTCTCTCTCTCTCTCCTACTAGCGACCGTGACATGCCTTAATCAAGATAATAATATGGATGCATTGACCGAACCTGCTTATTATACTGAGCTGGGGAACATTGAATCCGCTCTATCTTATAATTGTTATAAGTCCGAGCAGGAAATAGGGGAATATCAGGATTTCCACACGAACCTATCGTCGGATAGCAGTTCTCTGGTGACACTGGTACAGGTTAGTCAGTCGACTTGAGATCGTCATAGAGTCTTGTGTGATTCCCACCGTGCTTTGATTTCCACCTTACTACATTCAAGAGATCGTGCAAAACGGTGGTTTTTGGGTACAGTCCCGAGTCACATGGAGGCAATGAGCGATAGGAGGGGATTTCGTCTCTCTCGGTATTGGGGGTTGATGTTGCGCTAGGCTCGATTGGCCATAATAGGAAATCCCTGGCCAAGATTGCTGAGATTTACTGGTAAGTGTTATCAGTAGTTTCTCGAACCGTTATGAACCTCACATCGACATAACTTATCAGGCTATTGGGGTCTGACGTTTACCACCCCCCGGCTATGATATGCGACATATCAGACGAAGAGACCTGATTGTACAGCAGTGTTACTGATTGGATTCGTAGGAGTATGAGCAGGCTTGCTTGTTGATCTTCTGATCGCTCAATACCCAAGTAGCCGTTACGTTTAGCAGACCGCTTGTGGCTTGTGGTGACTGATATGATCACCACCTACTGCCGGCGTATTGAAGGATCTTTAGAGTCCTACACAGAAATTTTCTAGCTCAAGCGAAACGAAATAGGAGCACATATGTGATATGTGCAGGACCGAGATTAATACGAGTATATGATACCGTATTTTATTCTCGCGATATTTGATATCGGTCGGTTATATGTGATATAACCGGACTGTCGAATCAAGTGTTGATTCGACAAGTTGATACATTTGATATTAGTCGGTTGTATGTAATATAAACAAATTATTAAATCAAGTGTTGATTTAATAATTTAATGTATAATTATATATTTGATATATTAATTTACATTAACTAATATTAGCTCACTTAAGCATTTCTTTTTCTCACTAGTATACACTTAGTATATATATGATATATATTAATGTACATCTTTTGTGTCATGCTTGATACCACATGCTACATGGGTGTATGAGACTCACACCATACTTATAATAATGTAAGATTTTGTTTATTTAAAGTAAATCAAATTAGTTGGAAATTAGTCACATGGTTGAAACTTGTGAAAGCTTGTGGAACCATTGACCAAGTCCACTAATTTTGTTTTACTTGAAGTTATTTATTAACCTAACCATTATTATTTAGCCATGGTTTAGTCTCTACATGAGTTAGTATATGATATTAACTTACCCATGGTTGCTATTCTCACCACTTGATTCATTCTTCACTTGCTTGATTCCATGGTTGCTTTCTTCATCTCCTTCCTCAAGCTCTCTAGCTTTTGAGGAGGTGAAGAAAATTAGTGAGAAAATTATTTCTAAAGTGAGCAAAATTCCTACTTCATCAACATATTCTCTACTAGCTATTTAGATTGGGTTGTTTCTTCACTAGTTCATCACTTAGTGAAGAGGTAGGTTGAGTTAGTGTCTCCTCGACGTAGATCATTTTCGGTCTCGAAGACTTCAAGTAAGCTTATTCATTTCACCTTGTGGAGCCTCACTAGAGTCCGGGAGATCACTACTTGGAGCAAAGGGACTACTACACGGAGCTATTAAAGTGAAGGACCGGTCTACAAAGATTGTATTCCTTATTCACTTAGATGTAAAGATATTTACATGTTCTATTGTCTAATTCTCTAGTTAAGATTCTATGGTTAGGGATTTTTAGCGTGCCATTTTTTTAAAAAACGGCATGGTCGATACCTCCCGAAACCCAGCGGCGACCTATAGAACCCTACAGGTTGGTCCCATAGCCATTGGTCTTTCGCACCTAAGATCGTATACATGTGCTCTGTAACAACTCCATTTTTAGTGTACATAAATTTGATTTAAATTTAAAGTATATTTGGAGTATTTAATGTTGCTGTTATCACTTTAAGTATTTATCTCACACCATAATTACAAGAAGGAGCTTGTAGCTCATTGGTAAGACCTTGCACTGCTGTACCAAGCCGTCAGAGTTTAAATCACATACCCCACATTATTTTTAATATTGATTTTTTTTAAAACCTTTAGAATACCAAGGGTTTACACGTGCATATCTTACAAAAACCCCCACTACACCCAAAAATGTAACATTGCCAGAGGTTAGATGAACCGTCGAGGGGGATCCCGGCCGCCTGACTCGGCCGGGAATCGGCCAAATCGGCCTCGACTCGGCCGACTCAGTCCTCCGACCGAGTCACGGCCGAGTCACCCCCGAGTCAGCCGATTCCGGCGATGACCCCAACATGAAAATTGTGTCTTTTCACATTCCCTATACACCTGCAAAATTTTAGCCTCAGACTATTTCCAGAGCTCTTTTAAAACCCCAATTACTCCACTTTTAATACATTTTTAATACATTTTATCACATTTTTCATTTAACCTTTCATCCACCCTAACCCTAGCCTAACCCTATAAATACCAATCCTACATACTACCCCCTCACCCTAAACTCTGAGCCAACTCTTTAAAAATTTCAAGAAACCTAGTGTACTTTGAAATCGAGCACGAGGCGAAACTACGACGAATTACCCGGCGAGCTTCCGACAATCATTCTAGGAGCTCCCGGCGACGAACCGACGCACCGGCGACTCCTTCCGATCAATTTCCCTCTTCTTGTATTCCTAAACCCGTAAGTCCCCAAATTCTACCTCTCTTTTCTTTTCTAAAATACGAATTTACAAAACCCGACGGAATCGGAACAAATTCGATTTCCAATCCGGTTTTTTATAAAACTTCACTTCTCATTAATACAATTATGCTTAAACTCTCTCATGTTGACTATTAAACACTAATCAACCAAATTGATTAAGTTTCATTTCATAAAATGATGGCTATTTCACTTTATCATATTTTTCATTTAAATACCACATTGTTGCATTTATACATTTAACTTCATTAAACTTGTTATACCTTTAAGTAGACCACGAGGTAAGGACCTAGCTCCTCACACACTCATATGCAATATAACACGATACTCTCGAGAACTTAGAATACGGGAAAACAAACATTTTCATTTAAATACCCTTTACTTAATAAAACCATTTCTAAAAGATTTAGTATTGATACATCTTTACAAATAAATAACCTTTGATCTAATAAAAAATATCTAGACTCAGCCAATTAAGGACTGTCGCACTCATTAGGACAAAGGAAGGTTGTGGGCATTCAGTCGTTTATCTAAACCTGATTTTGTGGTGCCTAGGCTGGACAAATGAGAAAGATAACTTTAAAAGGCCCGTCTCACGGTGATTCGTGAACGGATCTCTTATTTCTTCACTTGTACTTATCTGGCCACAATTGGCGGTGCAGAGGCGATTTGAGGTATCTCATAACTTGTCGCTTTGGACCAGTTAGGAGCAGTCTAGTTGACTTAGGAGGCCCTAGAACATAGAATACGGGAAATAGACATCTTTACAAATAAATACCAAAATTAATAAAACCGTTTTTCCTTAATAATTAGTATTTATACAAATCTTTGTAAAGCGCCGCTACAACCCAATTGGGGAACCCATTCGGGATGGTGCAGATTATCACACATCCTCGGGCTTAGTAGTACGAGATTCAGACCTCCGCAAGGAGCATTCGGTTTCGAAAGATTTAAAATACGACATCTTAAGAAAACGAGATTTCTAGAATATTATAGATATATACAAAAATTTAATTTTATATAAATATATGTATATGTAACATAAACATATCTATTTTTGAAGTATTATAAATATTCCACATTTTCTACAATATCACAAGGATCAATTTTACACTAAAATACCATGAATTCCATGCAAAACCAATATTACAAATAAATGCCTTTAATTATGAAATTAGGATATTTTCACTAGAAATATCACAATATAAAATCCACATTCATTACAACACTAAAGACGAATAATAAATGCTTGGGGCGTATTTTGAAAAGTATATATAATTAATTTTACATAAAACCCCCTCAAGTTCTATAAATTACCCTAAGGACCCTAGTAAACATAGGTTTAAGCGGGACCAATCTTTTGAGCCTCAGGGAGCCGGAGAAGTGGGTGCTTGCCTACTTAAGGTAGACAACTTAATAGTGGTGTTATCAATACGGTAATCGTTTTTGAAAAAGACACAAATCCTGCCGTCCATGTGCAGCGGTTACCGATAACATAAAAAACAATCAGAAGATCAATTTACTTTTCTGACTTAGAGTGAGTCTCATTATAATCTGACTTGAATATGATTAAAGTACAATCTACAATCTATAATCTACAATCTATAAATCTTTAATATTACAATTCAACATGAATCCATGAATCCAATTATCAATTTATACAATTTGACTGAACCGAACCATGGATATACATTCCATTTACATGATTCTACGGCTACATCCGTTTACTGATATCATGGTTTCGGTCAATCAATCAATTATACCATCAATATAATTTACAAAACAAACAAGACATCTGGGATTTAAGGGGTAGATTGGTACGGAAGGTGTTAGAAATGGCACGAGACTGTAAGACTTAATACACCTAACATGAATCCAGTTGCTGTTGTACCGTGGCATAAACGGTTCCTTATACTATACTTGCCTCTAGTCTCTGGCATATAGCGACTCATCTCGTATACACTGGCATTCTTCTGTACTAAACTACAAATAACAGCGTTAATATAACATTACAACAAGATAATACAACTTTAAAAGATACCTTCTTATTCTGTCTATTCTACTTTCCTTTTATCTTTGGGACTTACTGAGCGACCTGTTCGCTGATGACATTCTCTTTCTTTCTTCTTTGAATGTCGTCAGGTAATTTGGACACGTCAGAGATCGAGCCTACTGCTGAAGACTTAGATCAGTTTGCCGAAGACCCGGAGCTATAGTTTCATTGTACACATTTCCTTTCAGTAATTTACATTCCTATTATGCCATTATTTAGGCATCGCTTTTATTTCAGTTGAATTTACTTTTCATGCATTTTACAAAAGAATGTTAATAAATAAAGTTGCTGTTCAGTTTATATATCTTGTCTCTTGTGTATTTACTTTTATATTGCTTAAATACGCTTAGCGTATTTACTTCAGAGTAAATACGAAGCGGACCAGTCCCGTCCTCTTCGCCGTATACCGGGAAGCGGGGCGCGACAGGTTTTGTTGGCAGCCCATGCAGGTCAAAGCTGTATAGAACCATACTATGCAGTTCTGTTCTGCGTAAACAACCTAAGCAATATAACACAAGAACCAGCAACTAAAATATTCTTTACAATCATGTTCCTAGAATCTTATCATTTCATATTCTTTGAATCATATACTTTGAATCTGTCCTGACCCAAAATTCCCTCACCCCTTTTACAATATTACCAAAACTTTCGCATTCTTTCATTCCTTCACACATTTTTCACATTTTTAAAAAACCCTTGCACCATCTTGCTATACGCTATCTATACTCCAGTCACCAAAATTTTCTTGAATCTGTTTCACTTTCCTTTTACAAATTTCAAGGACGAAATTTTTGTAAGGAGGGTAGACTGTAACAACCCCATTTTTAGTGTACATAAATTTGATTTAAATTTAAAGTATACTTGGAGTATTTAATATTGCTGTTATCACTTTAAATATTTATCTCACACCATAATTACAAGAAGGAGCTTGTAGCTCATTGGTAAGACCTTGCACTGCTGAACAAAGCCACCATAGTTCAAATCCCATACCCCACATTATTTTTAATATTGATTTTTTTTAAAACCTTTAGAATACCAAGGGTTTACATGTGCATATCTCACAAAAACCCCACTACACCCAAAAATGTAACATTGCCAGAAATTAGATGAACCGTCGGGGGGATCCCGGCCGCCTGACTCGGCCGGGAATCTGCTAAATCAGCCTCGACTCGGCCGACTCAGTCCTCCGACCGAGTCACAGCCGAGTCAACCCCGAGTCGGCTGATTCCGGCGACGACCCCAACATGAAAATTGTGTCTTTTCACATTCCTTATGCACCTGCAAAATTTTAGCCTCAGACCATTTCCAGAGCTCTTTTAAAACCCCAATTACTCCACTTTTAATACATTTTATAACATTTTATAACATTTTTCATTTTAACTTTTCATCTACCCTAACCCTAGCCTAACCCTATAAATACCAACCCTACACACTACCCCCTCACCCTAAACTCTGAGCCAACTCTCTAAAAATTCCAAGAAACCTAGTGTACTTTGGAATCGAGCACGAGGCGAAACTATGACGAATTTCCCGGCGAACTTCCGACGATCATTCTAGGAGCTCCCGGCGACGAAGCGACACACCGGCGACTCCTTCCGATCAATCTCCCTCTTCTTGTTTTCCTAAACCCGTAAGTCCCCAAATTCTATGTCTCTTTTCTTTTCTAAAATACGGATTTACAAAACCCGACGGAATCGGAATAAATCCGATTTCCGATCCGGTTTTCTTATAAAACTTCACTTCTCGTTAATACAATTATGCTTAAACTCGCTCATGTTGACTATTAAACACTAATCAACCAAATTGATCAAGTTTCATTTCATAAAATGATGGCTATATCACTTTATCGCATTTTTCATTTAAATACCACATTGTTGCAATTATACATTTAACTTCATTAAACTTGTTATACCTTTAAGTAGACCACGAGGTAATGACCTAGCTCCTCACACACTCATATGCAACATAACACGATACCCTCGAGAAGTTAGAATACGAGAAAACAAATATTTTCATTTAAATACCCTTTACTTAATAAAACCATTTCTAAAACATTTAGTATTGATACATCTTTACAAATAAATAACTTTTGAGCTAATAAAAAATATCTAGACTCAGCCAATTAAGGAGTGTCGCACTCATTAGGACAAAGGAAGGTTGTGGGCATTCAGTCATTTATCTAAACCTGACTTTATGGTGCCTAGGCTAGACAAGTGAGAAAGGTAATTTTAAAAAGCCCGTCTCACGGTGATTCGTGAACGGATCCCTCCTTTCTTCACTTGTGCTTACCTGGTCACAATTGGCGGTGCAGAGGCAATTTGAGGTATCTCACAACTTGTCGCTTTGGACCAGTTAGGAGCAGTCTAATTGACTTAGGAGACCCTAGAACATAGAATACGGGAAATAGACATCTTTACAAATAAATACCATAATTGATAAAACCGTTTTTCCTTAATGATTAGTATTTATACAAATCTTTGCAAAGCACTGTTACAACCCAATTGGGGAACCCATTCGGGATGGTGTGGATTATCGCACATCCTCGGGCTTAGCAGTGCGAGATTCAGACCTCCGTAAGGAGCATTCGGTCTCGAAAGATTTAAAATACGACATCTTAAGAAAACGAGATTTCTAGAATATTATAGATATATACAAAAAATTATTTTCATATAAATATATGTATATGTAATATAAACATATCTATTTTTAAAGTATTATAAATATTCCACCTTTTCTTCAATATCACAAGAATCAATTTTACACTAAAATACCATGAATTCGATGCAAAACCAATATTACAAATAAATGCCTTTAATTATGAAATTAGGATATTTTCACTATAAATATCACAATATAAAATCCACATTCATTACAACTCTGAAGACGAATAATAAATGCTTGGGGTGTATTTTGAAAAGTATATAAAAGTATTTTTACATAAAACCTCCTCAAATTCTATAAATTACCCTAAGGACCCTAGTAAACATAGGTTTAAGCGGGACCAATCTCTTGAGCCTCAGGGAGCCGGAGAAGTGGGTGCTTACCTACTTAAAGTAGACAACTTAATAGTGGTGTTATCAATACGGTAATCGTCTTTGAAAAAGACACAAATCCTACCGTCCATATGCAGCGGTTACCGATAACATCAAAAACAATTAGGAGATCAATTTACTTTTCTCACTCAGAGTGAGTCTCATTATAATCCGACTTGAATATGATTCAAGTACAATCTACAATCTACAATCTACAAATCTTCAATATTACAATTCAACATGAATCCATGAATCCAATTATCAATTAATACAACTTGACTGAACCGAACTATACATATACATTCCATTTACGTGATTCTACGGCTACATCCGTTTACTGATATTATGGGTTCGGTCAGTCAATCAATTATACCTTCAATATAATTTACAAAACAAACAAGACATTGTGGGGTTTAAGGGGTAGATTGGTACGGAAGGTGTTAGAAGTGACACGAGACTGTAAGACTTAATACACCTAAGATGAATCCAGTTGCTGTTGTACCGTGACATAAACGGTTCCTTGTACTATACTTACCTCTAGTCTCTGGTATATAGAGACTCCTCTCGTATACACTGGCATTCTTCTGTACCAAGGTACAAACAACGGCGTTAATACAACATTACAACAAGATAATACAACTTTAAAAGATACCTTCTTATTCTATCTATTCTACTTTTCTCTTATCTTTGGAAATTACCGAGCGACCTGTTCGCTGACAATATTCTCTTTCTTTTTCTTTGAATGTCGTCAGGTAATTTGGAAACGTTAGAGACGAGCCTACTGCTGAAGACTTGGATCAGTTTGCTGAAGACCCAGCTATAGTTTTATTGTACACATTTTCTTTCAGTACTTTATATTCCTGTTATGCCATTGTTTAGGCATCGCTTTTATTTCAGTTGTATTTAGATGCATTGTACAAAAGAATATTAATAAATAAAGTTGCTGTTCAGTTTATATATCTTGTCTCTTATGTATTTACTTTTATATTGCTTGGATACGCTTAGCGTATTTACTTCAGAGTAAATACGTAGCGGACCAGTCCCGTCCTTTTCGCCGTATACCGGGAAGCGGGCCGTGACATGCTCATTGGAAGTGAGTACACTGGACGAACTCACCGAGAACTTCTAGATGGTACTATACCTATTGTCAGATAGCAGTTCTCAGGTGACATGAGTACATGTTAGTCTTCAGACCTGAGATCGTTATTTGTCTCGTGTGAGTTCCCACTGTACTTAGATTACTACTATACCACAGCTATACTGAGTCGTGCAAACAGGTTTTAGTTGGGTACAGTCCCGAGCCACATGGAGGCAGTGAGTGATTGTTGGGGATTCGTCTCTCCGGATATAGAGAGTCGATACCGCACTGTGTTCGATCGGCCAGCACCATAAGACCTTGGCCAAGGCAGTTGAGATTTACTGATAGTTGGGTCAGTAGTTTCCCGGATTGGTCCTGAGCCACATCAGCACGAATTATCGGGTTATTAGGGTCTGACGTTTACCACCCCTAGACCCGGTATGCGATACTCTCAGACGAAGAGACCGGACTGTACGGAGATTGTCACAGATAGGATCAGTAGGGACCCGGATGAGTTTGCTCGTTGGCCTTACTTTTCGACAGGTACCCGGGTAGCCATTACGTACAACTAGTGCCACTGATATGCTTGTGGTTATGGATTTATCCAGTAACTCACTGTCGGCGAACTGTCGAATCTTTAGAGTCCCACACAGAGGGTTTTCCTGCTTCAGGAGAAATGATGTAATAGCTGTATTTTGATACGTGCAGGGTTCCAATCGAATGATTGTACTAGTTACCCGGACTTTCGATCGGACAGTTGATAATACTAGCCGGTTTAGGATTGAGCCGGATTATTAAATCAGGTATTAATTTAATAATTTACGTATATATATTTCGATATGTATATTCTAGTATTATGTTTTTTGTGTTATTCTATCTTTTTGGGTATTCGTATTTTGATATGAATACGGGTATGTATATACGGTAAAGTGTATTCCGTATTTATACGGAAAATATTTAGAAGGTGGACACCTCATTTTAGAATTATCCATTTATTAATTTAAATGGAAAATGAGGTGTAAAGGTAGTGAGGTGAGAATGGTGAGAACCATGTTTGAATAGTATTGACAAATGAATTGTAAATTTATTCGTACAAACTATTCAAGTATGGTTGCAAAATCTTTATTGGAAAAAAAGATTTTTACAAAACCATGCTTCATAATTTTCTCTCACTTAATGAAATCATTTCTTACCATCTGCTTATCTCTCCTCACTAGCCTTTCTTGAGCTCCTCCTCCTTTTTGATCTTCCTCTCTATAATCTCATGTGTTGAGAATTAAGAAAGAAAGAGAGATAGATATAAACTAAGAACAAATCACTACATCCTAGACACTTTAGATTAGCAATCTAGAGTCTCTAATTGCTCCACTAGACTTTTAATGTGGAGCTAGAGCCATGAACTACATCTTTCGAGTAGGTCATCTTCGACAGAGGAAGACCGGTGGTCAAGCTCAATCAAGGAGACCTCAAGGAGAAAAGGAAGAGGATAGAAGACCGAAGGACACAGATCTTTTAGTAAAACAACTCTATCACAGTAGTTAATCTCTTTGTTGTTTGCTAGTTTTATGTTTGGTTTCGATTCTAGGTAGTTGTTTCTAGCGCCAAGTTTTTTAAAACACCAAAAATTTTGTTCCACAACGGCCGCTGTTAGCAGCTAAGACGCTAGGAACCCCAACATGCCCGATACAAAACTCGTCTTATGGCCAAAGGCTTCCACCAACGGCCTGGCCTGGACTACTCCGCCACCTTCAACCCTATTATTAAGCCAACAACACTACATATAGTCTTATGCTTCGCACTCTCCCATGAACGGCCTCTTCATCAATTCGACATTAACAATGCTTTCCTCAACTGTACTTTCTATGAAGATGTGTATATGGCTCAACTATCCGGCTTTCTCCACTCCTGCCTATCTAACCAAGTCTGCAAACTACGGAAATCTTTCTATGGTCTCAAGCAAGCGTCTAGGGCTGGTATCAAGAACTCAAAGGTTATCTCCTTCAAATCAACTTTGCAAACTCCGTGGCGGATACGTCTCTATTCGTCTACTCCAAGAAAGCTATCGTCGCCTACTTTTTGATGTATGTCAACAATATTATTCTCACTGGTAATAACATCCAGTTCATTCAGTTCTTTGTTAGTCAACTTGGGCAACGCTTTTTTCTAAAGGATCTTGGCGACCTTCATCACTTTCTTGGTGTAGAACATGTTCTCATATCACAAGGTCTATTTCTATCCCAACATCGCCACTTTGCTGATCTCTTAAACAAGTTTTCCATGGCTGGAGCTAAAGAAACTACAACTCCGATGTGCAATACCATCCCTCTACTCCGTCATGACGGGTCTTCCTCCATTGACCCCATGCTATATCGTCAGCTAGTTGGTGCTCTTCAATACCCCTCTCTTACTCGGCCCGATTTTTCATTCACCGTCAACCGTCTCTCTCAATTCATGCACTCTCCCACAGAACTTCACTGGACGACACTCAAACGTGTTCTTCATTATCTCAAAGGTACCATACATCATGGTCTTTACCTCTGCAGAAGATCTCCTCTAACTCTTCAGGCCTTCAGTGAATCTGACTGGGATGGAAGTCATGATGACGATCGCCGTACCACTGTCTATATCATCTACCTAAGCTCGAATCCAATATCATGGAAATCGGCATGACAAAAGACTGTTTCTCGATCCTCCTATGAAGCTAAATACAAAGCTCTTGCAAATGCTACGACCGAGATACTATGGGTAAAAAATCTTCTCTATGAACTCAAGATAATTCTCAGAAAACCACGCTCTTTATACAGTGATAATATCGGGGCTACCTATCTCAGTGCGAACCCCATCTTCCACTCTCATATAAAGCACATTGCTCTTGACTACCACTTTGTTCAGGAGTGCATTGAAGATTGTACTATTCGTGTACACCATATTAGCACTTAGGATCAACTTGCAGATGTCCTCACAAAAGCCCTTGGACGTCTACCATTTCTCAAACTTCGCTCCAAGATCAGACTCTCCAATGGAGCCTCAATCTTGAGGAGGCGTATTAGCGACAAATGCTCAACACAGAGGTAGGCGTCTGAAGAAGAAGATGCAGACGTCTGCTAGAGGTCTGCCAAAACAACAAAGCGGAGGCAGAAGTCTGAGGAAGGTGTTATAGAAGCCTGCAATATAGTCACCAAACAACAGAGTCGATCCAGGCGTCTGAAGGAGAAGATCCAGACGCCTGGTAATGAGTTTTCGACAATAACAAAGAACACGCAGACGTCTGAAGGACACTGTTCATACGTCTGTCCATCGTGAGCGCAGCTGTCGCGGATTTTTCCATAACTTTTGTGATGTTATTTTGATTAGGAAAAATTTTATTTTATTTCATTTCAGTTTTCCATAATGTAAAGTGTAATATATATATATATATATATATATATATATATATAGAGAGAGAGAGAGAGAGAGAGAGAATTAGTTTTCCATAATGTATATATACAGAGAGAGAGGGAGGGAGGGAGGGGGAGATCTGAGAGGGAGGGAGGGGGAGAGAGGGAGGGAGGGAGGGGGAGATCTGAGAGAGAGAGAGATATTTTTCCATAATGTAAAGTGTAATATATATATATATATATATATATATATATATATATATAGAGAGAGAGAGAGAGAGAGAGAGAGATAATGGGGGAAAGATGCCATAGGAAGGAATTTCCTACTATGGCGTCGAAAAAATACACCGTCATTTTTTCCGACGATCGGCATCCACCATCTTCATCGTTATCATCTAAGATGTGGGTACACCAAAGTTCATATTATTCTACAACTTTCTCACCGTTAATTTAGCAATGTAAAATGTTCTATTATCGGTAAACCATTAATTTTGAACCCACTAAATCAACGGTGAAAAGTTACAGAATCACATGAAATTTGGTGTACCCATATTTTAGATGATAACGATGAAGATAGTGGATGCCGATCGTCGGAAAAAGTGAGGAAGGGTGTATTTTTTCTGACGCCATAGGAGGAAATTCTCTCCATTGGCCTTTTTCCTCCATTATTCTCATATATATATTCAATACAATTACCAAGGTCTAAACTCTAAACACCATCATCTTCTTCACGTTGTTTTAGCACTAGCACTCCATTGATGAACGCTACACTTGGCAAAAAAGGAAAAAACGAAATGGATGATGGCATTTGGAACCGTAGATGACATGGAAATATCCCGTTGTTGTTTTGTGCTCAACATCGTATGTAGAACACCAGCAATCTTCAACATGATGAAACTGGTCCTCATTATATAGTGTGTGTATATATATACACAATTTTAAAAAAAGAAAATCTCCAACATGAAGATCCTCCGCTGTTTTGCTCTTAACATCAT
Organism: Agapanthus africanus; assembly: GCA_030015575.1. Lineage (NCBI taxonomy): Eukaryota > Viridiplantae > Streptophyta > Magnoliopsida > Asparagales > Amaryllidaceae > Agapanthus > Agapanthus africanus. The sequence continues at coordinate 286,105,662 of JASDDO010000019.1, forward strand.
ATGTGAAACACAATTCTGACAATCTCAGATGGCAGAGAAATTGTTCATACGAGGTCTCCGAATCTCCACCGAGCATCCCGTGTCTTTTATGGAATCTAGCTCTTACTATTGCATGCACACTCTTTATTATCTCCTTGTAATAAAGCATTATCATTTATCTATCTTACCATCTTTTAAAGATTGAAAATTGATAATCCCAAAATAATTATGTATTGGAGGTAAAAATAATAAATCATTAGAAATTTCATGAACTTTTGCTCCATTTGCAGGAAATATCCAAATTTTTTAAAACCTACACTTTGCCTTTTCAACTTTAATATATCACCAAAATGCCTTTCATTTGAATATTTATATAAGCATATTTCTTTTTTCTCTCTCTTTCTTATCTCATTTAAATATTTTAATTAAATATTTAAATAAAAGATATTCTCCAGTATTTTTTGTTATTTGGATGATGTGATGATGATGATAAAAGAAGTACAAATCGAAACAGTACTGAAAACAATTTAGTAGGCTACTGGGCTCTCCAGCTGTTTGGTTGCAGGATTTTGAAATTTGAATTCTTGAACAGTACAATTGAAAAAATTTGTATTGGCTAATTTTTTTTTTGGTTAATATTGAATTACGTTTGATCTGTAGATCCTTATAATTCTTATTTGGTTGGGAAAAATAAGTGAGCTTCTGATTTGAGGATTATAGAGAGATGGGGAGGGGGATTTTTTAATATCATAAAGTACGTGGGACCCACATAAACAGTGCCAAATCCATAGTATTTTTTGGATTCAAGAATCCAAAAAAATGGTGGGCCCCTCATAAAAAACAAGCAAATCCAAAACAACCAAAATGCTACAGCCAAATAAATAATTCAAGAATCCAAACTCTTTTTGGATTCAAGAATCCAAACAGTGCCAAATCATATCCTAATCCTGCAACTAAATGTTTGGTTGCAAGATTAGGATATTTGGATTCCAAAATAGTACGGCTGAAAATTTCTGGTTTTGATAATTTGTTGTTTGGTTGGTATTTGATTAATAGTATTGGATAGATCCTTGTAATATTTGTTTGGTTAATGAAAAAAAAGTGGGATTTGGATTTGAAAATTTTAGAGAGAGAGATGGAGAGATGATTATTAAATAAATAAAGTATCCGGATCCTATCTAAAAATATAATGAATAGTGCCAAATCCTTTTAAATTCTCCAAATTTTTTAGAATTCAAGTAACCTTGTTTTGTGGTGGACCCCCATAGAAAACAAAGCAATCCTATAAATCAAAATTCCACAACCAAACACAAAATTATGAAATCCCCTTAAATTTTTGGATTCCACGTTCCAATACTTTCATAATCCTACAACCATACAGGCCCTAAGCAGATCAATCTTTATTTATTTAATCATTCAGCTCTGAAATTTACCTAAATTGATTTTTTAAACAAAATTCCTACATGCATTTCAATGGAATTTATCTACTGCCCCTTAGGGACTGTTTGGTTAAATGATTTTGGATTCTTGAGTTTTGGATTTCAGGATTCATAAATTTTGTGTTTAGTTGGTTTGGATTACAAACATGGATTTGTAAAGATTGTGTGATGGGACCCACAAGAAAAACGGATCCCAAAATCCTTCAAAAATATAAGGATTCCTAAGGATTTCTTCCTATTTGGTGGCCTTCACGTCTACTTTAGTTATCAAAAATTTTCTTTTCTCTCTATCTCTCTTTAATGCTCAAATCCAAATCTCATTTACTTTTTTCCAATCAAACAAGAATTATAAAAATCTACAACTCCAATACAAGGAATCTAATTCCCACCAAACACAAAATTAGATTTTTTCAATTGTACTATTTAGAAATCCAAATTTCATAATCCATCAACCAAACAGCTCCTTAGGATCCGTTAACTACTCATTTCTTATCCTACATTCTATCGTAGCACGCCCACGGATTATCTCCGGTGTACATAGAACAGGCGAGCTTCACAAACTCGCATCCAACTCCTTACTACAAACAACATGAAACTCGTCATCCAGCTCCTTTGAAAACTCATCCATGCCACCAATTCTCTTCAACGACCCGTAGACTTCATACATGCTCGGCCTCTCTTGTGGCCGAGCAGCCACACACTCACACGCAACTTCCAGAAACGCGACAATCTCATCGTCATCCCCTTTGCCTCGTAACGATTCACCTATGGCTTCATGAATTTGACCTGTGACACATAACCAAATCATCCAATTCGCTAAATCCTCAATAAACCCTTTGCTTCTATCAGTTGCTAGCTCTAGCAACACTACTCCAAATTCATACACGTCGTCTTTGGTGCTAAAATCCACCGGCTGGCTCACGTGAAGCGTCGTGAGCCCAAAATCAATTATCCTAGGCTCGTAATCCTCGTCGAGGAGCACTGCCTTTGAACTGAAGTTTTGATGCAAGAAAGGGACTTGAAATCCATGGTGAAGCCATAAAAGTCCTCGAGCTACACCGACCGCGATTCTCAACCTCGTTGGCCAATTGAGATTCTCATCCTTAGATTGAAGCATTGATGATAAAGCTCCATTTTCGATATTCTTGTAAACCAAAAGCCTATCCTCCTCAGCGAAGAAGAAACCAAGGAGCGGAGCGAGATTCGGGTGGCGAATCCGCCCGATCCGCTCCATCTCGGCTCGAAAATGTTGTTCTGTAAGGACGCAGTGATGGAGCCTTTTTACGATAAGGGCCGATCCATCAGGCAACAACGCCGTGTATGAGGTCCCAAGGTTAAAACTCCCCGCAACGACGATATTGTCCGGGTGAAAATCTTTTGTCGCAGCCATCAGATCTGCCAACTTCAGCGGCGTCATCGGGTTTCCAAACAAAGAAACCGAAGCGAGCCTGCTACGTGAAGAAGACCCCAGTACTTCCTCTCTTCTCTCCTTCCTCTTCTTCTTCTTCTCTGAAGCAGCAGAGTCTGCAGAGAAAAAGCATCTCCGAACAATGTACGAAATCGCAATAGAAAGGACGAATCCGAAAACTCCAGAAAAGAAGTTTACGGCAATGATGGTGCTTGTTGAGGGTTTTTCACAGGTGAAGGAGACTGTATCGCCGCTGCATAGCAACGGATTGTCACTAAAACTCAAAGCGTTGAATTTGGAAAGGCCAAATGGGATCGGACCCGATAGGTCATTGTTAGAAAGGTCGAGTTTTCTCAATCTGATTAGCCGAGCTAGAGACGCAGGAACAGGCCCTGAGAGTCTGTTGTTGGAGACGTCAAGCGAGTTGAGAAACCTGCAGTCGGCTAGTTCAGAAGGGATGTGGCCGGTGAGATTATTTGAAGAGAGGTCGAGGGAGACGAGGTAAGGAAAAACTTGGCAAACCCAAGCAGGGATGGGGCCAGAGAGGGAGTTAGAGGAGAGGTCGAGGCTGGTGATAGAGGAGGTGATGGAGGGGCAGTGACCTAAAAGAGAGAGTGCGTGGGCGAAGGGTCCCGAGAGTGAGAGCGAAGGGAGTGAGAGGGCGACGATGCGGCTCTCAACGAAGTTCCAACAATTGATGCCGGTGAAAGCGCATAAGAAGCCGGCGGTGGTGGTGTTGGAACAATCCCAGGATGAGAGGAGATGTTGGGGATCGAAGGATGATCTGAAATCACACAGGCAACCTAGATGATCGTCTTTGACCGAGGATGAAATAGTTGTCATCAAGAAGAGCAAGATGGTGGTGGTGGTGGTGGTGGTGGTCGGAATCATGTTGGTTACAGAGAGCAAAAGAGATTGATGATGATTCCGGTTGACAAGAAAATTATCAGGGAAGTTCCAACTGGAGAAAAAACGCGGTTCAAAGTCCTCCCAGGCTTAGAGTAAGCAAATTAAAAGAAACCTGTAGGAAATGGGTAGCTGACTTGACTTTGAATGGTCGATGATAAGAGCAACGTGTTTCAAAGATACAAAGGAAATCTTCTCAACACCTAAAGCAAACTTCCAGCTGATTATTATTTTTTTGTTTCGTCCATGGAAGGAAATAAAATTATGGAAACTTGTCCGCCAACAAGAAAATGTATCGTCCCCTAAATAATGGACGGAAGATGTTGATATATGATGCAACTTCGGAGCTCAGGAGTCTGAGCCCAGGCACTGACGGTGTGGCCGTGAGCCCAAGGGCGAGTCTGGCAAGTGGGCGTGCCAGAAGCAGATGCGGGTCCGATTTCAAGAGTCCAAATCTGAATCAAATCTATACAAAGTTGTCAAATCGTGATACGCTTCATGTTTCCTTTTCTTATTTATCGTATCATATATCGTATCATGTTTCGCACCGTAAGAAACAAAATTTTCCACGAACCAATCATGTATAGAACCAATTATAATTTTAAAAACAACCAAATTAACTACATAGAACCACGTACAAGCTAAAACAAATTTCGGAATTACATCTGCGCAAATATATACATATAAATCATACAAACTCATACATTTGATAATCAAATAATACCAAAACAATCCAATATATCCATCCATATGTCATAATTCATAAACATAAACATGATGGTAAGTTTTATAATTCCTAATTAAAATATTACTACCAAACAAAGTTGACGCTATAAAAAATTAATCTTTTCCAATTGATTAATCACCATCATTATTATTAAAGTATTATTGTATTAGGTTGATATACATTATTAACTCACAACCTAATAGCTTAAGTTTTTTGGTAAGGTGGTTCTTGACATGGTATAAAAAATAAAATTGTAGGTCTCATCATTACCAAATTAAAATATATTTATATCTCCTAGTGTTTCTGCTTGAGATCCTTTCTCATGGCCCATATTTCAAAGACCCACTTGAGGTGGGAGTATTAAAGTATTATTCTAATTGCTTGGTATACATTATTAACCCACAACATCTTAAGGTTTTGGGTAAAATGATTCTTGACAATTATCATAACAAGAGATAATTTCATTATCCTGAATCTCCTAATCATCATTATTTTCACCCTCAACGAACGAATCAATATGCATTTTAATTGTTAAATAGCGCGTCTGGTTTAATAATTTGATATAACCAAACGGGATTTAAACCTGAATATCCGACCCGCTATGCATTTAAATGGTTAAATAATGTATCGTGTATTTCGTGTTTCGTATCGTTTCATACGATATAAAATGTGTATCGACCGGTAAGTTAGTAACCCGATACATACTTACGATTCGTTTCGAATTGTCTATGTTTCGTATCGTTACTTAAGACGCGTTTCTTACAAAACTAACACCGAAACTATGTCTCTCTGTACTTTCTAAGCCCTCTCTTCGTTCAAGGATTTAATTAAGCCACCAAATAGAAATTATAAGACTAGGGTTGCCGCCAAAACAGAGAGGTACATGGGATTTATGATGGCCTATTTTTTGTTAAGTAGGTGTGAGAAATCGGTGCAATTTCATGCGATTCTTTCTCACGGTCGAAGTTATCGTCATGGTTCACGGTTGCAGGAGTAGTTACAAGTTATGCTGAATCTAAGTAAATCTTATGTCTATTGTGTTGGTGTGTTCTTTTCGTGTGATTTGATATTCGTTAATCAATTTACCCTAAAACACCAATTTTGGAATTCCCCTGTGATTCGTTATGTAATTCTTACAGCATAATTATCCAAATGTAAAAATGCACGAAGTTAGCATGGAAAGTTTCACAGTTTGATAAGTTGGAGAAAATTCACAATGCCATGCATTTTAAATGTCCTAATACCACTAATTTCATGATTTGAAAATGTCAGATATAGTATTTAGATATAAATTATTAACATTGCCAAATCATTTAGATAAATAAAGCCCAAGTCTTCCCATGTTCTGATGCCAAACATAGCAGTAGACCAATCTTTAGCTAATAGACATATAGCATATGGCAAAAAAGTAAAAAAATTCTTTCCCTAACCTCATGAACATAGAACAATCATTGATGGAGGTCGGGATCTTCCTCAGATGTTGTCCTCCGTCGGTCATGTTGTCAGCCGTGTTGAACGGTTAAGATTTGAGATGGGGGTTGAGCGTGTGGATCACAATGGGTTGTTAGTTGTTGTTGACGCCGAGCTGTCTGCATAGGAAGTCCCGAGGTGGGAAACCACCGTAGGATCCTCCGACGATCAAGTAAGTACCGAGAAATATTATGGAAGAGTAGCGGCGTATCGGAATGAATTCGACTTACCTCGAGGAGAGGTTTATATAGGGGTCACATTGGAGCAATCCGATGTGAGATTCTCGCCGTCCGTTACGCTCCCGTGTCACGTTCATGTTGATGGTGGGATACGCCCATTAATGGCGAGATATGCTAGCGTGGGATGCGGGACATGGAACGGCGGAGATCTTGTCGTGGCGAGATACATGGAGTCGTTACGGGAAAGCTCGGACTCCGTGCTCCCGGCCAAACAGGGACACTGAGAAATCTCAGATATAGGATAGCTCGGAGACGAGCAAGTGAGCTGAGGAATCTCAACTATAGGACAGCTTGGAGATGAGCTATTGGCTGGCGGCCAGCTGAAGGTGGAACGTACTCCAGGGAGATCTTCCAGAAAGTCGGGCGCAACCTCAGAGGCGAGGCACCAAGAAATGTCCCCAATACTTCATATTTATTCCAGCTCCGTAGCCTCCAGAAATCTAGTGGGCTTACGTAGATGACATGCCATCCTCTAAGTGTTAAGATCTGGGAAGTTCCCACTTACGAGTATCATCATTAGGCCCCCGCTCTCGTTCCGACCTATTTTATAGGTCGGGTCGAAAGTGGTCTGTTCGGTTTTCTCCGTTCGGCTTGGTGCCGAGAAATCTTCACGGTGGATTGTCTGGGCACGATATGGCGTTTGGCGGCCGTGTCTCTTCAATTTCTGGATCTACGCGGCGATTCACGGCACGCCTAGGTTTTCGGCACGTATCCTTGATGACATCAGCGGATCAGCGAAATGATTGCGCCATAAAGGAGACGTCGTTTCGTTCGCTCAGTCAGTTGATCTTCATGCCAGTGGCCACCATTGAGTGGCGGACTGCGAGACGTCGCCAGTCGGATCCGTGGGAGGGGGAAAATCCAATGGTCAGTCGCTACGTGGAGTCATCGGGACCGTAGGGTGCGACGCTTCGTTTCGGCGGGAGCAGATTTAGACCGTTGGATGGATTTTACTGAGCGTATAAATAGGAGAGGCCTTTCCTTAGGAAACACTTTTGTTTTAGTTGCCTTCCTTGTCTGAAGATTGCCCGGCACTTCGTTACTTAGGTCGGATTTTCAGCCAAAATCCACTTTCAGCCGATCTTTCCTTGAATCGGGTTAGATGTCTTCTTCTGAAGTTTCCGTTGATGTAATTAGGGTTGAGTCGGCAATGAGGTTTCAGCTTCCGAAGCCAAGTCCGGTGGGTCATCTTCTTCTTCCTCGGCTTCCGATAGCCGAGAGAGTTCCTCTTCTTCTTAAGTGTCGGGCTCACCTCCAAGGGGTGGCGACGCCCTTGTTCTTCTTCTTCAGGCGGCAAAAAGGGGCCCCAAGGTGCGGATCGAAAATACCCGCGATATGCCCTCGATGTTGAATCGATTGGATGAGATTTCCGATATCCGGGCTCATTTCCATATCCGTCCTGACTGTTCGTTTCATCTGGCCAGGGAGGGTGAACGGGCAGACCAGGTGTAGGGAAATGAGATTGCTCTGTACCTGGAAGCATTCCTAGTGGGGATGTGTCTGCCTTTCTTATCCGAGGTTTATGATGTTCTCCATTGCTTCCGGCTTGCCCCGGGCTAACTAGCTCCAAACTCGTGGAGAATTCTCCTCAAGTTTCTGGTCCGGTTAAAAATTGATCGGATCCCCTTTGACTTGAGCCTCCTTCTTTCCTTCCTTTGCTACAAAAATTACCCTGGCACTCGAAAGGACGAGCCGAGTTGGGTTTACCTTTTTTTTTAAAAACATAAGGGTAGGACGGCCGGGTCAGAGGTAGTGGTCATCCCTTCTCCTATCCATAAATGGAAGGAGAAATTTGTTTTCGTCGGTCCTCCGGAGGGAGAGGATTGGCCAGTGCCTACCGAATGGCATAGGTGGATTGCCCAAGGGTCAAGCAATCAAACGCTCCGGAGACGGGGGTAGTGTCGCGGTGGGAGTCGATCCAGCGGGACGATGTTCTGCTTTCGAAGCAGGCCTTGAGCTAGGCGGGACTCAGTTCTGCGCGCTTCAGGGGTAAGTTAGGACTTCTCCGATCAATTTAGGCTTAGCATAATTTTATCATTCATGCTGCTGACCTTTTCCTTTTTTCCTTCCATAAAGCCAATGGTTCGATCGAAGATCAAGGCCGCCAAGGCACAGGGGAGGAAGGGCGGCGGCGACGGTTCGTCCAAGCCTGCACCCGGCGCAGTCCTCCGGCAAGCTCCCCCTGCCAGGGTAGCTGTTGCTCCTCCCATCTCGGAAGAACGCCGGAGTGGAGTGCAGAAGCACGCTCGGGATCTGGCTCCCCGGGCCAGGACGGAGACGCCGTCCTCCACTGAGTTTCTAACCAAGAAACTCAAGAAAGTGGTTTCCCGGCCACCCTCGGACAGGATACAAGTACAGGAGGGCGACTTCTGCATTGAGGTGCTGTCGGGGCTCTCTGTGGCCAATAGCTTGCTGGCGGACATGGAGAAGACAGTGTTGGGTTTCGGTGCCCGCACCGCGGAAGCCGCAGCCGAGACGGAAGAGAAAAAAAAAATTATGCGATCACCAAACACCCGTAACCCAAGAAAACAATCCAAAAACATAAATTAGCTAATTAGAAATACAAGGGTTGAGAAACTACAACCTTTTTCGCGTGTCCACCCAATTGTAGAACCCCTCCAATCTCGTAGATGCCGGGAACGGGCTTGAAAATCAACCACCCTCGCTGAAGACGATCCACCTGAAAGAAACCGGAGGAAGCTCTAACCGATGATCTAAACTTGCTAGGTGTGGATGGTCGGTGATGTAGGAATATATCACTAAACTTTTTCTCTCTTTTACTCAAGCTCAAGTGAGCAAAAGGAAGACGAAGGAGAAGAGTAAATGGCCAAGTCTTTTTTCTCCACTATGAAGCATGCTGGATGAAAAATGATCAAGTCAAATGAAAAGAGAATGTCTGCTTCTTTTTACAACCATGGTGCAATAGTGCACCATAAATGCACATCACAATCCAAGCCATTCCTCTCTACAATCACAAGCATGCTTCATGCCATACCATTTCCCATTTATTTTTCTAAAATGAAAAACAAATATGAGGTGTCCTTATTCTAGAAGCATTTCCGTATAAATACGGAATACTTCACCTAGTATATGTATCGCTATATATATACGTATCCATATAAAAATACAGATAGCACCAAAGAGAGAAAATGAATAGTGAACAATACTACTAATATATATATATATATAAATTATTAAATCAAAACCTGATTTAATAATCCGGCTTAATCCTAAGCCGGCTATTATATCAACCGTCCGATTAATGTCTATGTATCCCGTATACGTATTTAATCGGACCCCCTGCACGTACCAACGTACGGCTCCTACATCTATCACCTGAACCGGGAAAACCTTCTGTGTGGGACTCTAAAGACTCGACAATATGCTGGCAGTGGGTTTAGCTACAAGCACGTCAGCAACACTAGCTGTACGTAACGGCTACCCAGGTACTTGTCGAAAAGGGGGTCGACAATCAAATACGTCCTTACCCTACTGATCCTGAATGTGACAATTTCCGTACAGTCCAGTCTCTTCGTCAAAGAGTATCGCATATCGGGTCTACGGGGTAGATAACTTCAGACACCTACTAACTCGATAAGTCGTGTCTGAGTCAAGCTCATCACCAACAGAGATACTACTAATCAACTATCAGTAGATCTCATCCTGGCCACGAATTTCTGGTGATAACCAACTGAACACATCGCGATATCGACTCCTAATACCAAGAGAGACGAATCCGTGACGGTCGATCACTGCCTCCATATGGCTCGGGACTGTACCCAATTACAACCTGTTTGCACGACTCCTTTGAGCTATGGTAGGGTAGTAATCAAAATACAGTGGGAACTCACACGAGACATATGAAGACTTCAGGTCAAAGGACCAACCTGTACTCATGCCACCTGAGAACTTCCATCTGACGATAGATATAATACCATCTAGAAGTTCTCGACTAGTCCGTTCGGTGTACTCACCTCCAACGAGCACCTATATACTATCATAGGTGACACAACACCAATGGCTTGTGAGACCGTCCACCGCCCCTCGTCGGGGTCTAGAAACGTATACAATGGTCTACTCCGGAATATCGATGCCCAGTATCGATACTCCCATGACAATGGACATTTAAGGATGTGCTTATGGACAATCCAGTTCCCATATATATGATCGCCATCATAATGCTGGTTGTCAAGCAACAATCCTACGGGCTTCATCAATGATGAAGACAAACTAGATAGTATACTATCATCTTGAGTAAGACTGTTATACGTGTATAGGTACTCACTCAATTATCATAATTGCCTACTTGCGATCACAATAATTGCCTTGAAGGCATTATATCCAACAATCTTCCACTTGCACTTAAGGCCAATTATTGCGGTATCGCGTACCCACAGCTCATGTGCTACCGAATACCCAACTTCTCTACTAATTAGTTTCGCAAACTACGTTTGTGAAACTTAATTTGTTCGAGAAATGGCCTCAGTGAGTGGATCCGCTACAATGTTCCAACTTCATCTCTCTATATCTTAATTTTGTGAAGATTAACAATCTTTCAAAATGAGTGATACCCTGCCTCAAGAATTTCTCTGGATACTTGATGGGACCAAGTTCATAAATGAACAACTCCATCCAACAAACTTCTTAGGCTGTATCCTCTGTTGAGTTATAACCAGCATCCTGTACCATGATTACCTCAGTATCCCTATTGGAACACTATCCAGTATATTGATCCTCAGAAAAGGCTAAACTCAAAACCCTGACAGAATCTCTGTTATCCAGGTCACCTTGAAAGCCTTAACTGATAACCGCCTTCCAAAGGAGGCTGATGTTATCTTATACTAAGAATATCCTCTTATGTTCATGATAGCTTCCCTTTATTTCTTGAGAATTGGATTAATATATGCTTATTGCAGGTAGTGCAAAAGTAATATTTGGTGTTGTACAAGACATTGCATGATTGACTCAACTGCCTAAGCAAATGATATGGCATTCATGCCAGTCTCTCTCCTCATCAGTCTAGAAGACATCTTTTTTAGAGAGGGCGACTCCATCACTTATGGGTACACCACCACACCAGGAGTCTTCCATTCTAAAATACTTTTAGAATGTTGTCCAGGTACCTAATTGGGAAACTTCCCAAATCTAGATCTAAAACCAGAATCCCTGATTTATTATCTATCTGGTTTTGTAAAATACATTG